>CM076578.1:329891897-330495979 GCA_034641835.2 Pinus albicaulis
TTCCATAGCTTATTCTATGGTAGTTAAGGATAAAACTGCACTAGTTGCACATGAGGGAACATCTTCTTTCTTATCTATCACACATGGTAGCTAGCATGTTTCTAATCATGATCCCACAAGCTGAAGATGTCCTTACCTTTGTTGGGGGCATAGTTGGAGGAAAGGCACACTTGTTGAATGTGCCCTTGGGGGATGGAGTTCCCCATTCTTATTGCATTTCATGTTTCCATGGGAGCATGAGATTTTGTATGGCCACTATGATTAATCGCTTGTCTATTTTTAAGGTGATCCATATGTTGGATGGTGACATGCCTCTCACATGTAGTGGAGAGGAGATCTTCTATGGATTGCCAAGATGGGAGGTAATCCACTTCATTTTGATGATAGCATGGGGATGGGAGTCTTTTATGGATCATGAAAACCCCATGATAGACATCACTTCTATCTTGAGGAGGCCATGGATCAGCAAGAAGGTTTCCACAACAACATTCCATTTCTTCATGATGAGGGCCTTTGAGTTTATTCATCAAGGGAAAACTTGCATCTTAAGGAAGGACCATTGGGAAGACAAAGATATTGTAGAAAATTTAGAGCAATGGAGGAGACTATTTGATGAGGGGGGCCCAAGAGAAGAAGGAGGAATTTTGTAGCACCCTTGTAGTTGCTTAAGGACAAGAAACATTTGGGAGGGGGGGATTGTAATGTTCCTAAATTAGCTTCAGCTAATTTGGAACATTAATTTTTCCTTATTCATTTGTATTTCATGATTAATGAATAAATTGTAAGGGAGAATGTATAATCCTCTTACAAATCAAGAATAAATCAATGCCTATGTGAAAAGAGACATATTTAGGCCATTGGAATAAAATCTTGCAGGTGTGAAAGGGCCAAGACCACCAAAGGATATCCTATTTCACCAAGTCAACAACGCTGTCTAGGTTCATTGAACCTTCATGATGGACTGCGCAGTTCTAGAAGGGGTTTCCAAGTGTGAAAAGAACCAAAGGATGAAAGTGGTTTAGGGTTTTCCAAGAGACTCAAATGTTATAAAAGGAGGATGAAGGCTCATGAGGAGGTTGTCGATCATATTTCATGTTCTGAGCTTGCTAAGGCAACTCCATTTCTCTTTGTTGTTTAGCAAGAGAAAGAGAGAATCTCCTACTTAGGAATCCTCTATCCTTATTTGAGTATCTCTTGGAGGAAAGTGTGCTAGATTGAACCACTATCAGGTTGGAGGCCAAGCTATTCTTGTATTGACAGTGCTGGCTCATTGAGGGTTTTGCTGCTGCAGCAAGTGTAATAAGTGGAGAAACTAGATCTACAAGATCTAGTTGGTTAAGAGGATATTTCTCTCAGGGAGGGTGTCTTATGACCACCCAAAAGAGGATCTTACTCTCATTTTTATTTCATATCTGTATATTACATCTTTTGTATTAGTCTACTCAAGCTACTACGCAGTCTCCTTTGTCTACTGCGTTATTTTCATGTATTGCCTCACTATTTCTTAGATCTTTCATTGTACTTGTTTCTGGTGATTGAGGCTTGCCTCTCACCTTGAATATTTATGAAGTAGCTTGCTGATATATCATGTTCAGATCTGATGTATATTATGAATAAATTCATCTTTAGAAATTACTGAAGCTTTCTGCAGTTCTGTGCATAAAAATTTAGATCTACACTTTGTTATTCAGTGTTTTGATGAAATCCCAAGGGGATCTTGTAGAGGAGGCTGTGTAGTTTCAAAATCTGGTATGGATCTGATGTTTCAGACATATATCTGCTGTAGATCTGAGATTTAGTATCTAACTTCTGAAGCACACTTAGAAGGACGTTGTCTATTCATTTATGTACTTTTTACATACATTGCAGCTCCTAGATCTGAAGATTTCTTGCTTATTTCTTCATAGAATTCATTTAACTTTTGGAGAAGCTTCATTAAAAGTATGATTCACTGCTGCTATACTGTATTAAATGTCTGATTTCTGATTTCCAGTGACTCTCTGCTGAAACTGCACAATTTTGAAGTGGGTTCTTCTTCATTTCATCAGCTCTTCTCTTTAGCTGATTTTTAACTAGTCAGCTTCGTGGGAGATCTTTTTAAGGCCCTTAAACCAATTTTTTTTCCTTAAATTCCGTACAGAGGTCCCAAAAAGCCTATAATAAGGGAAACCAACCCTGAGTAGCATTATTTTTGCACCATTTGTCTTATACAACGTTCTCACTGAGCCTATTTCAGATTTTCCTGAAAGTGGAATTTCCCGCTTCTCCCTTGTTTTGGTTTTTGCTTCTCTTTGGATCCATACTTTAGATATGTCTATGCATGTTCAAGAAAAATCAAATTCTACCAAATGGATGTTAAGTCAACATTTCTGAATGGAGAATTAGAAGAAGAATTTTACATCGAACAACCTGAAGGTTTTCTACTATAAGAAAAAGAAGGCAATGTTTGCAGGTTAAAGAAGGCTCTATATGGTCTCAAGCAGGCTCCCAGAGCATGGTATGCTTGTCTTGATGGATATATACGCCAACAAGGGTTCAATAAAGGAACTTTTGATAGAAATATTTATGTACAAATAGATAAATATAATTAGCAATCGTTAAGGTATATGTGGATGATATAATATTTGGTAGCAATGATGATCGACTAAGTAAGAAATTTTCTAGAAATATACAAAGTGAGTTTGAGATGTCCTTACTTGGTGAGTTGACAGACTTCTTATGGCTTCAAATATCTCAGCAAGAGAAAGGAATATTTATATGTCAAGCCAAGTACATCAAGGAAATGCTCAAGAAATTCAAAATGGAAGATTGCAAACCCGTCCTTACTTCAATGGTAACAGGTTGCAAATTGAGCATAGACGACTCATCTAAGGATGTGGATCAGAGGCTGTACAGATCTATGATTGGTAGTCTTCTATATGTAACAGCCTCTCGGCCAGATGTTATGCAAGCAGTTGGACAAGTAGCAAGGTTCCAAGTAGCACCAAAAGAATCACATATTATTGTCATCAAAAGAATTCTTCGATATCTAAAGGGCACAGAAGAATATGGCTTGTGGTATTCCAAGGGTAACAATCTCATTTTCAAGCCTTTACATATGCAGATTGGGCAGGAAGCGTTGATGATCGTAAGAGTACTAGTGGAGCAGCATTCTATCTAGGTGGTTGCCTTGTATCATGGTTGAGCAAAAAGAAAACCTCAATCTCGTTATCTACAACAACATCATGTTGTACTCAATTCCTTTGGATGAAACAAACTTTGCAAGATCTTCAAGTACAATTCAGTGAGCCTATTCCCATATTTTGTGAAAACACTAGTTCCATCAGCATCTCCAAGAATCCTATCATGCATTCAAAAACAAAACACATTCCGATCAAATATCATTTTGTTAGAGAACAAGTCGCTAAAAAGAATATCAAACTTGAGTATGTTTTTACAAAAGAAACAATTGTTTATATCTTCACTAAACCTTTACCTCGTGAAGCATTTGAATATCTTCATTAGAAGCTTGGGATTCTCCCACGTTCTCATTAGATTACAGGTCTGCAAGATGGTTGTGTGTCAGGGGGAGTGGAAGTGTGTACAGGTCCATAGGATGGTTGTGTTTCAGGGGGAGTTACCCTTTTCCATTGATTTCAAAAGGGGAGAGAATGTTGTAGGAAGAGGTGTCATGATCGCAGAGGGAGTACTTGTGTTGCCATCAATGCCAGAGGGGGAGATTGTTGATCAGCGGTTGTCATTGATGTCAACCCAGGCAGCACCAGGGGCTAACCCAATATTGCATGGGAATTTTGACCTACCAAATTACTATATTTTGGTTCAAGAATTCTTTTGATGGTTTCTACCTTTTGATATGTTTCTGTTTCTATATGTAACACCATTTAATTCTTCACGATTTGAGAGATATTCATGTTTGAAGTTTATACCCCTAGTTAGTGGGCTAAAACCCCATAGGGTTGTGGCACGGGTCATTTAAAAGTCATTATTAATATTTTTTAAGCTCCTAAAATCCCTCCCACGTTCACTTGTTGAAGCCCCTCTCAACCTAAGCATTTATATAAATTGTGATCCTCATTTCCTCCTTATGCAAGGGATTTTGCCATCTGAAACAGGTCATCGTGGAATTTTTGCTCTAATGTTTTTTCTATGAAGGTTCAAAAGCTGAAATGTTTATGAGGTGAATCCAAAATCCTAAGGAAGCTACTGTGAGAATTTTAGATCAAGATGCACAATATTTTCGAAGATATGATCTGTGGAAGTCAGTGTTTGTGCAGGCTCCTGAAATTCATCTCAAAGAAGTGACCTTGGTGAAATCGTCATAAATATGTCTCTGAGTATTGGATTGGAATTTCGTAAAAATTGGTAGGTAGTGCACAAAATTTTTTTTTCTCTCTATCAATGTCAGAGCCAAATGAAGGAACAACGACATGTGGTATGTCGTACAATTTTGCTATGCTGAAACAATCCATAATTAGGGCATTGTGAGATATTGGGTATAAATCTCCCTTGAAGAATCCAAATTGGGTCAGACCTATGGCATTGGAAATATGACTCAGAGGACTACTATAGGACCGAAAATCAGATATTGGGGATCTTAAATAATAGAGATTCACCAGATTCAATATCGAGCTCCTAGAAGACAAAGAAAAATCTAGATCATGTGTTGCCAAGGGCTGCAAAGGACCAGACTTTCTATGGAAGCAAAGCAAATCAAGGTGCAGCAGAGGGTAGAATGACAAGAGTATCAACCAAGGTGTATAACAGCAGTAAGAAGTTCATCACATGAAGTCTTCAAGTGGGCAGCACTGCATACAATCATTGTAAAGGTATCATTGTACTTAGTCATTGTAAATACATTATTGTACAAATTGTACTAGTGTCTATCTGCCAAGAATTGAAGAGGAAGTGTTGGGTGGTCTAGGATCATCATTAGGTGGTTGTGTCAAAGTTGGGGTTATGGTCTAGTGTATCTTCTTCTTCTACATCATTCTATATCATTGTAAAGTGGACCATTTTCCCTAGTATGGGAGTCCGTTCTTCTTTTATTCTTCTATAAGGTGGTAAGGTGGTGCTAGGGTGAGTTGTAGCTCATTGGGTTTTGGAGAATCCATTCAGTTGACTATTGAATAATCTCAGGAATTGGAGCGTCCATCCAGTGGGAGCTGGAGAAGAATGATTTTCTAGATTCTAGGAAGTTGGAGCTTTATTTTCAATTGGAGTTGAATATTAAAGAATTATTAGAAAAGCATTAGGTGGTTTTTGTCCCAGAGTGGGTTTCCACCTAAAAAACTGTGTGCATTTGTGTTCCTTTTTTTTACTGCTATCATTGTACAAACACTGATAATAATTGAAGATTAACTAATGCTCTAATTGAATGGAATACTGATTCACCCCCCCTCTCAGTATTTCCAACACTCAAGTGGTAAGTGGTATCAGAGAGGGGGGTCTGAAATGATGAGAGGAAGGCATGTGGAGGAGTGGGTGGTAATGAAAATCACCCCTTTTAGACCCCCCACCCCTACGATAATGTTTGAATGTTGCGGGGAGGTCGAAAATAGATAAGTGTCATTGGATGCATTGGGGTGGAGCGAAGCTAAAGGCATGATGGCGAAAGTGGGAGTGGGTTTAACGAAAGTCATTTATATTTAAGTGGGTGAAAGATAGGCCACAGGGAGGCTATTGATGATGTGGAAAAGTGGTGGGACCCACATTCACAAAGTTCATATCGCAAATTTTATGTGCGAGCAGGCAGAGTTTAAACGTTAAGACCTGCAATGGATGAAGTGCGGGGAAGGTGAGGTGGCATGGACAGTGGTGGGGACCGTGCCCGTAGATCGCATGTTGCAAGATTTATTTTGGAGCAGTAGGTGGTAAATGTTAAATGATGCAGGGAGCGATGTGTGACGGCGGGGAAGGTGATGTGGAGGGAAGGTAGGAACTGACTGCTACCCGCAGATCGCAACTCTTAACACTAAACGATGGAGTTAAAATTTAAAGGATGTGAAGTGCGAAGCATGGGGAGGAGGTAAGTGACATTGCACGTTAAATTGGGGTTGATTGCATCGCAAATCATAGATCTTAGCATTTTTTTATATGCAGCAGGAGTTAAAATATAAAACTTCCAAAGTGCAGGGAGAGGGACCTTCCCGCATCGCACATCGCAGAATTTAGCATTTGGGGAATATGGTAAACTCTTAAAACTGCGAAGTGATGTTTGCATTGAATGGAGGATGATGTGTTAGGGAGTGTGGATCCCACTTCTTTGGCAAAGTTATAAAGTGGTGAATGGTTATGCGGTAAGTGTATGAGGCTTCATATTATACGAAAGGTATTACATGAAATCAGAAGTGGGTGGCTGAGCTACTATGGTGGGGCCAACTGCATCACAACTTAAACAAAATACTTTTGGGAACTTCAATGGTAAATTATAAACTATGCGATATGCGACATGCGATGCGCTAGACGCTGCAAAGTGAGAAAAGGTGAAAGGTAAGGAAAATTCGGAATACAAGGGTTTGCATGTGAATTTGGGTGATGTATCAAGGTTGGATGGGTCTCACCAAGTTGCATCGGAGGTAAGATAAGTTTTAGTAAGTCTTAAGACATAAAGACTAAAACTTACAGGGAGCGATGTTGCCAATGAAGAAATGCAACGCGAGACTTTAGAAAAGGGAAAGTGAAGGGTAAGAGAGGGTAAATGAATTTAAAGAGGATAAATGATATGAAGGATGGCGGAAATGAAGTTTTCTCAGCATTAAACCTTATCAGGTACATTTTCCCTTTTCTACTGAACTAAGATGTAGATTGATTCCTTTGAAGCTCTTTGACAATCAGGACTTGCCTTCCTTTCTCCTGCTCCCCTTTATGTGTGGTCACAGGCCAACATGACACATGAAAGTGTTGGCTGACCGAGAAATACTTTGTTGGTTGAAGTATCCTGCTGACCATCATAATGCCACTATATCTCATATCTTTGTTGGACAAAAGGAATTGTAAATATGACCTATATTTGGCTTGTCTTCTATTGATCTATTATTGTGTTCTATCAGCATTTTACTTTGAATTTTATGTGATTGCTATTTTTTATTAGTCCTAAGAAAGATTGAAGTAAAAGTGCATCAAGCATAGAACACCATGGTTATCAAACTTTAACAGGGTCATTATGAATTTTTTTTCATGCCTTTTGGCCTTACCAATGCACCTTCGACATTTCAAGGGTTGATGAATTATATTTTCAAACCCTTCCTTTGAAAATTTTTGTTAGTATTTTTTGATGATATACTAATCTAAAATAGGTCCTGGAAGGATCATGTTCAACATGTTGACAAGGTGCTCAAACTATTGGAGGAGAAACAATTATATGAAAAAACATCCAAATGTTTCTTTGGATTACAAGAAGTAGAATATCTAGGTCATATTGTATCTCACGAGGCTGTTAAGGTAGACCCTAACAAAATTAAAGCCATTAAGGAATGGAAATTCCCCACAACCATAAACCAATTGCGAGGATTTCTCGGGTTAACAAGGTATTATCGCAAGTTTGTTAAGAATTATGGGATAATAGCAACACCTCTAACAACATTATTGAAGAAAGATGCATTTTCATGGAATCCTGAAGCAACTAAGGCATTTGAAAATCTTAAAGAGTCAATGTGCCTAACACTGGTATTAGCTACACTAGACTTCACAAAAACCTTTATTGTGCAATGTGATGCCTTAAGAAATGGAATTGTTGTTGTTTTAATGCAAGAAGGAAGACCCATTGCTTTTGAAATTCATCCAATCAAAGGAAAAGGATGAATGGAAAAAGGACGAAGAAGTGTGGAAACTCATCCAAACATTGCAAGAATATCCTAGTACATCTAATACATTTAGCTAGAAAAATTATTCCTTATGGTACAAATATCGCTTATATCTTTGTAATAATTCCCAAATAAAAGAAAATATTCTTTTGGAATTGCACACTTCTCCCTTAGGAGGACACTCAGGATTTTTAAAAACTTACCACAAGGTGAAGAAATATCTTTTTTGGGATGGCCTTAAATCTGATATTCAAAAGTTTGTGGAGGAATGTTTGGTTTTCCAACAAAATAAAGTTGAGACAATTAAGACCCCGAGTATTCTACAGCCTTTATCCATTCTGTTATCACAAAATTGAACCTAATAGGCTACTAATCAGACAATCTCATGTAACTATTTCAAACCAATATTTTGACTGAAGCTTAGCCTCTTCAGTCTGAGAGGGCTCTCTCAAAGGGCTAATGATATTGAATAAAGATGTATTTAGATGGCTAACTCTACTTGGAAAACAACTTTCTTGTGATGAGTATAGGTTGAAAATAGTATCAATATGAAAACATTGGGCTTATGGAGTCAACACTTTCAGTGATTTAGTAGTAAGTTCACTTGACATGGAAGTTGAGGCAGGTAAGATTTTTTTAACAAAAGTACACATACAAATGAAATAGGAAATCACACTGTCAATTCATCTATAAAGGAAGTTAGAGCGTTACATGAATGAATTTTGAGTATTAAAGATGAAAACCACTACAAATGGTACACAAAAAAATATAGATAATATAGGCACTAAAAACTCAATCAGAATCTCAGGTTGGTCAAGAAACAAGTCTCTGTATTACTAAAAACAATCAATTTACATAAAGCTGCAGTTTTGCCAAAAAATCTCCAACCCTTGAAAAATTTGACTCTCTGCCCTTTAATATAATTGTTACATCATGAGATGATCTGCCTCTTGGCTAGATTCATCGAATTTTTTCCTAATAACACCTTGCATAACCATAAAACACCTATTTAATGAGAAAATGACAGCTATCCTACTTGACAATCCTTTTCCTAATAGGACTCAAACTGTTCATTATTACAATAATAACCTTATTTCCTAAAAAAATTACATATTTGAAAAAAATGACTTCATATGTTCGAATATTATGTGATGGGACTCATCACTACATGACCTCTTAATTGACCTCCTCTAAAACTGGAAACAAACCCTGTTTTTAGGCAAACTGGTCTTCATCTTCAACGAATGGTTTGGCTAGTAGTTTGTCATCATTTCATGGTCTTTAAGTCTTGAATAACTGTTGTCATGGTCCTTTAACACTTTGATAGTATCCATTTGTCCAAAAATTCCCAAAAACCTACTTATAAAGCTCCAACATAGTACGCTACGAAAGTACGATAGTTTTGTAGTGTACTTTTGTAGTGCTGCAAAAATTCCCTTTGCCATCATCCTTTCTGATTCTTTCTTTCTGCATGATTTTCATTATGCCCTAGTTCATCTTCCATACCATTTTCAACCCTTGGGAGCTCCAAAAACTATGTCAAAATACAAAAAGGAAAGCTACAGTAGTTTCGTAGCAATTTGTTGTTCTTCAAGCCCAGGCATGCTACGAAACTACTGAAAATAGTCAAAATTCCATAATTTTGTGTAGCTTCAAAAATCTACCTTCTAAGTGAAAAAAATAATTTCTAACATTTCATTAGTCTTTAAAATTATAAACGAGCTCACACTATTATTCTTGAGGGGTTTCTTCCTCATTTATGATGAGTTGAGCAATTGGCTCCTCAACTATTGTCATTTTAAGGCCTTTTTTCTCCAACTCTTCATGAATTAGTTCAAGCTACTCCTCGAGGTCCTTAACCCGATATTTCAACTTCATATTGGTGGATTTCAAATGTTTGTTCATTTTCCTAACATTTTTGACCTCTTTCCTCAATGCAATGGTCCATTTGATAAGTTGTTGTGTATTATCTAGATTCTTGGAAACACTGTCAACCTGCTCTTCCCAAATTTCCTTCATATTTTCAAACTAAAAGTTTTCTACATTTTGTTTCCTTGCTTATTTCTTCATAATAGAAATTTCATGGTTGTCCAACTTCAATTGTTCTTCAAGGATTTGAACCTCTATTTTTTCCATCACCTTCTCTTTTCCTTTCTTTGATTTTCTAACTGTATCTTTCTCTGCAGGTGATGAAAGGTCAATGATGTCTTGTGGTAGCTAGACTGTGTCAGTAAGTGGATGAACCTATTTACTACTCTATAATATATTCCTATCATGCCTTGTCATAGGATTTCTTGCTTGGAACATAAAACCTGCATCTTCTCCTTGAAATTCTAATTTCTTTGCAGATTTGGCCTTTTTTAGCTTTTGTCCACCTTCCTCTATGTCCTCAGCCTAGAATATAGGAGTTTACTCTATGTAAATGGCATGTAATATGTCTTCTAGATTTCCTTTAACTACTACTCTATCTTCTACATCCACTATTTTCTCTTCTAAGGCCACTGTTTGGCTCCTTGTCATCCTTTTAGTTCCTTGTTTACTCACAGCTTGTTTTTTTTTTGCAGGTTTGACCAGTTTTGATTTCTGTTTTGCAGGTGGGACATTTGGTCTATCAAAAATCTACAATTTCTTTGTTTCCATCATGATTGGTTCACTTGGTTCTACTCTTGCTAGTTCACTTGGTTCTGCCACCAATGGTTCACTCTGTTCTGCTACTAATGGTGATGTAATTCTCCTAGGTTTAGGAGTTATTGAAGGAGTTAGAGCATCCAGCTCAAAACCACTAACAAACAAAAATGAAGACCAGTCTCTGCCTAGCCTTTGGAGTTCATCTAAAACCAGCATTTTCATTAAACCGTGATGAAACAATGAAGTCTCACTCCCTTCATATTTTGATTGGACCTTATCTGCCATTTTTTACAAACTTTTATGTAAATAGAAAGGCAGATCAAGGGAAATCTTACCACTAAAGTGTAGAAGTAGCTTGAAATGATATGAGTATACTTTATGGTATCTCCCTTCACAAGTAAAATACTTTTGGATGATAAGCAGCAATTTTGAGTAGTTTTCCTTCATGCAGCTCCTTGGAATGGCATTATTGAGATCCATTTCATTGTTTTCAGGCTTCATAAACTCTTTTCACTACTCCATGTTGAACTTGAAACCTTTAAACCACTTCTATTCTCCCTTTGGAATCCCTGTAGCTACTGCAATAACCTTTGGTGTGATGGAAAGATTAAGAATTCCCACTTTGGTGGCTGTTCCACTGTATTTTAAAGAAAAATCTTTGGAAACCTATACATCACAGCCTTGTAATCTCTCACAAAATTGTAAGCAACTTGTCCTTCTGAAGATTTCCACGGTTGTTGGGTCTTCATTGATCAAATTCATATCTACTGGTTCATATCTTAGACATTGGCCACCCTTATTTGTCCTTCTTTTTTTTCCATGGTTTCTTTAATGCCTTCACAGCCTTGCTTGATAATTTGTAGCCTCGCTTGATAGTCTGCATCCTCTCTTGATAGTGCTCAATGTAAACCTTTGAAAACACTAGCCACAACTTTGGCTTAATGCAATAGCTCTCTAGATCTCGATATCATGCAAAGAAGGAATGAGAAATGAGAAATGAATGAATTAGGAAAGATTTTGAAGTTTGATTTCTTCTCATGACACAATGATGACTCATACATAAGTAAACTGGTGATGCTGACTTGAGACCTGACCATGTACCTTGAGCTTATCCCTCTATGACTCGAATGGTATCTAACTTACCATTTCCCAATGATATTCTGATACCTAACAGCTAATCTGATAAGACAGATAGGAAACCACACTTTTGTAGCGTATCTAGTGTAAATCTAGGTGTTTCGCTACGAAACTATCACTAGTTTCGTAGCGAAAAGTGACATTTCTCAATGTATTTCGCTATGAAACTGTGGTTTCTTACCTAAAATGACATTTTTGGTACAAAAACCTTGGGAATTGAAATCTGTCAGAAAATTATGAGTGATGTGACATGAGGGGATTTGAAAGTGAGTGGGTTTAGACCTTAGGGTAAGCTTAAAAAAGAAAATTTTAAAATTTCCCTTGAACAAGAATATAAAAAATTAATCCTACAACCCTAATTTTGACACATAAACCTATTTAACTTTGTCAAATGATGCTTCATTTTTTGGGTGATAACAGTGGCTCCACTTGGGATGGTGTGCCCCAGTGGTACACTAAAGAACCAATAGTTCCAGTGCTACTATCCATCTTCTTGAAAACAAAAAAAACTTTGAAACTTTCCAAGCTTTTTCTTCAAACTCTAATGGCCTTCAACTCGGGCTCAAGCTTGATGATTTAGCTTGTCATTATTAGCAAAAAAACACATAAAATGGAATATATACAATGGGATGAATGATCAACATATTTTGAGAAGAGTAGTGCTTCAAAAACCTGCCATTGACAGGCCCTCCAGCACATGGTTTTCCATCCATCTCCTGAAAAATGTAAGTGTTATTCCCATGGAATGTAGCTACTCTAAATGGACCCTTCAAATTGTTCTCAAACTTACCATGTTTCCTCTTCTCTTCAATCCTAGCCTCCCTTTTGAAAACCACATCTTGGATTTGAAAATTTTCTTCCTTGACCTTCTTGTCAAATGTCTTCTCGATTATGCTTTGAGATTGTTGATTACTATTATAGACTTCCTCCCTCTTATCTTACAAATCTATCAACTGATTGATCCTTCTCTGAATTGCATTTGTCTCCTCCTCTAATCCTTGCAACAGCTTCATGACAGGCACTCCTAAAGATGTAGGAAATATGGCTTCAGCCCCATATACCAGCTCATATGGTGAATTTCCAATTGATATCTTTGTGCACACTCTATCAGCCCACAAAGCATACTTCAGCTTCAAATTCCATGACTTCTTTTTTTCCTGCAACACCTTCTTAATAATCCTCACAATGCTCTTGTTATAAGATTCAGCAAGACCATTCCCTTGTGGATAATATGCAGTATAATTCCCAAGTGAAATGGGATATTGATGACAAAAACTAATCAACTTCTTAGACTTAGATGCCTGTGCATTATCACTGATGATCTTCATAGGGCAGCCAAATCTATACAATATATTATTTTCAAAAAATGAAATGATAGCAGAATCATTTGCTTGCCTAGTTGGGATTGCTTCAATCCATTTGGTGAAATAATTAGCTGCTGTCAGAATCCAGTGATGTTGACCTGAAGATGATGGATGAATCTCACAAATAAAATATAGCCCCCACTGCTGAAATGGTGCCTCAACATAAATAGGCATCAAGGGCAAAGGTACAAGCTTCTTCTTACCATCAAAAATTTGGCATTCATGGTAGACATCAATATTTTTGTAGATATATTTAAACATTGTAGGCCAATAATACCCTACTTTGACAATCTTGTTTGTTGTAGCCTTCCAATAATGATGACCTCCAAAATCTCCTTTGTTGAACTCCTTAATCACTTTATCAGCCTCCTCTTCTAGCAAACAATTCAACAAAATACAACCGATATCCTTCCAATACAAATTTTTGTCAATGATGCAATACCTCAAAGATTTTAACTTCACAAATCTTGCCTTGGACTTTTTTAGCTTAGCAAGTGCTCTATGATGATGTAAGACAAAAACTATGTCTTTGTACCAATCTGAAATGATGTACTTTTGTTCAATGGGGCTCTCCTCTTCCTCTTCGTCTGAAATTTCTAAAATTTTTGCAATTAAATTCATGTCAAGATAGTAAAAGTTTGACTATGCCATCAGCTTTACTAGACATTGTCCTTTGACCAATTTGGTGGGCTTGATCTCTATATAATATTCCAACAAGTTAGCAATAAATTTCCCCCTCTTACCATTAGGATCAGCTTGAGTTAGGATGTCTTTCACAACAACATTAGGAACAAAAGCTATAATATGAGAATGCAGAATGTAAATTCTGAAATCTTTGATGACCTTAACCAAGGCATAAGCTTGCTTCTCTAAGATGTTTTATTTCAGCTCTGAGTTACCTAATGTCCTACTAAAAAATGAAATGGGCTGCTCAGTACCTTGCTGTCCTTTCTGCATCAAAACTCCAGCAATTGTATTTTTTGATGCAAATGTAAAAACTAGAAATTCTTTTGAGAAATTCGGGTTGATCAACGTTGGTGCTTGGGTGAGCGCCTTTTTGATATCCTTAAATGAGATCTTTGCTTCTGTTGTCCACTTGATGTCAGCTCCTTTCTTCATCATCTTTGTTATTTCCTTTACAATCTCAACAAAATTAGTAATAAACCTCCTCACAAAATTTACCTTTCCAATGAAAGACTCAATCTCCTTTCTACTTCTACGCAGATCCAATTTCTGAATTGCATTGAACCTGTTTGGATCAATCTTAATCCCATATTTAGAAATAATGTGTCCAAGTAATTTACTTGAAGTTAAACCAAAAATTATTTTAGTGGGATTGAGAGAAATGACAAACCTTCTACACTTCAGCAGAATCTTTTCTAGGTGCTTCAAGCGATCTTCTTCCCTCCTTGAGAAGATTGTTATGTCATCTAAATATACAACCACCATCTTTTCCTTCTCATCAGCAAAAGAAATGTCCATTTCTCTTTGAAAGGTAGCTCCTGCATCCATCAGACCAAAGGGCATCTTGGCATACATGAATGAGCCCAATGGTGTGGTAAAGGTTGTTTTTTCCTGATCTTCTAGATGCACAAGCATCTGATGGTACCTTGAAAAAATATAAAGCATAGAAATGCTTTGGGAACCAACAATTTTCTGCAAAATTTTGTCCATCTTTGGGAGAGGATAGTTGTCCTTCAGAGAGGCTTTATTCAAGTTTCTGAAGTCAATGCATATTCTAATTTCTCCACTCTTTTTTCTGACTGGAACCAAGTTTGCAAGCCATTTTGAGAATCTGAATGGAACAACAATTTTGGCATCAAAGAGTTTCTTGATCTCCTTCTTAATCAGAGGCAAGAGAAGTGGATTAATCATCCTCAACTTATGCTTGAAAGGATTTTCATTTTCTTTAATGGGAATGGTATGTTGAATGATAGTAGGATCATACTTCTTCAAATCAGCATAACGCCAAGAAAAAACATCTATGAACCTTTTCATCATCTCAATATATTTATGTTTCATATCAACTGAAAGAAACTTTGAAAGCTTAATCATTTTTGGCATAGATGTTGTACCAAGGTTACAACTCTCTACCTTTTTATCATCAGCTTGTATCCTAGGAGATTTGAACACATCATTCTGATCAGGGGTATGAGGCCTTTGGTTATAGATTTATTCCTCAATTGTAACACTTCAAAATTTCCCTTTGATTCAAAAATCATATTTTGCTAATCTACTTGTATATTTTCAAACTCTTCTTTCAGCTCAATAAAATTCTTTACTTGTTGGTCATCCTCAAAGACTTGCCAGTGGATAATGTTATCAAGGATAGCTTTTCTATGGCAAACCTCAAAACCATATTTTTCATTAGAATGTATGGGAATGATGAAAGGACTTACAGAGATAGCCAGGGAGTCAACAATTGAGTTTTTATCCCTCATCTTAACAATGAATGAATGTTCTTGGAAATTTTCTAACATGTCCATGAATAAATTTCTGTATGCTCTCATTCTCACATCCTTTGTTTGATACACACCTTTAACTTGTTTAATGAATAATTTAGAATCTCCACAAATAGAAATATTTTGAGCGCCCATTCTTTTCAAAACTTCTAAGCCCAAAATCAAAGGTTTATACTCAACCATGTTATTTGTGCAATCAAAATTCATTTTGTAAGAAAATAACTTACTTAAATAATCTGGAATTGTGATCCAAATTATTTCTCCCGCCCCCTCTCTTCCTGTTGATCCATCAAAGTGCAACAACCACCAACCTTCCACCTTCTCCTCACTGATTTGTTGATCTCCTGCTTGCTGATTTTTTGTCTGCTAAATTATAGATTGCTGATTTTTTGCCTTCTTTCCATGTTTTGCTTCGTCAGTCAACTCATTGAAAATAATAGTAGATCCAAGTTCAGTATCAGGAGCATAAATTGGAAAGTTTTGAGGTTTATCTTTACTACTCACCATGTAATCCATTCTTGTTTCTCTATAAAGTCTCATTTTCTCACCAAAAATAGGAATGGTGGCATAAGTTAGGTTCGTCTGCATTGTACCTTTGATTTTTGATGCCCATGACCTTGATAATAGCATGCAAAAATTTGGTGGAATGTCTTCTACCACAATTTCCATGACCATTGTCTTGGCAGGGACTTTTGTAAGACCAACAACAACATGTTTAATTAAACCAATGTACCGAACTCTTTTTGAATAAAAGGAAAATAAATCCTTGTATGGTCTAGTAATTTCCAACCCCATCCTCTCCATCATTACTTCGGGCATAAGATTCTGAGAGGCTCCTGAATCCAACTTGGCATTATGCAATTTCATATCATGAATACTAAGGCTAACATAAAAAGTAGGCACCTCCTCATTCTGCTCATCTTCTAAGCTTGGACCCAAGTATATGGTTGGATGATCCTCTTGAATATTTAGGATATCAGTAGGTCTTGGTTGTGTATTCAAAATTTTCGTAATCCTACTTCTGTATTAATTTACGTTAAGAATCTATCCAAAAGGTACTATAATTTTGATCTTAGAGATCTCATTTTCCAAATTGAAAACAAAAACAGATTTTTTAGTCTCTTTGGTAGGAGGAGGAGGTGGTGTTTCTTTCGTAACCTCAACAACTTTGGGGGCATCTTTCTTGGTCTGTGTTTTGTTTGCATTAATTGGCACATTTTTTTTTCTAAGGTTGTATTGTTTCTATATCTCAAATATTGCATGTTGATACCCTTTAAAATAATCAGATGGTTCCTCACCCTTATTCACTTCATGGTCTAACTCATCATGTTCCTCCTTAGTAAAAAAAATCCTTGAAATGTTCTCATCTAAGCAATGAATTGAATCTTCTTATATTTCAGGCTGATCTTCTTCATCAACTAAGTTTTGCTTAAAAGGAGGCCTTACTTGAGGGTCAGGTGGCTGATTTATATTTTCCCTTAGACTTTGCTAGTTTTGAGGTCTTCTGAATTGAGAATTTCTAAAATGAGGCTCATGTTGTGTAGGAGGAGCGGAGGCATTACCAAGGGCAAGCCTATCCATCAGTTTTTCCATTGTCTTCATCATGGAATCAAATTTATCATTAGAGGTGGAAGGCTTATCTTATTCTTTCAACTTAGTCTTACCCATCTTGGAATTTTTTGCTACTATCATATTGACCTCCACCTTCACTGCATCATTCTGCATTTCAGCAAGTGAAGGGGATTCTCTCTCTCTCAGCAGTATGGAAAATTCATAATCAAAAGCTTCAGCATATCTCAGTTGAGCTGCTCTTGGAGGCTTGAGATGGGAAGGGATTGAATCATACACTTTGTTAAATCTCTTTGAAAAGTTTTGAACAGTTTCATCAACAGATCTCTTTAAACTATTATACTTAGTGAGGGGTTGTACAACATTGGTTCTATTTCCCCACTTCCTCAAGAATTTATCTTCAAATTCATTCGAATTATGCAGGCTTCCAGGAGTAAGTGCTTTGAACCACTTCCTAACTTCACCAGTAAAGCTCTAAGAAAAAAATCTCATCTTGAAATCCTCATGGTCAACCTCCTCCCTATCTATAAAGTCATTAAACTCATCTACATGCTCTTCAGTTGTAATATCTTCGTCACTTCCCAAAGTTTTGATTCTAACAGAATATTTGATAGGAAGGGAATTTAAGATAACTAGAAGGGAAAGAGGAGCATACCTAGCAGGTGCAGCCGGTGGAGGAGGCACATTTCCTGCCATGATGAATGGGACTGTGGTAGTTTTAAGTAAAACAGTAGTAGAGGAAGAGGAACTGATGGGAGGATGTTTGTTTGTTCTTTGTTGTCCACTGACAATTGAACTCCAATCAAGAAGAAGAAAACTAGTTTTACTTCTTAACAAAGTTTCAAAAGGGTAAAGCTCCTTCAACCTATCCAAATATTCTCTTTCTAACAGCAACTCAGACATTACTGCTTCCCAAAACTCTTCTTTATCTTTTTGTGTTACTAAGGCCGAGGTATAAATTCCTCTCCTATGTAAGTCTAAGACAATTTCAGTTAATTATTTTTCACTTTCAGACCTAAACAATACTTCCTAAATTTTATCGTCAAATCTTTTATCTTTGGGAATTCTTAAAACTTTAGAGGATAAGGATTTTGTATGTAATGGAGTACTTGATATTGCAGAAATGCCTTGAATGCCTCTGGAGATGGTGTTTGCATTGTCCATAATGGTAGGTGGATCTAGGTTAGGATTACTCCTCATGTATCTCCTTCTCGAAGCCACCTTTGATCATATGAATTTTGAATCAAGTCACCAAGGTAGATGCAACCTCAAATAGCTTCCTGAGCTCCTACTACCTTCAGAATTTCAGCTTCAAAATTTCAGGAAAGTATAATCTGCAGGCTCTCGGCAGACGCACGAAAATGTTATCACAAAATTTCACCTAATAGGCTGCTAATCAGAAAATCTCAAGTAACTATTTCAAACCAATTTTTTGACTGAATATTAGCCTCTTCAGTGTGAGAGGGCTCTCTCAAAGGGTTAATGATATTGAATAAAGATGTATTTAGATGGCTAACTCTCCTTGGAAAACAACTTGCTTGCGATGAGTATAGGTTGAAAATAGTCTCAATATGCAAACATTGGGGTTTGGAGTCAACACTTTAAGTGATTCATTAATAAGTTCACTTGACATGGAAGCTGAGGAAAATAAGAGTTTTTTAGTAGAAGTACACCTACACATGAAACAGGAAATCACATAGTCAATTCATCTATAAAAAAAGTCAGAGCATTACATGAACAAATTTTGAGTATTAAAGATGAAAACCACTGCAAATGGTACACATAAAAATATAGATAAGATAGGCACTAAAAACTCAATCAGAATCTCAGGTTGGTCAAGAAACAAGTCTTTGTATTACTGAAAACAATCAATTTACATAAAGCTGCAGTTTTGCCAAAAAATCTCCAACCCTTGAAAAATTCGACTCTTTGCCCTTTAATAGACTTGTTACATCATGAGATGATCTACCTCCTAGCTAGATTCATCAAATTTTTGCCTAATGACACCTTGCATAACCATAAAACACCTATTTAATGAGAAAATGATAGTTATCCTACTTGACAGTCCTTTTCCTAATAGGACTCAAACTGTTCATTATTACAATAACAACCTTATCTCTTAAAAAAATTACATATTTGAAAAATATGACTTCATATTTTTGAATAGGATGTGATGGGACTCATCACTACATGACCTCTTAATTGACCTCCTCTAAAACTAGAAACAAACCCTATTTTTTAGGCAAACTGGTCTTCATCTTCAACGAATGGTTTGGCTGGTAGTTTGTCATCATTTCCTGGTATTTAAGTCTTGAATAACTCTTTTCATGGTCCTTTAACACTTTGATAGTATCCAGTTGTTTAAAAATTCCCAAAAACCTACTTATAAAGCTCCAACATAGTATGCTACGAAAGTAAGATAGTTTCGTAGCATACTTTTGTAGCGCTGCAAAAATGCCCTTTGCCATCATCCTTTTTTATTCTTTCTTTCTGCATGATGTTCATTATGCCTTAGTCCATCTTCAATACCATTTTCAACTCTTGGGAACTCCAAAAACCAGTTCAAAATACAAAAAGGAAAGCTACAGTAGTTTCGTTGCGTTTTGTTGTTCTTCAAGCCCAGGCACACTACGAAACTGCTGAAAACAGTCAAAATTCCAGAATTTTGTGTAGCTTAAAAAATATACCTTCTAAGTGAAAAAAATCAGTTTCTAACATGCCACTAGTCTTCAAAATCATAAACTAGCTCACACTATGATTCTTGAGGGGTTTCTTCTGTTGGGAAAAATACTAAGAGGGGGGGGGGTGAATCAGTATTTAGAGCTGACTGACAATTTTTAGTTTTCCATTCTCTTAAAACCATATGTTACATTACTGTATCCAAATTGTATGTCTAGAGATCTTATTATGTCTTTACTTAGATCATTGCATCATTCATAAGTAGTAATAATGAACAGAAATAATAGAACAAACCATCAAACATAAGCAACACATATGAACACCAGGATTTAAGGTGGAAACCCAATTCGGGAGAAAACCACCGCTGCTGTAATCTCCGTCTTCACTATTTATTATAGAGAAAACTTCTTACAGTATATGTTGGTGCAACCTTATACCAGCACGTAGGAACCCACCTGCAGAAGGCTTCAACCTTCTCTCGTTTACCAGCCTCTCCTGGAAGGGAGCTACGACCCCCGGAACTCGTTTACCAGCCTTTCCTGGAAGGGAGCTACTACCCCTTGCTCTCATTAATATTCAAACCGGATCCAATAACTTCCACACAACATACCTTGCAGGCCACCAGATTTATTTATTTTCTTCAGAGGTGCATCCTTAATTCAGCAATCTGTTACCCATTCCAAATATATATACTTCAGAGTGAAGTATTCATTCACAACCCTTATACGTTCTTCATGATTGAACCAAGAATTAATCATCATCCGATCTAAATATCTTGGTCAATCATCATATTCACAGGTGTGCCATAGATTTAGATATATCAGAGTTTATCCATACAAATATCTCTAAAAGAGATTCATTTATTATCAACCTTTTCCACGCACACCCTTCTTCATGATTCTCATCACTTTATATAGTTTTCACTTTTAATAAAACCTTGGGTCAAAACCACGAATCGCTAATGGTATTCTTGGACGAGGTTAAAATATATAATCCAGCGTATTAAAAATCGAGCCAATCCAAATTGAAACCCCAACCTTCATTCTTCCATGCACGAATCGTCCCAAAAGTAGTCTTTTTATCTCCGTCAAATAATATTATTTCAATTCGGGGGATTCCTTCATACTTCATAACAAAATGTTCGAATTTTTATAACTATAACCCCTCTGTGGGTCCCTGAGGAGGCACCAAAAGGTTGATGATGACTTGGCATGTAGTGCCCCCGTAGCAATTCTCCACCGTTGATCTATGGTCAGCGCTTGATTTCCTGGTCAACTGCGGGGGCACCCCCTTCGGTTATTTCAAAAATTTACATTGTCCCTGTAATATTACTTTTAATCAAATTTCAATGAAATTTTAACCCGGACTTCAATCTTCAAACAAACTAGATTTCATTCTTTTACCCCAGGCCCACATCGCAGTCGGCCATTTGCGATGTGCGATATGCAATGGCGCGATCAAACAAATGTGCGCAAAGTTCACATTTCCAATTTGCGATGGGATCACATCGCAAATTGGCAATCAAACATATGGCGGAACACTGTGTACTATGCGATGGCGCGATGATCGCACATCGCAAATCTCCACATCAACAAGACATTTAAACTTCAAAATTTGTGATCTTGTGATTTGCGCTAAAGGGGTGGGGACCACTTGTCCTCTTTTCAGAATTTTAAAGTCTTTGGCTATTTTATTCAATTTTCTTCATATTGGTTGTTGAGGGCTTTAAAGCCTGAAATGAATATCTTTAAATAAACTCTCCTCCTTCGTAGTCTGGAACTACGAATTTATTCATTCCTTCTGCAAAAGGACTTTGCCCATAACAAAAATTAATTATTTTCTGCAATACTTGGCTGCGGCCCATCAACAATTAATTCATCCTTACGGATTTCTCATTCTTCTTAAATTTACAGTGGTAGGCACTTAATCTCCTCTGCTGCTTCTGTACTTGTTTCTTCCTGCCCAAGGCTGGCAGGTGACTTTACTATTTTCAACATTCTGTTCTCTATCTATTTTTCCAATTGATAGTTTAGGTGCTCCTCCTATCTTTACCTTTGTTCTCTGCAACTTTGCTTTTCTCTATTACATCTTTGCTAATGCCTTTGCCATCAATGACAATATTTCCAAAAATCTCCCCCTTTGGCATTGATGGAAATACTCTTCCTCTGTTTTTCTTATAGAAGCCCTTTTATTTGCTTTACCTCCCCCTTTGACATCAATGGCAAAGGGTTGATCAGGATCCTTTGTACCAACAAGACCATGCTCCCCCTAAGATAATGCTGCATCGTTAAACATAATATTCAATGAAATGATAGATTGCATCCTTTCCATATGAAAACTGCTCCCCCTTAACCTGTGCATCCTGAACACCTTCAACAAGAGTGTACCCAATTTAATCTTCTGAATTTTAAGCAGATCTAATCTTCTGCATGGCAGAGACTACTCCCAACTTTTCTCTGAGATATTTGAATGCTTCCCTGGGTAATGGTTTGGTAAATATATCAGCAACTTGTTCTTTGGAGGGAACATACTCCAACTTCACCTTTTGTTCAAGCACTTGTTCATGTAAGAAGTGATATTTGATGGGAATGTGCTTGGTCTTGGAATGCGACCGTATTCTTGAGATATCGATGGCACCGTTATCGTTACAATGGAGATAGGAGGTGAACATTTGATTTGAAAGTCTTGTAAGGTTTGCATCATCAAGAGAAGTTGAGTGCAACATGATGCGACAACCACATATTCTGCTTCTGCTGTAGATAAGGCAATAGAGCTTTGCTTCTTGCTGAACCAAGATACTAACCGGGGCCCCATATAGAATTCACCACCACTAGTGCTTTTCCGATCATCAACATTTCCAGCCCAATCTGCATCAGTGTAAGCATGAAGAGTGAGATCAGCATTCTTTGGATACCATAGTCCAAAGTCTTGAGTTCTTTGTAGATATTTGAATATTCTTTTGACAGCCTGAAGGTGAGACTCTTTTGGATTAGCTTGGAATCGTCCAACAATCCCAACTGCATGCATAATGTCTGGTCTAGTCCCAGTGAGATAAAGTAGACTTCCTATCATTGATCTGTATTCTAGTTGATTCACCATGGGAGAATCATCATGAGAACTGAGATTGCATCCGGTTATCATTGGTGTACTTACAGGTTTGCATTCTTCCATGCCATACTTCTTCAGAATTTGCTTGAGATATTTTGCTTGTGACAGGAATATACCATCTGCAGATTGATGCACTTGCAAGCCAAGAAAGAATGTTAGTTCACCAAGTAAAGACATTTCAAATTCTTGCTGCATGACAGAAGCAAATTTTTGACTCATAGATTCTTCGTTACTCCCAAAAATGATATCATCAACATATACAACTACAATCAATAGTTTATCATTTTCAACTTTTGTGTATAAGTTGCTATCTGCAGACCCCTTTGAAAATCCTTGTTGATGAATATATTTGTCAAGACGATAATACCATGCCCTTGGAGCTTGTTTGAGACCATATAGAGCCTTTTTAAGTCTACAAACAAGTTTTTCATCATTTCCCAAAATGAATCCTTCTGGTTGTTCTATATAGACTTCTTCTTCTAGATCACCATTGAGAAAAGCAGATTTAACATCCATTTGATAAACTTTGATTTGTTGGAAGCTTGAAAAAGCAAGAAACATTCTTATGGCTTCAAGTCTGGCTACAGGAGCAAAGGTTTCTTCAAAGTCTATACCTTCTTGTTGAGCATACCCTTTGCACACAATTCTAGCTTTATTTCTTATAACATCCCCATTCTCATTTAACTTGTTTTTGAATATCCATTTAGTTCCAATGACATTTTTGTCATGAGGCCTTGGTACTAACTCCCAAGTGTGATTCTTTTCAATTTTATCAAGCTCTTCATTCATGGCTTGAATCCAACATTCATCTTTGCTGGCTTGACTGACACTGTGAGGTTCAACCGTAGACAAAAATGCCAAGTTGCTAGAAGATCCCACAAGAGTCCTTCTTGTTTGTACACCTGATTCCTTTTCTCCCAAGATTTGAGATTCCGGATGATTCTTTTGAACATATCTAGATGGAGCCTTTTCAGACAGCTCTTCTTCAGGTTCTTCACTGGGTGTACTGTTTGTATCATTACTGTTTGATGTAGAAGGATATGTGTCCTCATCATCTTCATCTGTTGTTTGCTTTTCTTCTTTTGGGGCTGCAGGAGACTCATCAATAACAACATCAATACATTCAACAATATTTCGAAGTCTTTTATTGTAACATTTATATGCCTTACTCCTAGAAGAGTAACCAAGAAATATTCCCTCATCTGCTCTGGGTTCAAACTTGCCAAGTTTTTCATCATTATTCTTGATAAAGCATTTGCTCCCAAAAATTCTAAAATGCTTTATAGTGGGAGGATTACCATACCAGAGTTCATATGGAGTTTTATCACTATTTACATGAACATGTGCTTTGTTGAGAATGTTTGTTGCTGTATGTGCTGCTTCTCCCCAAAATGTGTCAGGTGTTCCGGAATCATCAAGCATAGCTCTAGCCATTTGTTGAATTGTTCTGTTCATTCTCTCTACAACACCATTCTGTTGTGGAGTGCCAGCTACAGAGAACTGTCTTTTTATGCCGTGTTGTTCACAAAATTCAAGAAATTATTTGGATGTATATTCTCCTCCTCGATCAGATCTAAGACACTTGATTTTTAATTCTAATTCATTCTCCACTAGTGCTTTGAAAATCTGAAATTTCTCAAATGCTTCATCTTTGTGTTTAAGCACCCCAATCCAACACATTCTAGAGAAATCATCAATGAATAAGATATAGTATTCTTCACCACGAGGTGAATTTTTCCTCATAGGTCCACATATGTCAGTATGAATGAGTTCAAGAGGCTTACTTGATGATCCTTCCTTGGCATTAAATTGTACCCTAGTTTGCTTACCGAATTGGCAAGATTTGCATACGATATTTTCAGGTAGAGTAATATTGGGAAGATCACGAATAGCTTTAAGTCTACTTGATTTGTTGATTTGAGAGAAGCTCAGATGCCCCAACCTTCTATGCCATAGCCAATTTTCTGAATATTTACTCAAATAACATTGTTCTTTGGGGTTCTTCAATATATACAGGTTGTTTGGAGTTCTATTTCCTTTTATAATTGCTTTACCTGTATCAAGATCACGTACCACACATTCTTTTGAACTAAAGACAACTTCAGTTCCTTGATCACACATTTGACTTACAATTAACAAGTTATGCTTTAATCCATCCACATACATGACTTCATTAGCTTTCACCTTGTCTTTTAGGAAAACAGACCCTTTTCCTTTAATGACCGCAGGAGTATCATTTCCAAATGTAACATTCTTCTCCTTTTCTAGAGCACTATATGCAAGAATTTTGTCTTTATCACCTGTCATGTGTCTTGAGCATCCACTATCAATGTACCATTGGTTTTTTTCATCTTCTGCAAATAAAGCTATGCCACAATTTTCAACCTGTAATTCCTTATTTTTCCATAATTTGGATCTTGAAGGAACATGTTCTTTTGGCTGAACTTTGCTCCTGCATTCAGATTCTTCATGGCCAAATTTATTGCAATAAGTGCATTCAACTTCATTTTGAAGAGGAGAAAAGTTGTTATAATTATTCTTCTTTGCTTCAATATCAATCCTTTTCTTTCTTTCTTCTCTTGTCATAATAGTTTTATATGCTACACATTGAACAACTTTATGACCAAAATTGTGACATGAGAAACATTGTCCATTGAAGAAGAAATTTCTGTGATCATAAGATCTTCTATATGAATTTATCTGTTGATTGGTGTTTCTTTGAAAGACATTCATATTAGTGTTCCTTGAATTGAAATGATCATGCTTTACCTGTAAAGATTCTTTATTTCCTTGCTGAGTGGCAGCTTGTTGTAAACCAGCTGTAACTGCTTTTAGATAATTTGGTGCTGCAACCTGAGAAGATTCTCCGATATATCCAAGACCTATCTTTATAAGAGGAGAACATTGTACCTTGATAATCTCATCTAAGGTTTCAGACCCTTTAGCAAATCTAAGATTCAGAGTCTTTATTTTCTCAAGTTCTTTTCTTAGATCTACTACTTCACACTCTAATTTCTCATTGTGTTTCTCTTTATCTTCAAGATGATTTTTCAGAGTTTCTATGATTATTTTGCTCTCTTCTAAGAAAATTTTGAGTTTATTGTTTTCATTAAGAAAATCACTGTCTTCTAGAGCATCCACAAAGGTATCCTTTTCTTCTCTAGATTCGTTTTCAAATGCCATGAGAAGTCTAAGATCTTGTTCACATTCTTCCTCACTATCAGATAACCCATCACTGTCTTCATGAGTATAGTAACTCTTTCTAGTGCTAAAACGATTCTTATTCCTTCTTTCTACTTCCTTCCCCTTTTTATGTGTTTCTTTATAAGGACACTTAGCGGCATAATGACCAACTCTTCCACAATCAAAACATTTGAAAGGAAGCTTACCTCTGAATCGTCCTGTGCCAAGTTGAAGTTTCTTTACAAAGTTTATCTCATCTTCTTCTGAGATATATCCTGATCCTTCTTGTTTTTGTACTTCCTTCCCTTTTGTAGAAGTTCTAAAGACTGCTTCTTTGACTTTAGATGGTCCTCCTCTTCTCATTTCATAAGCAGTTAGTATGCCATGGAGTTGCACCACAGTAAGGTTTTGAAGATCCTACTTTTCTTCAAGAGCAGAAACTTTTGACTCAAATTTTGTCGTTAGTGATCTTAAGACTTTCTCAACCAAAGTAGCTTTGGTTATTGTTTCTCCCAGATTTCTCATATGATTTACAATATCATCAAGACGTAAAAATAAATTGGCAATGCTCTCCTCATTATTCATTTTTAGATTCTCATATTGAATTCTGAGAGTTTGGAGTTTAGCACTTTTTACCTTTGCATCACCTTCATAACTTAGAATGATTTTGTCCCATATCGCCTTTGTTGTATTCTGCTGCATGAATTTGACAAATTCTGATTCAGTTAGACTTCCCAATAGAGCATTGACCACCTTTGAATTTTTTTCATAATTCTTTCTTTCCGTCAGATCTGTTGGTACTGCAGCTGGATATTGATATCCTCCTTCAACAATTGCCCATACCTCTGCTCCCAGAGACTGAAGATAGGATCTCATCCTTGTTTCCCAGAATATTAAATTTTTTCTGTTAAAGAGAAGAGGCCTGATAGATGTCGTTCCATCTTGATTGCTCATCTTGCTTGATCTTCCTTCTAGCGGTTAAGCTTTTTCAGAAGGACCTGCTCCGATACCAATTGTTGGGAAAAATACTGAGAGGGGGGGGGGTGAATCAGTATTTAGAGATGACTGACAATTTTTAGTTTTTCATTCTCTTAAAACCATATGTTACATTACTATATCCAACTTGTATGTCCAGAGATCTTATTATGTCTTTACTTAGATCATTGCATCATTCATAAGCAGTAAGAATGAACAGAAATAATAGAACAAACCATCAAACATAAGCAACACATATGAACACCAAGATTTAAGGTGGAAACCCAATTCGAGAGAAAACCGCCGCTACTGTAATCTCTGTCTTCAATATTTATTATAGAGAAAACTTCTTACAATATATGTTGGTGCAGCCTTATACCAGCACGCAGGCACCCACCTGCAGAAGGCTTCAAACTTCTCTCGTTTACCAGCCTCTCCTGGAATGGAGCTACGTCCCCCTGCACTCGTTTACCAGCCTTTCCTGGAAGGGAGCTACTACCCCCTGCTCTCGTTAATATTCAAACCGGATCCAATAACTTCCACACAACATACCTTGCAGGCCACCAGATTTATTTATTTTCTTTAGAGGTACATCCTTAATTCAGCAATCTGTTACCCATTCCAAACAGATATACTTCAGAGTGAAGTATTCATTCACAACCCTTATATGTTCTTCATGATTGAACCAGGAATTAATCATCATCCGATCTAAAGATCATGGTCAATCATCATATTCACAGGTGCGCCATAGATTCAGATATATCAGAGTTTATCCATACCGATATCTCTAAAAGAGATTCGTTTATTATCGACCTTTTCCACGCACACCCTTCTTCATGATTCTCATCACTTTATATAGTTTTCACTTTTAATAAAACCTTGGGTCAAAACCACGAATCACTAATGGTATTCTTGGACGAGGTTAAAATAGATAATCCAGCGTATTAAAAATCGAGCCAATCCAAATTGAAACCCCAACCTTCGTTCT
The DNA here is from genome assembly GCA_034641835.2 of Pinus albicaulis. Lineage (NCBI taxonomy): Eukaryota > Viridiplantae > Streptophyta > Pinopsida > Pinales > Pinaceae > Pinus > Pinus albicaulis. Next base: position 329,919,793 of record CM076578.1, read on the forward strand.
TCCATGCACGAATCGTCCCAAAGGTAGTCTTTTATCTCCACCATATAATATTATTTCAATTCAGGGGCTTCCTTCATACTTCATAACAAAATGTTCAAATTTTTATAACTATAACCCCTCTGTGGGTCCCTGAGGAGGCACCAAAAGGTTGATGATGACTTGGCATGCAGTGCCCTTGTAGCAATTCTCCACCATTGATCTATGGTCAGTGCTTGATTTCCTGGTCAACTGCGGGGGCACCCCCTCTAGTTATTTAAAAACTTTACACTATCCCTGTAATATTACTTTTAATCAAATTTAAATGAAATTTTAACCCGGACTTCAATCTTCAAACAAACTAGATTTCATTCTTTGAGCCCAGGCCCACATCGCAGTTGGCCATTTTCGATGTGCGATATGCGATGGCGCGATCAAACAAACATGCGCAAAGTTCACATTTGCGATTTGCGATGGGATCGCATCGCAAATTGGCGATCAAACATATGGCGGAACACTTTTTAATATGCGATGGTGCGATATGTGATGGCGCGATGATCACACATCGCAAATATCCACATCAACAAGACATTTAAACTTCAAAACTTGCGATCTTGCGATTTGCGCTAAAGGGGTGGGGAACACTTGTCCTCTTTTCAGAATTTTAAAGTCTTTGGATGTTTTATTCAATTTTCTTCATATTGGTTGTTGAGGGCTTTAAAGCCCGAAATGACTATCTTTAAATAAACTTTGCTCCTCTGTAGTCTGGAACTACGAATGTCTTCATTCCTTCTGCAAAAGGACTTTGCCCATAACAAAAATTAATTATTTTCTGAAATACTTGGCTGCGGCCCATCAACAATTAATTCATCCTTACGGATTTCTCATTCTTCTTAAATTTACAGTGGTATGCACTTAATCTCCTCTACTGCTTCTATACTTGTTTCTTCCTGCCCAAGGCTGGTAGGTGACTTTACTATTTTCAACATTATGTTCTCTGTCTATTTTTCCAATTGATAGTTTAGGTGCTGCTCCTGTCTTTACCTTTTTCTCTACAACTTTGCTTTTCTCTATTACATCTTTGCTAATGCCTTTGCCATCAATGAAAATATTTCCAACATCTTCCTCATTGATGATGAGTTGAGCAATTGGCTCCTCAACTACTGTCATTTTAAGGCCTTTTTTCTCCAACTCCTCATGAATTAGTTCAAGATGATCCTCGAGGTCCTTAACCTGATCTTTCAAATTTCTATTGGTGGCTTTCAAATGTGTGTTCATTTTCCTGACATGTTTTACCTCTTTCCTCAATGGAATGGTCCATTTGATAAGTTGTTGTGTATTATCTAGAGTCTTGGAAACACTGTCAACCTGCTCTTCCCAAATTTCCTTCATATTTTCAAACTAAACCTTCTCTACATTGTATTTCCTTGCTTATTTCTTCATAATATAAATTTCATGGTTGTCCAGCTTCAATTTTTATTCAAGGAGTTGAAACTTTGTTTTTTCCATCACCTTCTCTTTTCCTTTCTTTGATTTTCTAACTATATCTTTCTCTGCAGGTGATGAAAGGTCAATGATGTCTTGTGGTGGCTGGACTATGTTAGTAAGTGGATGAACCTCTTTACTGCTCTCTAATAGCTTCCTAGCATGCCTTATCATAGTCTTTCTTGCTTGGAACATAAAACTTGCATCTTCTCCTTCAAATTCTAATTTCTTTGCAGATTTGGCCTTTTTTAGCTTCTGTCCACCTTCCTCTATGTCCTCAACTTGGACTATAGGAGTTTCTTCTATGTCAATGGCATGTAATATGTCTTCTAGATTTACTTTAAATAATGATTTGTATTCTACAGCCATTGTTTTCTCTTCTAAAGCCATTGTTTGGCTCCTTGTCATCTTTTTGGTTCCTTGTTTACTCACAGCTTGTTTTTGTTTTGCAGGTTTGACCAGTTTTGATTTATTTTTTATAGGTGGGACATTTGGTGTATCAAAACTCTACAATTTCTCTATATCCATCATGATTGGTTCACTTGGTTCTACTCTTCTTGGTTCACTTGGTTCTACCACAAATGGTTCACTCTGTTATGCTACTAAGGGTGATGGAATTCTCCTAGGTTTAGGAGTTCTTGAAGGAGTAAGAGCATCCAACTCAAAACCACTAGCAAAAAAAAATGAAGACCAGTCTCTGCCTAGCCTTTGGAGTTCATCTAAAACCAGCAATTTCATTAAACCATGATGAAACAATGAAGTCTCACTCCCTTTAGATTTTTATTAGACCTTATCTTCCATTTTTGACAAACTTCTATGTAAATAGAAAGGCAGATCAAGGGAAATCTTACCAGTAAAGTGCATGAGTAGCTTGAAATGATATGAGTAGACTTTAGGGTATCTCCCTTCACAAGAAAAATACTTTTGGATGATGAGAAACAATTTTGAGTAGTTGTCCTTCATGCAGTTCCTTGGAATGGAATTAATGAGATCAATTTCATTATTTTCAGGCTTCATAAACTCTTTGCACTGCTCCATGTTGAACTTGAAACCTTTGAACCACTTCTCTTATCCCCTTGGAATCTATATAGTTGCTGCAATAACCTCTAGTGTGATGGAAAGATTAAGCATTCCCACTTTGGTGGATATTCCACTGAAGTTTAAAGCAAAATCTTTGGAAACTCGTACATGGTAGCCTTGTAATCTCTCATAAAACTGTAAGCAACCTGTCCTTCTTAAGACTTCCACAACTGTTGGGTATTCATTGATAAAATTCATATCTGTTGGTTGATATCTCAGACATTGGCCACCCTTATTTGTCCTTCATTTTTCTGCCATGGTTTCTTTAATGCCTTCACAACCTCACTTGATAATTTGCAGCCTCGCTTGATAGTCTGTAGCCTCGCTTGATAGTCTCAATGTAAACCTTTGAAAACCCCAGCCACAACTTTGGCTTAATGAAATAGCACTCCAAATCTCGATATCACGCAAAGAAGGAATGAGAAATGAGAAATGACTAAATTAGGAAATATTTTGAAGTTTGATGTCTTCTCATGACACAATGATGACCCATACATACCTAAACTGGTGATGATGACTTGAGACCTGACGATGTACCTTGATCTTATCTTTTTATGGCTCGAATGGTATATAACTTACCCTTTCCCAACGATATTTTGACACCTAAAAACTAATCTAACAAGACATACAAGAAACCACACTTTCGTAGCATATCTAGTGTAAATCTGGGTGTTTTTTCTATGAAACTATCAGCAGTTTCATAGCGAAAAGTGACATTTCAAAACTATTTTTAGCTATGAAACTGTGGTTTCTTGGCTAAAATGACATTTTAGGTACAAAAAACTTGGGAATTGAAATCTATCAAAAAATTATGAGTGATGTGACATGAGTGGATTTGAAAGTGAGTGGGTTTAGACCTTAGGGTAAGCTTAAACAAGAAAAATTTAAAATTTCCCTTGACCAAGAATATAAAAAATGAATCCTACAACCCTACTTTTTACACCTATACCTAATTAACTTTGTCAAATGATGCTTCATTTTTGGGTGATAACACATTCCAAGTCAACGGTGGGAGGATATTTCAATGGATTTTATCACAGGTTCACTTAAGTCCGAAGGAAAGAGTGTCATCATGGTGGTAGTTGATAGACTTACCAAGTATGCACACTTTTCTGCATTATCTCATCCATTTAAAGCAACTATAGTTGCTACTACATTTATGGAAACAATTCAAAATCTACATGGAAACCCAAATATTATTGTAAGCGGCAGAGATCCCATTTTTACTATAATTTTTGGATAGAATTATTTTCTTGTTTGGGTACTCAACTAGCTCATAGCTCATCTTATCATCCTCAATCTGATGATATAACTAAGATAGTGAAAAAATGATTGGAAGGATATCTTTGTTGCTTTGTATCTAATAAAAAAACACAATGGTTCAAGTGGTTACCTCTGGTTGAATAGTGGTATAACACCTCCTTCCATTTTGCAGCAAAAATGACCCCATTTATGGCACTTTATGGATATGATCCACCATCCATCACATCATCTTCAAGAGAAAAATCTAAGGTTCAAGTAGTGGAAGATCACATCGAGCATCAACAAGAAGTTCTCCAAATCTTAAAGGATAACCTAAATTTGGCACAAAATCGAAAGAGACAACAATCAGGTCAAATTCAAAATGAGAGGTTAACTATTCTAAATCGATGCAAGTGAAATGAGAGGTTAACTATTCTAAATCGATGCAAGAAATAATATCTAATTCTCAAAGTTCAATAAATAAATTCAAAAGTAAATTGTGCAATACTTCAAATCAATCAAATAATGGAGCTCTAGTATGAACTTATGCAAAACTTAAACACTCAATACGGAAATTAAAGATGTGCTGCAATTGAGCAACAAGCTTAATGAATTGAACAACAATAGAAAAGGAATGTTGAATAAATTGAATACAAATCACCTATTGACATTTTGCAATGGAATTATCTATAATTAAATTAATGAAAATATTCATAATTGAACATGATGGGCGAGGAAAAAGGTCTCTTGGGCAAGACCTGGGTTTGATTAGAGACCATGGTTCGTTTGTAGTCTAGCACCACGACGGCATTTTCACTCTGCTCCAAGGAGCAGAGAGTCTCACCCGAGGCGTGTCGTGACCTTACTAAGACTGGGAGTAGATTGATATCAGTCTAGAAGATTAGATGTGTATGAAACAGAACTATCTTAGAGCTTAAGCAAATGCAACATTACATGGGTGATATCCCTTATAAGCACATTCAGAAAGACAATCAATAAAATTTTAAAATACTACCACACTAATCAATCTAGACTACAACATATATTGTGAACAGCAAACTCTAATCATATTATAATTCACTTATCGGCAACAGACTATTACAATGCTCCTCAACATGAGCTTTAACCAAACATATTACAAAGAGGTCCTATCCAGTAGATTAGAACACTGAGATACAAGTAGATAAAGAACGAAAAATCATGAACAGAGCTCTCCTACGGCTCTTATTCCCTGATTCCTCCTATGCCAACCTCTTTTCTCCACTGGTCGACTGCCTATTTGTTCTACTGCCAGTGCAACTGACAGTTCTTCCTTTCTTCTCGCTTAGTTGTCTTCTTCTTCTCTCTATTCATCGGGAGTTCTACTGCTTGTCTCCTACCATGATCTTCTACCATCTGTACTCGCTCCCGCAATAGTCGTGCCACCTTTTCTTCACTCCTTCACAACCTTGACAGCTCTTTGCCTACCATGGTTGCGTCCCGCCACGTACTATCCGCAACTAAAAACTGTTTTATTTCAAAACAAGGGCCCCAACAGGCCCCGACCACATCCTATTGACTCACCCCAAGTCAATCACTTTTCACTGTCTCTATTTCCATCGATCTGCTCAGCCTTTTGTTCTGCTCTGCTTGTCCCCTTTCTCCCAACTGTCCAAACAAGGGCCCCAATTATGGGACCTTTGTTAGAGTTGATGCCTTGAGTTCTTGAAAGGTCATCATGGTGTGATTCCATCCTTGCATGAGTGAGTCATTTTGTGTTGTGACTTGCGCGACCACTTCCTCCCCTGAAACAGCTGGCAGGCTACCAAAAACGTTATGGATTTTCTTATCGACCTCAGAGACCAGTCATTGCATTGTTTGGGCACTTCTTTTTACCAGTTGTCTCAGTTCCCAGAGGGCTTGATTTGTTGTGGTTGAGATTTCTTCAATCTGTTGTATCTGGACCTCTAGAGCATCCGCTTAAGCATATAGTTGGTCGAGTCCAATAGGGTTTGTGGCCTCTTGGATCTCCCTTGATACTTTTTGTAGTTGTAATGAAACCGGTTGAGACATTAGTGTGAGTGAGGTTGAACATTCTTGTAGACCCTTCAGTAGGTCATGCGCTTCTTTCCCTGCAATACTCAGAACTTCCTACATTTTTGTCACCTGGCTTTGTCTCTCAGATATCTTCTCTGTGTATACAACCATTGGGTCTAGCAATGCGGGCCAGGCTGCCAATGCTGCTCTGAGCTCCTCATTTTCCTTATGGAGGTTCGAACATGCCACCCTGATGTGGACCGAGCGTTCAACTATATCATTCTCCTTTATCCCTTCTGGTATTTGGTTGTTGTTGGCCGTTTTTGTGGGCCAAATGTCTCGGAATATTCTTGTCACTATCTCCAGTTGTTCTTGTAGATTACCCTTTTTTGTCCTCAGCTATTCATGCTCTTCAGTAAGCATGCTAAATTGTAATTGCTGTTGCTCGCATCTTTGCTGGAGCTCCAAGTGAAGCCCTTTTTCTTGTTGTGCTGCTCTCTGAATTAAATGGTATAGTTGGGTTGTTCCCCATGTCTCCATGCTCTAAGCACCAAACGTTCCCTGATCTGGCCTTCGTGCTTGAAGTGGTTGTCGACTGGTGATAGATTTTGCTGATTGTGCCTGCGGTGACTGTGGTGGTGTTTGTTGTGGTAGCCAGTTACTAGAGTTGGCCATGTTTAGATCGAGCGGTGTTTCTTAGGCTATCAAATTAGCCTGCTAGAGTGGACTCTGCTTGGGGAGAAAAGCACCTGTTTCTTCCATAGAATGTTCTATCTAATTTAAAAGCTCTGTGAACATAGCATGCTGAACCAGGGTTTGGCCCACTAGGGGTAATTCTGTTGTACTCGAGTTAACTTCTGCCTCGGGGTCCTCATTTGGTCTTCCTCTAACGATTGGGTCTGATACGGTGGCTGATGAAGTGGAGGGCATGGTAATGGGTGATTCCTGAATGGTGGATGAGGTGGGGACCAATGTTTGGTGAATGCGAGGTAGAGATATGCGAATATTTAAGAAATTGAGGGGGTTGATGGGTGGTAGCCCCCTGGTCACCTGGGGCTCCACTATGGGCTCTTCCCTGATCGGTACTCCTATACTCAAAGATTGCGGTTGATCATCCCCTGTGAGATCAACCACTGTACTAGATATTGTGATCTTGGCCATTTTTGCTTTTGGTGTTGCTACCGGGGGTTTCACAGCTTTAGTATTTCTGACCAGCACTATAGTCACTGGGGGTGGCGAACTAAACAGAATGTTGGGTATTGGTGCTATTAGGGAGGCCATGGTGGAAGATGGTTTGGAGTGGGATGCCTGAAAATTTGAAAATGTAGGAAATGCAGTGAAATCACTTGTTAACACTTGAACTATTTTATTAAAATTTTGTACCTTTGTATTCAAGTGCTCAATGATTGGGGATAGCTGCAACTGTGCCATGCTAGTCACCGTCTACTTTGAAGTCTCTCCTAATAGTGGGTTTGGTAGCATCCCATCGAAGATATAGGTGTAGACTCCGCTTCTAACCTCCATTGCTACTCCTCGTCAAGAACAAACTTCTATGTGGAAGGTTGTTTCATCAATCTGGAATTTTAATGGCTTCATTTTGAAATTCGATTCTTGTACACATGTTGGCATAATAAAGGTTTTCTTGTGGGTAACTCCAAACCATATCTGCATGCTATAACCATCCAGTAGACTCCCTGGGACTATTTTTTGACTCATCACGACATCAACCATTTGGCTGTACCATACTCTGAAAGCTTCTGCGTTTACCTCCTTCATGCTAGGATCCCCGGATACCTTCCAAGGCATGAACTTCATTGCCAATGGTTGTCCTGTTACAATCTCCACAGGTACTCGAATGCTTAGAAATGTCCATTTCCACATTTCTAGTGCCATAATTAGATATCCATAGATGAATTCAGTTGCCCTCTTGTAGTTGTCCTTGCAAGCTTTGAACAACTCGTTCAGCAAAAATGAGCACCAGTTCATTTGTGCCCCCTGGACACAATGCTCTGCAATAGAAATCGTATCTAGCGTGCATTCTCCTTTTGTATCATGCCTCATCGTTTTACTTGCAATTAAGCAATAGGCTAACTTGACCTCTGTCTTATTGATCAAGTTGATTTTGGCTCCTCCCCCCCCCCCCTCTTGGTGTCGTACTTTGTGTAGTAGTTGTTATCGCCGGTCTTCTTCGCCCTCTTGGATATACTCTGGAATGCTGCTGAGACATCCCTCCCTTCCTGTGACAGTCCAGTTAACCTGTGGATTTCCTCCACATGAATTGGGATTTCTTTCCCTAGCCATAGCGAACCATTATGAATTCTACCCAACAAGAACTTGGTGCACTGCATTGTAGCGCCTGTAACATCGAACATCGGGAGATTTCTTAAGTTCAGTATGGTAGACTGTTGAATGCCACAGAACTCTAGTAGGACTATTGCTGCTTGCTGCCCTGCTTCTGTGGCATAATTCTCCATATATACTTGTCTTTTTGTTGCTGGAAACTCGAAAGAGTTCGTGAGGTCGATGTTGATCACTGATGCACTGTCGTATTTCCCCACTAGCAATTCCATATTTTGAACTCTGTTATCGAGCTCTTGCTCCACAACTGTTGGTGTTGCTCTTGTCATTCTGGCTCTTCTCTGATACACTTGTAGAACAAATCCTCCTCTTTTATCTTGAATCCCTTCTTCTACATGCCTTCTCTGCTCTTCTTCTGGTTCTGCATCTCTTGCTCCCTTGGATGTTTCTGGTTCTAACTCATATTTTTCCAGAATTCTCTCACTTCTTTTCATGCGAGTTACATAATTAACTGGCATGGGTGAGGTTGATGAGACCCTATAACTAATCAATTTCCCCCTGGCCTCATCCGTGGCTACAATCGTGTGATTAGTTACTAGCTGAGGTGGGTTCTGACAATGTTGACTGTGGCTTCGGGATATGGGCAGATGCGACGGTTGGTGGTTATGCCTTATTATGGAAAATTTATTACGGTATGGGTGATGCTAATTATGGAAATTATTTCCAAATCTTGGTAATCTTACGGACTGACATGGGTACTACGCGTAATGATTATGGGCTGATGTTCGACACACTTTTCTATCTGATGTGGATGACACGTTAGACACTACCCTTCCCCAACCACAATTGGTTGTGTTGCGGTCTCCGCAACACAACTGTACTTATTTTTCTATTTTTGATAAAGTGGAAATCCTATCCATGCTCTTCTTGGGTGCGAGAGAGTTATTGATGTTATTCTACCCTATTGAATCCTCCTTGTGGCGAGATTTATTGGAATTGGAAATGAGTAACTTACTCTTGATAGGGCTTCAGGCATGCGTCGTTCACCCATCCTTGTAGAACTTTGTCATCCAGTTGTGCTAACCGAACTGCTCCTGAATATTTGATTTCTATCACTTAAAATGGACCTAGCTAATGCATCTACAGTTTCCCTAGGAACTTTTGGTACTTACTGTCGTAGAGTAGAACTTTTCCCTTGACCTGAAAATTCTTGCGCTTGATCTGTCAGTCATGCCAAGATTTTTTTCTATCGTTTTGTACCGTTTTGTGAAATTCTTCCAAAAATTGTTCTTCCTCGAGGCCTTGTAATTCCTGCAATCGTTCCTTTAGCGAGTCCTCTTCTGATAGTTGGAGTGACGTTGTGACTAGGAGGCTGGGTATGATGAATTCAGTTGGGACTACTTCTTCTCTCCCATATACTAGTTGGAATCATGTTTGGTTGTTCATTCACTTTACCGTTGTTCAGTATGCCCATAAAGTTGTTGGTATCCACTCATCCCAGTCATCCGATTCGCATTGCATATTTTTGTCAGGCCCTTCTCCAATATTTTGTTGAATGATTCTACTGTACCGTTGGCTTGCGTGTGATACAAATTGATTTTATGATGTTGTATCATGAAGCTTTCTAGCAGGGATTTAATGGTGTCATTGATGAAGTGTGTACCCTGGTCACTAGTCGGGCTCTTTGGACAACCAAATCGGTTGATTATGTTTTCAAATATGAACCTGGTAGCAGTCTCTTCCATGCAATTTTTTACTAGCAATTCTTCTGCCCACCTCATCAAATAGTCTGTCACTGTTATTATGTACCTCACCTGTGAGTGTCTTGTAGCTGGTGTAATTGGTCCTACAAAATCGAATGCCCATTTTTCAAATGGCTGCAGTACTTTTATTGGATGAAGTGTAAGTTCATCTCTATGGGATGGTCGTCCCGTCTGCTGACATATATCACATTTCTTAACAAATTCTTTTCTGTCCATATGTACTGTCGGCCACCACAACCCTGCTTGTAGTACCTTTCTTGCCATCGATTTTTCTCCCACGTGTCCTCCTGCAACCCCACTGTGGCATTCCCATAGTACTGCTTCCCTTTTGTGGTCCATGACACATCTCTAAAGAATATGGTCCAGCCGCATCTTATATAGGTGTCCCGCTATGAGTTGATATTCTGCAGCTCGAACTACTAGGTGTCTTTTTTGGAATAATGTATATTCCTATGGACACTACCCTATCGTGAAGTAGGTTTCTATTTGGTCCAAATATTCTGGGATGGCTTCTACTCTGAAAAGATTAGCGTTTGGTAACTAATCATCTAGAGATCCTCCATTTTCTCCATTCTCTAGTTGAGACAGGTGATCAAGCCCTACGTTCAATATTTTGGGCTTTACGATCACCTCAAAGGTGAACTCCTGGAAGATTAGGAGCCATCTGTAGATTCTTCCTTTTAAGACCGGTTTTTTTACCAAATATTTCAAAGCCGAGTGGTCTATGAAAAATTGAAACGTACCTCCCAACAAGTAGTGGCAGAACTTCTGAAGGGAATACACCATTTCCAATGCCTCCCGCTCTGTTGTGGTGTAGTTCCATTATGCTATGGACAATTTCCGACTTGCAAAATATACTAGGTGGTCAACTGAAGTGTCCCCTAGTTGAGCCAAGATTGCTCCAAGTGCAATGCTGGAAGCATCAATGTGCACATGAAATTGTTTGTCCCAATTTGGGTGAACTAATATTGGTGCACTTGCTAGTTTTTCTTTCAGGGTATTCAGGGTTGTTCTGCAACTCTTTGTCTAGTGAAACTGCTTAGACTTCTGCAACAACTTCTCTAAAGGGGTTTTTATCTTTTTATAGTTGCGGATAAACCACCGGTAGTAACCTGTGTGGCCCAATAGTGATCTCAGTTGTTTTACCGTTTCTGGTGCCTCCATGTTGACTATCACTGCTACTTTGGCTGCGTCCACGCAAACTCCTTGGGTACATACCACATGTCCTAGCAGTGTTCCAAATGGTACTGCAAATATACACTTCTTTAGGTTAAACGAGATCTGAAGTTGCCTACACCTATCAAAAATTATCCTCAATAAAATTTCATGGTCTTTTAATAAGCTGTAGACTGTCCAATCATCCATGTAGACCTCTAAGAACTTGTGGATGTATTCCTAGAAAGTGACTATCACGATGCGAGAAAATAATACAGGTGCATTTTTCAATCCGAATGGCATCGCATTAGAAGCGAAAGAGCCCCATTCGGTGGTGAATGTTTTCTTTTTCTTATCTTCCTCTACTATCCTTACTTGATGGTCTCCTGAGAATCCATCAATGAATGAATACGCTTCATTTCCCGCAACATTGTCTAGGACCTCATCACTAAACGGAGTGGGAAATGGGTCCTGGATATAGGCATTATTTAAGCTCCTGTAATCGACACAAACTCGAATCTCAAACTTCTCCTTTTTATTTTGTATCACTATAGGACTTACCCACTCTGCTTCCTCTACTGGGAATATTAATCCTGCCTTTAACATCTTGTTGATCTCTTCCTTAAATTTTTCCTTCACCCTTGGATTCAGACGATTTGCATCTCCCCCATATCCCCTTTTATTTCCTTTAGATCTGCTACCGATGAAGGGAAAAAGTCCTCATATTCCTGTAGGAGACTATATATTTCCTTAGTTGTCTGTTCATCCCAATAATCTCCAATTGTCACTAGTTTGGGCTTATCTTCTGTTCCAATATTTAGTTTCTTGGTTCTTAATGGTAGCAGGTGGATCCCTTATGTCATCAGTTCTTCTTTGATATCCCTCTCCCATTTCGTCTCTGCAAAATACAGATGCCTGAGATCTTCTAGATTATCATCATCCATTTCATTGTTTATCTTTTGACATGCTACCTTTTGTCTAACGCCTAGGTTCGGAAGCGGCTGCCCATCCTCCTTTTGAATTTATGGGAAGAACAGTACCTTCCTTATAGCCTCCAAAGCATGTGTGACTGGTTCTGTTTTTCCTTAAACCAAGAAACATTGTGTAAATTTATCCACAACTTCTCGCCATGTGTTGGTCCCTCTTTTCTTTTCTTCTGTCAGGTACCAGGCTTGTGGAATCAAGTCCAGAGAATGGATAAATCTGTGTAGCCATAGCTCTTCTGGATATCCTACAGTTCTCCATTGATCCTCACATCCCTTCAGATGGTTTCTGGGGTCTTAGTCCCCTTGGTATTCCTCTTTAACCCAAGGTCCTTCCTTGTCCTTAAATCTCGCTTTCAATGTTGCCGCAACTCTGCCCCATTGCGACAGTGAGTTGCGGTGGTTACTCCACCATCTTGTCGATGTGGACTGTAACTCCATGTCCATTAGTGGTACCTTATTTCCTTTTGGTACCTTATCTTCTATTTATATTATGAAAATGTTTACATCGTTCATATTGGATAAATTTGGGTAATCCCTTACCTCAGTCCTGATCCAATTGATACTTCCGATGTTGGCACATCTCCTTGTATTGGTCTCAAACACTCCTTGATGCCAATCATCCCAAGATATTTCTAAGCCTAATTCTAATCTTTGGATGCTTCTCCAGCTTACAGAGCTGCCTGCTATTGTGTTGATGCAATCTTCCCTTATTCCTGCGGTAATTTGATAAAGATGGTCCATAAGCTCAGCATCTTCTCTGTTATCTATAGTCTTTGTATATCTTGGACCCTGATACAGATCGAGTGGTTGAGTGACTCTGACCTCCCCATCCTAAAATATCATTAGTTCTTCTTTTATATCTATTATTGCATAATTTTCAAAGGCCCAGTCAATTCCCAACAATGCAGGATAAGGATTTTTATCCCCCATGATGTCGATGACCTCAAAGTCCGTATATGTCTTTACTCCTGCAATATCAACTTCAACTTCCTCTAATCTGCCTATGGGTATAATGCAGTATTGGTTCACCATCCGAAGTTGGATTGGTGAGTATGTTAATCTTGGCCTTCCTAATGCTTCCCAGGTTTTCCTTGGTAAAATATTGACATTCGATCCCAAATCAAGCATGGTGTCTTTAATTTGGAAACCTGAAACCTGGGTGTTTACTTGGAACTCTTTTCTTGTCCTTATTTTATTTATTTTCACTCTCTATAAATAATTCTAGGTTGCGTCGGGTGATTCCCTTGATCCTGTGTTCTTCTGCACCACTCCTTCCAAGTTTTGCTTTAGCTGCTCTAACATTGTTGCCTTGTTAACAATATTCATGAATAGATGGAACCATTCTTGAATTATAGTACTTGAATTGGCTTAATTTTCATTGTTTTCCTGGGTTTTTTGTAACTCAATACCTTTGTTTCCCCTAGTTGGGAAAATGTTTCTACTGCTTCTTGAAAAAATTGCTTCTGTCTTTCTGGTTTGATCAGAGGTTTTGGGGATGCTAGCCTGATCAGTTTTATTGGGTCCACTCTATGTGCATCTTCCCCCGTTATTTTGCCTCCTCATGTCACTATGGCCACGTTCTGCATTGTCTAAGTCTCCATTATCCCAAGTTCTGCATTTACTAGATTTGTTCCCCTCTGTCTAGTTCTTTCCTCCCATCTTTTAATGAGCTCATGGAAATATTCTGTTGCGTGTTTGTTAACCCGACACTGGGAACACCAAGGTATTCTAGGAAGTGGAAATTCCATAGCTACATGTCCTTCTTAGTTGCAATTGTAACATCTTATTGGACCTATACCCCCTGCTCGGCCTCCTCTCATGCCTCCTCCTCTTCTTCGGGGAGTCTCATTCACTTGGTATGAAGGCCGGTCCAGTCATTCTGCCAATGCATCTAGAGCTCTACATTGTTGTGTGTTGTGTGTTGTTGAGGCACAAAACTCACAGTATGTTTTTTTTCGGAACGGTGGAATATTTTTGTAAAATAGGGCATAGGCAAGGTGGATGACCCATGTTCTTACACATTTCACAATACTCAGTAGTGGTTGGACTTTGTTGCACAGGGAACCCCGTGTATTTTTGTTGTGGTGGATATATTCCCTGGGTGTTTATTTGTGCAACTCCTCCCATTGGTGGAGTCCCCTGTGCCCCTACAGCTGATGTCCCCCCATTCTGACCCCGCAACCAAGGACATTCAGTTACCACATGTCCTTCCATTAAACAGTGTGTGCACCATACATTCGGTCTTGCTGGCTGCATTGGTTGAATTTCCTTGAGTTTCTCTGTCAAGCTCGCTATTTGATGCTGCAACCCCATTATAGAGGGGTCCTATGCTGATGTTCCTACCTTAAACTCTTCCGGATAACCCACCATGGCTTCTATCTTCATTGCTTGCTCCAGTGTGTCCTACAACATCTCGATCCTTTGTTGAGTTAATGGAGTTCTTGTCAAGGGTAGAAAAGCTTTGATGAACCAATCCCTTTGATGGTTCGGATCAATTGGATAGCTTAGTTTTCCGATCGCGTCTTTGAATCTCTGCATTAGATCCCAAGAAGTCTCTCCTTCCCGCTATTTGATTTCCCACAATTCTGACAAACCCAACTAGCTTGTTTGGGGCAATTTGAACTCCTTACTGAAGTCCCTCTTCACATCTGCCATCACTGGATTTTGATAAGATTCAAACCACTTTATAAACCAGCATAGAGCTCTCTCCCTAAGAGTGGTTTGAAATTCTATTAACTTCCTCTTAGCTGGTGTCTGTTGTGCCCTCCATATGGCCTCGTAGAGGTACCAGTGTTGTTCTACATCATCATTACTCCTCCCAGAGAACTCTAGGTACCAGGTAAGTGATCTCTCCATGTTCACTTGAGTAGGTGTTACTAAAATTAAGCCATTGGTTCCTGGTTGTGAAATGGTACCATTAGCAATTCTACTACCAGTGTGTATTACTATTAGAGACTGAATACTATGCAACTTGCTTAATTCATGCAACTTAACAAAAATTTCACTTAGTGGTTGATAAAGCACTAGGGGAAGGTTGGGACTAGAGCTACTTGAACTTTGGGGAATAGGAGTACCTTGAGAAATGAATGCCAACCTTTCTTGGAACAATTGCTCCATTGCAACGTGCAACTCCACATAGGACATCTCCTCAGGGCACGCGTCTACATCTTCTCCGTCAGACTTCTTTCCTTTCTCCATCTGGGTTGGGTTCCTATACATCTACCAAAATTATTTAATGGTCCCTACTATATCCTGAGGACCCACCTCACTTTCCGCTTCCTTCACAATCTGAGGCGCCTCCTCTTTGTTCATTCGACTACTTTCCTATCTCTTTAACTCCTTTATCACCCTTTATCACCACTTCTCATCGATCTATGCCCTCCGATGTGATCTTTTCTCCCTTAGCCTATTATAGGTCTCCACATCCATACCCCTACTCCCCTTTTTCACTTAGTCCCTTCCCCTAGCACAAGAGTTTTATGCTTCCATCTCAGATTTTTGGAACACCATTAGTTCTTCATCTACCATCAAGGCTTTAATCCATAATGGAATCTCCTTCAGCAGCTTCTCCCGTAACCCAGATATGAATATATCCCCTGCCCTAAAAAATGACTGGCAGCACTCCGCTGCAAACTCCACTATGTATCCATCCAAGGTAGATTCCACCCAGAAATCTACATCTCGGGTCAACTCGGTATTTAACCAATGAAGGGCCACCAGATCTCTGTGCAGCCACTTGTGACTGAATTTCCACAAATTTATTTTGGTTACTTTGATCTAGAGCCTTCACAACCAATTATAGAGTTCTTCTGGGAACTTTCCCCAAAATATCTCGTAAACTTCGCTAGCAGATTCAAAAAATAGAACCAGATCTTTGGTCGTTTTCTCCCTTTGTTGTCTCAGCTCAGTTTGCTGAGTGATGAATTGATCTAGTTGGTTATCCCACCAGCTTTGTATTTCTCTTTCGAAGATTCGAGATATCATGATCTAGCTCCCAAATGAAATTTCAAGTCCTGGCAACGAAACCATTTGTTGGCCAGGAAAAAGGTCTTTTAGGTAAGACCCAGGTTCAGATTAGAGGCCAACAAGGATTTTTGTTGTAGTCTAGCACCACTCCGGCAGCAAAGAGTCTCACCCGAGGCGTGTCATGACCTTACTAATATTGGGAGTAGATTGATATCAGTCTAGCATATTAGATATGTATGAACCAAAACTATCTCAGAGCTTAAGAAAATGCAACATTACATGGGTGATATCCCTTAGAAGCACATTCAGAAAGACAATCAATAAAATTTTAAAATACTACTACACTAATCAATTTTTGCTACAACATATATTGTGAACAGAAAACTCTCATCATATTATAATTCACTTATCGGCAACATACTATTACAATGCTCCTCAACATGAGCTTTAACCGAACAGATTACAAAGAGGTCCTATCCAATAGATTAGAACACAGAGATACAGAGAGATAGATAACGGAACAAAATGAACAGAGCTCTCCTATGGCTCCTGTTCCCTAATTCCTCCTGTGCCAACCTCCTTTCTCTGCTGGTCGGCTGCCTATTTGTTCTGCTGCCAACACAACTGATAGTTCTTCATTTCTTCTTGCTGGATTGTCTTCTGCTTCTCTCTATTCATCGAGAGCTCCACTTCTTGTCTCCTGACACGTTATTCTACCATCCGTGCTTGCTCCCACAACAACTGTGCCACTTGTTCTTCACTCCTTCACAACCTTGACAGCTCTCTGCCTACCGTGGTTGCGTCTCGCCACATATTATCCACAACTCAAAACTGTTTGATTTCAAAACAAGGGCCCCAACAAAACAACAAAACATACATTCACACTTGCAATGGGAAAAACTCAAGAAATAAAAATGTGCAGAAATGAACAACAACTACTTAACCATGCTGAATGCAATCTAATAAATGGAAAAAAATCACTCAGCAATAAAGGAATATTAATGATAAATTCAACCTGATTGAAAAGGAAATCGTAACACACCACACTCGCAATTACTGAATTGAATCGTAATTCTACAAAATGTAAGAATAAATAATTTGTGAGAATCAGAAAATAAACATATAACACAAAATAGCAGAAGAACTCTCAGGGACTGGGCCCAAAGCCTCCAAAAGTCTTCTTCCAAGAAATACTTTGAATCTACTTATAATGAAAACGCTAACTCTTTCATTAATCAATAGAACAGGTACATCACCACGAGTTCAAATACTCTGTTTGAATAAATGTTTCTTACAAAAAATAACAATATATGGAAAAAGCTCCCCCTTGTTCTCCGTCACCTACAACATTTTATAACTTTAAGGAGAAACAAAAAAGAGAATAGGGAATCTTCAATACCAGGACATCCTAAGGCTTCACAGCTATCAGCCAAATGATTCAAGAATAGACGTGTATTTCTATTTCTTGTTGATTCATAGAAACCAGACACGATTTAATTTGCTTTTCTTAACTATTGTTGTTTGGTCGTTTGGTCAGCGATTGGTTGGTTCAAATTTCCTATCAATAAAGACAACAAAAGTTGGTTTTTATACTATTAAACACATTATTTATTAATAATTCATTTTACCCTACTTCTACACTATTATCCTTTGATTTATTTCTAAAATGAAGGAAAACATATAAAAGTTAACACTAAATCAAGCTAAAGATGGGGGTAAAACACAACTTATCCATGGCCCAACTTACTCCCCTGCTTATGTATTTTCATGTCCTCATGCAAACATATGATTGAGGTGTAGTTGAGTTAAGGAATAGTTAGGGTATACCTCTTCCCTGTAAAATCTAAAACCATGCTTTTGTTTCACTTTTGCAAATGCCAAGTTTGTATGTCCCTCTGGAAATTCATAATCATGGTGGTAATTTTCAGGAGGGTACCATATGATGGGGCATCTATATATACATCCTATCCATGTAAGGCCCATGTTTAAAATTGAATTTCTATACTAATGAAAATGAGAAGCAGCAACTTTAAATTTCCTATGACCAAATGGCTCTCTATTCTTAACGTTATTGGTAGAGGCTTTCCATCCTTGCTTAGCTGATAATAAAGCATCCCCATGAATATCCTCAAATTATGTTGTTCCCTTCCATACAATATCTTTGTGAATTAGCCCTAGCTTGTCCATCACTCCTTCCTGTTGCATAAACCTCTTATGTTGAATAAATAAATGCAGGGGTTTTGTAGGTTCCACTCTGACCCATAAATCTAACCCATGTTCCCTTTTCTAGAAGATATTGTAGGCCTTAGCCCATCTAATATGGTTTTTAGCAAAAGACAGAAAATCTTGAAACTGGATGTCCCCAATGAAGGGACTGGGGTTACCATCTCTTTCATCTTCTAAAAATAAATTGTGCAAGTACAATTCGCACAGAAGGCATTTTACCTATTCATCCTATTCATAACAACATTGGACAAATTCTGCAATGGACTTAAATTTAGCAGGCTTACCTGCTATGACATCTTTGATATTCAATAAAAAATACCTTTCCACTAGAAATAAGGAATAATTGGTGGTCAATGATCTGCAAGACAACACATCTGAGTAAAGAGAACAAACAACACTGGTTTTTTTCTTAACTTGTTCCATTTGAGCCTGTGCCGTTTTTTCTTGCTGAATTTGAATTAATTCATTGTGAAGCTTTTGATTGGTAGCTCTTTGAAGGGTATAAGCAGGTGTTTCCTATTTTTGGGTTTCTTTTTCATCTATAGGTATCAAAGCATAGAAACTTCAAGTGTCTCTTGGGCACTGCATTCATTAGCTTGTACAACAACATCTATAGTTTTTGTGACAAAATCTGTTTGGGTTTCCTTTGTTTCAATTTGAATACCAATTTCTTCTACATAACATAGTTCTATTTGTGTCCCCACAGTATCTAATTCATTTTTAGGCTTCCATGCCTTATCCACCTCTTTCAACCATCCCTTTAACTGTTTCACTTTTTTTCTCAATTCTCTGCATTTCTTGCGCATTCTTCTCAACTTATCCCAAGCTGATTTTTCCTTCAAAGGGGTCCTCGCAGGAGAAGGTGCAATAGTAGCTTCAAGTTTAGGTGGGTTTGTGCCAGTATTAGGGTTATCATTTCATTAAATAATGTTTTCTTCGGGCACTAAAGAGGTTGTGCCAAAATTGATATCTTGGCTGGGTGGAGCAATGTTTTCTTTAGGTGTCAGAGGAGCAGTATCAACATTTGTGTGTTGATCTAATAAAATAGTATCCCCTGACTGATTTTCAGACTCATATGCTCTCTCTATATGACCTTATTTATTCAAAAAGTCATTATCAGAGGGAGATAAATCCCTCAAATCCTGCAATTCATTAGTGGAAGATAGAATCTCCGTGTGACCAGAATTGCTAGCAGAGGCAGACTGGTTCAAAAGATTCCTCTCCTCCTCAGATTGTTCAAATGGGTTCCTAGCTTCACAAGATTCTCTCATATGTTCTAATACTTGAGCCATTTCCTCCTCATAACCCTGTAAAGGTGCATTCTGAGGGCTCATAGGGGGTGTATAGGATGGCCATGTCTCGTCTGGAAATGCCAAGGTATTTTGATGTAGCTTTATTCTTTCAAACCGTCTCCATTTCACTGGACCTGAGGTCGAGACACGGGTTCTCCTCCCTCTATCTTTTCTATGGACTGGCATGTCTATTCTTGGATGCTCAATTCCCGCTCTATCAAGGTTTTCTTCAGAGGAAATTAGGGTAGGATTGACAAAGCTATCCCATGCTAACTGATGTTTGTTTAATTCATGAACAATAATCAATTTTATTAGGCCATGATGGCTGAAAACTTCCTGAGGGTTTTTAGCTTTCCTAATCCAAAGAATAGTGTCATGCAAAATAGAATTCAAGAAAAAAGGAAAATTAACTGAAATGTTTTGTTTGAGTATAGCTAACAATTGGATTTGATGATATTTTACCATGTCCTGGCATCTGTCACATGTGATATACTTTTGGATGATGACTGCCAGTTCTTACCAATATTTCTTCAAGGATGTAGGGTAAATACCTTTTCCTTTTCATACCAATTTCTCATCTGGGTCCTGATATATTGAAACTGCTTCTTGTATGAGGACATGTTTATTAGTCAACTTTTTCCCTTCCATTGAAAGTCCGGAGACCTCAGCAATTACTTCTTTAAATACTTATATAACTTTGAATTTAACTATGGTATGCCCTTCCCGCAAGTTCTGCAGGAATTCAATTGCTATCTCTCTATTGAACCCTTGTAGCCTGTTCAAATATGAAATCCAACCAAATTGTTGGAAAATAGTGCGAGCCAATTATGTCACTTGAAATATTGTGGGTTCATTGTGAAATGAGTATCCACCCATGGCTACTATTCTTTCGGAACTAATTTCTTTGCCCTTCTGCATGCGCTTCTCTCAGCTCTGTTAGTTAAAAAAAACACAAATACTGCATGCAACTCTTATAAAATTTATTATTAGAAATGTGACTACATGACATTAATGCAATGATTCTATTGTCCAATCAGCCTATCCGAACGAAGTCTCATAGTTAATTTGCATGCCTGTTTATTATAGATATGCGTACCCCCTCCAATGAGAGAAGGGTTTCCATGACCTTTAAGCACAAGAAAAGAGGAAGGGTGGCAGAAATCATGAATGCACATGAAATAGAAGTCAGAGGTTGGCAATCATCGAAAATTTAAATCAGATGGAAATGACCAAAAAAGGAGAAAAGCGGAGGAGAAATTATTATGAAAATGATTTTATTTTTTGTCGGCATAATATGACGTAAGCGTGACAAGTAACAGATTATGATGGATTTTGTTATCACTCAATTTAGCATAATTAAGATAATTTATATAAAATCAAATTTGATTATGCATATAGGTTATTATAATGATAACACTTAGTCAAACAGTGCATTCTACTTCAGGAATCACTCAATAGGAGATAGGGGAATGTAAAATAATTCATCGTTGTAAAAAATACTCCAATACCACAAGTAGAGCCACTGCTGCCAGAAGGCATCCATAGCCTCAACAGGGTTGTTATTTTAACCCAAAAATGAGCCAAAGTCCTCTATTTAAAAGTAGACACTTTGCTTGTTTTGTAGAGAGACCACTATGCTGGTGTGGTGGCCAGATATTCATAGTGACATTCATGGGGATTTAACAAAGTGATCAGGTTGACTCGTGATGAGACCTCCTATCCTTCAAGAAATTTTAGCTGTCGAGAAGGTCACTACCCTGGTATGGTGGCCATTGTGGGAATGTCACATGTTATATCCTCATGATCATGGTAGGTTGGCTCTTAATGAGACCCCTTATCCTCTCTTTTTAAAAATTTGCACATAGAGACATATTTTATTTTTGTTATAAATGGAAGGAGGCTCATTAACTCCTTAAGAGTTAGGGATGGTGTAAGAAGTAGAAACAAATGCCAATAAAATGATGCCCTTATTCCCATATCCTCATGCCAAAGAGAATTACCATTTGAGAGTGTAAAAAGATAAACCAACATAAGATTAATATAATGAATTGTGTAATAATATGACTAAACAGGGGATATCCATCCCATCATTATATAGATAAACCATGTGAGCTTCCAAAGTAAATATATCCATCTAAATTTCCAAGAAAACATAATATGAGTAATATCACTACTTTTCTCTACTTTAGGTGCAAATTCCTCATTCAATAAAATGGTTTTTATGGCAAGAATGTGTAAAGGAAGAGTGGATATTTTCAAAATAAAATCATCAAAAAAACAAAATTTTGCTACTTGGAACAAAAAACTTTTAAAAACACACAACAACAAAAAATGCAGTTGTTCAATTGATTCGAACAGCAATTGTTCAATCAATTGAACAACAACTATTCCATTGATTGAACATCAAAAACAATAAAAAAAAAATTAATTTAAAAAAACATGCTGAAAAACAGTTGTTCATTTGGTTTGAACAGTAGATGTTCAATCGATTGAACAACAGTTTTTCAATTGATTAAACAACAAAAATAAAAACACATGAAAAGAAAAAAAAATGTGGTTGTTCATTTGGTTCGAAAAGTAGATGTTCAATCGATTGAATAGAACTTGTTCAATTGATTGAACAAAAAAAATAAAAAACACATGAAAGGAAAAAAAATGTGGTTGTTCATTTGCTTTGAATATCAGATGTTCAGTCGATTGAACAACAACTTTTCAATTGTTTGAACAGCAAAAATAAAAACACAGGAAAGGAAAAAACTGTGGTTGTTCATTTGCTTTGAACAATGATTGTTCAGTCGATTGAACAACAACTGTTCAATTGATTGAACAACAAAAATAAAAAACACATGAAAGAAAAAAAATGCAGTTGTTCATTTTATTTGAATAGTAGATGTTCAATTGATTGAACAGTAGTTGTTCAATTGATTGAACAAAAAAAACAAAAAAAACATGAAAGGAAAAAAACAGTTGTTCAATTTCTTTGAACAGTAGTTGTTTAGTTGATTGAACAGCAGTTGTTCAATTGATTGAATAGAAAAAACACAAAAAAGAGAAATAAAATGGAATTCTTTTATACAATGATGATAAAAAAAAAAAAAAAACTGTAAATTACAATCAAATGCAGATAGAATATATACACTATTTACAACTAAAAATAAACAACATATTTTTATAAAATTGAAGCTGTCGGGTCATTACTCCTTGCAGCTAAGACTTGGATAGTGGGATCGTCATGCACCTGCTGGCAGAAAGACTCTTTTGCGAGTTTTTTATGATAGAGGCGTACCCGGTGTCCATTTACTCAAAAGGCAGAGCCGGATCCATCTATGGTGGTCAAAATAATGGTACTGTTGTTGTGCACTTCTTGAATTTCATATGGCCCAAGCCAACTTGTTTGTAATTTACCCAGGAAGTCTTGAAATCTGGAGTCATAGAGGAGTGCCCAATCTCCTTTCTGGAACGTCTTCCTTTTTATGAGGTTGTCGTGCCACTTAGCCCGTTGTTGCTGAATAATTTCAGTGCGTTGTAGAGCAAGTTGTCATGATTCATCTAATTCATTTATCTGTTGAAGTATTTTAACTTGGCCCTCTGTCAAATCCAGCCCCACTTCCTAGGTTGTTCTAAGATTCTTTATCTCACATTCAATGGGGAAAATTGGTTTATTTCCAAATATCAGGTGGTACGGAGAATATCTAGTAGTGTTTCGCCAAGTTGTGTGATAAGCCCACAAGGCCACTGGTAGTCTAGTAGCCCAATCTCAATGATGTGCTGAGACTATTTTAGTGAGAATTGCTTCAATGAATTTATTGGTACTTTTGACCTACCCGTTCGCCTACGGGTGGTAGGGAGAAGTGACTCTATGAGTGATATGGTGGTTCCTTAGAGTGGTTGTAATTTTATGTCCTACAAACTATGCCCCTCCATCAGTTATCACTTCCCTGGGTAAGCCATACCACACAAATAGCTCAAAAATAAAATGATTCATAGACTCTTCTATAGCTCTTGGAAAAGCTACTATTTCTACCCATTTCATCATGTAGTCTGTGGCAACCATTATGTAGGAATTCTGATTTGAAGGCGGATTGAATGGCCCAACAAAGTCCAACGCCCATTGTTTGAAAGGTTCTACTACCAACTGTGGCTGCAATGGAATCTCGTCAAATTGGCCAGGGCGACCCATTATTTGGAAACTATGACAGGCTTGCACATATTTATTTGCATCCTTAAACATTGTGGGCCAATAATAGCCCATTTATAGTAATTTTTGCCCTATCCTACAATCTACAAAATGTTTGTCACATGGTTCGTCATGGAAGGCCTTCAAGATTTCATGGATCTCGTCTTCTTCAATGCATTTGCATATGCGCATATCATCTCTTGTGTGAAAAATATATCCACCAATCCAAGAGAATCTAGCACTGCGTTGAACAATCAACTTTTGTTCCTTTGTTGTCAAGTGTCCTAGTAGTTTCCCTACTGCCAGATAATTCACTACATCTATGTACCATAGCACTTTTACTGCCACAGAAAATAAATTCTCATTAGGGAATTGATCATCTAATACCAATGGATCATTTTTCTTTGGGATGCAAGATAGAAAATATGCAACTACGTTCTCCTTCCCTGGACGGCCCTTAACAGTTATATCAAACTCTTGTAAAATCAATAGCCAACGAGTCATCCTCCCATTTGTAATATGCTTGTTAGTTAAATACCTAATGGTAGAATGATTGGTATACAGAAATACTTGATAGCCATTTATGTAATATATAAATTTATTTATAACATAAATGACGACTAAGAATTCCTTTTCGTTCACTGTATAATTTAGCTCAGCAGGAGTGAGATTTTTGCTGATATAGTAAATAGCGTAGGGCTTCTTGTCCTCCTCTTGACCGAGAATAGCTCCTATCGTTGTGTCTGATGCATCTGAAGAAATGTGAAAGGGAAACTCCCAATTAGTGCCACGTAAGACTGGTTTAGTCGAGACAATTTTCTTCAAATTTGAAAAAGTAGTGTCACATTTTTCAAACTGATGGAATTCAACATTTCCAGTTAACGCATACAAAGGTGCAACAATTTGTGAAAAAATATTTATGAACCTACGATAGTATCCTGGATATCCAAGGAAACAACATACCTCTGTCTGAGTACAAGGTGTGGCTAATAAGATAATTACCTCTATCTTTGTCGGATCTACCTGTATTCCATCTGCAAAGATGTAGTGTCCTAGGATCATGCCTTCGGTCATCATCATGTGAAACTTTTCATTGCTCAAGCATAATCTGGTAGCAATACATCATTCCAATACCTTTTCTAGTGTTTTTGGTGCATGATTGAAGTCATATCCATATGGATTGAAGTCATCCATATAGACTTCAAGCCCTTCATTTATTAAATTAGAAAAAATATTGAGTATGGCCCTTTGAAATGTTGTTGGGGCATTGCATAAACCGAATGGAAATAATCTATAGGAAAATGTACCCCAGGGCTAGGTAAAGGTTGTTTTATCTTGGTATTCAGAGGCTATTTGGAATTTATTATAGCCACTAAAACCATCAAGAAAGGAAAAGAATTGTTTTCCTACCAATGTATCAAGGACCTGATCAATAAAGGGAAGGGGGAATTGGTCCTTCTATGTGGCTTTATTCAACTCTATGTAATCCACACAGATTCGCCACTTACCATTCTTTTTAGGGATGACCACTAATGGAGAGACCCATTTACTATCTGAAATAGGATAAATGAAATTTACATCTAGCAGCTTCTGTAATCCATCTTTTACAATTTATTTTAAATGTGGGTTTAGTCTTTGTTGAGGCTGTCGGATGGGGAGAGAATCCTTCTCAGTGTAAATATGATGTGTGCATAGTTGGGGATCTATGTCATTCATGTCTAGATAGTCCCAATCAAATGCTCCTTTATATTTTTGCAAGACTTTAATGAGCTTTTGTTGTTGGTCACTATCCGGATTTCCATTGATGTTTAAAATTTTACCTGGTTTGATTTCAATTGGCATGCTGTTACGAACAGATGTTGTGGGTATGTGCTGGTCATCGGTATCCACTAAAGGGTCTTCCTGGGCTTCGTTATCAAGAACCGCTTTTAACATTTGGAACTTTAAATTTCCTGAAGTAGATTGTTGATTTATAAAGTTATTGATCACATCATCTTAAGTTTGATCTTTGAATTCAAGTGCTTCTACTACTGTCAATGGTGAATGAATATTTTGTTCCCAGTATGCAGGTGGTTGTTTGTGAATATTTGCAATGGGGAGACTTGGTTTCACAGAGGGATATATAGCAATATTCTTTATCGCATCTCCTTTAGCAATGGTCATGTTTCCTATTCGAAAACCTATGTAAGCATTAGCCGTCGTTGAAGAAGGTCGTCCCAATATCAGGGGATGTCTGTCTAATCTACTTTTTGGGTTAATAACTAAAAAATATGTCGGGAATTCACATGAGTCCACAGAAACTAGGATATCCTGTAATGTACCTTTTGGTTTAACAACATATCAGTCAACAAGTTCCAACAAGGTAGTGGTGGGTTCCAAGGTTGTTATACCAAGTGTTTCAAAAGTTTCTATAGTTAAAATATTAATAGCTACCCCCAATTCGACTAATGTGTTTGAGAAGGAGTGGCCATATATTTGGATTGTGACTATGGGGTTTCTTGGATCCTCATATTTTATTGGTGTTTCTTTACCCAAAATTAAATCTAACAGTGTCCCTACAACATGAACAGTTGACAAATTTTTTTCTTTCCTCACAAGTTTTTTTACACACAATTCTTTAATTGTTTTAGCGTAAATAGGGATGTCTTGTATAGCCTGTAGGAGAGGAATTTTAATACAAATATTTTTTAATTCTCCTATGAGATCAAAATCTGAAGAGACATTTGGCTTAGGTATTACTAATCTCTCAGGGAACGAGGCAGAGGAAATAATAATATTTTCAGGATCTTTTTGGTCGATTGTGTCCCTCCTTTGTTTTATCTCCGTTTCAATCACAGTCGATTGTTTAGGTACTATTTCAGACTCAATTTGTGGCAGGGAGGTATCTTCTTCAGGTGAAATAACGCACCTTAATCTCAGCCTAAGTTCGTTGCATTCCTTTTGTTCAGTTGCGGAGTCTGGATTATCAACAATCTAGATTAGATGAAATGGTTTGTTATTAGGATTAGGATGTGGTTGAGTTGGAAGTTGAGGATGTATAATAGGCTGAGAATTTTGTTGTACTGGGTATGGAGCTCGTAATGTGGGTTGAGTTTGAGCCCCTTTTCCCATAGGTAAATTGGTCATTCCCAGGGGTCGCTACAAGTTTTGAGACTAAGTTGAATTTTTTGAGGTGGAGGTAGGCCACTAGGACTGATATGGATTATTTTTCTAGAATGAAGGAGAGAAAGGAAAATTTGGCCAACGATTACCTGGAAAGGATTGAATTGGCCAAGGGAGCATGGAAAATAGTTGGGATGGCCAAGAGAAAAAAGGTGATTGGTTTTTCCATGCTATCCCAGAGTTTTGTTGATTAAATTGTGAAGAAGGAAAGAATTGAGATGGGTCTTGTGACATACATGTTGGTCGGGCTTGCAACTGTCGATGTTGATTCATCATATATACAGGTTATGTTTCTTCTTCTGCTTCTTTGAAGACTGCTTTCAAACTTGGAAGTGAATGGAATTGTTCAGTAGCGTGATCCTTGGTACAGATGGCACATGTTTGGACCATGTCCAATGGACACTCCCGCTGGCTCTGCTTCTTCCGACAACGTTGAAAAAAAATAGCCAAGTTCTGTTCTGTTAAAGCTTGTTTCTGCTTGGCTTGTAGGACATCTAGTTGTGTTGTGAGGATGCCCAAGGTATCAGTTTTGAAATATTCCAAGATATTACCAAATTCTTCTTTTTTTATGCCGCCACCTGACTATTTGTAATTCTTAGCAACTGAATCCCGTCCAACTAGCCTATTACACATACTACCTCGAGAGAACCTGATACACAACACAATAATATTATCATAATTTTCCTGATATATGTCTCATTTTCCCATTATATTAATTGTTTCTATCCATTCATATTTCATTCCTTTTGTCATTGATACTTTTAGGACATATTTAGACAATGCAGTATATGCGGACCTTTGCAAATTGTTTAAGATTTCATCTTCTAATTCTCGAGTTCGGCAGTAATCTTGGTATTTAGTAAGAAAAGAGTTTTTCATTTTATCCCAATTATTAATGGTTCCCCCACGGTCGAGCCCCACAAACAAGTGTAGATTCGCCCCCTTCAATGTAGAATGGAACAATTTCAATTTTTTAGGGTCAGTGGTGTAAATATATCCCCTACACAAAACATCAAATTCAAATAAGAATGCATCCGTATCTTCTGAAGTCAGTCCATGGAAGGTGGGGATGTTTTGCAATGGAATATATTTCATAGGGGAATTTGCGACTGGGTCAATAATGGGATACTCCAATGTTGATGCTTGTCTCTGGGGTTGATTGTGTGCGATCTGATCAAATATGTGCCAATAAACTTTAGTGATTTCCTGGTCTGGGAGAATATTTTGAGCAGGATTAGGAGGTGGATTTGGAGGAAGCCTTGTAGCACTACATCGATCTGGAATGTTGGGTGTCTCTGTCTCAACCACTATTTCAAGATATCCAAGCTCTCCATTTTTTAGATTTATCCTTATAGCACTACTAGTGTCTCCCTCTCCTTCTTGCAAAATGCAATAATTTCCCTCTCATGAAGGTTCGGGACTCAAATGTTCTATAGTCTGAAAGCTTTGTTAGACCCTTCAGTTTCGCTATGGATATCGGCATGGGTTGCAGATGGTGAGGCTGCTGCCTGAGGTATTATAATATGATTCCTTTAGGAAATGGTCCTAGGTCCTACGAATGCCTGAGATTCAATGTGTCTTGTGATTTCATCTATAAAGGTTTTTCTGCTAAGGGTCATCGATCCCTTAGGTTTTGTGGATTTAGATGAGGGGGTTTCGATCCAATTCTATCTTTTTCTTTCTATTCATTGATAAAAAAAACACTTGTCCTATTTAACCTTTGCATAATTGTTGAAAAGCGAGCTAGTGAACACGAATTTTACTTCCTAATATGCAGGTTCTTAGCTCTCATTTTCAATACCTAGTTCTTTCATAGCAAAAGGAAAAACAAAAATACATCACTCCTAAACACTCTCCACAGCAACGGTGCCAAAATGTTGGCTCAAAAAGATGAATGTTAAAATTAATATTAATGCTTCACATTAATCATCAACCCAGAGAAAGTTTATTTATTTCAAGAGTGCAACAAAGTATATGCGAGTGAAATCAGAGGTTAACTATTCTGAATCATTGCAATAAATACTATCTAATTCTCAAAGTTAAATCAATCAATTCAAAAGTAAAATGTGCAATACTTCAAATCAATCAAAGAATGGAACACTTGTCTAAACTTATGCAAAAAGTAAGCATTGAACACTGAAATTAAAGATCTGTTGCAATTGAACAACAATCTTAATGAATTGAACAACAATAGAAAAGGAATGTTGAATAAATTGAATAGCAATCACCTATTGACATTTTGCAATGGAATTATCTATAATTCAATTAATGACAATATTCAAAATTGAACAGCAAACCATACATTCACACTTGCAATGGGAAAAAATCAAGAAATAACAATGTGCAAAAATTAAAAACAACTACTTAACCATGTTGAAATCAATCTAATAAATGGAAAAACATCACTCAACAGTAAAGGAATATTAATGATAAATTCAACCTAATTGAAAAGGAAATCATAACACAACACACTTGAAATTATTGAATTGAATTGTAAGTCTACAAAACGTAAGAATAAATAATTTACGAGAATCAGTAAATAAACATATAACAGAAAATAGCAGGAGAACTCTTAGGGACTAGGCTCGAAGCCTCCATTATTCTTCTGCCAAGAAATACTCAAAATTCTCTTATAATGAAAACGCTAAATCTTTCATTAATCAATAGAACATGTATATCAACACGAGTTCAAAGACTCTTCCTGAATAAATGTTTATTACAGAAAATTATAATATACGGAAAAAATTCCCCCTCGTTCTCTTTCACCTACAATGTTTTATAACTTTAAGGAGAAACAAAACAGAGAATTGTGAATCCTCAGGATCATGATATCCTGATGCTTCGCAGCTATCATCCAAATGCTTTAAGAATAGATGTGTCTTTCCATCTCTTGCTGATTCACATGAACCAGACACGATTTCATTTTTTTTTCTTGACTGCTACTGTTTGGTCGTTTGTTCAGCAATTGGTTGGTTCAGATTTCCTATCAATAAAGACAACAAAAGTTAGATTTTATACTATTAAGCACACTATTTATTAATAATTCATTTTACCCTACTTTTACACTATTCTCCTTTGATTTATTTCTAAAATGAAGGAAAACATATAAAATTTAATAATAAATCAAGCTAAAGATGGGGGTAAAATGTACCTTTTCCATGTCCCAACACCAACTAGTTTGTTACTATTTCAAGTAATTATTAATGTGCTTAATGGGATGAATGGTTGAAAGGAAATTAAGGTTAATAGATAATGTTTTTTTTGTAAGAGGGAATAATCCTGGGTAATTGTTAGTATAACATCTAATGGATGAAAGCCTAACTCTTTGAGATCTCTCGCGTGCCATCGGTTGTAACTTGTGCACTGTCTCGTAGCTGTCAGTATCAACTTGTGCACTATTTGGTAAATCGAGTGACTTAAATATTCACAAAATACACAATTTTAGAGTGATGGTAAAGTGTTTTCAGTGGGAGTTCCCATGTTACGGGTCATAGATAGTCATGTCAGACTACGGAAACCTTGTTTTTACAGTCACCCATTAGCGTCTCAGGTGAGACTTCACCCACTTTGTGGGTGTTTCTAAAAGGGCCAATGCTGAGTGGGTTTTTGTTGGTCACTACGTAGAAATTCCTGGGTCTGTCAGAATCCTGCGAAACAATATTTCTACACTCAAAAAAATTCCAACGGTGCAATAACCGTGTCAACTTAGTTCATATGCAAAAATTATGCCTCTTAAAAGTTGACCTATCATATTTCACATCATGTTTCTAGAGGTTTCCACATTCACCCTTGCTATTCATGAAAAGGGGCTAACCACATGTGGACTATGAAGAAGACTCTATAAGGGTCAAACTTGTAACTGTAGTTGAGAGTTGAAGGAGTCAAACTTGACCTCTAGTTGGCTATCGGGTTACCTTAGGTAACTCCATAAAGAGTGCCTTCTTCTTTGTACTTTCATTATTTCCATTCTAGACAAAAGAGAGAAGAGAAACCTCAAATTCCATTTGGATTTTATGCTTTGAGGGTTTCATAGAGAAAATATTTTTGTTCATTATGGTTGTTTTGTGAGTGTATTTTGTTGTTATCTATTTTCTACACTTTATATATTCCATGCACGAGAAGAAAAATAATAATTAACAAATATATAATATAAAGTAATTTAACCTTCGTAGCATAGATTTTAACTTTTTTATCAGATATGTTGTGACAAACTATCTAGTGGAATATCCATTAGAGATTAGATGAAAAGCTCATATTTTTTACCCTAATATGAGATGGTTTTCTTAATGCTCAAAATTTTCATAGTGACATGATTGTGAGTTTGGTCTCAATAATGTGCTATTACGATGGAGGGAGGGTACCTAAAATGCTTTAGAGGATCCAGACATTCTAAATGATAGTTTTGCACTCTTTTTTTTGCATAACCCACATCAAATTGATAGTTCAAGGGCAAAAAAAGTACAATTTGGATATGGTAGCGTGGTCAAGTAGTAAGCTTCTAGTAATTGATATATTTTGGAGCTTGGAGTAAGATTTATAAATAAGATTTTTGGTGGAATTATGGAGCTAAATACTTGACAAGAAGGCCATCTACAACTATTTAGAAAAATGCACAACAATTTGCTAATTTAGTTAACTATATATTTATCTCTTAACATTTTATATTTTTCTTAATTTAGTCAACTATATATTTATCTTTTAACATTTTATATTTTTCTTTAAGGGTTTATGTCTCTAAATTTATATAAGCTTGTTATTTATGAGAGTTAAAACATTTATTTAAACTCATCAATATGGTGTCCTATGTAGTCTAAACCTCTCTAGAAAATCTCGAGTAATTTAAGTTATCACTACATCTTCTTGAATTTTTTTTTTGAGTTTTTTATATAAACATAGGAGTGCTCATTCCTAAATAGTAAGCACAATATCAAGCCACATATTTCCTTAAGAAGACCCATATGTAGCTACAATTTTCCTTAATGGGACCGTGAGTGCATTTTGTGGTGGCTTATTTGAGTATAAAAAATCAATAAAAGTTGTCCCATTTCATAAAATTTCTCAAGATATTTTTTGGGGCTTGAGAGAAGGTTTTAATGGTTGAAATCCATCTTTATGTGGTTTCAATCCTTTTTAATTTATAAAAAAATATTAACACCTCTAAAACCAATCCATGATTGCTTGGTTTCATTAATTTTCCATCTTAGCTTTCATTAATTTTAAAGAAAATTCTTGTATTTATATCTCAAAGTAAATTAGTTGTTGCCATTGACATAGTGAGTTGTATAATGTAGAGGAATTTTAGATGTTAAATAATTAATATAGTATAATAAAACTGTCCTCAAATGGTTGAGAGTATGCTTTTGTATTTTATGTCAACTCATGACATATTTTCTATATGGAAAACTGGTATGGAAAGAGATATTTGATTACATTGGAAGTATGTACTGAGTTAAATTCTTGTTTGGGTGTTGTATTGCTAATAACATTTATAATAATAATTAGTAAAGAGCAACGAAACAAATATTGAGTGATCAATAATGCCCAAGTAATTATGAACTAAAAGTTTCTTTATCAATTATATAATCAAGTAGATTAAATTACACATTGTATTGATTAGGTTTCAATAAAAAGGGGGAAGAATATCTACTTTCAACATGTTCACAATATCTACTTTTAGTACTTTGAAGTGCATGCTCTTTGTCATGAGTATATGTGCAGAAGCCATGTGTAGTTTGAACTGTGAAAAAGGGGAGGATTGCAGGTCAAAAGGGTCCAAGAAGCGAATAATGGAAAATATAAAGTGAAAGCACAACTTTAAGTTAGAATTCAAAGATCCTATTGCAGGTCAAAATTATTTACTTGTTGGTCATCCTCAAAGACTTTCCAATGGATAATGTTATCAGGGATAGCTTGTCTATGGCGAACCTCAAACTCATATTTTTCATTAGAATGTATGGTAATGATGAAAGGACTTGCAGAGATAGCTAGGGAGTCAACAATTGAGTTTTTATCCCTCATCTTAACAATGAATGAATGTTCTTGGAAATTTTCTAACATGTCCATGACTAAATTTCTGTATGCCCTCATTCTCACATCCTTTGTTTGATACACACCTTTAACTTGTTTAATGAATAATTTAGAATCTCCACAAATAGAAATATTTTGAGCACCCATTCTTTTCAAAACTTCTAAGCCCAAAATCAAAGGTTCATACTCAACCATGTTATTTGTGCAATAAAAATTCATTTTGTAAGAAAATAACTTATTTTCATCATCTATAATTGTGATCCAAATTCTTTCTCCCGCCCCCTCTCTTCTTGCTGATCCATCAAAGTGCAACAACCACCAACCTTCCACCTTCTCCTCACTAATTTGTTGATCTTCTGCTTGCTGATTTTTTGTCTGCTAAATTACATATTGCTGATTTTCTGCCTTCTTTTCATGTTCTACTTCGTCAGTCAACTCATTGAAAATAATAGTAGATCCAAGTTCAGTATCAAGAGCATAAATTGGAAAGTTTTGAGGTTTATCTTTACTACTCACCATGTAAGCCATTCTTGTTTCTCTATAAAGTCTCATTTTCTCACCAAAAACAGGAATGGTGGCATAAGTTAGGTCCATCTGCATTGTACCTTTGATTTTTGATGCCCATGATCTTGATAATAGCATGCAAAAATTTGGTGGAATGTCTTCTACCACAATTTCCATGACCATTGTCTTGGCAGGGACTTTTGTAAAACCAATAACAACATGTTTAATTAAACCAATGCACTGAACTCTTTTTCAATAAAAGGAAAACAAATCCTTGTATGGTCTAGTAATTTCCAACCCCATCCTCTCCATCATTACTTCAGGCATAAGATTCTGAGAGGCTCCTGAATCCAACATGGCATTATGCAATTTCATATCATGAATACTAAGGCTAACATAAAAAGTAGGCACCTCCTCATTCTGCTCATCTTCTAAGCTTGGACCCAAGTATATGGTTGGATGATCTTCTTGAATATTTAGGATATCAGTAGGTCCTGGTTGTGTATTCAACATTTTCATAATCCTACTTATGTATTCATTTACGTTAAGAATCTTTCCAAAAGGTACTGGAATTTTGATCTTAGAGATCTCATTTTCCAAATTGAAAACAAAAATAGATTTTTCAGTCTCTTTGGTAGAAGGAGGAGGTGGTGTTTCTTTCCTAACCTCAACAACTTTGGGGGCATCTTTCTTGGTCTGTGTTTTTTTTGCAGTAATTGGCACATTTCTGTTTCTGAGGTTGTATTGTTTTTGCATCTCAAATAATGCATGTTGATACCCTTTAAAATAATCAGATGGTTCCCCACCCTTATTCACTTCATGGTCTAACTCATCATGTTCCTCCTTAGTAAAAAACATCCTTGAAATGTTCTCACCTAAGCAATGAATTGAATCTTCTTATATTTTAGGCTGATCTTCTTCATCAACTAAGTTTTTCTTAAAAGGAGGCCTTACTTGAGGGTCAGGTGGCTGATTTATATTTTCCCTTAGCCTTTTCTAGTTTTGAGGTCTTTTGAATTGAGAATTTCTAAACTGAGGCTCATGTTGTGTAGGAGGAGCAGAGGCATTACCAAGGGCAAGTCTATCCATCAGTTTTTCCATTGTCTTCATCATGGAATCAAATTTATCATTAGAGGTGGAAGGCTTATCTTATTCTTTCAGCTTAGTTTT
Source organism: Pinus albicaulis (assembly GCA_034641835.2). NCBI lineage: Eukaryota > Viridiplantae > Streptophyta > Pinopsida > Pinales > Pinaceae > Pinus > Pinus albicaulis. Next base: position 329,954,318 of record CM076578.1, read on the forward strand.
ACCCATCTTGGAATTTTTTGCTACTATCATATTGACCTCCACCTTCACTGCATCATTTTTCATTTCAGCAAGTGAAGGGGATTCTCTCTCTTTTAGAAATATGGAAAAGTCATAATCAAAAGCTTCAGCATATCTCAGTTGAGCTGCTCTTGGAGGAGGCTTGAGATGGGAAGGGATTGAATCATACACTTTGTTAAATCTCTTTGAAAAGTTTTGAACAGTTTCATCAATAGCTCTCTTTAAACTATTATACTTAGTGAGGGCTTGTACAACGTTGGTTCTACTTCCCCACTTCCTCAATAATTTATCTTCAAATTCAATCGAATTATGCAGGCTTCCAGGAGTAAGTGCTTTGAACCACTTCCTAACTTCACCAGTAAAGCTCTAAGAAAAAAATCTCATCTTGACATCCTCATGGTCAACCTCCTCCCTGTCTATAAAGTCATTAAACTTGTCTACATGATCTTCAGTTGTAATATCTTCATCACTTCCCCAATTTTTGATTCTAGCAGAATATTTGATAGGAAGGGAATTTAAGACAACTATAAGGGAAAGAGGAGCATACCTAGTAGGTGCAGCAGGTGGAGGAGGCACATTTCATGCCATGATGAATAGGACTGTGGTAGTTTTAAGGACAACAATAGTAGAGGAAGAGGAACTGATGGGAGGAGGTTTGTTTGGTCTTTGTTGTCCACTGACAATTGAACTCCAATCAAGAAGAGGAAAACTAGTTTTACTTCTTAACAAAGTTTCAAAAGGGTAAAGCTCCTTCAACCTATCCAAAGATTCTCTTTCTAACAACAACTCAAATGTGACTGCTTCCCAAAAATCTTCTTCATCTTTTTGTGTTACTAAGGCCGAGGTATAAATTCCTCTCCTATGTAGGTCTAAGACAATTTGAGTTAGTTATTTTTCACTTTCAGACCTAAACAAGACTTCCTAAATTTTATCATCAAATATTTTATCTTTGGGACTTCTTAAAACTTCAGAGGAAAAGGATTTTGTATGTAATGGAGTACCTGATATTGCAGAAATGCCTTGACTGCCTCTGGAGATGGTGTTTGCATTATCCATAATGGTAGGTGGATCTAGGTCAGGATTACTCCTCATGTATCTCCTTCTCAAAGCCACCTTTGATCATATGAATTTTGAATGGAGTCACCAAGGTATATGCAACCTCAAATAGCTTCCTGAGCTCCTGCTACTTTCATAATTTCAGCTTCAAAATTTCAGGAAAGTATAATCTTCAGGCTCTCGACAGACGCACCAAAATGTTATCACAAAATTTCACCTAATAGGCTGGTAATCAGAAAATCTGAAGTAACTGTTTCAAACCAATTTTTTGACTGAATATTAGCCTCTGCAGTGTGAGAGGGCTCTCTCAAAGGGTTAATGATATTAAATAAAGATGTATTTAGATGGCTAACTTTACTTGGAAAACAACTTGCTTGTGATGAGTATAGGTTGAAAATAGTCTCAATATGCAAACATTGGGGTTTGGAGTCAACAATTTAAGTGATTCAGTAATAAGTTCACTTGACATGGAAGCTGAGGCAAATAAGAGTTTTTTAGTAGAAGTACACCTACACATGAAACAGGAAATCACATAGTCAATTCATCTATAAAAAAAGTCAGAGCATTACATGAAACATTTTTGAGTATTAAAGATGAAAACCACTGCAAATGGTACACATAAAAATATAGATAAGATAGGCACTAAAAACTCAATCAGAATCTTAGGTTGGTAAAGAAACAAGTCTCTGTATTACTGAAAACAATCAATTTACATAAAGCTGCAATTTTGCCAAAAAATCTCCATCCCTTGACAAATTCAACTCTCTTCCCTTTAATAGACTTGTTACATCATGAGATGATCTGCCTCCTAGCTAGATTCATCAATTTTTTTCCTAATGACACCTTGCATAACCATAAGACACCTATTTAATGAGAAAATGACAGTTATCCTACTTGACAGTCCTTTTCCTAATAGGACTCAAACTGTTCATTATTACAATAACAACCTTATATCCTAAAAAAATTACATCTTTGACAAATATGACTTCATATTTTCGAATGGGATGTGATGGGACTCATCACTACATGACCTCTTAATTGACCTCCTCTGAAACTGGAAACAAACCCTGTTTTTTAGGCAAACTGGTCTTCATCTCCAACGAATGGTTTGGCTGGTAGTTTGTCATCATTTCGTGGTCTTTAAGTATTGAATAACTGTTGTCATGGTCCTTTAACACTTTGATAGTATCCAGTTGTTCAAAAATTCCCAAAAACCTACTTATAAAGCTCCAACATAGTACGCTACAAAAGTAAGACAATTTCATAGTGTACTTTTGTAGTGCTGCAAAAATGCCCTTTTCCATCATCCTTTTTTATTATTTCTTTCTGCATGATGTTCAGTATGCCTTAGTGCATCTTCCATACCATTTTCAACTCTTGGGAACTTCAAAAACCAGTTCAAAATACAAAAAGGAAAGCTACAGTAGTTTCATAGCATTTTGTTGTTCTTCAAGCCCATGCACGCTACGAAACTGCTGAAAACAGTCAAAATTCCAGAATTTTGTGTAGCTTCAAAAATATACCTTCTAAGTGAAAAAAATCAGTTTCTAACATGCCACTAGTCTTCAAAATCATAAACTAGCTCACACTATGATTCTTGAGGGGTTTCTTCCTCATTGATGATGAGTTGAGCAATTGGCTCCTCAACTACTGTCATTTTAAGGCCTTTTTTCTCCAACTCCTCATGAATTAGTTCAAGCTGATCCTAAAGGTCCTTAACCTGATCTTTCAAATTTCTATTGGTGGCTTTCAAATGTGTGTTCATTTTCCTGACATGTTTTACCTCTTTCCTCAATGGAATGGTCCATTTGATAAGTTATTGTGTATTATCTAGAGTCTTGGAAACACTGTCAACTTGCTCTTCCCAAATTTCCTTCATATTTTCAAACTAAACCTTCTCTACATTGTCTTTCCTTGCTTATTTCTTCATAATAGAAATTTCATGGTTTTCCAGCTTCAATTTTTATTCAAGGAGTTGAAACTTTTCTTTTTCCATCACCTTTTCTTTTCCTTTCTTCGATTTTCTAACTATATCTTTCTCTGCAGGTGATGAAAGGTCAATGATGTCTTGTGGTGGCTGGACTGTGTCAGTAAGTGGATGAACCTCTTTACTGCTCTCTAATAGCTTCCTAGCATGCGTTATCATAGGCTTTCTTGCTTGGAACATAAAACTTGCATCTTCTCCTTCAAATTCTAATTTCTTTGCAGATTTGGCCTTTTTTAGCTTTTGTCCACCTTCCTCTATGTCCTCAACCTGGACTATAGGAGTTTCTTCTATGTCAATGGCATGTAATATGTATTCTAGATTTCCTTTAACTAATGCTTTGTATTCTACAACCATTTTTTTCTCTTCTAAGGCCATTGTTTAGCTCCTTGTCATCTTTTTGGTTCCTTGTTTACTCACAGCTTGTTTTTGTTTTGCAGGTTTGACCAGTTTTGATTTCTTTTTTATAGGTGGGACATTTGGTGTATCAAAACTCTGCAATTTCTCTGTATCCATCATGATTGGTTCACTTGGTTCTACTCTTGTTGGTTCACTTGGTTCTACCACCAATGGTTCACTCTGTTTTGCTACTAAGGGTGATGGAATTCTCCTAGGTTTAGGAGTTCTTGAAGGAGTAAGAGCATCCAACTCAAAACCACTAGCAAAAAAAAATGAAGACCAGTCTCTGCCTAGCCTTTAGAGTTCATCTAAAACCAGCAATTTCATTAAACCATGATGAAACAATGAAGTCTCACTCCCTCTATATTTTGATTAGGCCTTATCTGCCATTTTTGACAAACTTCTATGTAAATAGAAAGGCAGATCAAGGGAAATCTTACCAGTAAAGTGTAGGAGTAGCTTGAAATGATATGAGTAGACTTTATGGTATCTCCCTTCACAAGAAAAATACTTTTGGATGATGAGAAACAATTTTGAGTAGTTGTCCTTCATGCAGTTCCTTGGAATGGCATTAGTGAGGTCCATTTCACTGTTTTCAGGCTTCATAAACTCTTTGCACTGCTCCTTGTTTAACTTGAAACCTTTGAACCAATTCTCTTATCCCCTTGGAATCTATATAGCTGCTGCAATAACCTCTAGTGTGATGGAAAGATTAAGCATTCCCACTTTGGTGGATATTCCACTGAAGTTTAAAGCAAACTCTTTGGAAACTCGTACATGGTAGCCTTGTAATCTCTCATAAAACTGTAAGCAACCTGTCCTTCTGAAGACTTCCACAGCTGTTGGGTCTTCATTGATCAAATTCATATATGCTGGTTCATATCTCAGACATTGGCCACCCTTATTTGTCCTTCTTTTTTCTGCCATGGTTTTTTTAATGCCTTCACAACCTCGCTTGATAATTTGCAGCCTCGCTTGATAGTTTGCAGCCTCGCTTGATAGTCTCAATGTAAACCTTTGAAAACACCAGCCACAACTTTGGCTTAATGCAATAGCACTCCAGATCTCGATATCACGCAAAGAAGGAATGAGAAATGAGAAATGACTGAATTAGGAAATATTTTGAAGTTTGATGTCTTCTCATGACACAATGATGACCCATACATACCTAAACTGGCGATGATGACTTGAGACCTGAACATGTACCTTGATATTATCTTTTTATGGCTCGAATGGTATCTAACTTACCCTTTCCCAACGACATTTTGACACCTAACAGCTAATCTAACAAGACAGACAAGAAACCACACTTTCGTAGCATATCTAGTGTAAATTTGGGTGTTTTCGCTATGAAACTATGAGCAGTTTCGTAGCGAAAAGTGACATTTCAAAACTATTTTTAGCTATGAAACTGTAGTTTCTTGGCTAAAATGACATTTTCGGTACAAAAAACTTGGGAATTGAAATCTGTCAAAAAATTATGAGTGATGTGACATGAGGGGATTTGAAAGTGAGTGGGTTTAGACCTTAGGGTAAGCTTAAACAAGAAAAATTTTAAATTTCCCTTGACCAAGAATATAAAAAATGAATCCTACAACCCTAATTTTTACACCTAAACCTATTGAAATTTTTCAAATGATGCTTCATTTTTGGGTGATAACACATTCCAAGTCAATGGTGGGAGGAGATTTCAATGGATTTTATCAAAGGTTTACTTAAGTCCGAAGGGAAGAGTGTCATCATGGTGGTAGTTGATAGACTTACCAAGTATGCACACTTTTCTGCATTATCTTATCCATTTAAAGCAACTATAGTTGCTACTGCATTTATGGAAACAATTCAAAATCTACATGGAAACCCAAATATTATTGTAAGTGACAGAGATCCCATTTTTACTAGAATTTTTGGATAGAATTATTTTCTTTTTTGGGTACTCAACTAGCTCATAGCTCATCTTATCATCCTCAATCCGATGATATAACTAAGATAATGAACAAATGTTTGGAAGGATATCTTCGTTGTTTTGTATCTAATAAAGAAACACAATGGGTCAAGTGGTTACCTCGGGTTGAATAGTGGTATAACACCTCCTTCCATATTACAGCAAAAATGACCCCATTTATGGCACTTTATGGATATGATCCACCATCCATCACATCATCTTCAAGAGAAAATTCCAAGGTTCAAGTAGTGGAAGATCACATCGAGCATCAACAAGAAGTTCTCCAACTCTTAAAGGATAACCTAAATTTGGCACAAAATCAAAAAAGATAACAAGCAAGTCAACATTGCAGAAAGATAAGTTTTGTTGTACGAGATTGGGTATTTTTACAAATACAACCATATAAACAATTATCCCTCAAGCAAGCTAAGGAGGATAATAAATTATTGCCAAATTACTATGGTCCCTACAAGGTGTTGCAAAATATTGGTACTATTGCATACAAATTGGAGCTTCCTTCTTTTTCTCGATTGCATTCAATTTTCCTTGTTTCATGCTTAAAGAAGGTTATAGGTGACAAACTTCTAGTTCAAACAATATTGCCAGAACCTGATGAGAAAGGAAAAATCATATTGGAACCTGAAGCAGTCATGGAAACAAGAATTTTATAGCTACAAAATCGATCAATTTCAAAGTATCTCATCAAGTGGAAGAACTTACCCACTGAAAATTCTACATGGGAGGATAATAATTTTATACAGAAGCATCGAGAGCTACTCAAGCATTGAGGACAACACTTTTTTGATGGAGTGGGGCATGTTAGGTCCCTATATTACTAGTGTAGTCCCTTATTGTTGTTAGTGTAGCCCCCTTATTGTTATTGTTTACCCATGTAACCCCCATATTGTTATTATTGTGCCCTTACATTATTATTGTTAATTCGGCTAGGGATATATTGTGACCCATGGACTCCTATATATAGAAAGTAGGTTTTTTTATTTCTATCATCCAAGAATTTTTCATTTATGTAATTTAAAGGAGGTTTCCCCCTCGAAGTCGCTTATTTCTAAGGCATTGATCTCTCTTTTAGTCTATTTTTGAAGCTGGTTTCATAACACTCAGATTAGAGAACCAACACTGCATGTTTCCCATTGGATGAATGATAGGAGTGACAGTGGATATCGAGAGGGAATCAAGCACTGTTGACTTCGAGGTGATCGAGATCTTGGATGACATAGATCCCTATTTTACTATGTAAGGGATCGAATTGGATTTTTACAACTGTGTAATTATTAATTTAGAGAAAATGTAGATGATTTTTGAAGGAGGTGATATCTGAGTGATAACACCATTATATCCGCATGAAGGGGATTGATACATCAAGCCAGTAAAAGGTGAGCTTATTTGGGAGGAGATGGAAAATATTTATAATGTCACAACTCAACATGATGACTATGTGAATCCCGCATTTGATGGAGTGTTGAGCTGGCGCAACATTGGATCTTGTGCCTCAGACTTAGAAGAAGCCTTGGAGAATTGATAGATATGGTTGTATGAAGTTAGTAAATGGTGATGTGTGCACATCACAAGGATGGTGTGCTGGATAGGAACTAGCATGCAAAGTCCACCTCACTTTGATTGGTTGTCAAAGGTAGATATTTTTGTAAAGGAATATGAAGACCAAATATTAGACTGTCAAAGGATTCCAATGTTGGACATTTCATTGCGTGCCACCCCATCCAAATGGTGGGTTGTGCATAAGGAGAAAGTTGTGTGATGGCATAATTTTAGGAAAATAATGCAATTTATATTTTAGAATAGATCAGCGGTCCCTAGAGATACATATTCAGGAATGGATTTACCTAGGACAAACCTGCAGAGATGTGTTGCAACATGGGCTAAGGTAAGAGTGTCACAAGAAGAGTGGGTGCATTGATTCATCCACACCCTAGAAACCATTCCAACTAATTGGTATATTGAACAATAAGTGCGTAGAATAACCTAGTATTGGAACGAAATGGCACAAAACTTTAGGGACACGTTTAGTTTTGAAGAAAAAGAGTCGATGTTGGGTGAAGCATTGAAGGTACTGCAACAAAATATATTTACTACAAAGGAACTTTTCGTTTTGGGAAGCATGGCCTTATGTTTTGTGTATAAACATTTGTAGTGGTTGCAACGATTTTTAGAGGGCTAAAATATCGTGGAGCAAGGGGAGGATGAAGATAATCCCCATAATATATAAATTCCAGAAGTAGAAGGAGAAAATCAATAACGGGATCAACATTAGAGTTTGGGGAATATACATAGCCGTTTAAGAATCGAAAGTTAAACATTGGGACAAATTAAAGTCCCAATATGGAAGCCATTGGGGACTATTTGGACGACGACACTGTCAAGAAGGTTACAAACTTCCTGTGAAAATATCAGGACCATACCCCTGATGTTTTTAAGGCAGTGGTAAGCACTAGCAAAATCAAGGTGTAATAAGGAAAGGCAAGTGGAATGACTATGCATCATGAGAGGGTGGGTAAGATACGCAATCATACCACCTTACGAGAGGTTGGATAATAGGATATGGTGTCATCCCCAATGTATATATGTAAATTTTGATGTAAATAAGTCAGATTGAATAGGGGTTAGTAATAGTTGGGTTGTTGATTGGAGTTGTTAAGAATAAATGACACAAACAAATTTGGTGTGCTAGAAGGAAAGAGGTTGAGTTGGAGGTACGTTAGTATAGGAGTATGGTAAAAAAATGGATAGCACACTGAGTTGGGGGTTTTTCCACCAAGGAATAATCATGTGATGAGTTAAGGTGAGAGATGAGAGTCCCAATTTTGTAGATCAAGCACACCAGTGGTGGTGCATATTGACATCTGAAGGCTCAGAGACTCAAATGAAGCATAGGAATGCTTGATAAGAACTACACCAAAGTAACCTTTCCCTCCATGTAAATCTTTGTTTAAGTGAAAGAAATTGGTTGAGAGAATTTTCAAATCCTATTCTGTGATAGAAGGAAGTCGGAAAGTTATCAAATGAACCATGTATTTTCAGGAAAAAGAGTCAAAAGGGTTTAATACCGAGGTGAAGAAAATAAAATCAGATGAGACTAACTAGGAGATATTGGTAGCACATGTGAACTATCATATTAAGTTGAACTGAGGGAAGACTATGAACCAGGTCGATGTAAACTCAAAGTGATTTAGATTAGAAAACCATAATGGCAAAGTAAAATTCATGAGTACCAACAATGGAGGAGTATGAAGTATGAAATGCTATAAAATTCCACCTGATGGATGATTGAGGAATGAAAGAATTAGTGGAAGGAATTCTTCAAGTAATAGAGGATTAGGGGAGACAAGGTAATTTTAAGCTGGAACCATAATAAGGAGTGCAAGAGTGGCACAAAACTTAAGGAGTATGAAGGATATCACAAAGAGAGTCGAGGGAGAATTGAAAATTTTGGAGGAAATAATGAGATAAGGGGTATCATGGAATGGCCATGATAAGGTGACACACTTATAGAAGAAAATACCATGTTAGAAGAGTTAGAAGGTATAGACACAAACAATGAGATTTCATCCAAGGGAGATGGTTGAGTAGAGACAGGAGGCTAGGACTCAGAAGGGCCCCCTCCGCTCATAAATATGGTTCTCACATCATGCTACAACCTCACGTGTAAGTCTAGCCTGACACCCCTTAAATGAAGCTTTATGATTATGTGGTGTGATGTCTGGGAATTTACCACTCTAGGAGTTGTAGCAGTAGGAAAATATTATGTCCTCGTGCATGATGGTAGGACAGGGGAACCTTAACCCTAATTGTTACCTTAAATCAGGAAAAATCCATGTTCTAGAAGGTAAAAGGAGCTAGAACCTATTTTAGGAAATGAGATGGATAGTTGAATTAAGTTGAACCACCCTACCCTACTAACCCTCGAAGTATTTTGAAAAAGGAAACAAAATCAAACTCTTTTTGTTACCTGCTAAAGGAAAGAGCAGGTGCAATAACTAGAAGGGGATAAATGTTAGAGGAAAACATGGGATGCAGACCTGGAGCAACAATGGTGATCAATTTTATCTCTCTAAGAGCAACACTATGAATAAGGGGGGTGTGGCTAACCCCTCCTCATCTATTTGAAGAGATATAAAGAAATCAGGTTCCCTATTTACCCCTACAACTTTTGTACCAAAAGCAAGAACACAACCTCAATAAGAGCAGAGGTTCTAGATCCATGGGGATAGGAGAAGGATTGAGTAGTTCTAGAAGAGCCATATTTTTGTGTTAGGGGTAGGATGTTGGAGCACAAAACAAAAAACAAAAAATTGGAAATATAAGGTCATGAAACAAAGGTGAGGAGCATGAGAGGGTATGAGTGGAGTGCAGCACAGGGCTAGGATGGAAAGCAAGGTGCAACGCAGGTGGAAGCCATGCAGAAAGGTGGTAGTGGCGCCTAAGGCTAGGAGGCACATATAAGGTAATATTGGTAGTTATGATTTTTCATAAGGATGGAGAAGACCAAGGGTTTCACAACAGGTAGGAGGGTGGAGATAGTTTTTTGGAGGAGAAAGGACATAGTGGATTTGTCTGGCGGGGAAATATTTTTAAGGGTTGATACTACACATGGGCCATCTCAAGGATGGATCAAGAAATATCGCAACATTTTTCATGACAAGTAGAGCAATCAATCAAAGGGATGAGAATTTTTGAAAGGGTACCAGGAAAGGATAACACATGTTGTTGAGGAAAGAACGCGGGTTGCATTTTGGACATTGGATGAAGGAGGAATTTAAACTATAGAGTTTTTTCTTATCCATAATGTTAGCCTCCTATACCAATAGGTTTCATCTTTCATGATTGTCTTGATTGAATTATGGAATATGTTCAAACCTTCTTACTTGAGCAAAGGTGTTCCATATTCTTAAAAAAACCAAAAAATCAAAAAAGTTAAAAAATGTAAAGAGGGTATACCCTAAAAGAAAGATCAAAGGGTAAAAATAATAAAATGGTCAAAAAAGTGAAAGAAATGAACCCCAAGTAAAAAATAGACCAAGGAAAGTGTGCAAATCCACATGCCACTGCTATTTCATTTTTGTAATAAATCAATTGTGTGCAGCTTGTCAAACTTTTGCCACAATTTATGAATAAGTCAAACTGTTTAAACTTGGCTTACTCATATTTCAATTTCATGTTATAGATTAGAGAATAAATATCTGACCAAACAGTTTAATCTTGGTAGATAAGTAGATAGGTAGAGTTAATAAAAGGTGCTCAACAGTTTAATCTGAGCCCTTGGATGTAATAAGGGTAGAAATAGATAGATTTATCATGTAAAAAGAAAAGGTTGAAAAGGGTTTGCAAGTCTAAATGCAACCTAATAAAGAAGAGAAAATGGTAGTAGTAGATAGGGTAGGTAGATGGTGTTACAAAGTTTTATCTGATGAATGATGCTGCTACATGTTTTTGATCCTTTACTTTCATCACAAATACTGAAGCAGGAAATACACTGGAAAATCACAGCAAGCAAAGTCAAAATCATTAACCTCCCTCATCACTTTCCCCTTAAAAGTTTTACTAATTTCCCCCAAAGTACTAAGGTATTTGGAGATCAAAAGGGCTCAAGGCATTTCCTTGACTTCTGGAGGGACCGGACCCTCGGCCTAATGATCAAAAAAGACCTAAGTACTTGAGATAATTCATCATTGTTATCTTCCATTTTTAACTTTCTCCTAAGTAAAATCACATTTTACTTAGGAAACTGATGCAAAATTCCATAAAAATTCCTCAAAATAACTTGTTATTCTAAGTTTAAGTGTTGAAGATAAAATGTTGCAATTTACTTCACAAGTTATCACTTTCTTAGATGTACAAAAATGTTTTTATTTTCCTTGTCCTTTGCCATATTAACATTTAACTCTATTATATTAAATCCCTAGTGAAATACCCTTTCCTAAGTATATAACTCCCTTTTTTATAAATATCCCAAAAACCCATTTATTATAATGTTTACCAAAGTATTATATCCCCGCACATTGAAAATAAAAACCCCGCTTTATAAACCCTTTGGTTAAATATATCTTTATAATATAAATCCGCCCCTATGGTAAGTTAATTGCATATGATTAGTTTACCATATAATAAAATTATGTATCCAAAAAGCGTTAAACATATGGTGTATATGTTTAATACCAAAGAAAAATAAATCCGAAGTTTTATGCCCACGTGGCTTGTCCACATGGCATTTCCCTGATGATTAAAACCCCACCGCGACCCCCCATTTCCTTCATTCTTTCCGCCAGTTAAATATCCCCCGGAGCGATTAAATAACATTTAAAAAGTGTTTAAAAATCCGACGGGCCCACATGAAACCCCCCGCCTATCTCCCCATCGCCCCAGCCGTTGGATCAGCCTCCCACAGATCAACGGCCAGCGTTGATCCCGCTGCCCATCCCGTGTAAGTTTTTTAACCAGCGGGGGATGGGTGGTTTTGAATAGTCAAACTGTCCACGTGGCAAGAAACCTGTGGAATCGCTGCCCCTCCGATAAAAACCATCCTCGACCAAAAGCGGTGCGGGAATACCACTTACCGCTTACCGCTTACTGCCGGCTTACGTCACCCCGTACGTCGATGACGTCATCACCTCGAAAAAATAAAAATACTTTTAACTTGCGAATAAAGCCATTTTTCGTGTTTTTTCAGTTATTTTCATTATTCTGAGAATGATAGTGCTCCCGCTGCGATTTTCAAAATTTCCACTGTAATTGATCATTTCGCCCCAAAATTCTGCTGCGCCCGTGTTGAAGAATAGTCCCGCCATTACCTTTTACCTGTTAAAGATCCAGCTTCCTTCTAAAAACAGGTATTTATCCTTTACGCCCCGACTGCAAGTAAAACTCAGTTTCCTTTGTTTTTTTCTCTGAAAAAGTGGTTAAAAATCATCACTGAGTCCTCCCTGGAGATTTTAAACCTGTGAAATTGCTCCCCGAACCTGCAAATTGTTACAATTTCCTTCATTTCAAGAATCCCGCCCGGCCCGTGAAGAAAACCAAAAACCTCCATTTTGAATCCACAAGAACCAAAATGGAGGCCCCGGCAGCTCTTAATATCACTCCATTGAATGCTCCTCACCGGGAATTAGACTATTTACCTTTGATAGATGAAGATTTCCAAATTAAAGACCTGCATTTTGATGAAAGTCCCCTATTGAGCTATTGTTGCTGCAGAGACGAATACTCAAAGGGGCAAGATCTTATAGGGTTGTGGGAATCCAATCTCCCAAGGTATCTCATTCCTTCAGTCCTTATTTTCCCAGAAATCATTCACTACTGTCATTCAAACTATGATCCCACACAGAGGGCTGTATTAGCTCCTGATCAAAGTGTTCTGTTTCCCATCACTCCCCAGGCTATCAATTCCATGTTACACTTTGAAACAGACCAAGAATTAGCACCATTGTCCATGGAAGGATTAATTGAGAAAACCAGGCAATTAACCCCAGAAAAGCTAAAATCCATGTGCCAGCATTTCATGTTACCTGAGCATCAGCCAAAAGGGTCTCCCCCCTATGGTTTTTACTATTTCAATACATTGGGAAGGCTCATTGTAAATATAATATCTTTTGTCCTAGGATTTAACACCAGCGAATATGTAGATGAGATAACCTTGGCTCTGCTATCCATTTTTACTCCTGGGCAACCTCCTGAGATCAAATATGACTATGCTTCTTTCATAGCCAGCAAGATCCATGATCAATTCTTAAGACTAGATACTGAAAAAGTTTTTAAGTACTCCTCAGTTATCTATCATCTCATGATCTTCTATCAGTCAGAAAGGTTCCCTTTCCCTGTACAGAAACTTGATGCCAAGAAAAATCCCAGGTCAGTCATTTTTTGGTCCCCCATCATTCATTTTTCCTCTGATTCTCCCTACTCCTACTCAGAATTCATTGATCAGTTTGTATATCCTGCAACAACTTTATTAATAGGAATTTCTCCCCCAAGACTAAGCAATGAAATTAGAAAGACCTTGCAACTTTGAAAGAGTTATAAGGTTGGGGATTGGTACTTATACCAAAACCATATAGTCATCAGGATTTACGGATGTGAATTACATCCATTCAAGTTACCCAGGTATGTACCAATGAGAATTTTTGCCTTGGAATACTTTAGGCAGATGAACAATTCAGATGTGATCCATTTCTGCAATGTAAAGAAGAAAGCTCAGTTAAGGATCAAAAGTCAATTAGGTCCTTTCATCTGCAATTCTAGGGAAGCTGAGAGAGAAGCAGAACTTCTATTAGAGAAAAAGTTCCAGACATCTTTCCGTTGGGTTCCTTATGACTCCTTTGGTTTTATTTGTGAAAAGAGATTAAAAAATAAATCATCTCCTTATATACACCACAAGATTCCTGATCTAGAACGGTATGCAAATCAAGATGAATGGGTTGAAGGAACTCTTGTTGAGGAAGAAAGTGAAGCAGACAAAATGAATAAAATTATGAAAGATGTTGAGAAGAACTTTGACCTAGAAACGTGTGGTCAAATGCAGGTACCCTACATTGGCACATCTTCAACAGCCACTCTACAGCAAGCATTACAGGAAAGCAGTCCATCAGTTGCAACAAAACCCAAGGGTAAAGGAAAGGAACCTGTAATCCAGGTAATTGAAACTTTGGTCATGGCGGAAAAACCACAGAGTTCCAAAGCACCAGAACAATCACAGGCTTCTCCCACACCAGCAAAGCATATCCAAGTTCCAGAGATGCAAACTCCATTAAATGTGGAAATAGGGAAAAAGAGGCTGGCTCCAGATACCACACCTCCAAAAGAGGCCTCACAGGTACATCAGACTAAAAAACACAAATCTGATCCACCTCCAGATGTAGAAATTATAGATGAAGTATTTGATGATGGAAGGGAAGATAGTCAGCAAACTGGCACAGTAAGTGAAACAAACATAAGCCAGAAAGGGATACAAAAGCAATTAAGCACTGAGGTATCTTCTTTCAGACCGCCAAAGACAGACACTGGAGATATTAAAAGAACCTTCATTAATATTAAAACAAATAATGATCCATTGAAAATGAAGGTATATGATCAGTATATGAAGATGGCTCCCCATAATCAAGAAAGGCTAATGTCAGCATTTGACCTTTCACAAGGTAAAATGCTGATGAGCCACTTCAAAGCAAAGGTGCCAAAGCCAACCGGCAATTACATGAGAACAAATTTTGAAGTTTATGAGAGATTCATCCTGGTGAATAGAGCTACGAATAGCTGAAATGGAAGGTACCTACTCTGCTGAAACAACAACATTTCTCTTTACCAAGATTTGAATAACACTCGCATTAGAAGTGGCCTCCTCCTTGAATGGAAGATAATAGAATAAAGTCTTTAGAAGAGATAATCATTGGTTTGGGTCACAATCCCAAAGACATTAAAAGTATTGAGGCATTGATAAAGAAGAAAGAGGATGATATAGCTGCACTCAGAAAACAGTTAAAACTACCAGCCTTAAGGCACCCTCAGACCCAAGAAGTTATAAAAGGGAATTCACAGGAAGAAATGATGGAGTTGCTCCTAAATATGACTGAGCGACTAAATGAAACAGAGAAGGAATTGGAAAAAGCATTGCAGGAACAGGAAACTATCAAGCAGACTTCAGCAACAGGTACTACAACGACAGGGCAACAGATACAGCCATCCCAGGTAAATACTTCTGGTTTGAATTCTGATGAATTAATAAAGCAGATGGAAAGTCTACAACTCAGGGTCACAGAACTCCAAGAAACAAAATTGCAATTAGTAAAATTGGAGGAAAAATATGACACATCCAAAAAGACAGCTGCTGATAACACCAGGGAGATAAAAAGATTGGAAAAATTAGTTGAGGCTTTGGAAAAGGATCTTTCATTGGAGAAGCCTCTAAATGAAATAAATAACATTCTTTGGGGTAACATCATTGAGTTAATAAAGGGTATTTGGCCCTCTATTCAAGCTATTTTTGAGCAAAATGAGTTGGTTAAAATAGCCCAAGAAGAAATATATAGGACCAGAAATGAATTAAGAGGCAGGCCTGAGCAGGCCAGTCAGCTCATTCAATTTTTGAATTCCAGAACAAAGCAACAGCAATACAGTGTTGGAGTGATGATAAGACAGTCTGGATTTGGAAACAAAGAGAGTTTTCCTGAGACCATTCGAATTTGAAAGGAGGGTCTACGAGACATTTTGGTTAAGCAACATTTTAGAGAAATTTCAAGATTTACTGGATAGTGGGTTACCAAGTCCCATGCTCACAGAAGATCAAATATTAGACTTGGAAACCTATGAGAAGAGAATAAAAGCTCATGCTAAAAATATAGCTGCTTGTTCTACTAGCTCGTCAGAATCAGCATTACCAACCGGGAAAAGTATCTATGATAAAGTGAGGAATTTATTTTATCTGGAACATGAAATAAAGTATCTATTTCCGAATGAGCCCACCTTTTACAAACTTACTGAAGCAGATGAAACTTTAAGGAAGCTCAGAAGAACTATGATACCAGATGATCAATGGTGGCAGGAAATGTTGGAGATTCTATGAAAGTTATTTTCAGGATGAGATTTTATCTTTACTATCAAGTAAATGGTAAAAACAGGAAGACAGATGAAAGAGTATCAGGTGAAAAGGTTAAAGAGTATCCGTGAGAATAAAGAGTGTCCAAAAAGCCAAAGAAATACGCAAAGGACAGCACAGAGCCCTATTTTAAGCACTTATCTCCAGCACGTCCACGAAGAAAGGAACAGCACATCAGCCGTTACCCATTATTCCATCCACGAGACCATTTGTCTCTTGTTTGTTTGTAAATATGCTTTAAGTCAGCCTAGATTATTGGCTAAGTTAGTGTAAGATTGTTTTAGATTATTTTGTGTATAAATAAACCCTCAAAGAGAGTGTTGAGGGTGGATTCTATTACTCTGTTGTAACATTGAGAGTTTCGGAATAAAAGCTTTTGGAGAAATTTACTTGTGGCTTGTTGGATGACGATTTGAAAGCACTGGACTTGTTGCAGGATTCATGTGTTGGACTACAGTTCAATAAGTGTTTCTACCTTTTGTCTGAAATTTTGTATTAGTTTTTAATACCATCTTATCCATTTCTGAATAATTTACATAAAGGATTGAAACAGAATTTGCTTAATTGTACTCTGTTTTCAAATGTGGTTGTTCTTAATGTTTTCTTCTAAATTAGTTATAAGCATGAATTCTTAAATGTTCTTGCTTCGCTAATTTGAACACTGATGATTACTGTAATAAAGAATTCTTCATTGCTCTTTGTTTGTAGTCATTTCACTTCTCCCTTTTGAACATGGTGAGAGATTCTTAGCTGCCTTTCATCCCTTCAAGATCATCCCATCCACTTTAAATTTTAAGGATTGTTCTTTGTCTAGCTATCTTGCCCTGTAATACCATCTTGTGTTTAGAATAGAAATCCAGTAAAGCCATCCTTTGACTCCATAGCCCAATGGACTGAAAGCTCTCAACCTTGCCCTTAGTTTGTGGATTCCACCATTTTCCCAAAACAAACTTTAAATCTATAACTAGCCTAAAACCTTCTAAGAACAAAGATAAATTATAAAGAGAGAGCCCTCTCTGGATGCAGATTGGCTAGATTCTGCATCTAAAAGGTTGGTTTGTGGTTACCTCGGGTATACTTTCCTCTTACACAGCTTCTAGGAAAACCTGAGTGATAACACATACAATATTTATGTAATGTCTATATGTCCAGAGTTACAGTGGGTTCTGTTAGAGTTGATAAATACAGAGTAGCTCTATTTTACAATCCTTTCATAATTATATTTTTGAGGTTTATGATATGGGTATTGTAATTGTTTGTACACGACATGTCTTTGAAAGGTTGCTGAGCTTATTATTCTAATAAATGTAACTCACTCCATAACGCCTCTTTCCTTAATGCTAATATAAACTAAGGGATGTATGAGTTGCATCTTATGTTTTTTATTGATGTTTGATTGTCTAATGGTGTTTATGTGTATTGGATTTCTACATGTTAAAGGGATTTATAATAGTTTTGAACTCTTAGAACTGTCTTTAATGATATGAAATTTTATGGTGTTTATGTCACATGGGACTTTATGTATGCCAACTGTTGGCTCAAAAAGATGACTATTAAAAGTACTCTTAATTCTTCACATTAATCATCAACCCAAGGCAAGTCTGTTTATTTCAAGAGTGCAGCAAAGTATATGCAAGTGAAATGAGAGGTTAACTATTCTAAATCATTGCAAGAAATACTATCTAATTCTCGAAGTTCAATAAATAAATTCAAAATTAAATTGTGCAATACTTCAAATCAATCAAAGAATGGAGCTCTAGTATGAACTTATGAAAAAATTAAACACTCACTACTGAAATTAAAGATATGCTGCAATTGAGCAACAAGCTTAATGAATTGAACAACAATAGAAAAGGAATGTTGAATAAATTGAATAGAAATCACCTATTTACATTTTGCAATGGAATTATCTATAATTCAATTAATGAAAATATTCATAATTGAACATGTTGGCGAGGAAAAAGGTCTCTTAGGCAAGACCTAGGTTCATATTAGAGGCCAACAAGGATTTCCATTGTAGTCTAGCACCACGCCGGCATTTTCACTCTACTCCGAGGATAAGAGAGTCTCACTTGAGGCGTGCTGTGGCCTTACTAAGATTGGGAGTATATTGATATCAGTCTATAAGATTAGATGTGTATGAACCAGAACTATCTTAGAGCTTAAGAAAATGCAACATTACAAGGGTGATATCCCTTAGAAGCACATTCAAAAAGACAATCAATAAAATTTTAAAATACTACCACACTAATCAATCTGGACTACAACATATATTGTGAATAGAAAACTCTGATCATATTATAATTCACTTATTGGAAACAGACTATTACAATGCTCCTCTTAACCGAACAGATTACAAAGTGGTCTTATCCAGTAGATTAGAACATTGAGATACAAATAGATAAAGAATGAAAAATCATGAACAGAGCTCTCCTATGGCTCCTATTCCCTGATTCCTCCTATGCCAACCTCCTTTCTCCACTGGTTGACTGCCTATTTGTTCTACTGCCAGTGCAACTGGCAGTTCTTCCTTTCTTCTTGCTCGGTTGTCTTCTGCTTCTCTCTATTCATCGGGAGTTCTACTGCTTGTCTCCTGCCACGATCTTCTACCATCTGTGCTTGCTCCCGCAACAGTCGTGCCACCTTTTCTTCACTCCTTCACAACCTTGACAGCTCTCTGCCTACCATGGTTGCGTCCTGCCACATACTATCCGCAACTCAAAATTGTTTGATTTCAAAACAAGGGCCCCAACAGGCCCCAACCACATCCTATTGACTCACCCCAAGTCAATCACTTTTCACTGTCTCTATTTCCATCGATCTGCTCGGCCCTGTGTTCTGCTCTTCTTGTCTCCTTTCTCCTGACTGTCCAAAAAAGGGCCCCAATTATGGGACCTTTGTTAGAGTTGATGCCTTGAGTTCTTGAAAGGTCATCATGGTGTGATTCCATCCTTGCATGAGCGAGTCAATTTTTGTTGTGACTTGCGCGACCACTTCCTCCCCTGAGACAACTGGCAGGCTACCAAAAACGTTATGGATTTTCTTATTGGCCTCAGAGACCAGTCATTGCATTGTTTGGGCACTTCTTTTTATTGGTTGTCTCAGTTCCCAGAGGGCTTGCTTTGCTGCAGTTGAGCTTTCTTCAATCTGTTGTATCTGGACCTCTAGAGCATCCGCTTAAGAATATAGTTGGTCGAGTCCAATAGGGTCTGTGGCCTCCTGGATCTCCCTTGACAATTTTTGTAGCTGTAATGAAACTGGTTGAGACTTTAGTGTGAGTGAGGTTGAACATTCTTGTAGACCCTTCAGTAGGTCATGCGCTTCTTTCGCTGCAATACTCAGAACTTCCTACATTTTTGTCACCTGGCTTTGTCTCTCGGATATCTTCTCTGTATATACAACCATTGGGTCTGGCAACGCGGGCCAGGCTGCCAATGCTGCTCTGAGCTCCTCATTTTCCTTATGGAGGTTCGAACATGCCACCCTGATGTGGACCGAGCGTTCAACTATATCATTCTCCTTTATCCCTTCTGGTATTTGGTTTTTGTTGGCCGTTATTGTGGGCCAAATGTCTCGGAATATTCTTGTCACTATCTCCAGTTGTTCTTGTAGATTACCCTTTTCTGTCCTCAGCTGTTCACACTCTTCAGTAAGCATGCTAAATTGTAATTTTTGCTACTCACATCTTTGCTGGAGCTCCAAGTGAAGCCCTTCTGCTTGCTGTGCTGCTCTCTGAATTAAATGGTATAGTTGGGTTGTTCCCCATGTCTCCATGCTCTCTGCACCAAACGTTCCCTGATCTGGCCATCATGCTTGAAGTGGCTGTCTCCTGGCGATAGATTTTGCTGATTGTGCCTGCGGTGACTGTGGTGGTGTTTGTTCTGGCAGCTGGTTACTAGAGTCGGCCATGTTTAGATCGGGCAGTGTTTCTTGGGCTATCAAATTAGCCTGCTGGAGTGGACTCTGCTCGGGGAGAAAAGCACCTATTTCTTCCATAGAATGTTCTATCTGATTTAAAAGCTCTGTGAACGTAGCATGCTGAACCAGGGTTTGGCCCACTAGGGGTACTTCTGTTGTACCTGAGTTAACTTCCACCTCGGGGTCCTCATTTGGTCTTCCTCTAATGATTGGGTCTGATACGGTGGCTGATGAAGTGGAGGGCATGGTAATGGGTGGTTCCTGAATGGTGGATGAGGCAGGGGCCAATGTTTGGTGAATGCAAGGTAGAGATATGCGAATATTTAAGAAATTGAGGGGGTTGATGGGTGGTAGCCCCCTGGTCACCTGGGGCTCCACTATGGGCTCTTCCCTGATCAGTACTCCTATACTCAAAGGTTGTGGTTGATCATCCCCTGTGAGATCAACCACTATACTAGATACTGTGATCTTGGCCATTTTTTCTTTTGGTGCTACTACTAGGGGTTTCACAGCTTTAGTATTTCTAACCAGCGCTGTAGTCACTGGGGGCGGTGAACTAAACAGAATTTTGGGTATTGGTGCTATTAGGGAGGCCATGGTGGAAGATGTTTTGGAGTGGGATGCCTGAAACTCTGAAAACGTAGGAAATGCAGTGAAATCACTTGTTAAAACTTGAACTATTTTATTAAAAGTCTGTACCTTTGTATTCAACTGCTCAATGCATTAGGGGAATTTTGAGGTCTAAAATGGGCCTCCTAAGGAAATTATAAAATAATAGTGGAAAAAATCTAATAAGATTTGATGACATCATCAAATTTTAGAGGGAAAAATGAAAAAACTATTTTTTCAATTCATATTTTCAACTTATCTCCCAAAATTTTTACTCAAATTTCGAGCGGGAGTACTCGTTGGATGCGGAATTTAATTCCTCATCCAAGGAGTACCCATGTTGCATACTTTCGATGGGTCCTACTACACGAAAAATGAGAAATACATAAAAAAACGTGATTACAATCACGTTTTTTTGTATTTCTCATTTTCAATAGGATTCATCGAGTAGCCTTATAGTACTCCTTGGATGAGGAATTAAATTATGCATCCAATGAGTACTCCCGCTCAAAATTTGAGTAAAAATTTTGGGAGATAAGTTTAAAATACGAGTTGAAAAAGTAGTTTTATTATTTTATTATCTTTTAATATTTTTACTTTTTTACTCCAAAAATGGTGAATCATCCATTATGGATGATATCATCATCTTGAATCCTATTGGTTGTTATAAAGTTTATTTTTGTTGTACATTTTTCTTATGCGGCCCATTTTAGACCTCAAAATTCCCCTAATGATTAGGGATAGCTGCAACTATGCCATGCTAGTCATCGTCTGCTTTGAAGTCTCTCCTGACAGTAGGTTTGGTAGGATCCCATCGAAGATATAGGTGTAGACTTTGCTTCTAACCTCCATTGCTACTCCTGGCCACGAACAAACTTCTATGTGGAAGGTTGTTTCATCAATCTGGAACTTTAATGGCTTCATTTTGAAATTCGATTCTTGTATGCATGTTGGCATAATAAAGGTTTTCTTGTGGGTAACTCCAAACCATATCTGCATGCTATAACCATCCAGTAGACTCCCTGGGACTATTTTTTTACTCATCACGACATCAACCATTTGGCTGTACCATACTCTAAAAGCTTCTGCATTTACCTCCTTCATGCTAGGATCCCTGGATACCTTCCAAGGCATGAACTTCATTGCCAATGGTTGTCCTATTGCTATCTCCACAGGTACTTGAATTCCTAGAAACATCCATTTCCACATTTCCAGTGCCATAATTAGATATTCGTAGATGAATCCGGTTTCCCTCTTATATTTTTCCTTGCAAGCTTTGAACAACTCATTCAGTAAAAATGAGCACCAGTTCATTTGTGCCCCCTGGACACAATGCTCCGCAATAGAAATCGTATCTAGCATGCATTCTCCTTTTGTATCGTGCCTCATCGTTTTACTTACAATTAAGTAACAGGCGAACTTGACCTCTGTCTTGTTGATCAAGTCAATTTTGGCTCCTTTCCCCCCTCTCTTGGTGTCGTACTTTGTGTAGTAGTTGTTATCGCCAGTCTTCTTCACCCTCTTGGATATAGTCTGGAATGCTGCTGAGACATCCCTCCCTTCCTGTGACAGTCTAGTTAACCTGTGGATGTCCTCCACATGAATTGGGATTTCTTTCCCTAGCCATAGCGAACCATTATGAATTCTACTCAAAAAGAACTTGGTGAACTACATTGTAGCACCTGTAACACCGAACATCGAAAGATTTCTTAAGTTCAGTATGGTAGACTATTGAATGCCATGGAACTCTGGTAGGAATATTGCTGCTTATTGCCCTGCTTCTGTGGCATAATTCTCCATATATACTTGTCTTTTCGTTTCTGGAAACTCAAAAGAGTTAGTGAGGTCGATGTCGATCAATGATGCACTTTCGTATTTCCCCACTAGCAATTCCATCTTTTGAACTCTGTTATCGAGCTCTTGCTCCACAACTGTTGACCGTGTTCCTCTTGTCATTTTGGCTCTTCTCTAATACACCTATAGAACAACTCCTCCTCTTTTCTCTTGAATCCATTCTTCTACATGCCTTCTCTGCTCTTCTTCTGGTTCTGCATCTCTTGCTCCCTTGGATGTTTCTGGTTCTAACTCAGATTTTTCTGGAATTCTCGCACTTCTTTGCATGCGGGTTATGTAATTAACCGGCATGGTTGAGGTTGATGAGACCCCATAATTAATCAATTTCCCCCTGGCCTCATCCGTGGCTACAATCGTGTGATTAGTTACTGGCTGAGGTGGGTTCTGACAATGTTGACTGTGGCTTCAGGATATGGGCAGATGCGACGGTTGGTGGTTATGCCTTATTATGGAAAATTTATTACGGTATGGGTGATGCTAATTATGGAAATTATTTCCAAATCTTGGTAATCTTACGGACTGACATGGGTACTATGCATAATGATTATGGGTTGATGTTCGACACGCTTTTCTATCTGATGTGGATGACACGTTAGACACTACCCTTCCCCAACCATAATTGGTTGTGTTACGGTCTGCGCAACACAACTGTACTTATTTTTCTATTTTTGATAAAGTTGAAATCCTATCCATGCTCTTCTTGGGTGCGAGAGAGTTATTGATGCTATTCTACCCTACTGACTCCTCTCGGTTGCGAGAGTTATTGGAATTGGAAATGAGTAACTTACTCTTGATAGGGCTTCAGGCATGCGTCATTCAACCATCCTTGTAGAACTTGGTCATACAGTTGTGCTAACCGAACTGCTCCTGAATATTTGATTTCTATCACTTAAAATGGCCCTAGCCAATGCATCTGCAGTTTCCCTAGGAACTTCTGGTACTTACTGTCGTAGAGTAGAACTTTTCCCTCGACCTGAAAAAGTCTTGCGCTTGATGTGTCGGTCATGCCAAGATTTTTTTCTATCGTTTTGTACCGTTTGGTGAAATTCTTCCAAAAATCGTTCTTCCTCGAGGCCTTGTAATTCCTGCAATCGTTCCTTTAGCGAGTCCTCTTCTGATAGTTGGAGTGACATTGTGACTAGGAGGCTGGGTATGATGAATTTAGTTGGGACTACTGCTTCTCTCCCAAATACTAGTTGGAATCATGTTTGGTTGTTCAGTCACTTTATCGTTGTTTGGTATGCCCATAAAGTTGATGGTATCCACTCATCCCAGTCATCCCATTCGCATTGAATATTTTTGTCAGACCCTTCTCTAGTATTTTGTTGAATGCTTCTACTGTATCGTTGGCTTGCGGGTGATACAGATTGATTTTATGATGCTATATCATGAAGCTTTCTAACAAGGATTTAATGGTGTCATTGATGAAGTGTGTACCCTGGTCACTGGTCAGGATTTTTGGACAACCAAATCGGTTGATTATGTTTTCAAATATGAACCTGGTAGCAATCTCTGCCATGCAATTTGTTACTAGCAATTCTTCTTCCCACCTTGTCAAATATTTTTTCATCATTATTATGTACCTCACCTGTGAGTGTCTTGTAGCTGGTGTAATTGGTCCTACAAAATCGACTGCCCATTTTTCAAACGGTTGTAGTACTTTTATTGGATGAAGTGGAAGTTCATCTCTATGGGATGGTCGTCCCGTTCGCTGACATATATCACATTTCTTAACAAATTCTTTTCTGTCCATATGTACTGTCGGCCACCACAACCCTTCTTGTAGTACCTTTCTTGTCGTCAGTTTTGCTCCAATGTGTCCTTCCGTAACCCCACTGTGGCATTCCCATAGTACCGCTTCCCTTTTGTGTTCCATGACACATCTCTAAAGAATATGGTCCAGCCCCATCTTATATAGGTGTCCCGCTATGAGTTGATATTCTACAGCTCGAACTACCAGGTGTCTTTTTTGGATTGATGTATATTCCTGTGGACAGTACCCTGTCGTGAGGTAGGTTGCTATTTGGTCCAAATATTCTGGGATGGCTTCTACTCTGAAAATATCAGCATTTGGTAACTAATCATCTAGAGATCCTCCATTTTCTCCATTCTCTAGTCGAGACAGGTGATAAAGCCCTACGTTCAATATTTCGGGCTTTACGATCACCTCAAAGGTGAACTCCTGGAAGAGTAGGAGCCATCTGTAGATTCTTCCTTTTAAGACCAATTTTTTTACCAAATATTTCAAAGCTAAGTGGTCTATGAAAAATTTAAACATACCTCCCAACAAGTAGTGGCAGAACTTCTGAAGGGAATACACCATTGCCAATGCCTCTCGCTCTGTTGTGGTGTAGTTTCATTCTGTTGTGGACAATTTCCGACTTGCAAAATATATCGGGTGGTCAACTGAAGTGTCCCCTGTTTGAGCCAAGACTGCTCCAAGTGCAATGCTAGAAGCATCAATGTGCACACGAAATTGTTTGTCCCAATTTGGGTGAACTAATATTGGCGCACTTGCTAGTTTTTCTTTCAGGGTATTCAGGGTTGTTCTGCAACTCTCTGTCCAGTGAAACTGCTCAGACTTCCGCAACAGCTTCTCTAAAGGGGTTTTTATCTTTTCATAGTTGCAGATAAACCACCGGTAGTAACCTGTGTGGCCCAGCAGTGATCTCAGTTTTTTTACCGTTTCTGGTGCCTCCATGTTGACTATCACTGCTACTTTGGCTGCGTCCACGCAAACTCCTTGGGTACATACCACGTGTCCTAGCAGTGTTCCAAATGGTACTGCAAAGATACACTTCTTTAGGTTAAACAAGATCTGAAGTTGCCTACACCTATCAAAAATTATCCTCAATAACATTGCATGGTATTTTAATAAGCTGTAGACTATCCAGTCATCCATGTAGACCTCTAAGAACTTGTGGATGTATTCCCGGAAAGTGGCTATCACGATGCGAGAAAATATTATAGGTGCATTTTTCAATCTGAATGGCATCACATTATAAGTGAAAGAGCCCCATTCAGTGGTGAATGTTGTATTTTTCTTATCTTCCTCTGCTATCCTTACTTGATGGTATCCTGAGAATCCATCAATGAATGAATGCGCTTCATTTCCCGCAACATTGTCTAGGACTTCATCACTAAACGGAGTGGGAAATGGGTCCTGGATATAGGCATTATTTAAGCTCCTGCAATCGACACAAACTCAAATCTCAGACTTCTCCTTTTTATTTTGTATCACTATAGGACTTACCCACTCTGCTTCCTCTACTAGGAATATTAATCCTGCCTTTAACATCTTTTTGATCTCTGCCTTAAATTTTTCCTTCACCCTTGGATTCAGACGATATGGTCTATGTTTGACAAGACTTGCGTCGGGCTTCAATATTATCTGCATCTCCCCCATATCCCCTTTTATTCCCTTTAGATCCGCTACCGATGAAGGGAACAAGTCCTCATATTCCTGTAGGAGACTGTATATCTCCTTAGTTGTTTGTTCATCCCAATAATCTCCAATTGTCACTATTCTAGGCTTATCTTCTATTCCAATATTTAGTTTCTTGGTTCTTAATGGTAGCAAGTGGATCCCTTCTGTCGTCAGTTCTTCTTTGATATCCCTCTCCCCTTCCATCTCTTCAAAATATAGATGCCTGAGATCTTCTGTATTATCATCATCCATTTCGCTGTTTATCTTTTGACATGCTACCTTTTGTCTAACGCCTAGGTTCAGAAGTGGTTGCTCGTCCTCCTTTTGAATTTATGGGAAGAATAGTACCTTCCTTATAGCCTACAAAGCATGTGTGACTGGTTCTGTTTTTCCTTCAAACAAGAAACATTGTGTAAAGTTATTCGCAACTTCCTGCCATGTGCTGGTCCCTCTTTTATTTTCTTCTGTCAGGTACCAGGCTTGTGGAATCAAGTCCAGAGAATGGATAAATCTGTGTACCCATAGCTCTTCTAGATATCCTACGGTTCTCCATTGATCATCACATCCCTTCAGATGGTTTCTGGGGTCTAAGTCCCCTTGGTATTTCTCTTTAACCCAAGGTCCTTCCTTGTCCTTAAATCTCGCTTTCAATGTTGCCGCAACTCTGCCCCATTGCGATAGTGAGTTGTGGTGGTTACTCCACCATCTTGCCGATGTGGACTGTAACTCCATGTCCATTAGTGGTACCTTATTTCCTTCTGGTACCTTATCTTCTATTATTATTATGAAAATGTTGACATTGCTGATATTGGATAAAGTTGGGTAATCCCTTACCTCAGTCCTGATCCAATTGATACTTCCGATGTTGGTGCATCTCCTTGTATTGGTATCATACCCTCCTTGATGCCAATCATCCCAAGCTATTTCTAAGCCTAATTCTAATCTTTGGATGCTTCTCCAGCTTACAGAGCCGCCTGCTGTTGTGTTGATGTAATCTTCCCTTCTTCCTGCGGTAATTTGATAAAGATGGTCCATAAGCTGAGCATCTTCTCTATTATCTATAGTCTCTGTATATCTTGGACCTTGATACAGGTCGAGTGGTTGAGTGACTCTAACCTCCCCATCCTCAAATATCATTAGTTCTTTTTCTAGATCTATTACTGCATAATTTTCAAAGCCTAGTCGATTCCCAACAATGCAGGATAAGGATTTTTATCCCCCATGATGTTGATGACCTCAAAGTCCGTATATGTCTTTACTCCTGCAATATCAACTTCAACTTCCTCTAATCTGCCTATGGGTACAATGCAGTATTGGTTCACCATCCGAAGTTGGATTGGTGAGTATGTTAATCTTGGCCTTCCTAATGCTTCCCAGGTTTTCCTTGGTAAAATATTGACATTGGATCCCAAATCAAGCATGGTGTCTTTAATTTGGAAACCCGCAACCTGGGTGTTTACTTGGAAATCTTTTCCTGTCCTTATTTTATTTATTTTCACTCTCTATACATAATTCTAGGTTGTGTCAGGTGATTCCCTTGATCCTGTGTTCTTCTGCACCACTCCTTCCAGGTTCTGCTTTAGCTGCTCTAACATTGGTGCCTTGTTAACAATCCTCAGGAATAGATGGAACCATTCTTGAGTTATAGTACTTTAATTGGCTTAGTTTTCATTGTTTTCCTGGGTTTGTTGTAACTCAATACCTTTGTTTCCCCCCAGTTGGGTAAATGTTTCTACTGCTTCCTGAAAAAATTACTTATGTCTTTCTGGTTTGATCAGAGGTTTTGGGGATGTTGGCCTGATCAATTTTATTGGATCCACTATATGTGCATCTTCCCCCGTTATTTTACCTCCTCATGTCACTATGGCCACGTTCTGCATTGTCTAAGTCTCCATTATCCCGGGTTCTACATTTACTATATTTGTTCCCCTCTGTCTAGTTCTTTCCTCCCATATTTTAATGAGCTCATGGAAATCTTCTGTTGCGTGTCTGTTAACCCGGCACTGGGAACACCAGGGTCTTCTAGGAAGTGGAAATTACCTAGCTACATGTCCTTCTTGGTTGCAGTTGTAACATCTTATTGGACCTCTACCCCCTGCTCGGCCTCCTCTCATGCCTCCTCCTCTTCCTTGGGGAGTCTCATTCACTCAGTATGAAGGCCGGTCCAATCATTCTGCCAATGCATCTAGAGCTCTACATTGTTGTGTGTTGTGTGTTTTTGAGGCACAGAACTCACAGTATGTTTTTTTTTCGAAACGGTGGAATATTTTTGTAAAATAGGGCATAGGCAAGGTGGATGACCCATGTTCTTACATATTTCACAATACTCAGTAGTGGTTGGACTTTGTTGCACAGGGAACCCCGTGTATTGTTGCTGCGGTGGATATATTCCCCGGGTGTTGATTTGCACAACTCCTCCCATTGGTGGAGCCCCCTGTGCCCCTGCAGCTAATGTCCCCCCATTCTGACCCCACAACCGAGGACATTCGGTTACCACATGTCCTTCCATTAGACAGTGTGTGCACCATACATTCGATCTTGCTAGCCGCATTAGTTGAATTTCCTTGAGTTTCTCTGTCAAGCTCACTATTTGATGCTGCAACCCCATTATAGATGGGTCATGTGCTGATGTTCCTCCCTTAAACTCTTGCGAATAACCCACCATGGCTTCTATCTTCATAGCTTTCTCCAGTGCATCCTGCAATGTCTCGATCCTCTGTTGAGTTAATGGAGTTCTTGTCAATGGTAGCAGATATTTGATGAACCAATCCCTCTGATGGTTTAGATCAATTGGATAGTTGAGTTTTCCAATCACGTCTTTGAATCTCCGCATTAGATCCCAAGAAGTATCTCCTTCCCGTTGCTTGATTTTCCACATTTCTGACAAACCCTGTTGGTCTGTTTGGGGCAGTTTGAACTCCTTAACGAAGTCCCTCTTCATATCTGCCATCGCTAGATTTTGATGAGCTTCAGACCACTTTATAAACCAGCATAGAGCTCTCTCCCTAAGAGTGGTTTGAAATTCTATTAACTTCCCCATCTCTAGTGTCTATAGTGCCCTCCATATGGCCTCGCAGAGGTACCAGTGTTGTTATACATCATCATTACCCCTCCCAGAGAATTCTGGGTTCTGGGTAAGTGATCTCGCCATGTTCACTTGAGTAGGTGTTACTAAAATGAACCTGTTGGTTCCTGGTTGTGAAATGGTACCACTCTCAATTCTACTACTAGTGTGTATTAATGTTGGAGACTGAATACTATGTAACTTGCTTAATTCACGCAACTTAACAAAAATTTCACTTAGTGGTTGATAAAGCACTAGGGGAAGGTTGGGACTAGAGCTATTCGAACTTTGGGGAATAGGAGTACCTTGAGATATGAATGTCGTCCTTTCTTGGAATAGTTGCTCCATTGCAATGTGCAACTCCACATCGGACATCTCCTCAAGGCATGCGTCTGCATCTTCTTCATCAGACTTCTTTCCTTTCTCCATCTGGGCTGGGTTCCTATACACCTGCCGAACTTCTTTAATGGTCACTCCTATATCCTGGGGACCCACCTGACTTTCCACTTCCTTCGTCATCTGAGGCGCCTCCTCTTTGTCCTTTCGACTACTTTCCTGTCTCTTTAACTCCTTTATCACCCTTTCTCACCACTTCTCAGCGATCTGCACCCTCTAATGTGCTCGTCACTCCCTTAGCCTATTAGAGGTCTCGACATCCATACGCATACTCCCCTTTTTCACTGTTCTTATAGCATCTCTCCCTCAGTCCCTTCCCCTAGCATAGGATTTTACGCTTCCATCTCAGATTTTTGGAACACCATTAGTCCTTCATCTACCATCAAGGCTTTAATCCACAATGGAATCTCCTTCAGCGGCTTTCCTCGTAACTCGGATCTGATATATCCTCTGCCCTCGAAAAGGATTGGCAGCACTTCGCTGCAAACTCCACTATGTATTCATCCAAGGTAGATTCCACCCAAAAATCTACAGCTCGGGTCAACTCGGTATTTAACCGATGAAGGGCCACCAGATATCCGTGCACCCACTTTCGACTGACTTTTCGCAACTTTCTTTTGGTTACTTTGATCAGGAGCCTTCGCAACCAGTTATAGAGCTCTTCTGGAAACTTTCCCCAAAATATCTCGTAAACGTTGATGGCGGATTCAGAAAATAGAACCAGATATTTGACCGTTTTCTCCCTTTGTTGTCTTAGCTCGATCTGCTGAGTGATGAACTGATCTAGGTGGTTATCCCACCAGCTTCGTATTTCTCTTTTGAAGATTCGAGATACCATGATCTAGCTCCCAAATGAAATTTCAGGTCCTAGCAACGGAACCATTTTTTGGCGAGGAAAAAGGTCTCTTAGGCAAGACCCAGGTTCGGATTAGAGGCCAACAAGGATTTCCGTTGTAGTCTAGCACCATGCCAGCATTTTCACCCTGCTCCGAGGAGCAGAGAGTCTCACCGGAGGCGTGCCGTGACCTTACTAATATTGGGAGTAGATTGATACCAATCTAGCAGATTAGATATGTATGAACTAGAACTATCTAAGAGCTTAAGCAAACGCAACATTACATGGGTGATATCCCTTAGAAGCACATTCAGAAAGACAATCAATAAAATTTTAAAATACTACCACACTAATCAATCTGGAATACAACATATATTGTGAACAACAAACTCTAATCATATTATAATTCACTTATCGGCAACATACTATTAAAATGCTCCTCAACATGAGCTTTAACCGAACAGATTACAAAGAGGTCCTATCCAGTAGATTAGAACAAAGAGATATAGAGAGATAGATATCTAAAAACATGAACAGAGCTCTCCCATGGCTCCTATTCCCTGCTCATCCCTCCTATTCCAACCTCCTTCTCTCGTCGCCGGGCTGGCTCTATTTGTTCCCACTGCCAACACAACTAATAGTTCTTCCTTTCTTCTCACTCGGTTGTCTTCTGCTTCTCTCTATTCATCGAGAGTTCCACTTCTTGTCTCCTGCCATGTTATTCTACCATCCGTGCTTGCTCCCGCAACAACCGTGCCACCTGTTCTTCACTCCTTCACAACCTTGATAGCTCTCTGCCTATCATGGTTGTGTCTCGCCACATACTATCCGCAACTCAAAACTGTTTGATTTGAAAACAAGGGCCCCAACAAAACAACAAAACATACATTCACACTTGCAATGGGAAAAACTCAAGAAATAACAATGTGCAGAGATGAACGACAACTACTTAACCATGCTAAAATCAATCTAATAAATGGAAAAATATCACTCAGTAGTAAAGGAATATTAATGATAAATTCAACCTGATTGAAAAGGAAATCGTAACACACCACACTTGCAATTACTGAATTGAATCGTAATTCTACAAAACGTAAGAATAACTGATTTGCAAAAATCAGTAAATAAACATATAACACAAAATAGCAGGAGAACTCCTAAGGACTGGGCCTGAAGCCTCCAGAAGTCTTCTACCAACAAATACTTAGAATCCGCTTATAACAAAAACTCTAACTCTTTCATTGATCAATAGAATAGGGACATCATCACGAGTTCAAAGAATCTATCTGAATAGATGTTTATTATAGAAAATTACAATATTCGGAAAAATCTCTCTCGTTCTCTTTCACCTACAGCCTTTTATAATTTTAAGGAGAAACAAAATAGAGAATAGCGAATCCTCAAGATCAGGAGATCCTGAGGCTTCACAGCTACCAACCAAATGCTTCAAGAATAGACGTGTCTTTCCATCTCTTGTTGATTCACAGGAACCGGACGTGAATTCATTTGATTTTCTTGACTGATGTTTTTTGGTCATTTGGTTTGTAGTTGGTTGGTTCGGATTTCCTATCAATAAAGATAGTAAAAGTTAGTTTTTATACTATTAAACACATTTTTTATTAATAATTCGTTTTACCCTACTTTTACTCTATTCTCCTTTGATTTATTTCTAAAATGAAGGAAAACATATAAAAGTTAATAATAAATCGAGCTAAATATGGGGGTAAAATGTACCTTTTCCATGGCCCAACATAATCCCTTGCTTACTCCAAAACCATGATTTTGTTTCACTTTTGTAAATTCCAAGTTTGTATGTCCCTCTGGAAATTCATAATGATGGTGGTAATCTTCAGGAGGATACCATATGATGGGGAATCTATATCTGCATGTTATCCATGTAGGGACCATGTTTAAAATTAAATTTCTATACAGATGAAAACGAGAAGCAACTGATTTAAAATTCCTGTAACCAAATGGCTCTATATTCTTAACGTTATTGGTAGAGGCTTACCATATTTTCTTAGCTGCTAATAAAGCATCCCCCTTAATATCCTGGAAGTATGATGTTCCATTATGTACAATATATTTGTGAATTGTCCCTAGATTGGCTATCAATACTTCATGTTGCATAAACTTCTTATGTTGAATGAATAAATGTAGGGGTTTTGTAGGTTCCCCTCTGACTCATAAATCTAACCCATGTTCCCTTTTTCAGAAGATATTGTAGGCCTTAGCCCATGTAATCTAGTTTTTAGCAAAAGACAGAAAATATTGAAACTGAATGTCCCAATGAAGGGACTAGGGTTACCATCTCTTTCATCTTCTAAAAATAAATTGTGCAAGTAAAATTCGCACAGAAGGCGTTGGACCTGTTCATCGTGTTCATTACAACATTTTGCAGTGGAAAAATTCTGTAGTGGACTTAAATGTAGTAGGCTTCCCTGCTCTGACATATTTGATCTTCAACAACAAATACCTTTCCACTAGAAATAAGGCATAATTGGTGGTCAGTGATCTGCAAGACAACACATCTAGGTAAAGAGAACAAACAACATTTGTTTGTTTCTTAGCCTGTTCTAGTTGAGCCTGTATTCTTTTTTCTTGTCAATTTGAATTAATTCATTGTGAAGCTTTTGATTGGTAGGCCTTTTAATTTAAAGGGTATAAGGTGTTTTTCCTATTTTTGGGTTTCTTTTTCATCTATAGGTATCAAAGCATAGAAACTTCAACCTGCCTCTTGGGCATCGAATCTATTAGCTTGTACAAATATCTTATAGTTTTTGTGACAAAATCTGTTTGGGTTTCCTTTGGTTCAATTTGAATACCAATTTCTTCTGCAAAACATAGTTCTATTTGTGTCTCCATAGTATCTAATTCCTTTTCAGGCTTCCATGCCTTATCTGCCTCTTTCAACCATCCATTTAACTGTTTCACATTTTTTCTCAATTCTCTGCATTTCTTGCGCATTCTTCTCATCTTATCCCAAGCTGATTTTTCCTTCAAAGGGGTCCTCGCAGGAGAAGGTGCAGTAGTAGCTTCAAGTTCAGGTGGGTTTGTGCCAGTATTAGGGTTATCATTTCATTAAATAATGTTTTCTTTGGGCACTAAATAGGCTGTGCCAAAATTGATATCTTGGCTGGGTGGAGCAATGTTTTCTTTAGGTGTCAGAGGAGAGGTATCAACATTTGTGTGTTGATATAATAAAATAGTATCCCCTGACTTATTTTCAAACTCATATTCTCTCTCTATATAACCTTATTTATTCAAAAAGTCATTATCAGAGGGAGCTAAATCCCTCAAATCCTGCAATTCATTAGTGGAAGGTAGAATTTTCGTGTGACCAGAATTGCTAGCAGAGGTAGACTGGTTCGAAAGATCCCTCTCCTCCTCAGATTGTTCAAATGGGTTCCTAGCTTCACAATATTCTCTCATATGTTCTAATACTTGAGCCATTTCCTCCTCATAACCCTATAAAGGTGCATTCTGAGGGCTTGGAGGGGGTGTATAGGATGGCCATGTCTCGTCTGGAAATACCAAGGTATTTTTCTGTAGCTTTATTCTTTCAAACCGTCTCCATTTCACTGGACCTGAGGTCGAGACATGGGTTCTCCTCCCTCTATCTTTCCTATGGACTGGCATGTCTATTCTTGGATGCTCAATTCCCGCTCTATCAGGGTTTTCTTCAGGGGCAAGTAGGGTAGGATTGACAAAGCTATCCCATGCTAACTGATGTTTGTTTAATTCATGAAAAATAATCAATTTTATCAAGCCATGATGGATGACAACTTCCTGAGGGTTTTTAGCTTTCCTAATCCAAATAATAGTGTCATGCAAAATAGAATTCAAGAAAAAAGGAAAATTAACTGAAATTTTTTGTTTGAGTATAGCTAACAATTGGATTTGATGATATTTTACCATGTCCTGGCATCTGTCACATGTGATATACTTTTGGATGATAACTGCTAGTTCTTGCCAAGATTTCTTCAAGGATGTAGGGTAAATACCTTTTCCTTTTCATACCAATTTCTCATCTGGGTCCTGATATACTGAAACTGCTTCTTGTATGAGGACATGTTTATTAGTCAACTTTTTCCCTTCCATTGAAAGTCTGGAGACCTCAGCAATTACTTCTTTAGAGACTTCTATAACTTTGAATTTAACTATGGTATGCCCTTCCCGCAAGTTCTGCAGGAATTCAATTGCTATCTCTGTATTGAACCCTTATAGCCCGTTCAAATATGAAATCCAACCAGATTGTTGGAAAACAGTGCGAGCCAATTCTGTCACTTGAAATATTGTGGGTTCATTGCGAACTGAGTATCCACCCATGGCTACTATTCTTTCGGAACTAATTTCTTCGCCCTTCTGCATGCGCTTCTCTCAGCTCTGTTAGTTAAAAAAAAACACAAATACTGCATGCAACTCTTATAAAATTTATTATTAGAAATGTGACTACATGACTTTAATGCAATGATTCTATTGTCCAATCAGGTTATCTGAACGTAGTCTCATAGTTAATTTGCATGCCTGTTTATTATAGATATGCGTACCCCCTCCAATGAGAGAAGGGTGTCCATGACCTTTAAGCACAAGAAAAGAGGAAGGGTGGCAGAAATCATGAATGCACATGAAATAGAAGTCAGAGGTTGGAAATCATCGAAAATGTAAATCAGATGGAAATGACCAAAAAAGGAGAAAAGCGGAGGAGAAATTATTATGAAAATGATTTTATTTTTTGTCAGCATAATATGACGTAAGCGTGACAAGTAACATATTATGATGGATTTTGTTATCACTCAATTTAGCATAATTAAGATAATTCATATAAAATCGAAGTTCATTATGCATATAGGTTATTATAATGATAACACTTAGTCAAACAGTGCATTCTACTTCAGGAATGGCTCAATAGGAGATAGGGGAATGTAAAATAATTCATCATTGTAAAAAATACTCCAATACCACAAGTAGAGCTACTACTGCCAGAAGGCGTCCATAGCCTCAACA
Organism: Pinus albicaulis; assembly: GCA_034641835.2. Lineage (NCBI taxonomy): Eukaryota > Viridiplantae > Streptophyta > Pinopsida > Pinales > Pinaceae > Pinus > Pinus albicaulis. Next base: position 329,989,445 of record CM076578.1, read on the forward strand.
GGGTTGTTATTTTAACCCAAAAATGATCCAAAGTCCTCTATTTAAAAGTAGACACTTTTATTTTTTTGTAGAGAGACCACTATGCTGGTGTGGTGGCCAGATATTCATAGTGCCATTCACGGGGATTTAACAGAGTGATCAAGCTGACTCGTGATGAGACCTCCTATCCTTCAAGAAATTTTAGCTGTCGAGAAGGTCACTACCCTGGTATGGTGGCCATTGTGGGAATGTCACCTGTTATATCCTCATGATCATGGTAGGTTGGCTCTTAATGAGACCCCTTATCCTCTCTTTTTAAAATTTTTCACATAGAGACATATTTTATTTTTGTTATAAATGGAGGGAGGCTCATTAACTTCTTAAGAGTTAGGGATGGTGTAAGAAGTAGAAAAAAATGCCAATAAAACGATGCCCTTATTCCCATATACTCATGCCAAAGAGAATTACCATTTGAGAGTGTAAAAAGATAAACCAGCATAAGATTAATATAATGAATTGTGTAATAATATGACTGAACAGGGGATATTCAGCCCATCATTATATAGATAAACCATGTCAGCTTCCAAAGTAAAGATATCCATCAAAATTTCCAAGAAAACATAATATGAGTAATATTACTACTTTTCTCTACTTTAGGTGAAAATTCCTCATTCAATAAAATTGTTTTTATGGCAAGAATGTGTAAAGGAAGAGTGGATATTTTTAAAATAAAATCATAAATAAAAAAAACAAAATTTTGCTACTTGGAACAAAAAACTTTTAAAAACACACAACAACAAAAAATGCAGTTGTTCAATTGATTCGAACAACAATTGTTCAATCGATTGAACAACAACTGTTCAATTGATTGAACATCAAAAACAATAAAAAAAATATTAATTTAAAAAAACACGATGAAAAACAGTTGTTCATTTGGTTTGAACAGTAGCTGTTCAATCGATTGAACAACAGTTGTTCAATTGATTGAACAACAAAAATAAAAACACATGAAAAGAAAAAAAAAATGTGGTTGTTCATTTGGTTTGAACAGTAGATGTTCAATCGATTGAACAGAAGTTGTTCAATTGATTGAACAAAAAAAATAAAAAACACATGACAGGAAAAAAAAAAGTGGTTGTTCATTTTCTTTGAATATCAGATGTTCAGTCGATTGAACAACAACTTTTCAATTGTTTGAACAGCAAAAATAAAAACACACGAAAGGAAAAAAATGTGGTTGTTCATTTGATTTGAACAACGATTGTTCAGTCGATTGAACAACAACTGTTCAATTGATTGAACAGTAGTTGTTTAATTGATTGAACAACAAAAACAAAAAACACACGAAAGGAAAAAAACAGTTGTTCAATTTCTTTGAACAGTAGTTGTTTAGTCGATTGAACAGCAGCTCTTCAATTGATTGAATAGAAAAAAAAACACAAAAGAGAAAGAAAATGGAATTCTTTTACACAATGATGATAAAAAAAAAAAATGTAAATTACAATCAAATGCAGATAGAATATATACACTATTTACAACTAAAAAGAAATAACATATTTTTATAAAATTGAAGCTGCCGGGTCATTACTCCCTACAGCTAAGACTTGGATAGTGGGATCGTCATGCACCTACTGGCAGAAAGACTCTTTTGCGAGTTTTTTATGATAGGGGCGTACCCAGTGTCCATTTACTCGAAAGGCGGAGCCAGATCCATCTATGGTGGTCAAATTAATGGTATTGTTGTTGTGCACTTCTTGAATTTCATATGGCCCAAGCCAACTTGTTTGTAATTTACCTAGGAAGTCTTGAAATCTGGAGTCACAGAGGAGTGCCCAATCTCCTTTCTGGAACGTCTTCCTTTTTATGAGGTTGTCATGCCACTTAGCCTGTTGTTGCTGAATAATTTCAGTGTGTTGTAGAGAAAGTTGTCATGCTTCATCTAATTCATTTATCTGTTGAAGTATTTTAACTTGGCTCTATGTCAAATCCAGCCCCACTTCCTAGGTTGTTCCAAGAGTCTTTATCTCAAATTCAATGGGGAAAATTGGTTTCTTTCCAAATATCAGATGGTACGGATAATATCCAGTATTATTTCACCAAGTTGTGCGATAAGCCCACAAGGCCACTGGTAGTCTAGTAGCCCAATCTCGACGATGTGCTGAGACTATTTTAGTGAGAATTTCTTTAGTGACTTTATTGGTACTTTCGACCTGCCCGTTCGCCTACGGGTGGTAGGGAGGAGTGACTCTATGAGTGATATGATGGTTCCTTAGAGTGGTTGTAATTTTATGTCCTACAAACTGTGCCCCTCCATCAGTTATCACTTCCCTGGGTAAGCCATACCACACAAATAGCTCAAAAATAAAATGAATCACAGACTCTTCTATAGCTCTTGGAAAAACTACTATTTCTACCCATTTCATCATGTAGTATGTGGCAACCATTATGTAGGCCTTCTGATTTGATGGCAGATTGAATGGCCCAACAAAGTCCAACGCCCATCGTTTGAAAGGTTCTACTACCAACTGTGGCTGCAATGGAATCTCGTCAAATTGGCCAGGGCGACCCATTATTTGGAAACTATGACAGGCTTGCACATATTTATTTGCATCCTTAAACATTGTGGGCCAATAATAGCCCATTTATAATAATTTTTTCCCTATCCTAAGATCTGCAAAATGTCTGTCACATGGTTCGTCATGGAAGGCCTTCAAGATTTCATGGATCTCATCTTCTTCAATACATCTGTGTATGCGCATATCAGCTCCTGTGTGAAAAAGATATCCACCAATCCAAGAGAATCTAGCACTGCGTTGAACAATCAAATTTTGTTCCTTTGTTGTCAAGTGTCCTAGCAGTTTCCCTACAGCCGGATAATTCACTACATCTACGTACCATAGTGCTTTTACTGCCACGGAAGAGAAATTCTCATTAGGGAATTGATCATCTACCACCAGTGGATCATTTTTCTTTGGGATGCAAGACAGAAAATATGCAACTACGTTCTCCTTCCCTGGATGGTCCTTAACAGTTATATCGAACTCTTGTAAAATTAATAGCCAACGAGTCATCCTCCCATTTGTAATATGCTTGTTAGCTAAATACCTAATGGTAGAATGATTGGTATACAGAAATACTTGATAGCCATTTATGTAATGTCTAAATTTATTTATAAAATAAATGATGGCTAAGAATTCCTTTTCGGTCACTGTATAATTTAGTTCAGCAGGAGTGAGATTTTTGCTGATATAGTAAATAGCGTAGGGATTCTTATCCTCCTCTTGACCGAGAATAGCTCCTATCGTTGTGTCTGATGCATCTGAATAAATGTGAAAGGGCAGCTCCCAATTGGGGCCACATAGGACTGGTTTAGTCGAGACAATTTTCTTCAAATCTAGAAAAGTAGTGTCACATTTGTCAAACTGATGGAATTCAACATTTCCAGTTAACGCATACAAACTTGGCACAACAATTTGTGAAAAAATATTTATGAACCTATGATAGTATCTTGGATATCCAAGGAAACAACATACCTCTGTCTGAGTACAAGGTGTGGCTAATAAGAGAATTACCTCTATCTTTGTCGGATCTACCTGTATTCCAGCTGCAGAGATGTAGTGTCCTAGGATCACGCCTTCGGTCATCATCATGTGAAACTTTTCATTGCTCAAGCATAATCTGGTAGCAATACATCATTCCAATACCTTTTCTAGTGTTTTTAGTGCATGATCGAAGTCATCTCCATATGGATTGAAGTCATCCATATAGACTTCAAGCCCTTCATTTATTAAATTAGAAAAAATATTGAGTATGGCCCTTTGAAATGTTGTTGGGGCATCGCATAAACCGAATGGAAATACTCTATAGGAAAATGTACCCTAGGGCCAGGTAAAGGTTTTTTTATCTTGGTCTTCAGAGGCTATTTGGAATTGATTATAGCCACTGAAACCATCAAGAAAGGAAAAGAATTGTTTTCCTGCCAATGTATCAAGGACCTGATCAATAAAGGGAAGGGGGAATTGGTCCTTCTGTGTCGATTTATTCAACTCTATGTAATCCACACAGATTCGCCACTTACCATTATTTTTAGGGATGACCACTAATGGAGAGACCCATTTACTATCTGAAATAGGATAAATGAAATTTACATCTAGCGGCTTCTGTAATCCATATTTTACAATTTATTTTAAATGTGGGTTTATTCTTTGTTGAGGCTGCCAGATGGGGAGAGAATCCTTCTCAGTGTAAATATGATGTGTGCATAGTTGGGGATCTATGTCATTCATGTCTGGATAGTCCCAATCAAAGGCTCCTTTATATTTTTGCAAGACTTTAATGAGCTTTTGTTTTTGGTCACTATCCATATTTCCATTGATGTTTAAAATTTTACCTGGTTCGATTTCAATTGGCATGTTGTTACGAACAGATGTTGTGGGTATGTGTTGGTCATCGGTATCCACTAAAGGGTCTTCCTGGGCTTTGTTATCAAGAACCGCTTTTAACATTTGGAACTTTAAATTTCCTGAAGAAGATGGTTGATTTATAAAGTTATTGATCACATCATCTTAAGTTTGATGTTTGAATTCAAGTGCTTCTACTACTGTCAATGGTGAATGAATGTTTTGTTCCCAGAATGCAGGTGGTTGTTTGTGAATATTTGCAGTGGGGAGACTTGGTTTCGCAGAGGGATATATAGCAATATTCTTTATCGCATCTCCTTTAGCAATGTTCATGTTTTCTATTCGACAACCTATGTAAGCATCAGCCGTCGCTGACGAAGGTCATCCCAATATCAGGGGATGTCTGTCTAATCTGCTTTTTGGGTTAATAACTAAAAAATATGTCGGGAATTCGCATGAGTCCACAGAAACCAGGATATCCTGTAATGTACCTTTTGTTTTAACAACATATTAGTCAGCAAGTTCCAACAAGGTAGTGGTGGGTTCCAAGGTTGTTATACCAAGTGTTTCAAAAGTTTCTATAGTTAAAATATTAATAGCTACCCCCAATTCGACCAATGTGTTTGAGAAGGAGTGGCCATATATTTGGATTGTGACTATGGGGTTTCTTGGATCCTCATATTTTATTGGTGTTTCTTTACCCAAAATTAAATCTAACAGTGTCCCTACAACATGAACAGTTGACAAATTTTTTGCTTTCCTCACAGGTTTTTTTACACACAATTCTTTAATTGTTTTAGCGTAAATAGGGATGTCTTGTATAGCCTGTAGGAGAGGAATTTTAATACAAATATTTTTTAATTCTCCTATGAGATCAAAATCTAAAGAGACATTTGGCTTAGGTATTACTAATCTCTCAGGGAACGAGGGAGAGGAAATAATAATATTTTTAGGATGTTTTTGGTCGATTGTGTCCCTCCTTTGTTTTATCTCCGTTTCAGTCACAGTCGATTGTTTAGGTACTATTTCAGACTCAATTTGTGGTAGGGAGGTATCTTCTTCAGGTGAAATAACACACCTTTATCTCAGCCTAAGTTCATTGCATTCCTTCTGTTCAGTTGCGGAGTCTAGATTATCAACAATCTAGATCAGATGAAACAGTTTGTTATTAGGATTAGGATGTGGTTGAGTTGGAAGTTGAGGATGTATAAAGGCTGAGAATTTTGTTGTACTGGGTATGGAGCTTTTAATGTGGGTTGAGTTTGAGCCCCTTTTCCCATAGGTAAATTGGTCATTCCCAGGGGTCACTGCGAGTTTTGAGACCAATTTGAATTTTTTGAGGTGGAGGTAGGCCACTAGGACTGATATGGATTGTTTTGCCAGAATGGAGGAGAGAAAGGAAAATTCGGCCAACCATTAGCTGGAAAGGATTGAATTGGCCAAGGGAGCATGGAAAATAGTTGGGATGGCCAAGAGGAAAAAGGTGATTGGTTTTTCCATGCTGTCCCAGAGTTCTGTTGATTAAATTATGAAGAAGGAAAGAATTGAGACGGGTCTTGTGACATACATGTTGGTCGGGCTTGCAACTGTCAATGTTGATTCATCATATATATCGGTTATGTTTCTTCTTCTGCTTCTTTGAAGACTGCTTTCAAACTTGGAAGTGAATGGAATTGTTCAGTAGCGTGGTCCTTGGTACAGATGGCACATGTTTGGACCATGTCCAATGGACACTCCCGCTGGCTCTGCTTCTTCCGACAACGTTGAAAAAAAATAGCCAAGTTCTGTTCTGTTAAAGCTTGTTTCTGCTTGGCTTGCAGGACATCTAGTTGTGTTGTGAGGGTGCCCAAGGTATCGGTTTTGAAATATTCCAAGATATTACCAAATTCTACTTTTGTTATGCCGCCACCTGACTATTTGTAATTCTTAGCAACTGAATCCCGTCCAACTAGCCTATTATGCATACTGCGTCGAGAGAACCTGATACACAATGCAATAATGTTATCATACTTTTCCTGATAGATGTCTCATTTTCCCATTATATTAATTTTTTCTATCCATTCATATTTCATTCCTTTTATCATTGATACTTTTAGGACATATTTAGACAATGCAGTATATGCGGACCTTTGCAAATTATATTGAAATCGTTTGACATATTCTTCTAATGTCTTGTTATCTTTTGCAATCATGTTTAAGATTTCATCTTTTAATTCTCGAGTTCGGAAGTAATCTTGGTATTTAGTAAGAAAAGAGTTTTTCATTTTATCCCAATTATTAATGGTTCCCCCACCAAGCCCCACAAACAAGCGTAGATTTGCCCCCTTCAATGTAGAATGGAACAATTTCAATTTTTTAGGGTCAGTGGTGTAAATATATCCCCTACACAAAACATCAAATTCAAATAAGAATGCATCTATATCTTCCGAAGTCAGTCCATGGAAGGTGGTGATGTTCTGTAATGGAATATATTTCATAGGGGCATTTGCGACCAGGTCAACAATGGGATACTCCAATGTTGATGCTTGTCCCTGGGGTTGATTGTGTGCGATCTGATCAAATATGTGCCAATAAACTTTAGGGATTTCCTGGTCTGGGAGAATATTTTGAGCAGGATTAGGAGGTGGATTTGGAGGAAGCCTTGCATCACTACATCGATCTGGAATGTTGGGTGTCTCTGTCTCAACCACTATTTCAGGAGATCCAGGCTCTCGATTTTTTAGATTTATCCTTATAGCACTACTAGTTTCTCCCTCTCCTTCTTGCAAATTGCAATAATTTCCCTCTCATGAAGGGTCGGGACTCAAATGTTCTATAGTCTGAAAGCTCTGTTAGACCCTTCAGTTTCGCTATGGATATCGACATGGGTTGCAGATGGTGAGGCTACTACATGAGGGATTATAGTATGATTCCTTTAGGAAATGGTCCTAGGTCCTACGAATTCCTGAGATTCAATGTGTCTTGTGATTTCATCTATAAAATTCTTTCTACTAAGGGTCATTGATCCCTTAGGTTTTTTGGATTTAGACGAGGGGGTTTCGATCCAATTCTATCTTTTTTCTTTCTATTCATTGATAAAAAAAAACACTTTTCCTATTTAACCTTTGCACAATTGTTGAAAAGCGAGCTGGTGAGTAAGAATTTTACTTACTAATATGCAGGTTCTTAGCTCTCGTTTTCAATACCTAGTTCTTTCATAGCAAAAGGAAAAACAAAATTACATCACTCCTAAACACTCTCCACGGCAACGGTGCCAAAATGTTGGCTCAAAAAGATGAATGTTAAAAGTAATATTAATGCTTCACATTAATCATCAACACAGGGAAAGTTTATTTATTTCAAGAGTGCAACAAATTATATGCGAGTGAAATCAGAGGTTAACTATTCTGAATCATTGCAATAAATACTATCTAATTCTCAAAGTTCAATCAATCAATTCAAAAGTAAACTGTGCAATACTTCAAATCAATCAAAGAATGGAATGCTCGTCTAAACTTATGCAAAAAGTAAACATTGAACACTGAAATTAAAGATCTGTTGCAATTGAACAACAATATTAATGAATTGAACAACAATAGAAAAGGAATGTTGAATAAATTGAATAGAAATCACCTATTGACATTTTGCAATGGAATTCTCTATAATTCAATTAATGACAATATTCAGAATTGAACAACAAACCATACATTTACACTTGCAATGGGAAAAAATCAAGAAATAACAATGTGAAAAAATTAAAAACAACTACTTAACCATGTTGAAATCAATCTAATAAATGGAAAAACATCACTCAGCAGTAAAGGAATATTAATGATAAATTAAACCTAATTGAAAAGGAAATCATAACACAACACACTTGAAATTATTGAATTGAATTTTAATTCTACAAAACGTAAGAATAAATAATTTGCAAGAATCAGTGAATAAACATATAATAGAAAATAGTAGGAGAACTCTTAGGGACTGGGCCCGAAGCCTCCAGAATTCTTTTGCCAAGAAATACTCAAAATTCGCTTATAATGAAAACGCTAACTCTTTCATTAATCAATAGAACATGTATATCAACACGAGTTCAAAGACTCTGCCTGAATAAATGTTTATTACAGAAAATTACAATATACGGAAAAATTTCCCCCTCGTTCTCTTTCACCTACAACATTTTATAACTTTAAGGAGAAACAAAACAGAGAATTGTGAATCCTCAGGATCATGAGATCCCGATGCTTCGCAGCTATCAGCCAAATGCTTCAAGAATAGATGTGTCTTTCCATCTCTTGTTGATTCACATGAACCAGACACGATTTCATTTTCTTTTCTTGACTGCTACTATTTGGTCGTTTGTTCAACGGTTGGTTGGTTCGGATTTCCTATCAATAAAGACAACAAAAGTTAGTTTTTATACTATTATGCACACTATTTATTAATAATTCATTTAAGCCTACTTTTACACTATTATCCTTTGATTTATTTCTAAAATGAAGGAAAACATATAAAATTTAATAATAAATCAAGCTAAAGATGGGGTAAAATGTACCTTTTCCATGTCCCAACACCAACTAGTTTGTTACTATTTCAAATACTTATTAATGTGCTTAATGGGATGAATGGTTGAAAGGAAATTAAGGTTAATAGATAATGTTTTTTTTGTAAGAGGGAATAATCCTGGGTAATTGTTAGTATAACATCTAATGGATGAAAGCCTAACTCTTTGAGATCTCTCGTGTGCCATCGGTTATAACTTGTGCACTGTCTGGTAGCTGTCAGTATCAACTTGTGCACTATCTGGTAAACTGAGTGACTTAAATATTCACAGAATACACAATGTTAGAGTGATGGTAAAGTGTTTTCGGTGGGAGTTCCAATGTTACGGGTCATAGATAGTCATGTCAGACTACAGAAACCTTGTTTTTACAGTCACCCATTAGCATCTAGGGTGAGACTTCACCCACTTTGTGGGTGTTTCTGAAAGGGCCAATGCTGAGTGAGTTTTTGTTGGTCACTACGTAGAAAATCCTGGGTCTGTCAGAATCCTGCGCAACAATATTTCTACACTCAAAAAAATTCCAACGGTGCAATAATCGTGTCAACTTAGTTCATATGCAAAAATTATGCCTCTTAAAAGTTGACCTATCATATTTCACATCATGTTTCTAGAGGTTTCCACATTCACCCTTGCTATTCATGAAAAGGGGCTAACCACATGTGGACTATGAAGAAGACTCTATAAGGGTAAAATTTGTAACTGTAGTCGAGAGTTGAAGGAGTCAAACTTGACCTCTAGTTGGCTATCGGGTTACCTCAGGTAACTCCATAAAGAGTGTCTTCTTCTTTATACTTTCATTATTTCCACTCTAGACAAAAGAGAGAAGAGAAACCTCAAATTCCATTTGGATTTTATGCTTTAAGGGTTTCATAGAGAAAATATTTTTGTTCATTATGGTTGTTTTGTGAGTGTATTTTGTTGTTATCTATTTTCTACACTTTATATATTCCATGCACGAGAAGAAAAATAATAATTAACAAATCTATAATATAAAGGAATTTAACCTTCGTAGCATAGATTTTAAATTTTTTATCAGATATGTTGTGACAAACTATCTAGTGGAATATCCATTAAAGATTACATGAAAAGCTCATATTTTTTACCCTAATATGAGATGGTTTTCTTAATGCTCAAAATTTTCATAGTGACATGATTGTGAGTTTGGTCTCAATAATGTGCTATTACGATGGAGGGAGGGTACCTCAAATGCTTTAGAGGATCCAAACATTCTAAATGATAGTTTTGCACTCTTTTTTTTGCATAACCCACATCAAATTGATAGTTCAAGGGCAACAAAAGTACAATTTGGATATGGTAGCGTGGTCAAGTAGTAAGCTTCTAGTAATTGACATATTTTGGAGCTTGGAGTAAGATTTATAAATAAGCTTTTTGGTGGAATTATGGAGCTAAATACTTGACAAGAAGGCCATCTACAACTATTTAGAAAAATGCACAACAATTTACTAATTTAATTAACTATATATTTATCTCTTAACATTTTATATTTTTCTTAATTTAGTCAACTATATATTTATCTTTTAACATTTTATATTTTTCTTTAAGGGTTTATGTTTATTATTTATGAGAGTTAAAACCTTTATTTATTTAAACTCATCAATATGGTGTCCTATGTAGTCTAAACCTCTCTAGAAAATCTCGAGTAATTTAAGCAATCACTGCATCTTCTTGAATTTTTTTTTTGAGTTTTTTATATACACATAGGAGTGCTCATTCCTAAATAGTTAGCACAATATCAAGCCACATATTTCCTTAAGAAGACCCATATGTAGCTACAATTTTCGTTAAGGGGACCGTGAGTGCATTTTGTGGTGGCTTATTTGAGTATAAAAACTCAATAAAAGTTGTCCCATTTCATAAAATTTCTCAAGATATTTTTTTGGGGCTTGAGAAAAGGTTTTAATGGTTGCAATCCATCTTTATGTGGTCTCAATCCTTTTTAATTTATAAAAAAATATTAACACCTCTAAAACCAAGCCATGATTGCATTTTCTAGAACAATTTTCCATCTTAGCTTTCATTAATTTTAAAGAAATTTCTTGTATTTATATCTCAAAGTAAATTAGTTGTTGTCATTGACATAGCGAGTTGTATAATGCAGAGGAATTTTAGATGTTAAATAATTAATAGAGTATAATAAAACTGTCCTTAAATGGTTGAGAGCATGCTTTTGTATTTTATGTCAACTCATGACATATTTTCTATGTGGAAAACTGGTATGGAAAGAGATATTTGATTACATTGGAAGTATGTATGGAGTTAAATTCTTGTTTGGGTGTTGTATTGCTAATAACATTTATAATAATAATTAGTAAAGAGCAACGAAATAAACATTGAGTGATCAATAATGCCCAAGTAATTATGAACTAAAAGTTTCTTTATCAATTATATAATCAAGTAGATTAAATTACACATTGTAATGATTAGGTTTCAATAAAAAGGGGGAAGAATATCTACTTTCAACATGTTCACAATATCTACTTTTAGTACTTTGAAGTGCATGCTCTTTGTCATGAGTATATATGCAGAAGCCATGTGTAGTTTGAACTGTGAAAAAGGGGAGGATTGCAGGTCAAAAGTGTCGAAGAAGCGAATAATGGAAAATATAAAGTGAAAGCACAGCTTTAGGTTAGAATTCAAAGATCCTATTGAGAGTTTGATAGGAATAAAGGAAAAAAAAGTCATGATGGCCCATAAAAAAAAAAATCTAAGATGTGAATCCCGAGCTTAGGCACTCGCTGCTCTTTACGTGAATTGGAAGTTTGTGATATGAAAATATCGTGTATGCAATGGGTTTGAAAAATTTAAACAGATAAATAAAAATCAAACTATAAATTATAAATTTACATTGTAACATTTATGTAATTATTAAATAATGATTTATTTAATTTAATTAATTTATAAAAATGGGAAAATATATTGTTTTGTTTTTTTAAGAAAGTGAAATTAATCTGTAACATGTCAAAAAGATGATTGATATTATTTAGTCTAATATTATTTATTAATTTTACGAAATTGAAAAATAAGATGTTCCTTGTATTTGGATATTATTATTGTATAAATTTTATTAAATAAGAATATCATCCCAACTTTATTTTCTAAATAAAGTGTTTGATACAAGTGAAATTTTATTAAAATTATTAGTAAGTTATTTTAAATAATCAAATTTTATTTTGCATATAATATTGGAGTTTTAAGATTATATTAACAAAGATGATGTAAATAATTTTGAATATTGTAATTTTTTACATATTTAAAATATATTAACTTATAAATGAAAATACAAATAACAATTAATAAATACACGTAATAACAATTTAATTATAATTTGGTCCACTCCATATTTTATAAAGAATATGAGATGAATGGATGAAAGGTTCTTTTATTAAAAAAAATCATAGATTTTATGGATGCATATGATATTTGACTTTTAATTAAAATAAGAAACCATAAATTAATGTGTATGACAATGTGCTCACTTCTTTCTTGTCATGTTTATTTTATTTCTGTTTTCTTAAATAAAGAGAATAATGTAATAATATTAATTAAGAATAAATTTAAAAATTTACTTTTGAAGTTTTTTTTTGTGGGAAAAAAGTCAAAAGGATTAATTTAATCAATTGAATGATATACCTAAAACATATTTAAGACATATTTCCATTAAGTAGGCAAGTCATAAACTCATGAGGTTCATTGAGATTACTAACCATTGTTGTGGTTAGTGGTTGAGTCATTTTCTATCAAGATATTTTAAAAATAAAATTTTCATTTAAGAAAAAAAAAGATAATATAATTGAAATTTATAATATTTTATATATAAATATAAAATATTAATAAAAAAATAAAACTAAAATATTTAATATATTTATATTTAGTAATTCATAAAATACTTGTATTTAATACTTATTTTAATATTAACTAATATGACAAAATCAAATATCAATCTAACTTATAACTTTTTATTTATATAAAAAAAATATAAATATGTCAAGATTTAAATGAAACTAATAACATTTGTTTATATGATTAAAATTCCAAATTTATACATCTCCCAAAATACTAACATATTTGTTTTTAATATCATTTAAACTTCTTCAATAATATCAACTTAAAAATATAATTTTGAGCTATGAAATTTCATTTACCATATTTCATAGAGTGATAATAATGTTATTGGAACATGGATATCATTATTGACACCTTTTCAAATGATCTCATAGAGTCATAAATACTTAAAATTTTTGGAATATACATAGCATTATTGAAGTCTTTTCCAAAGTTTGTAGCTTTCCAACTATTTTGGACTTTTTTTTATGGTCAATTATATTAAAGCTTTAATATCATTGCTTATTGGAAATAAATGAAGAATTTATGACAAAGATGTATTTTAATAATATATGTTTTTAAAGAATGAGAAAATCTATTATAATTTATTTATCAAATTAATTATTAGTTTTTATTTATAAATTTAAGTTAACTAATCATTATTCAAGAAAAACTAACTGATTTAAAATTATTTGATATAGTATGTAAAAGGAACATGCTAGATAACTTTAAGTCTTAATCCATTAACTTATTTCTTTAAGTCACTCGTAACCCAACAAAAACAATTTTAAAACGTATTCTAAGCTTTATATATATTTAAATTTAATATCAATTTATACTTAATAAATTTAAAGTTAATATAAATTTATTTTATTATAGTATTTCTTTTAATTATTAATATGAAAGATTATTTTTAAATTTTAAATTATTTCTAATTTAATTTATAATACATGGTTATAAATATATCAAATTATTTTTTATATATTATATTAAATTAATTGATTACAAACAGTAAAAAGAAATTACAATTACTAGCAATTGCACCATATGTTGCAAAGGAAACGCTATAAAGAAGTAATCTAACACTTTTCAAATTCTAACGTTTTTGTTTTCTAAAATAGGTGAAGTGCATCACAACATCATGATGTTAACTATAAAAATCTGCATACTAAAATGTAAAAATTTAACAATAAACCTTGGATGTGTAGATGGTTATATTGAAAATTCTATTATCATTCAATGCAGTTTGGAACCATGCCTGAGTTTATTTTTGAAAATGTAATCTTAAACATCCAAAAACATAATGAATATTAACATAATTATCTTCATGTCTTCAAAATACTGCAATCAAATAGATAATGCATATCACTATAACAATGATTTCACAATATTTGATTAGTAGCCTTCTCTTTTAACACAAAAATTAATTTTTCTAATAAATTTTATTATTAATTTATTTTAATTTTATAAATATTATATTATTATTTATAATTTATTTTGATTTTATAAAACATATTTAAAATATAAAATTTAGTATACATTATTTTATAATTATATTTATATTTGCACAATTTAAAATCATAAAAATTAATATAAATTTATTATAAATTTATACTAGTAATCTTTAAAGTGACTTTTTGAAAAGTTTTAAGGTGGTTTTTTTGAAGTCTAATTTCAACTCCTAGATATGGGATTCCCGGGATAAAATGTCACATCAGACTGACTGAAGTTCGAGAAGACCATCGCATCCAGTTGTCTTTGGTCATAATATGCCTTCACCCTCAGGTGAGACCTTCCAAGTCCTTTTGAAAAAAAATATGCCTCCCTCCACCCTAACAGTGAGACTTTTCCCCTAATGGGCACTCTGACCAGGTGTCAGTGACTTAGAAAAAAGAAAAAAGAAATCACATATTCAATGTGGAAACGTGGGCATTATGGGAAGCTAGACAGAGGGACGTGAAAGAAGGGACATTGCCCTATAATCCAGTGACACAATGCGTGACTAGAATTGTTCCAGAGGTGTGGTGTGATAATAGCACATGACTAGTCCTTCATTGTAACAGATATTTGCAGGATTATCATGGCCAGATCATGAACAACTGCAAAGGAAGGGACTGCACGTCAAAAGGGAAAATCATGCATACCTTGAAGAGAGAATCCCATTTATAGAAAATACAGTTATCAGCAAGGACAGAAGAGAAAGTCAAGTTAGCTATTATAAATTAAATATAAGAATTCTAATGTAAATAAGAAATTGATTTTCTTTTTTAATCTGAAAAGTAAGAGTGAGATTGTGGGTGATAGATGAACTCATAATTATATTCATTTAAGAGTGGTGAGGTTTAAAGTCATTATAACATTATTTTATTTTTCAAAATATTAAATATAGTTATTAAGTTAGTAATCTAATTAACTTTAAATTGAATATATATTAATATAGAAAAATATTTTATATAAAACACACAGAAACACATATATTAAATTGAAAAAGAGTTTGAAGTATGTCCTAAAACTACTTCTGTTTAGTTAAGAGCTCATTTTCTTTGGACATGACTAAACGTGTTAACCGCCCAAGATCTAGAGACAGCTAGTAGGAGTGAAAGCCTACCTCCTTACTGAATGAAAGTTTGCACACTTAATACCACTAAAGGGCTCATTTTCCTTGGACATGACTAAACATGTTAACGACACAAGACCTAATTGATAGGAGTGAAAGCCTACCCCCTTATTGAATGAAAGTTTGCACACTTACATATCACCAATAAATAATTTTATATGACATGATTTTTCTTGAGTAATAGTGATGAGTTACTTTTCATTCATGAATAATAATCAATGATAATTGTTCTTACGATTGGTTTGATAACAAGTTTTCCAACTATATTAAAAATTATTGAAAAAAATTAAAAACATTTTTAGAAAATAATTTCTTCATATAAAGTTAAATTTTACATCAATGCTTTAAACTAATATTATAAATCTAAAGAATAAGGATTAATTATCGTTTTATAAATCATAGCTTTTCATTGTGTTGTTTTGAAATGTGGTTTTCTTAATAACATAGCATCTCACATTTTGAAGGGATTGGAATAGTTTACTGAAATGCTTTGGAATAATTGTGTGGCATGCGCATGTTTTTATTAACATATACGTGGGAGAACATTTAAATAACTCCAAATTGCAATAAATGAGACAATTTAGTTACAATGTAACTATGAAACTAGTTCAACTTAATGTTTAAGGTGCTCTTAGTGGTGTAAACTTACTTTTAACATGTATCTTAAATGTGGTAGTGTAAGATTACTCTAACACGGTGTTTAGTAGCTATATATATAGAGAGATGTATAATTAATGTAATATTCAATTTTTTAAAATGAATAAATTTAGGGATTTCTTTTGATATATTTGTTAAATGTATATTTTTTAATAATATAAAGGATAGTCAACAAATTTTTGATATGTTAACAATATATGTATATATATACTAAAATATATTTTTAAGCTTTTGTCTAAATTGTAGAAAATAATTTTCAAAATTTATGAACTAAAGAAACAAAGATATTATTTCTTGTTTCTTTCACAACCATGAAGGCAATTGTTATAACTTACCTTTTACAAGAGTGTCTACTTCTTCATTTATGTCTCTATATATGAGTATAAGAGGTTAGTTCAAACAAAATCGCAACCTATTTAAATTGATTAGCAATAGGCTTGAGTTAAATGTTGTGCACCTTGCATCTAGTTAATCACTAGTAGGGAATCTCCAAATTTATGAATTTGACTAAATATTTCTTTCTAAAGCATATATGAGTAATAGTCTCAAGGTCATAAACTTTGCATAATTATTAGAATTAGCCCTAAAACTTGCTCCAACCTTATAATGTGAGCACTTGAGATATGCAAAATTCTTCCTATGGTACTAATTCTAGTGATCCCTATTTGTAAACTATTGTAGATATTCCATTGGAACAGTTTATCACAACTGATCTGATAAACCACTAAAAGCTTCACTGTGAATGTTAATTCCTTTTAGATCTCAAATTCTTCATTTTTTATGCTTAAATAAATAAATTAGCTAAAATGAAAGAAATATAAAACAAAAGGAAATACACACACTATCCACAATAGACACAAAATTTCCTAGGTAGAAGGTGAGATTGCTCTATTCTCTTTTCTCTAGTATGAAAATAGACAAATACAAAGGAATATGTACTCTATATAGAGTTACCTTAGACCCATTTCCCTTAAATCTAATACAAACCTTATCCCTCTATATTCTACTCCCTAAATTCCCACAACCAGTTTCTTTGATCAACTATTGAACAAAATATAATAGCATAGAATGGAACCCCTACTCTTCCTAGTGACTTGGTTTTTAACATAACCTTATAGGAAACTAGGGTAAGGTTTGAATCCCTTAACCCTCAACTAGAGTTACAGGTTTGAAACTTATAGCATCTTCATCACTGTGTACATGTGGTTAGCTCCATATGTATGAGTAAGGGGGATGATGTGGCATCCACTCATACCATGATGGTCAATATAGTAGGTCAACCCGCGGGAGACATAACTTTTGGATAAGAACTTTGTTTGATGTGATTCTTACATTGTTGGAAAGGTGTCTAAGTGTAGATTTGTATCTCGAGTTCAACACTTAAGAGAGAAAATGTAACCACAAAAATTTCATTTGATGCCTGAAATGGCTTTGGAATATTTCAAACCTGAATTTTCCAAAATGGGACCTCCCCATTAAAATGACCTGGTAAGATGATTCCTCCATTTTTTTGACTTTGAAAGCATCAAGATAAATGGAAAATAATATAATCATCCAATCCATATCAATCCTCTACAAAAATTCCAAATTCAAAGCCTTATTTTTTGATAATATCTAAAGGAAGAGTCATGTTTTTCCGAGATCTTTCAATTTCAAAATGTTCCTTGCCACTAGATTGGCTCTTGAAGATTTAGTGGAAATAATGATGAATTTGTAACCTATATATGTAATATATACTCTTAGAGTCTTGTTTTTAAGCCATGCAAGAGAATCATTATCATCTCTTGATCTAATATGCCCTCTTTTTAGACTTTCAACATATGATTTGCACAAAAAAGAAAAATACTTCCCTTCCAAGCCTAATGATTGTGCATTTCTCCATCCTTAACACCAGATGAATAATAACTATTATTGATTAGATCTACCAATTAAATTAACTTTTTTAATCTATTATGTTTTTTAGATTGAATAATTTGAAAACAAAAATTTTGAATTCCGTTTGATTTTATGGGTTAATAAAATGAACTTTGTTTTTTGCAAATATTTTGAAAATTACATCTAATGTCTTCATAGATTAGGAATTCAAGCTCGAAGGGTTATCTCAATCTATTATTGCAAATATATTAGGGCATTTGGATAGTTATATGTGAGTAGGTACTTGGTTTGAATCCACATGGATGAAGCAAACTAATATATGTAAAAGGTCTATCAAGGATTACATCCATAAATGAGAGGAAGCATCTCTTGGGTCCTCCATGTGGTTTTTTTGGAAAGCGAAGGTTTGGCATTTGAAAATTATGTGTTTTTCATCCTTTATTTTATTCATATTATATATTTTACATATAGTTTCATATAAATGGGTTTTAAATCTTGCTTAATGCCTTATTTCACTATGAATATTATGAAAAATTATTTTCATCTTTGTAGTATTTATTTTATTTTATTTTTATTTTGTAGAATAAAAAGATATTATTGATTTTCTAACTTTGTGTTAGTGGTTTATTTGCAATAAATAAACTTTCTCTTATTTTTAGCTTTCGTATCACACCACATTTTCTCCTTAAACTTAGTTTATCTTTCTTTAAAAAATATTAATATCCAGAGTGACCTTATCTTCTATCCCCCAATGGTTTAATAAATAAATTGAATTTCTAGGCTAACCTCTCTCCCACTACAATGCCCCCACCTGTTTTGATGATGTAAATACATGTACCTTATATATTGGGCTAGTGGGCTGGAAATACTTTATTGACCTGCGTGCCCATGTAGTTCCAAAGATATATTGACATGCCTATTTTGGCTAAGTGGCTAGGGGAGCCATTATGTGAATACATTAAATATTGTAAATGGACATATCTTTTAATATTAATAAAATAAGGCTAGTTGTGAAGCACACTCCACGAAAAGAGTATGGGGGGCACAACTCCAAGGGAAAAGGAAACAGTTGGATATTTTGGTTGTTGAGATTCAACAAGATGATGAGCTTAGTGAAAAATGGTCACCTTCACTAAGTGGGCACGTAGGCTATTTTTAGGTGCAAGTCTATTTTTCTAGACTATGTCTATTTTTAGACATGGTGCTCATATTTTAGAAGTTGCAGGATGCTATTTTTGGATGGTTAGTCAAGTTGGAAAATAGATGAAATTCTATTTTTAGAATATTGGGTGAAGTCTATTTATAGATCATCAATCTAAAAATAGATGTGTCGATTATTATTATCCCTTAATAATAATCCGACAATAAACAACAACTTATTCTCTTTGAGCACTTTATTTTAGTGTACAGATTTAGCAAATCAGTGGGTTGAAGGAATTATGCAATTCCTAGGGTTTACTGGTGGTTCATGCATGGAGGACTCAGTTAGAACTAAAGTGGAAAAGTTATGATAGAGTTGGAAGAGTAGTTCATGGAGTTGTTACTCATTTTAACTCAATTATTGGAGTTAAACTCAGTTGAGTTAGTTGTATCTAGTCTAAATGAATGATACACTAGTGAGAGTGGAGTGAATTAATTAGTTAATTAATTCAAAAATAATAACTCACTAATCAACTGAAAAAATACAGCAGTTAACTACAGTGCATGTCAGTTCTAATGGAGACCCGGTGGAGAGATAGGTGAAAGGGTGAGATGGACTATTCGTTGTGACTATAGTGATGCATTGATTGCATCACACACACATTAGAGTTTCCAATGAGGATTACGCAATCAAGGCAAGGCCAATTCGAATTCATTCAGAGGTCTTCTTCAGCAGGGATTGCGAAGTGGAGGCAGGCTATCAGGTGGCAAGAAATCAGTGCATGGATTTGCAGATTTATTCTTGCTAGTGTGTGAAAATTGTATTGTACTGAGAGCTTGATGTACTAAGCTTTGTATGAGATTGTTACATGATCTCCATGATACATAATATATGATAGTTGGGGTTTTCAGCTTCAGGCTTTTCCGTTAAAAAACTGTGGTATGTGCAATTGTTTTTATTGTTTCATGTGTTTGCAATTGAGTTTAAATTTCCGCAAAAGATTAACAGTGGAAGGATTATGTATTTAGCAAGAAGATAAATATTGTTAGATCAGGAGAATCTAGATATATAATGCATATGTTATATAATTTCTACATTGGTGAAAAGTGCACTTGGGACCCTTGAGGGTTCTAGAGGGTGCCACATGGAAAATTAATCCATGCATATATAAAGAAGTGTAGGTTTCTTATTTTGGGGAAAAAATTTCTCAATGAGTCCTAGGGATAGGACTCTAAGATTGACTCATGGCCCGTGGGTCCTAGGATTGGACTCTGGATTGGTCCAAGTGTGGGGTTACTAAGTTAATTGTTCCTTATGGATGCATATTTTTTTATGATATGAGCCCAAATCTTGACAAGTTATGGTCTGGAGGTTTCCTGGAGCCCTAGAGCAACACGATTGTTGGGTTGGCACCTTGGAAATTAGCCTAGAGGGTGTCTGCATCCTTGGAGCACCGTGACTGTCGGGCTGGAACCTTGGTCTTGGGGTATGGTTATTCTTCGGTTACCATTTCCTTTGGAGTTTCCGTCCCAGCACAGGGGTAACCCGATGGTTGAGCTTATGAACCACGAATCCTATGGATGGGAGGAACATGGAGATCCTGTAACTAGTCGACTCGTTGTTACAAATAAGTACCATATTCCCTAATGTGTTTATGTGTATTATTTTTATATACAATTATGCATCTCAGTAATAAACTCTAATTACAGTAATTGTTGTGTTATACATATTGTATGTTTGTGTTGTGCCCTATAATTTTTGTATTAATGCGCTAAATTAATCTCATATGGGTCTCCACATAATTACATGAATTCTTATGCTATGGTGTTTAACTATTGTTATTTGCGAGGTAGATAATATATGGTAGATTGTGTTGCATAATTAATAATAATTGCATAGCACAAGCTAATTATATTGTAAATATTTTCTGCATTTTCATGTATTTATTGCTCAATATTGTTGGTTAGTGTTTCCCACTAGGGGCTGGGGACATTGCAAACTAGTAAGTTTTAATATTGGATCTGAATTGGGCCAATTTGGAGTTGAATGGATAATTTACAGTTTTCTTGTCAATTATTTGATAAAATTCCCAATGGTAAGAATGACTAAAAAACACTAACATATTATCTCTATTTCAAAACAATGGTGCCATGTAAATTAAAGCATTTATAGAGTTAATTTGTGAAAATTGAGATAATGATAGCGACAAAGGGCTAAAATTTGTAAATAAGAGTTAAGTCCATTAAAACGATAAATATAACCATGCATATATATAAAAAATTATATATTTGAAAACATATGTGTTGGCATATAAAGCCCCTCAAATGAAAATACTTGTTTTGGGAAAGAAACGTTCGAGTATCGATAGGAGTTTTAATTTTTAATATTTAAAAATATCAATTTATATACCCATATAATTTCGAGGGTGGAGGTATTCTCTTTATTTTTAAGTGGAATGATCCGTTTAAACGCTAGATAATAATTCCAGGTCGATAGCCAGCATAGTGGTGGTTGGGACGGAGATCACCCACCGCATAAACAAAGAATACTACTTAGGCCCAACGAAAGTATATTAAATCGGCTTTAAAAGTTTTAAATGACATATGTATGTTTTCGAATGGGAAGTCGAAGTGTTATTTTTTACATTTAGGTATATATATATATATATATATATATATATATATATATATATATATATGTTATATTCATTTATGACACATTGTATATGCATATAAGACCAATAAATTTTTTATTAATTTGATATAAGTCGTTGTATGAATTTTCAAATATAAGATAAACTTGTATAGGTTTATATATAATGTTTTACACTGGAATATGCAGGTTATGTGCATTTGAACCCTGTAGTTGCATGTATGGCTAGTACACACATAAAGCTTCAGGTTCGAGTGATAGAATTGGCAAAATTTTAGACAGCTTAAGGGACAAAATGTGCAAGACTATACCCAGGAATTTAGAAGGAGAGCACTTTTACTTGGGGTAGATTTACAAAGTCAAGACACTTTTTTTAAATACATCGGAGGTTTGCACAGTTACCTTCAACATACTATCCTAATGTTTAATCCTACCAGATTAGATTAAGTCTGTGTCCAGGCTACACATTTAGAAGCTAAAGGAAATAATACTTTTGACGAGGAAAGTAATTTCAAAAACAAAGGAAAGAAAAGAGTTGCAAATTCAAGAAAAGAAAAAGGAAAGTTCTTTTGCAAGAACTGTTCAAAGATAAGTCATGATGAAGATCATTGTTGGAAGCTTCATCCTGAACTAAAACCAGAAAAATACAAGAACAAAAACAAGACCAAAGAAAAGGAGAAAACTATAGCAACAACTGAGCAAGACTTAGGGTCAGACTCAGGAGATGAGACAAAAAACATAGCCATGGTTTTAAAGAACATTAAGGGAAAATAAGTGGTGCAAGACACAACTCCCAGTTCTAGCTCTTTGAATTGTCACAAAGAAACTCATGAAGAAAATAGGAGCATGTGAGGGTAATTTCAAAACATACCAAAATTGACACACTGTTTGACAGTGGGTCACAAGCTAATGTCATATCTGAAGACTTGGTCAAGCAGCTTAAACTTGAGACCATTCCACATCCAAAGCCTTATCCACTTGGATGGATATGCAAGGATGCCAATTTGCAAGTCTCAAGAAAGTTCATATTGCACTTGGCAATAACTGCACACTTTATTGACACAGTTGAACTTGATGTGGTGCCGCTTGATATCTCAGGTATTGTTTTGGGAAGTCCTTACTTATTTGACAGGAAGGACATCTTTCATCACCATGAAAACAGGTATCACTTGTTCAAAGATGGTAAAGAGAACATTGTGAGAGCACACAAGAAGAAGCTGGAATCTTCTTTACTCCATGCAAGTCAATTGAAAAGACTGGTTAATGCAAGTCAAAGTCTAACTTTGTTAATGTTGAAACGACCAGATTTTGCGCATTCACCTTTTTATGATGTTGCTAATGATTTGTCTCAGTTTAATAACAGTTTGTCTTTGCAAGAAGATGATGTTATGTTGCGCAAATTACCTTTTGGGTCAGCCAATGCAGTGAATGAAGTGTCAAAGAAAAGCAGTGCAAGCAAGGAGGACACACCATTCAGCATGGGAAAAATTTGGTTTCAGTATGGTCGAATTCGCCATGGGAACAGTTTGCAAGGTGAAAGTTATTTTAAGTCTTCTGGGAAGTTTGATCAGTGTAGAAAAAGTTTTTTTTTTGCAGATTACAGTTGTTGTTCTGCAAATTTTAATAATTTGCATCATGACTCCGTCAATCTTAGTAATGGTCGATCAGTTAATTCCAGAGACAATTTATGATTTTCTGAAAAGCTCCATTTGATGAAATCAGGAAGATTTCAGTTATTCAAGGGTGGAAGAGTGGAGAATCACTCTCCACATTATCAGTTTCACTAGTCAGTGAGCTTTTGGGGTCCAAAAGCTTCCCATTTGGGAGGTGTGATCAGGAGATCAAGTCCTTAATGGAGAAATGCTCAAAAAATTGGTTGCTCAGAATTGGTCCAAACTAGAACGACAGGAAAGAGCTCGAAAAAATGATCATGTAGCCGTGAACGGCACTAAAAACTGATGTTGTATGAGAAAGTTATTCAAATTTGAATTTTCTCAATTTCAGGTAAAAAAAGGGCGAGTTTGACAGTTTGACCTTTATAAAAAATTTTATTAAAAAGAGAATATTCCATAGAATATTCTGAGAATATTTCGTGGAGCAGCCAATAGCAGGGCGCCAAGTGGCCAGCCCAGAGGCCGCCACGTGGCCCCAAGGGTCAAATGTCGAATTGTTTTGTTGTGGCAAAATTATGTGTCGCGGGCAGGAATCAACCCTGGGTTGGGGCGGTAGCAACCGGGCAGCCCGACCAATGGGCCACAAATGAATCTTAACCTATATGGTGGCAGTGTTATATTTAAGGTTCAAAATTCATTTGGGCAGGGTCCGAAAGGGGGCCAGCCCCCTCGGCATATAACCACCCGCTCGGAACCAAGGCATTAACATTGGCACGTTTAACCATTTTAATAGTCGGTCACATGGTGCGGAGATAACTTAATAACACGGGTTTTTAATAAAGTTTCAACGTTTAAAACTCTGAGTTTTGCCATTGTATATTGCCGACGTGCGCGGTCATATGACCCGTGGACCCTATCTATAGCCCTCAACGAACTGGAGGTATTATGGTGGAGTGCCAAAATTTTAGCGTCGGCTCCTAATTTGTCGGGCTTATCTGGAGTTTCTCCACTTTTGGTGGAGCTTTCCTAACCCTAATTGGGCAAAGTCTATTTCAGTCATAACTTGGGCTATGGAAGTCCTTTTGGGACGAATTTTTTTTTTATTTAGGGGTATTGGAGCATTCTTAAGCTGTTGGAATAGGTTGCAGAGCCATCAGGGCACTCTGTCAGAGGTTTTATCAGCGAATTTTCTTGTGGAGCCACTAGGGCTATGGGAATGATCAGCTGTATTGGGCTATGTTCATCTGTTTGAGGTGAATGAATAGTCAATTTTTACTGTTTCCAGCACTTTGATTCTGAATTTGCAGCTATTTCAGCCTTTTAAGGCTTTCTTCATGGTGTAATACTTATTTTGAGAATTAATAAAAGAGGGAAAAGCCCATTTGGAGGCTTTTGGACCCAGCAGAGGTTGCCGAAGAGAGGGGTGAACTGCTTAAACAGATGCTTGTTATTATGTTGTGCATTCTTGCTACTTATTTCCAGAGTTTACTACATTAAACCGTAAATTTAAATAGTTCCACTTATCACAATGAGACTTATACAGTTATCAAAACACATTTGTTCCATTCCAAACTATATTACTTCCATTGCAGAATACCTTAACTTGCTTATTCACATATAAAATTGGTTAATGAATACTTTGCAAATAGAAAACAAATACTTTCATTGCCAGATCGTTTTAGTGTTTACTTCATATTTCTTTAGGCAGAGCCAGTAAGAGGGCCATAAGCTTCTGGTTTCATCCTTTCTAGTAAAGGTGAAATAACCAGTAAAAGTCCCTACTGTCTATCTCTGTATAAGAAATATTTTGTTCACACATTTCAGATCACGAAGGACTTATGTAATTCAAGTAGTTTTTAGTGTTATTTTTTGAAAGTTTTTACAGTGGCTATTTCAGGTGTAATTTCTTTAAAATTCAGTGTTTTAAGGATTTTGTTATGTAATTTATTTAAAAACTATATATAACAATAATAATTAAAAAATGAGTTTTGTTTAAAAGTATGTACATATAAACTATATATGTATGAGATTGCATTAAAAACTTAAAGTTTAATATATATATAAAATTTAATTTAATTAATATAAATATATATGTGATTAATTAATACATTTAATTAATTTAAATAAATAAATATAATATAATTCATTAATAAATTAAATATTATTTCAATTAACTAACACATATGCATGTCTAATTAACTTTATATAATAAAATATAAATAAAATATAATCTCTAATAAAACTTTAACTCGTTTGTATCACTTGGGGTTTATGAATAAAGAGAGGATTGCATGATGGCCAAGTGTAAGAAAAGGCCAAGAAAGTCCAATGAGAAGCTCAAGAAATTATGAGGAAAAAATTTAATGATAGATAATCACTAAAAGTAAAAGCAGAAGGGAATTTTATATGTTGCAAAAGTGTATTTAGTTACGAGGCACTACAAGCAGGTTTAGGGAAAACATAATTGGAATATTCAGGTAGAAAGGAATTGGGAAAAATCAGTGAATTTTCTAAAGGTTAAAGATTACAGCTCTTAAATTCAATTTGAGCATATGACTTGGAAAGATAATTTCGAGCACAAAATAGCTATCCACCCAGAAATTTGGTTTGCACCCAAAAATTCTGGAAACATTTAGGAAAATATACAGGAATGTTTCAAGGGACAAAACAATTAACATGCTGCAATCTTTCCAAAGGCATATCTTTCATCTTGGGTATCAAAATAGTACAAGTAAACAATCAATAAAGGTTTATTTACAAGAATAATGACTTGGTAAACTCATATTTTCAATTTTAGCAATAATTTAAGGTGAAACTCACAGAGAAATCTACAATTGTAATTTCTGGAAATTTTTCTTAATGGCAGATAGGAGTCCAGAAGATGCCCAAGGGACTTATAGTGAGGAGGAAGCACTTAGGGTTGCAAACTTAAACTTGAGTAATAATGAAACTTAATATAATGGTCTGGTGATGGTATATACCCATAAGAGGGGGAAGATTTGGGGGAAGATTTTGAAGAAACAGTCAAAATTCTAAAATTGGAAGTGCTCAGCTATAAAGATAACAATGAAAATTTGATGAAAGAGCAACAACAGATTAATAACCAAATTTTGCAGAGCCTAAACCAAATTCAGAAAGACTTGAGTCAAAAAACCTAGTCAAATCTAACATATGAGCATAGTGCCAGAATTAGGGAAGGGGAACTCAGATTGTAAGATATTCTAAGAGTGATGCTCATCAACACCACTACACATCAAGGAGGACCAGTAAAAGGGCAAATTTTACATATTTTTGGACACCTAATCCTCTAAGGATTGATGTGAAAGGCTAACAGTCAAATAGAGTCTAAAAGACCCTAAAAAATATAATCCAAGGGTTACTCCAATGTACTATAAATAAGTATCATTATGAATAATAGAAAAAATCTAACGTTTATCTTCATATTCTGGTTGTCTTCTCCATGTGCATCTAACATGGTATCAAAGCTAAGGCGTATTCCGTCTAGCTAAATTTTTGGAAAATCCTTCTGTCTTTCTCTCCTTCTTTCAACTGTTCTATCTTGTCATCTTTCTATCTTGTTAGCGTCTCAGACCTACCAGTGCATATCAAATATATTGCTTCAAACTGTCGCACCACCTATTATCTACCATCCCTATTAACTGTACGAATTAACACAATGGAAACTAAATAATTCACATACATAGCATAAACAAAAACAACGAATTTAACGTGGTTCACCCAACCAATCTGGGATACATCCACCAAACAGAGGTATTGGCATTCTTATTATTCAACATCAGATTTCTCACATCTACACTTCCTCTTCCTCTTATCCCTCATATATTTTGTTCTGCCTCTATGAGCTTGCAATTTATAAATGTAGAGAAGAAATTGACTAATAAATTCTATTCCATCCCATCACAACAAAATAGGATATAATATCTCCTCTTGTTGATTTGATGTCATCAGTTTTGCAACAAAACCTATTGTTGGCATTATCCATGAGATTTGTGCCAAAATAATATGGAAAATCTCAACAATCTCCACCTTGACAACAATTAGCATGATACCTTGTTTCTTTATTATATTCATTTTTTCTGCAAGCCAAGAGAAGCCAGACACCATCGTAGCTTCTCTAATAAAACTGGTTTCGTGAACATGTTTGCACAATTTTCCTTTGTGTGCACTTTTTCAAGAGAGACTCCTCGTTCAGTGATAACCTGTCTTACAAAATGGTACTTTATAGGTATATGCTTTGATTTACTATGATAGGTAGGATTTTTAGCC
This sequence comes from Pinus albicaulis, assembly GCA_034641835.2. NCBI lineage: Eukaryota > Viridiplantae > Streptophyta > Pinopsida > Pinales > Pinaceae > Pinus > Pinus albicaulis. The sequence continues at coordinate 330,017,052 of CM076578.1, forward strand.
AAGTGAATTGCACTTTGACTATCACAAAATAACTTAATGTTGTCTTGTAACCTACCAAAATCACCAAACAAACCTTTCAACCAAACCACTTCTTTGCAAGCATGTGAAGCAGCGATGTATTCTGCTTCTGTAGTGGATAAAGCAACAATGTTTTGTAGCTTTTACATCTAGCTAATAGCTCCACCTGCAAGAATAAAGACATATCCTGAAGTTGACCTTCTCTTATCCAAGTCACCTGCAAAATCAGAATCAACATATCTGCAAACAAATTCACTACTTCTGTCATAAGTGATACAATAATCACTTGTGCCTCTCAGATACTGAAGCACCCATTTCACTGCTGCCCAGTGTTCTTTCCCTGGATTTTCCATATACCTACTGACAACCCCAACTGCATGTGAAATATCTGGTTGTGTACAGACCATCGCATACATCAAACTTCCTACTGCATTGGCATATGGTATTCGAGACATATATTCCTTTTCTCCATTTGTATTAGGACGTAAAATTGAAGAAAGCTTAAAATGGGAAGCTAAAGGGACTGAAACTGGCTTCACATTGTTCATACCAAACCTTAAGAGTATTTTCTCAATATACTTCTATTGTGATAACCACAACTTACCATTACTCCTGTCGCTAAAAATATCCATGCCCAAAATCTGTCTTGCTGCTCCTAGATCTTTCATATCAAACGTCCTAGCCATCTGAGCCTTTAACCTGCTGGTCTCACTCATGCTTTTGCTTGCTAAAAGCATATTGTCAACATATAATACTAATATAATGAATATTCCATTACTTAATTTCTTAAAGTAAACACTTATCATATTCACTTCTTATATAATTTTGACTCATCATGAAAGCATCAAATTTCTTGTACCATTGTCTCGGCGACTGCTTCAGACCATACAATGATTTCTTGAGCCTGCAGATAAATTTCTTGTTGCGATTTTGAACAAACCCTTCAGGTTGTTCCATATAAATCTCTTCATCTAAATCTCCATGTAAGAATGCAGTCTTAACATCTAGTTGTTGTAATTCTAAATCAAGTAAAGCAACTAATGCTAAGACAATCCGAATTGAAACAATTTTAACAACTGGTGAAAATATCTCATGAAAATCAATTCCTGCTTTCTGAGAAAAACCTTTTCTGACCAGCCTCGCTTTGTACCTGTCTTCTTTATCATCAACACCCCTTTTCAATTTGTAAACCCATTTACATCCTACAGTTTTTCTGTCATTAGGAAGATCTACCAGATCCCATGTGGCATTCTTGTCTAATGCCTTCATCTCATCCTTCATAGCTTCTTTCCACTTATCACTGTTAGAACCTTCTACAGCTTCCTGATAGCATAAAGGTTCATCATCATTAGTGGTTAAAGCAACTAAAGTAACATAATCATCATACCTTTTAGGAGGATGTCTGATTCTCCTGGACCTTCTTAAAGATGTTTCTGGTTCTTCCACAATTTGCTGATTATTATCTGTAGGAACTTCTTCATGATCTTCATCTTAAACTTGTTCATCTTTACTATCTTGAGAATTTGAACTGGTCTCAAACTGAATATGTTGAAACTTAGGTACATTATCTTGTTTCAATTTATTATCTACATCTGGATTATCAAGTGAAGATTCATTGAATTTAACATCTCTGTTAATGATGATCTTGTGAGTAGTAGGATCCCACAACCTGTATCCCTTAATCCCATCACCATATCCAACAAAGATATATCTTTTTTATTTAGGATCTAATTTAGAACGTTGATGTTTCAGAATTAGAGCATATGCATCACAACCAAAAACTTTCAGTTTAGAATAATCACAAGGATGACCCTTCCATACCTCTTGAGGAATTTTGCATCCTATTGCAGTTGATGGTGATCGATTTATCGAATAACAAGCCATAGATACTGCTTCTATCCATAATTCCTTCTGCAAATTGGTGTTACTTAGCATACTTATTGCTCTTTCTAAGAGAGTCCTATTCATGTGTTCAACAACTCCATTTTGCTTAGGAGTATAAACAGTAGTTCTATGTCTTTCGATCCCAACTTCCTTGCAATAATTATCAAATTCCTTTGAAGTAAAATCACCACCATTGTCAGTTCTTAAACATTTAATGGTTCTTCCAGTGGTATTTTCTACCAATGCTCTAAACTGCTTGAAAACTGTGAATACATTAGACTTTCTTTTTAACATGTAGACCCATACTTTCCTAGAGAAATCATATATAAAAGATACAAAATATGATGATCCTCCATATGAGGTTGTAGGAAATGGACCCCAAACATCAGAATGGATATAATCAAGGACTCCTTTACTAGTATGTTTTCTAGTTTTAAATTTCTGCTTACTTTGTTTCCGATAAATACAATGTTTGTAGAAATCTAACTTAAAAGACTTTAAAATAGGAAGTAACATACGATTAGATAAATTTTTTAATCCTCTTTCGCTCATATGGCCCAACCGTTGACGCCATAGTCGAATAGAATCACTGTCGTTTTTAGATACAGTAGAAGCATGATATGACTTTGTTCTTCCTTCTAACTGAAAAATATTTCCAACCTTCTTTTCTTTCATGACTAATAGGATTCCTTTGTAAATTTTCATTACTCCACCTTGAACAAAAGTTTTATATCCATTTTTGTCTAGCACTCCTAGAGAAATAAGATTTTTTCTGAGTTCAAGCACATGTCTTACATTAGTTAAGATTTTATTTGTCCCATCAAACATTTTAATCTGGATGCTTCCAATTCCCACAACATTACATGAGACATCATTTCCCGTGTAAAATATTCCATCATTAATTGAATTATAAGATTTAAACCACTCTTTATGAATGCACATGTGATTGGACGCACCATAATCTAACAGCCAATGTTGATCATGATTTGAAAAATTAACTGATAAAACTTCATCACTTATACCTGAACCGGATGCCGAACCTGAACCTGTATCTGTCGTGTTTGATTCTTTATTTTCTGTTGAAGACTATCCTTTGGATGTTTGCTATCTCTTCCAACAGTCCTCCTTCAAATGTCCCGATTTGCCGCAAAACCAGCATTTTAGCTTACTCTTCTTCCCTTTCGATTTTGATCGAGAGTTGTTTTTCTGACCGAAGCGTTTTTCTTTAGATCGACCTCTAACCATCATTGCTTCTGATGTAGAGGTTTCTAAATTTGAAATTTTCCTAGTTTCTTCAGACAGCATAGCTCCAACAACATCATCATATTCAAGGGTCTCTAATGAACTAAGACTCATAGAAGTAACAAAATGATCCCATGACTCAGGCAGAGAACATAATAAAGTTACAGCTTTATCTTCTGAATCAAATTTTACTTCTATGCTATCTAACTGCACCAAGAGAGTATTAAAAGTATTAAACTGATCGATTATTGTTGTACCTTCCTTCATGCGCAAGCTGTACAGCTGTCTTTTCAGTAGAATCCTGTTGGTTAAGGATTTTGTCATGTACAGTTTTTCTAGCTTTGTCTATAAACCAACGGTTGTTTTCTCTGACACGATGTTAAATAAAACATCATCCGCCAAACACAATCGTATGTCGCTCAGTGCTCTGTCATCGATATCACTCCATTAGTCATCTGTCATGGCGAAAGGTTGTTTGGATTTTCCCAATAGTGCCTTCGCCACACCTTGTTGTATGAGTAAATCATGCATCTTGACTTTCTAGATTTCGAAGTTATTCCTCCCATTAAACTTCTCGATCTCAAACCGAGCACTTTGAGTTTTTGCCATATTTAACTTAACTTCTTCTCTATGGAACCTTAATTTCCTTTTTTAATCAAATTAAGAATTTGATAAAATTCCCTTTTTTCAAACATGCAATTATTAATTAATTGGATACCATAAATGTGCTATAAATCGAGATTTTTACCTCTTCTCCCATACACCAGCAATTCTTCGCCTTCACACAGCAGAAACTCTTTAGACTATGCACAGCGATTATGTAAAAAAGTGAACCGTTTACAACACAGAGATTTGCGTCTATCATATGAAAATATGGGACTTCCTCAAAGCACAGACATATTCATTTAACGAATGGATTTTCCCTAAGAAATCTTACACCCACACAAACCAAGTGATTTTGAATCCAATTCAAATGATTCAGCAGCACCAAGAAGTTGCTCCACATCAATCAAAATCATGTTCGGCTCAACCAATGATTGTTCAAATGCATAAGTCAAAAAATCTTATCCATCCAACCTATAATCCGTTGACGCTCCTCCCACTCAGCAGACACGGGGTTTTACGTTGGCTACCGATCATGGAAGATTTTCGCTTGTTTACTTGCATCGAAAATGCACGTTAATACAGGCCCAGTCAACGGCCACGGCTCTATTTCTTGCTCTCACACATTCAACGACCACGGCTCTGCTGCTTGCTCTCACACATTAACACTTTCTCTGATCCTCAGGCCCAATCTTCAGCTCCGAACGCAGGGCTCACCAACTCACGGCGCTCCGCAGCTCATGGCTTGGGAGCTTCAATAATCTCACGGCTCATCCTTTTGATTGCAGCGGTCGTTCAAAACAGGCGTCCAGTCCTGGGGCAGGAGCGGCGATCAACGGGAGACCAATTTCTAAGATCATTGCTTCAACCAGAGAAACATATGCAACGTCTTTCAGGACTGTAAGTAACGTTCCGAGGTCTATGAAAACTCCACCGGTGAAATCGGGTGTGAGATCAAAAAACACCAGAAGGGATATTCAATTTATCGCCAACGCTGATTCCCTTTTGCTCTGACGAATAAATAACTCATTTTACTATGAGACGGAATGGGAGACACTTTAATCGGAACAAACTACTCCACCGATACCAAAATGTTGGATCAATCACAGATACCAAACTGATACCAAACCACAGATATGAACATTAACGCAGGCCCTCACGCAATGCTTCGATACCAATTGTACGAATTAACACAGCGGAAACGAAATAATTCACATACACAACATAAACAAAAACAACAAATTTAATGTGGTTCACCCAACCAATCTGGGCTACATCCACCAAACAGAGGTATCGGCATTCTTATTATTCAACAGGAGATTTTCAACAACAAATTTCTCACATTTGCACTTCCTCTTCCTCTCATCCTTCATATATTTTGTTCTGCCTCTATGAGCTTGCAATTTATAAATGTAGAGAAGAAACTGACTAATAAATTATATTCCATCATATCACAACAAAATAGGATATAATATCTCCTCTTGCTAATTTGATGCCATCAATTTTGCAACAAAACCTATTGTTGGCATTATCCATGAGATTTGTGCCAAAATAATATGGAAAATCTCAACATTAACACTGCATGTGATTCTTTGCCGATTTTTATGCTCCTGCTACATATATTTCTTAAATTCAATTCGGAAACGGCTTGTATCATTTACAAACTCTGTTCCTCTAAGCTATTTTATATGAGCATTTTCTATATCAGTGTTCTATCCTGACTCTATCAAATATCCACCTAAGAGTTACACTAGAATTCTCTGCTAGTGTATTTCTTGTGTCCTATTCCAGCAATCATTTCCCATGCTCAAATTTATTTAGAAAAATGGCTTCTAACATAATGAATAGCCTCCAGTTGCAACACGAATCCATTATGCTAGCCATATTGTCAATCATTGTGAGTTCACGAATGATCTCCACTGGAAACTCTAATAGGTTGTTTTCACCATATTCTCGATGGTTTTATTAGTGCATTTGAATTATCATCAAAGTATCGTTGTATAACTATGGCGACCGAAGAAAATTGTGAGTGCATCTTATACACTTACGATGGAGTGCCCAGGGCATCAAACTCATCATGGAAGTTAAGTTAAAAAAAAAAAATCGAATGGATTTTCTCTAGATTTCGACGAGCCTAAGGACACCGACATGCGCCTCTACATGTTTTGCAAGATGGGTCGAATGGGATTAGAAAATCTCATAGAGAGATTAAACGCTCAACGAAAAATATATCTAGCATTGTTTATGGTTTTTTCTTTCACTGGTTTTCTAAAGTTGCGAGGAAGTATAATATGCCTATAGCTTTTTTTGAACACACTAGTGTGCAATTTACTTCCCCCCAACACCGCAGTCCTACTCTGATCCATACACTATCCACTCCTCCATATCGGCATTTCTTCCCACTATGAGTCTCCATTGCGCACCTCCACGTTGTCCATATCATTGGGATCCTCTTCCCATTACGTTTCTTTGTAGAGGGAGTCTTTCTACACTTTCATCGTTTTGACGTTTCTTTCAAGCTATATCACCTCTTTTGTCAGAGAGGTGCGTTCCTCCTGTAGCATTAAGTGATCAAACCTCAGAGCTTAACACTCGTCATATAATTTTGTGAGCATGGAAAATTCTGGACGACCACTTGAAGTAAAAAAATGCGTTGAAACTCCTGCATGGTGATTTAAGAGTTGCACATATTGCAATGGCTCATGTTAAATGCTACAAGTACACCATGAGTGAAGTGTTGAACTTTTGAAGGTACATTAAACTTTTTTGAAAACGGTGCCTTATATGTTGCTTTGAGTATTATATGTATTCTGGTGCCCTATGTGTGCATTATATGTGTGTTGGGCTACCATTTCAGTCATGTGAATCATAACTTGGGAGCCATATTTTCGGTTAGTGTGAATCGCACTCTGAGAAAAACGCTTACCAACAACATATATATATATTTTTATTAATAAGGGTGATGGGATTTTATAGTCAGCCATATCTTAGCTGAGTTATCAAGATCCAGATATTAACTCCGAATCAGAGACATTTTTTTTTCTCTACTTTGGCGTTTGAATCCCCACGTCTTGGCATCGTATTTGCAAGCTTAAGCCACTTTGTATTAAATTTTGCACATTTTTTATCTCTCTACTTTGGTTTTTGAATCCCCACGTCTTGGCATCATATTTACAAGCTTGATCCACTTTGTATTCAATTGTTCACATTCCATGGGATAACGTATACCAAGCTGCTCTCCCCACTGTGCAACGAAACACACCGCCTTCTCCCTAAACCACATTGTGATTAGATTTTAGCACAAGGTGTTGGATATAACCCCAACTGCAACCTGAGTAGGAGGACAACAACAATTCATTTTTTATGTGAATTTGTGCATGACAAGATCAGCTGAAAACGAATTTTAGTTTTGCACTCCACAATATATTCAATTTTGTGTTTAAATCCCTGTAAAACCGACTTTCCTTTTAAAGGTCGTAGCCCTTTATCGATTCATAGAATCGTGGTTTAAAACCACGGAACCTAGCCATTTAACCCTCTTCACCTACCCTCCATAAACCATCCACCAACCATTTTAATTGTCATGCCTTTGTTTTTAAATTTAAAATAGTCCACGGCATTTATGTGGAGCCCGCCAGGTTCCACGTCGCATATCCCTCAGCCAATCACGCATTATCACAAGCTCTGAAGCTTGTGTCACATGTCCATGTCCGCGTGATAAACTCTGGTCCCACCATACCCCGTAGACCACCCGGAAACCAATCAAAACCATATCGCATAGTTTCGAACCGACGTCACCTCACCTCCATGATTGCGCAATAAGGTCATCCCCACCACCTCCAACTCATTCGCCTCCAACGAATGATGCTCTTTCAGAAGGTTTGGGTGCACAGTTGGATGACAGGCTAACCAATGCGATAAATCCCATCGCATGGTGTATTGAAATATTTGCGAGAAGATTTTATAAGGTTTTAAACTATGGTTTAATGTTTTAATGTTTTAATATAGTTATACAATGCACTACGATAAGTTTTATTCAATAAAGGTTGAACTTAGGTTTATTTCATATATGTTCTAAACATATATGTTTACAACATATATATAGACTGTTATGTAGTGTAGCGTAGAGAGAGAAGTAGTAGGTCGAGACTGTGTAAGAGTGTATGCCAAGAGCAACAGTGTAAGATGTGTGAGTAGCAGCGTATGCCGAGAGAAGGAAAGAGAAGAGTGCTCAAGACAGAAGACTGTGTAAGCCAGAGGAGAATCATTTTGTTTAAGAATATAGAACAATAGTTTCGAGGAAAGCAATTTTATTTTGTAACAGTCCAGTATTTTTTAATGAAATAGAGTTTTTACTCCATCGCCGTGCATACTGTTTTTATTGTTCTCTCTGTGTTGACAGAGGACATGTTGTTCCTCATTGTTGTTAAGGAATTATCAAAAATTCCAACATGGTATCAGAACTAGTCCAGCCTCTCAACAGTTGCTGAAGAAGCTGAAGGAAGAAGAAGTTTGTTGACGTTTTCTCCAGCAGTGTGAAGGTTCAGCGAAGTCAGGTATTTACCAAAAACAAAGTTTTTTGTTTGTTTTAAAGAATACAATCCAAATAACTGTAAAAGGAAGTCTTTTAGAGACAGAGGTTATCTCTCCAAGTGTGAGAAAGTTTGTTTAAAAACACAGTCAAGTTTTTAGCATAGTTTTGTAAGGCTAGAAATGGTAGGAGCCATCACAAGCACAAGTATGGGAAATACTCAACTCCCACAGCTCAATGGAAAGAACTATGAATATTGGGCAATCAAAATGAGAGCCCTGTTTGCCTCTCAAGATTTATGGGAGCTAGTTGAAGATGGTTTAGAAGAACCAGTAGATGCACAAGCATTTAGTGCCTTAACACAAGCAGAGAAGGACTTGTTGAAGAGTAATAGGAAGAAGGAATCAAAATCCCTTTTCTATCTCTATCAAGCAGTGCATGAAAGCATATTTCCAAGAATTGCAGTAGAAAATAAGTCCAAGGATGCATGGGATACCCTCCAGACAGCCTATCAAGGTATGGAGAAGGTAAAGACAAAAAAACTTCAATTAATGAGAAGATATTTTGAAGTTATTTGCATGAAAGAGTCTGATACAATAGACTCATTCTTCACATTGTTGATTGGGTTGGTTACCCAAATGAGATCACATGGAGAGACAATAGAAGAAAGAAGAATAGTGGAGAAATTATTGAGGAGCTTACCCTCAAGATTTGATGTGATAGTAGCAACCATTGAAGATGCAAAGGATCTCTTAGTGTTTACTGTTGATGAGCTTCATGCATCATTGATGACACATGAACAAAGATTGAGCAGAACAACAAACTCATCTTTGGAGCATGCCTTCAATACCCAAATGTCCTTTGGAAGAGGAAGAGGTCAAGGCAGATCAAACTTCAAAGGAAAAGGAAGAGGCAGAAGCCAAAACAGAAGAAGAAACAACCCTGCAAATACAAGTGGAAGGGGCAGCAATCAAAGTCAGAATCAAAGCCAAGGTAGGAGCCAACAAGGTGGAAAAAATCAAGCACATGGACAAAGGTATGATAAATACCAAGTCCAATTTCATTACTGTAAGAAGTATGGGCACTATGCCAATGAATGTAGGAAGAAACAAAGTGACATGGGTAGTAGACCCAGTGCAAATTTTACTAAAGAAACTCTGAGTCAAAAGAATTTATTTTTAACATGTAATATATCTGAAGAGAAAAGTGAAGATATATGGTTTCTAGATTCAGGATGTAGCAACCATATGACTGGAAACATTTCTATGTTTTCCATATTAGATGAAATTGTGAAGTCTCAAGTAACAATGGAGACAGATAGCAAAGTCTCTGTCATGGGAAAAGACAGAGTGAGTGTTTTAACAAAGAATGGAGAAAAGAGAACCATATAAAATGTATATTATGTACTTGGTATGAAGTGTAACCTTTTGAGCATTGGACAACTCATTCAGAAAGGCTCCAATGTATTCTTTGAGGATGATGTATGTACCATTATGGACATACCACCAAGAAAACAGAGGATTGCACAAGTGAAGATGACAATAAACATAATTTTTCCTCTCAAGATGAGAACATATTCGAAGAAAGGAGCTACAATGGCAACAATGACACAAGAGTCATTCCAAAGAGAAGAAAAAGATAAAAATTGGTTTTGGCACCTGAGATTTGGACATCTCAACTTTAGAGGTCTGAACTTGTTGCACAAAAAAGGAATGGTAAAGGGATTACCATTGATTGAAAAGCCAGATAACTTATGTGAAGGCTGTATCTTGGGAAAACAACACAGAGAAATTTTTCCATCATGAAAGAGAATAAGGACAAATTCACCCTTAGAAATAGTCCATTCTAATTTGTGTGGACCAATGTAAACACCATCATTAGTAGGCAACCTCTATATGTTGACCTTTATTGATGATTACACAAGAAAAACATGGGTATATTTTTTGAAGTTGAAGAGTGAAGTGTTTGAGAAGTTCTGCCACTTTAAAACTCTTGTTGAGAATCAAAGCAACATATTAGAGTCTTAAGGACTGATAGAGGAGGAGAATATATCTCCAAAGAATTTCTGTGTTTTTGCAGAGAAAATGGAATTAATAAGCAATTTACAGCAAGGTATACACTACAACAAAATGGATTTGCTGAAAGGAAAAATAGAACGATCATGGATATGTAAGAAGCATGTTGAATGATCTGAAAATGAAAGTATTTGTTTTGTTGTTCAAAGTATTCATTTCCATTAAATTAAGTGTGCAAAGTGTTTGGATAGTCTTGCAAGTGAAACAAAGTGTTTTTGTTAACTGTTTATGAATTTTGGTGTGAGGGAGTGTTGTTTTAATTTACTGTTTAACAACTTTAATCTGAATAACACAACAGAATAAGTTCACCATAAACACATAGCAACATGATGAGGCCATTCACCCCTCCTGGGCTACATCTGCCGGGTCCAAGGCTCCCAATAGGCATGTCCTTGATATATTATGATGCTAAAATTGGTAATACAGTGAGAAAAATGCATAAACAGACCAAAACAGCTGTGAAAATGGATTCAGAACATAAAAGGAAGCTAAGAATGACTCTGATTTCACCTAAAACAGTGAAGTGTAGTCCAATGCAACTCCATTTCCATCAAGGCCCCAATGGCTTCCCAAGCTTCTCTAAAGTGTAAATGGCTGAAATACACCTCAGATGGCTCTTCAACCTATTCCAATGGCTCCAAAATGCTGAGAATACCTGATATCAAAGAACATTTCACTCCAAAAGGTTCAGTAATCTGAAATTCATGCCCAACTGAAGTTTTGTCCAACTTGGCCTAAGGAAACTCCACCAAAATTGGAGTGACTGTAGTTAGCTCTGTTAACCTTGGCATAAACACTAAAAAGGTAGACTCCGCCTAGTTTTGGCCGCATGGTTTGGGTGGCAATAAATGTTGGGGTGGGGGGGGGGATAGCGGTCACAAGGACCGACTACGCCACTGCCGGTGGAACCGTGGAGCTAACGATTATGAAACCGTGGCATAAATGTTAACGTAACCTCTGCCGCATATGTAAACTCCTTCATAGATGAATCGTCGGGGTTAATTTTTATCCGCAAGTGGACTTGTAGTCCATGGTTACAAGACAAGTTTCTATGTAGAGGGGCTATCATCGAGAGCTAAACCTCGTCTCCGCCCAAACCTTTATCAACCGTCGTTACTTGCTGACACATGCTCGTGCATTGCTAACCCATCGTTTCTTGCTGACCCAAGTCCTGTTCACTGCTCACCCGACACGTTCAGCTTCGACCCATGGGTAGACTCCACCCGGTGGCTCCGTTCACTGCTGACCCATCGTTTACTGCTGACCCGGGTCCGTTCAGCTCCACCCACGTTCATGGGTCAACACCACCTGCAGGTGATCCGTGCCCATCTGGGTCGGGTCGGCTCGAAATGAACCAAAAATTTTTCAACTTCAAATTTTTTAATCAAATTGAACCATTAGGCTTGGGGCCACGTGGCAGCCTTCGAGCAGGCCATGTGGCATCCACTGATAGGCCATCTTTTTTTTTTTAAATTTTTAATTTTTTTTTTATAAAAATGAAATTTTCCATTTCACAATAATTCTGAAGATGCCATAATTTTGCTTTCCAAAGCGTTGTTTTGAAGGTTACTCGGAAAATTAAAACTTGAATATCTTCCACATCTGACATCAAATTTGAGTGTCGTTCGCAGAATTAGGATCGTAATGACGAACACTATCCAGTCGATCAATTTATTACCAGTTTTGAGTAGTTCTAATTTTGAGCATTTTTTTCACTTAGGACATGATCACCTGATCACATCTCCCCATTCGGAAGCTTTTGGATCCCAAAAGCCTTCAATTACCTGTTAAGAATATGAGGGTATAGGTCCATCACCTTTTCCACCTCAATCCACTTTGCCTTGGTTTGCTGCCTTTAAGACTAACCCGAACATAATCAACATTTCCCCTCCTTGAAGTGCGTGTCCTTCTGTCAAGGATAGCATCCTCTTTCAATTCATCCAAAAATTCTAGCGAGAAATCCTCTATGGATGGTAGTTGAATGTCACTTTCATTATTAGCAATTAAAGGAGGTTCATAAAAACGTAAATTTTCCACATTCACAATGGAATGCATTTGCATGTATGAAGGCAAATCTAATTGAAAAGTATTATTTCCAACTTTTTAAAGGATCTTGAATGGACCATAACGAATAGGCTTAATATTTTACCTTCTCCTTGCATTCTTTCCTTACTAATATGCAACCATACCTCATCCCCTTCTTGAAACTTATGATCAATTCTGTGATTACCATGCTTCTCCTTGTACTTGCCTTGACTTTTTTCAAGCTGTTTTTGAACTTGCTGATGTATGAGATGAATTATTTCAATGGACATGCGAGCTTTGTCAATTTCACTATGACCATCAATGGCCACATCCTTCTCAAGAATAAAATCTAAAGGTGACTTAGGCAAATACCCAAAACAAGCTTCAAAAGGTGAAGTATTTGTAGAAGAGTGTTTGGCCCGGTTGTAAGCATGCTGAATGTAATGAAAACGCTCATCCCAAAGATTGGGATGCTTGCTGCAATAACCTCTCAAAAGATGTACAATGGTTCTGTTCACTACCTCTGTTTGGCCATTTGTTTGCGGATGGAAAGCAGTAATATTCTTCAACTTGGTGTCCATCATCTTCCATAAATTGGACCAAAAATTCCCCACAAATTTGGAATCCCTGTCACTAACAATAGAAGTAGACAAGCCATAATGAACCCATACATGTTGAAAATATAAATCAATAGTTTTTCCAGCAGTTATAATTTTCTTACATGGTATAAGAATACACATCTTGCTGAAACAATGAACTACTATATAAAGATAATCATGCTGCTTTCTAGATAATGGCAGCCCTCCAACAAAATCCATAAAAACACTTTCCCATGGTCTAGAAGGTACCGGTAATGGCGTATATAAACCAAGCTTCCTATTGGTAGGCTTGCTTGTAGCACATAATGAACAACCTCTAATGAAACATGAAACACTATCTACCATCGGAGGCCAATAACAATACCTATGTAAATGTGCCATCGTTTTTCTTACCCTGAAATGTCCAGCTGTGAGAGAAGAATGAGCCTCTCTCATGATGCTTAGTCTCTCCCTCTGTGGTATACATAACTTGCCCATATGAAACAGAAAATTATTATGCAAATGATAATCGTTCTCCTCAACATGATTCCCTTCACTCAAGTTAGCATACACATCCTTAAAATCAACATCTGATGCATACTGTTCTATGTAGCTCTCATGTACAATAGAATCATTCTTAAGCAAAGTAATAGCACTAATAATAGGCCTTGAAATAATATCAAAAACCTTGTTGTAAATACCTTTCTTGTACCTTATTACCAAGTGAAATTGTTGTAAGAAGCCCATCCATATGAAATGTCATGATTGTTGCAATTTACTTTGCGATTGCAAGTACTGTAAAGGCTGATGGTCGGTATGAAAATTTGTTTCTTTGCCCATCAAATAATGTTTCCATTTTTTTGACACTTTGTAACAACGCATACAACTCTTTATCATATGTAGGATAATTCACAACAACACCATTAAATGTCTTAGAATGAAATGCAACAGGCTTACCATGTTGTAAGAGAACTGCACCCATGGCGTAATCACTAGCATCTGTCTGAATCTCGAATGGTTGTCTCAAGTCCGGTAATGCAAGTACTGGAGCTGAGCTTATCTTCTCTTTCAAAGACACAAAAGCTTTTTGTTGCTTTCCTTCCCATTGGAAAGCACGCTTCACACTGGTCACTGCATGCATAGGAGCTGCTATGGCAGAGAAGTTAGAAATAAACTTCCTCCAATACTGAGCTGCACCCAAAAAAATTCTTACCTCTATAATTGATTTGGGAGTAGGCTAATTTAAAATGGCTTCTACTTTGGAAGGATCAATTCTCAAAGTTCCTCCTCCTACTATGTGTCCCAAATAAACCAAAGAAGTCTTTCCAAATCCACACTTTGACATTTTAAGAAATAACTGATTTTTCTTCAAAACATCAAGTACTTTCTTAACATGCATGACATGCTCTTCTCTAGTCTTGCTGAAAATTAAGATGTCATCTAAGTAGAAAATAACGAAATAATCAAGAAAATGACATAAGACATCATCCATTACCCACATGAAAGTTGCAGGTGCATTGCATAAACCAAACAACATAACAAGCCATTCAAAGAGTCCCTGTTTGGTTTTAAATGTTGTCTTCCAAATGTCACTTTCTGCAATTCTAACTTGATGATAACCACTACGTAAGTCTAACTTAGTGAAAAATTTAGCATCTTTTAGCTGATCCAACAAATCATCTATCCTTGGAAGTGGGTAACGATTTTTTACCGTTATTTTGTTCAATGCCCTAAAGTCCACACACATGCGCCAAGTTCCATCTTTCTTTGGAATCAACACTATCGGTGACCCACATGGCGAAGTGCTTGGTCTTATGAATCCTTTGTCCAACAAGTATTTCATTTTCCTCTTGATTTCAGCATTCTCCATGATAGACAAGCAGTACATGCCGATGTTAGGAAGAGGACAATTTTGATGTAAATGGATCTCATGCTGAATCTCCCTTTTAGGAGGTAAACCTGTCAGTTCCTGAAATATCTCATGCTGTGCATCAACTACATCATATAAATCTGATTTAAGCTTGGAATCACAATTTTCAAATGACTCATGATTCATATCAACCTTGGGCTTAACCATAAGGAGTACAAAACTCTTGCTAGAATTGACTAACCTTTTTACCTGTCCCGCATTTACCATCGCTATATTTGTCTTCTTGCGATGTGCTATGACAATTAACTCCTTGCCATCTTGAAAGAGATAATATTTGTTTTCATGGAAATAGAAGATCGCTTTCCTGTCAAATAAGTAAGGACTTCCCAAAACAATTCCTGATATATCAAGCAGCACCACATCAAGTTCAACTGTGTCAATAAAGTGTGCAGTTATGGCGAATCGCAATATGCCTTTTCTTGAGACTTGTAAGTTTGCATCCTTGCATATCCACCCAAGTGGATAAGGCTTTAGATGTGGAATGGTCTCAAGTTTTAGCTATTTGACCAAGTCTTCTGATATAAGATTTGCTTGTGACCCACTATCAAAGAGTGTGTCAATTTTAGTATGTTTTGAGACTACCCTCACATGGAACAATTCAATTCTTTCTTCCTCATTAGGAGCTTGTACATGACAGTTTGAAGTACTAGTGCTTGTTTTAGTTTTAGTTTCATTTCCCTTCATACTTTTCAAACCCATGGCTGTGATTTTGGTTTCATCCCCTGAATCATCACCTAAATCTTGAGGTGTAGTTGTAGTAGCTGCAGTTTTCTTCTTTCCCTTGTTTTTGTTAAACTGGTTTCTTTTTTGAGGATGTAATTTCCAATAGTTTTTCTCTTCATGGCCCTCTCTTGAACAATGTTTACAAATGACTTTTTCACCCTCTTGTTTGATAGATGCATTCTTTTTACCTTTTCCCTTAAAGGTTTTATCTTGTTCTTCCGTTTGAAAGGCTTGTTTCTACCCTCATCAAAAGTGTTTTTTCGTCTAGCCTCTAAACGCGTAGCTTGTACACAAAATTCGTCTAGACTAGTAGGATTAAACATAAGGATAGTGTATTTAAGGTAATTGTGCAGACCACCTATATACTTCAGTAAATTATCTTGACTTTGTAAGTCTACCCCTAATAAGAGTGCTCTTCTCCTAAATTCCTGGGTATAGTCTTGCACATTATGTCCCTTAAGCTGTCTAAAGTTTTTCCAGTTCATTATAGCCTTTTGAATATGAGCAAGAGGATAAAATTGTTTCTTGATTGCAGTAATAAATTCAGTCCATGATAGAGTAATCTTACCATGTTTCTTGATTTCATCCTTGGTCTTGGCTTCCCACCATACCAAAGTTGCTCCATCCATCCTTAGCAAGGCTATGACTTTGTAAGTCTACCCCTAATAAGAGTTCTCTTCTCCTAAATTCCTGGGTATAGTATTGCACATTATGTCCCTTAAGATGTCTGAAGTTTTGCCAGTTCATTATAGCCTTTTCAAGATGAGCAAGAGGATAAAATTGTTTCTTGATTGCAGTAATAAATTCAGTCCATGATAGAGTAATCTTACCATGTTTCTTGATTTCATCCTTGGTCTTGGCTTCCCACCATACCAAAGCTGCTCCATCCGCGAGGCTAGTTGTATTTTGGTGTCGTCATCATGTAGATTTTGAATCCTTAAATAGAATTCCAATTGTCTGATCCAATTATCTAATTTCTCTACATTAACTTCACCATTAAACATTGGCAATTCAAATTTGACATCAAGCTTTAAAAAAGGATTTTTACCAGTGGTTTTCGACTTATATGACTGATTTACCGAAGTCGAGGAAGACGATTTCGAGGAGAGGATGACGATGGAGATGGTGGATCACCATTTCCTCCATTCCCTTTCTTTGATTGATCATTACCCTTCTTTCCTCCTGAGGAATATTCTCCTTATTTTTGGTTTTTAGACCCTTCTCCAGAAATCCTATCATTTATTTCTTGATAGAGGATCCTTACCATTTCATTCATATCCAAGAAAGCTTTCTAAAATACCCTTTCTTCTTCCTTGGGATCCATCTCTTCAAGAGCTTCTCATTCTCTTGAAGACATGCTTGTAGCTGCTTCGAGGGCTCTTGGAGGTGGTTATCTGACCCTTCTTGGTTGTGTATTTGTTTGTGCACTAACCAAGTTTCCTTCACCTCTCTTGAGTTTTAACCTAGTCGGCATCAAAACTTGCAAACAAATGACTTAATCTTTGCACAAAACAAACGTTGAGTAAAAAATCTAGCTTCTATGGCTCTAAACCCAAGCTCTAATACCAACTAATCTGAAAATGAAAGTATTTTTGTTGTTGTTCAAAGTATTCATTTACATTAAATTAAGTGTGCAAAGTGTTTGGATAGTCTTGCAAGTGAAACAAAGTGTTTTTGTTAACTATTTATGAACTTTGGTGTGAGGGAGTGTTGTTTTAATTTACTGTTTAACAAATTTAATCTGAATAACACAACAGAATAACTTCACCATAAACACACAACAATATGAGGAATTTCACCCCTCCTGGGCTACATCTTTCTAGTCCAAGGCTCCCAATGGGCATGTCCTTGATATATTATGATGCTCAAATTAGTAATATAGTGAGAAAAAGGCCTAAACAGACCAAACCAGCTATGAAAATGGATTCAGAACATAAAAAGAAGCTAAGAATGACTCTGATTTCACCTAAAACAGTGAAGTGTAGTCCAATGCAGCTTCGTTTCCCTCAAGGCCTTGATGGCTTCCCAAGCTTCTCTGAAGTGTAAATGGCTGAAAGACACCTTTGATGGCTTTGCAACCTATTCCAATGGCTCCAGAATGCTAATAATACCCAAAATCAAAAACAATTTCGCTCCAAAAGGTTTAGTAATCTGAAAGTTATGCCCAACTAAAGTTTTTTCCAAGTTGGCCTAAGGAAACTCCACCAAAATAGGAGTGACTGCAGTTAGCTCTGTTAACTTTGGCATAAACGCCTAAAAAGGCAGAATCTGCCCAGTTTTGGCCATGCGGTTTGGGTGGCAATAAATTTTAGGGGGGGCTGGTGGTCACATGGACCGACTACCCCACCGCTGATGGAACCGTGGAGCCAACGATTATGAAACTGTGGCATAAATGTTAACGTAACCTTTGCCGCATATGTGAACGCCTTCATAGCTGAAATTTTGGGGTTAATGTTTATCCACTAGTGGACTTGTATTCCATGGTTACGAGATAGGGTTCTATGTAGAGGGGCTATCATCGGGAGCTAAACCTCGTCTCCGCCCAAACCTTTGTCAACCGCTGTTACTTGTTGACCCATGCTCGTGCACTACTGACCCACCGTTTCTTGTTGATCTGAGTCCCGTTCACTGCTCACCCGACACATTCAACTTCGACCCACATGTATAATCCACCTGGTGGATCTTTTCACTGCTGACCCAGGTCCGTTTAGCTCCGCCCACGTTCACGGGTTGACACCACCCGCGGGTGACCCGTGCCCATCCGGGTCGGGTCGGCCCGAAATGAACCAAAAATTTTTCAACTTCAAATTGTTTAATCAGATTGAACCATTAGGCTCGGGGCCACGTGGAAACCTCCAAACAGGCCACGTGGCATCCACTGATAGGCCATCTTCTTCTTCTTCTTCTTCTTCTTCTTCTTAATAAAAATGAAATTTTCCATTTCACAATAATTCTGAAAATGCCATAATTTTGCTTTCCAAAGCGTTGTTTTGAAGGTTACTGGGAAAATTAAAACTTGAATGTATTCCACATTCGACATAGGATTTCAATGCCATTCATGGCATTAGGATCGTAATGATGAAAACTATCTGGCAGATCAATTTATTACCAGTTCTGAGTAGTTCCAATTTTGAGCCTTTTTTTTCACTTAGGACATGATCACTTGATCATTGAAGGAAAAACATTTTCCAAATGAATATTAGGTTGAAGCTGTACATTGTGCAGCATATGTTTTGAATAGATGCCCAACAAAGAGTGTTATGAATAGAGTTCCTGAAGAAGCATGGAGTGGCATAAAACAGTTTGTCACCCACATGAGAGTACTTGGTTGTGTGGCTTATGCACACATTCCAGATCAGCTAAGGAAGAAGTGCATATTTTTTGGATACAGTGAAGAATCCAAAGCATACAGATTTTATAACCCATCTACCAAGAAGTTTATGATAAGCAGAGATGTGCAGTTTATTGAAGAAGAAGCTTGGGATGGAAGCATTGAGAAAACAATGAATGTAAAAAGTTGTTTGTCTCATGATGAAGATGAGGAAGAAATGGCTGAAATAAATACCTCATTAGCAACACCACCTCGACCAATACAAGGACAGCAAGGGAAACCACAAGCTGGTATGAGAACACCCTTGAGAAGTGATGACAATACTTCTCCAAGCACATCACAATGAGCAAATTTGAGTGCTTCTACAAGCACAAGTTCAGCAAGAGAAAGAGGAACCAGATTCAGAAGTCTGAATGAAATTTATGAGAAAGAAGCAAATAATGAAGGTATGAACTCTTTATTTGCATTATATGGTCATGTAGAGTATCCTATTCATTTTGAAGAAGCAGTAAAAGACAAGAAATGGATAGATGCTATGGATGAAGAAATAAACACAATAGAGAAAAACAATACATGGGAATTAGTTGATCTCCCAAAAGGAAAGGAAGTAATTGGAGTGAAATGGGTTTATAAAACCAAAAGCAATGCTGAAGGTAAGATTGAAAGGCATAAGTCCAGACTTGTTGTCAAAGGGTACAGGCAGCGACAAGGAAGAGACTGCGAGGAAACTTTTGCACCAGATGCAAGAATGGAAACAGTAAGAGCAGTGTTGTTCATAGCAGCACAACACAAGTGGAAAGTTTACCAAATGGATGTGAAATCAGCATTCCTAAATGGAGTATTGATGGAAGAGGTTTATGTTGAACAACCTATAGGATATGAGAAATAAGGCCAGGAGCACAAGGCATGTAAATTGAAGAAGGCTTTGTATGGGTTGAAACAAGCACCAAGGGCATGGTACAGTAGGATAAATGCCTATCTACTGGAAAATAGGTTTGAGAAATGTGAAGGAGAACCCACATTATACATCAAATAAAAGGATGGTAAGATGCTCATTGTTTTTTTGTAGGTTGATGATGTGATATTCACAGGTAATGATACTTACCTCATTGAGAATTTTAAAATAGTCATGAAAGAAGAATTTGATATAACTGATATGAGATTGCTGAGATACTTCTTAGGAATAGAAGTAGAGAAAAATGAAAATAAGATCTTTATTTCTCAAGAAAAATATGTGAAAGAAGTTTTGGAAATATTTAACATGCAGAATTTCAAAGCAACAATTACTCCTACAGTGATGGGATTGAAACTAAGCAAAGAAGACAGCAGCAAGGATTTTGATCCAAGTTTATATAAGAGCATAGTTGGTAGCCTTATGTATTTGACCGCAACTACGCTAGATATTATGCATGCTGTGAGTTTAATTTCTGGATTTATGGAAAGGCCAAAGGAGGCATAATGGCAAGCAGCAAAGAGAATTTTGAGGTATGTGAAAGGAACAAAGAGGCATGGTATTTTATACACCTCTTCAGAAAATTTTGAATTGATTGGATATACTGACAGTGAGTGGGATGGAAGTACAGATGACAGGAAAAGCACCTATGGATATATTTTCATATGGGATCAGGAGTCATTTCATGGGCTTCTAAGAAACAACCAATTGTGGCTTTATCAATAGTAGAGGCAGAGTATGTGGTAGCTACAGTAGCAACATGTCAAGCAATATGGATGAGGAGAATGTTAAGAAGTTTGTGTCATGAACAAGTAAAAGGCACAACAGTATATTGTGATAATAGCTCAATTATAGCTTTATCCAAGAATTCATTGTTCCATAAAAGGACAAAATACATTGATGCAAAGTATCACTATATCAGAGAATTAGTGAAAAATGGAGAAATTGTTCTAAAGCATTACAAAATAGAAGAGCAGTTTGTTGATATTTTAACAAAACCATTGGGGCAGAAAAGTTTTAATTTTCTCAAGAAGTGTTTTGGAATGTATGAAAACAACAGTTGTGATTAAAGGAGAGTGTTGGAGATAACCCAAACTGCAACCTGAGTAGGAGGACAACAAAAATTCAATTTTGATGTGAATTTGTGCAGGACAGGAGCAGCTGAAAATGTGTTTTAGTTTTTCACTTGATAGTGTATTCAATTCTGTGTTTAAATCCCTACAAAACCGATTTTTCCTTTAAAGGTCATATCCCTTTGTTGATTCACAGAATCGTGGTTAAAAACCACGCAACCCTGCCATTTAACCCTCTATGCCTACTCACCATAAACCATCCACCAACCATTTTAATTGCCGCACATTTTTTTTTGAATTTAAAACTGTCCACGACATTAATGTGGAGTTCGCCAGGTTCCACGTCGCATATCCCTTAGCGAATCATACATTATCGCAAGATCTGAAGCTTGCATCACCATCTCCATGTTTGCGCGATAAAATTTGGTCCCACCATACCACATAGACCACCCGACAACTAATCAAAACCATATCACATAGTTTCAAGCCGACGTCACCTCACCTCCATGATCGCGCAATAAGGTCATCCCCACCACCACCAGCTCATTCACCTCCAGCCAATGACACTCTTTTGCAAGGTTTGGGTTCACAGTCGGATGGCTTGCTAATTGATGTGACAAAGCCCATCGCATGGCATATTGAAATATTTTCAAAAATATTTTATAAGGTTTTAAACTATGGTTTAATGTTTTAATGTTTTAATATAGTTATATAATGCACTGCGATAAGTTTTATTCAGTAAAGGTTGAACTTAGGTTTATTTCGTATATGTTGTAAACATATATGATTACAACATATATATAGACTGTTATGTAATGTAGTGTAGAGAGAGAAGCAATAGGCTGAGGCTGTGTAAGAGTGTATGCCGAGAGCAGTAGTGTAAGTTGTGTGAGTAGTAGCATATGCCGAGAGAAAGAAAGATCAGAGTGCTCAAGACAGAAGACTGTGTAAGCCATAGGAGAATCATTTTGTTTAAGAACCCATAAAATCAATTCTGAGGAAAGTAATTTTATTTTGTAACAGTGCAGTATTTTTTAATGAAATAGAGTTTTTACTCCATCACTGTGCATACTGTTTTATTGTTCTCTCTGTGTTGATAGAGGACATTTTTGTTCCTCATTGTTGTTAAGGAATTATCAGAAATTTGAACACAAGGAGTCTGCATTATGAGGATTTCAGGATGGGTTATGTAGAATCCGTTTGTTTTTTATGGAATTTGGATTGTTGTTTCTAGAAAAATAACCATTTTAATTTTTTTGAGCGTGGGTGTGGAAGAAATCATATCATTTAGAAAAATATATATTAATATTTGAGCTTCCATAAATAGTGTTTCTTTTCATGAATTTTGATTGATATTGTAGGAAACATAGTATTTTTTCTTTTTTTACTCAACTTTGTTATGGTGGCTGAATTTATCTTGAAGTTAGATCAAGTACTCTTGTTGTGCCTGAAGTTGAGTTATCATTGTAAAAGAGGGCAAAGACATTTCTAGTTTGATGGCTTCATTACTTCATTCACTTCTGATTGAGTTTCTAACAAGAGGAATGGATTATTCTGTGGTAATAAGGTTCGAGTTATTGCCTTTTGTTGTCAGTCATGTCACAAACTTTTTGAAGAAGTTGAATCATCATTTTTGTACTAGTTTGAGTTGCCATTAATACACTGATATTATGATTGAAGGACTGATATTCTTGTTGGAATATAATAACTATGGCTGCCATATTTCTGGGCATTACATACCAACTTTGAAAGATGATTTTTTATTAGTTCTGAAATATGTTGTTTTTTTTGTTGTGTACTTGTTCGCCATTTTTCAATGAAGATAAAGTGTTCATGTTGTTGTTGATGTTAAAAATTGGTGGTAGGGTGCAACATACGTCAAATATAGTACTGGAGTCTATACTAAAGAGTGTTGTTTTTCCTATTGATTGTCTCCATTACCAGTGTGAATGCATTACCATCATTATTGCTTGTTGGTTGAAGCATTGAGTCTATGTTGTGAAGTCCCAAAAATTCCCAAAATTTATTAAGTATTAGAGTTATTGAAAACCCTAATGCAATGCAATGTTGATGAAATAGTGAAAATATGCAAAGCCTCTCTTTTAGATATTCAAGCCTCTCTACAAAACGCATAAGAATATATTGAGTTTTTGCAGCTTGAATCTCAGCTACAACAAGAGGAGTTAAAAAAACTAGCCATCATTCTAAACTTTTCTTTGTTCAATATAATCCTCTCTTTAATACTGAGACATGATCCCATAAACTTCAAAAAATTAATCAGATCAATAAGTTAAGGTTGAGTCAATGACCATTTCATGAAAACATTTGCATGCAAGTGCAGAAGTTTGGGTTCTACTTCCCAAGCCCATCATTAGATCTTGGGAAGAATGATGAGCCCTCGTATTTCACCAAGAGTGCTGCAAATCCCACATGAATTTACTTATCAACCTGGGGTTCATACAAACTTGGATGTGACAGTTTCATATGCACAATAGATGAGATATACTCATGCCATCCTCATCTTAGTTCTAAAATGAGGTGCTAATAACTAGGGTTACTTTGAAAGATTAAGTCTATCACACTTCTAACTGCAATCTAAGACTGAAAGAAGATCATAACAACTACTCTATTGGTAGGAAAAGAAGCTACACTATATTACATTGGCTCATCTATTTAATGTCTAATTTTGCAAGGAAGAAAGATCAACACTAATTCTAAGTACAAGAAAGGAAATTATACTAAGTTGCATTCGTTGTATAGACTACTTGATTAACTTGCAATAAGGAACTAATATATCATTGCACACATGGTGAATCAATGACTAACTAATTTATATCTAATTCATGCTAAATAATGTGTTAATGATGTAGCTTATGATGGAATAATCACACTTCAAATTACTCGATTTTGCAGCAAGAGAAGAGGGAGTTTGGGTGTCATAAGGGTGTTCTTGAACCAAGGATTCAGAATTGGAGGTCTATTGATGGGTTTAGGATTAAGTGAGGTGGAGGAGTGATTTTTGGATGAAGGAGTGGGTTCTCAACACTACTATAGGAAGCTGCTACAAGATTCTTGTTTTGCTACAGGATTTCCTATAATGCTATAGGAAATAGGGCGAGAGGGTTTGGAAACCAAAAACGATGAAAAGAAGGTTATGGAAGGTGAAGGAAAGATGGATCCAAGGAAATGGAGAATGACCAACCCCCTTGGCCAAGCTAAAATCTATCAAAAAGGCCCATCTTGCACCAACAAGGTTGCTCTCGATGGTGTGATGATGGTCTCCAAAATAGGGTTGTGGGTTACTGATCAGGTGCTCAGATTATTGCTCAAAAATCAAAGTTCTCAGAATGGCTAGAAACCTGAACCTTCACATAGTGCTCGTCATTATGAATCCGACACAACTCATTTCGCACAAAATGGACTCTGTGTGGCTTTCAGAAATGAGTGTTTTATGTTTGCACAAACATGCAAAATTTGGAAAAAAAAAAAGGCAGACATGCAGTCTAGTCAACGGTCTATACTGCTGACGTGGCATGCTGACTGGGTAGGTTCAATTTTGGTCAATCTCCTCTGACTAATGAGAGATTTCCATGTGGTAGTTGTTTACTGGTTCGAATTATGGGTGATTTGGCAATTTGTGAATGGTTGAGGTGTGGGCCAATGAGGAGGAGGCACGTGACTTGGCCTGGGGCTGCCACATGCCCCCCCATGGTGGAGTAAAATTTTTGTTAGAGTCTGGGCGGAGGCTTCGTGTTCGACCCCGTGACCTCCCACACAATACACATGCCAACTAAAAATCCACATATGCAATATTTCTTAACAACTATGCAAATACATATATATTTGAATTTAAACATATGTACCAACGAGGGAAGTGGGGCCTAGCCCATAGGATGTGACTACGACCTTAGAACCACAAAGGATCCTAAACCTTAAGCGTGGAGGTTAACGTTAATCCAAGTTTATTAACATGCTAATCCTCATTGATTATTGCTAATATAGTTTTATCCATAAGCGCGGATTAAGCAATGGTTTTATCAACTCCCAAAAATTGATGATTTGCTTGATCAATTTAGGTATGCAAAGTATTTCACTAAGTTATACTTAAGAAGTGGTTATCATAAAGTTAGAATAGCTGAATAGGACATATGGAAGACCACATTTAAAACTAAACATGGATTGTTTGAGTGGATTTTTATGCCTTTTGGTCTTTGCAACTCTCCAACTACTTTCATCAGAGTTATGAATGATGCACTAAGGCAATTTCTTGATGAGTTTGTCATTGTCTACTTAGATGGTATTTTGATATTCAAAAAATCACGAGATGAACATGTCATGCATGTAAGAAAGGTGCCTAATGTCTTGAGAAAATAGTTGTTTTTTATGATGTCAAAATGTGAATTTGGTAAAACTTCTTTAGTGTATTTGGGACAGATTTTTGGAGGAGGTGAGATTAAGATAGACCCCTCTAAGGTTGAGGTCATTGTGAATTGGCCTACACCCAAGACAGTCACCGGGGTAAGAATTTTTCTAGGAGAAACACAATATTGGAGGAAGTTCATTGCTAATTATTCTTCTATTGCAACTCTGTTGCATGCATTGAATAGTGTTAATAAGGTCTTCTAGTGGGGAGGAAATCAGAAAAAAGCATTTGATGCTTTGAAAAAGAAGACTAGTTCAACCCTAATACTAGCAATACCGAACTTGAGACAACCATTTGAGATTCAAACCTATGCAAGTGACTATGCCATGGGCGGAGTCCTCTTACAACATGGTAAGCCCATTTCATTCCATTTAGAAATGTTTAATGGTGCAATGATAAATTATCCTACTTATGAAAAGGATTATATGCATTGTTTAAAAGTGTGAATAAGTGGAAACACTATTTGATGGGAAAGGAAACCATCATTCACACCAATCACCAACCATTGCAATACTTGCAATCACAAATGAAATTACAGCAGTCAAGTCACTTTCGATGGATGGGTTTCTTGTAGCAATTCCACTTCGTCATCACGTATAAGAAAGGTATATACAACAACGATGTTGACATGCTTTCTAGGCCTATGATTAGTGCAACTACTTTACTCAAGAATACTTATGTTTTACATGACATTTACATTGAAAAATATGCATTTGCTAATGCATTTCAAGATGTTTATGCAAAATTGAGTCAAGGTCTCCAAGTTGAGGAATTGGATTACCATGTACATAATAACTTGTTGTATCATTTGGGAAAGCTTTGTATTCCATGGGGGGAGAGAGTGAATTTCATAAGGGAAGGACACACTTCTCTTATTCCTGGACATTTTGGTGTAAGAAAAACAGTGGAAAATATTTAGAGGTATTGTTATTGGCCTCATATTCTTGAAAGTGTGTCACGTTTTATTAAAGGTTGTTCATTTTGTGCAGTCAGTAAGCCTAGTAATAGGAAGTTAGGATTGTACACACCACTTTCGGTTCCTTCATATCCATGGGAGAATATTTCTATGGATTTTGTAGGAGGTCTTCCTTTGTCAAAATTAGGTCATGATTATTTGGATGTAGTTGTGGATAGGTTCAGCAAAATGTGTATATTGATTCCATGTAAAAATAAAATTACAACTGAACAAAAAACTCATATTTTCTTTCAAAATTTATGGGTTCATTTTTGGTTGCCTACATCTATTGTAAGTGATCGAGATTCTCAATTTCTTGGGAATTTTTGGTCAAGCTTATGGGACTTGATGGACACTAAGTTGAAGAAGAGTACAACTTTTCATCCACAAACAAATGGTCAAATCGTGGTGTTCAATAGAACAATCATTCATATTCTTCGAGGATATTGAAACAAACATCCTAAGTTGTGGGATAAACAGTTGCATTACATTTAGAATGCTTACATCTGTGCAAAACACTCCTCTACACAAACATCGCCATTTAGGCATGTGTTGGAGACTTGCCAAAATTGCCATTGGATTTCATTTTTGGAAAATATGTAGCTATCGATGGGCAGAACGACATAGATAAAGCAAAGAAATTCATAGAGAAAAATCAGTTGATACATCAAACAGTTCAAGATCAACTAGAAAAAAGTCAAGGCATGTACAAAGTGAGGCACCATAAACAATGTGGATCATAAGTTTCAAGTTGGTGATGAAGTTTGGCTTCACATTAGCAAGGAGAGGCTTCAAGGATAAGGTTAAAAACTGAAACTAATTCGTTATGGTTCTTTCAAAATTTTGGAAAATATTGGTAACAAGTGCAAGCTTGATTTTCCTTCATACATGGAAATTTACTCAGTTGTTAATGTTGAAATTTTGAGATTGTATGTGCCTCTTTTGATTGAAGATCAAGGAAATAATGTTCAACTACCATCAATTGAAGACTTCTCTCAAAATTTCTTTGTTGAGCTTCAGTAAGACACCATACTTGACAAAAGGACAAGGACATTGAAAAGAGGAAGTGTCGACTATCTTCCAGTGGGGCTCAAAGGAAAAAATCCTTCAAAACCAAATGGATTAAAATTGGGAAGTTGAGGGAATTGTACCGTCACATGTGTAGCAACTGAATATGATATTTTGGGGTCCAAAATATTCCAGTGGGGAGGAATGATCAGGTGTTTAGATTATTACTCAAAAATAAAAATTATCAAAATGGATCGAAACCTAAACGACCGCATAGTGCACGTTGTTCTAAATCCAGCACAACTCGTTTCGCGTGAAATGGACTTGGTATGGCTTCAGAAATGAGTTTTTTTCATTTGCACAAATAGGCAAAATTTAGAAAAAAAAAGGCAGATAGGCAGTCTAGTTAGCAGTCCGTACTGTTGACGTGGCATTATGACTGGGTAGGGTCAATTTTGGTCAATCTCCTCCAGCTAATGAGAGACTTCCATGTGGCAGCTTTTTACTGGCTCAAATTATGGGTGATTTGGAAATTTGTGAATGGTTGAAGTGTGGGCCAATGAGGAGGAGGCACGTGGCTTGGCCCGGGGTTGCCACGTGCCCCCCCATGGGGGAGTAAAGTTTTTGTTATAGTCTGAGAGGAGGCGCCGGTTTCGACCCTGCGACCTCCCATGCAATACGCATGCAACTACCAATCCGCCTACGTAATAGTTCTTAACGACTATGTGAACCCATATATATTTGAATTTAAACATATGTACTGGCAGGGGAAGTGGAGGCTAGCCCCGTGGGGCCATCCCCCAACATGTCACTGCGACCTCAAAACCACGATGGAGCTTAAACCTTAAGCATATAGTTTAACGTTAATATGAGTTTATTAACATGTTAATCCTCATTTATTAATTCTAATCTAGTTTTATCCATAAGCGTGAATTAAGTGCTAAACATTCTTAATTAATACAGATTAGTTTGCTGGTCCACCAAATCCGACAAAATTGCCACTTTGGCACCAACTAGCAAGATTTAGCTCCAGTTAGCTAAATTTAGGCATAAAATTGTGGACAAACTATTGGAGGTCATAACTTTTGGATTTTTCGGCCAAATCAGGAGCAAAAAGAGGCTAGATGACCATTTTTGGGCATTCTGAAATCATTGGTGCAAATTTCAAGAGAGAAAAAGCATTGTAAACACATAATTTTGAAAAATTGAGCATAATATAGAGGCCCCATCCATGGAAGTTGGGCCAAGGAGATGTAGCCCAAGAGGGGTGAACTCCTTCATCAAATTGTATGGTGATGTAATGTACTTTTTTTTTTTTTGGGTATTTGTTTTATAGTAAATTGTTCATAAAAATAACATAAAAATCACTCATGAGACTCAATCACTTGCAAGAGAACCTGAACCCTTAAGCACATATAAGACATTGTTTACAAAATTTGAAAGAGGAATTAGCACATCAATATTAACATACCTTATTCAGATCAGTTACTTGGATGGAAGGTGACTGATCGAGGGAAGAATATCAGAGTGATAGTGCTGCAAGGGTCCTTCTCTGTTTCTATAACCAAACCTGCAAAAAATACATCTACTCATGCATTCATCATTAACAAACTTCTCATAGAAATGGTGGAAAAGATGAGCTGAATTTAAATAGAAATACCTATGCACTTGAAACAAAAATCTACCTTTGAACATACAACATATTTATGATAACTAGAGTAAAATCTATCCTAAAATTTCCAAGAAATCATAAACATAATATGTTTGGTCTGTGGTGGAATACCTTCCTCCTCAAGCTCTAATGGAAGAGGTGAGAAAGGGAGACTTGGAAACACAATTTTGATATTTTATATGCTCCCAGAATGCAATGAAATTAAACAACTATTGGAGCATAAAGGAAATACACAAGTGTACACAAGATAGATTTCATACCATGGATTGGGCCCTAACCCAAAAGCTCAACTCCCTGAAATCAACTCAGTGAGAAAGAAACCAAATTCTCATCTTATTTCATAACCAGTCTCTTACATTAATCATGAAAGTAAAAAAGGTCTAATACAATTCCAAGAGTTCTCTAGCTACATACAAAATTTGAATCTTAATGAGCTCTTCCTCTTTTTTATTTATACAAGAAGGTAGCTACCAACAACTCCCTAAAAAGTAGGTCTTTGTTTCCTTCAAACTCAAGAGAAGTGGAGCTTGCCTCCCTCTTATCATCCACTTGATTGGCTGCATTTGACTTCAAGTTGTTGGAGGAGGATCTGAAGGGATATTGGTTGCTTCTAAGAGTCAAGAAGGTGGTCAACCTCCCTATGATTTCTCCTCATTGTCTACTCTAAGCCCGGATATGGAATATTTCTCAAAAATAGCATTATTTCATGCATTTCAACCATATTCAGTTTGAAGTCATGACAACCCTTAATACACCATTCTCACTAAGCAAAATATGAAAAAATGTAATTAAATGTGTGTGTGAGAGAGAGAAAATGAGCTAAAAAGGTGACATTATAACCCCTTAAAATATACCTAATGATGGCCCTCATCATCACCCTCCCTACCAAATGGTTGCTCATCCTTTGAAAAACTCAATCTTCGTTTTTTATTTCATTTAGAGCTCTTGTAGCTTCTTTGACATCCCAAGGTAGCACAGAAGGGGTTCCCTTAGGAGGGTAAAACCCTGCATTATTTTTTACTTCTTCCCATTCATTTTTCTTCTAAGTTTCCTCTTTTCTTTCACTCATCCCCAACAACAAAGGTGGGATGATTTTTAATCCAAGCCATTGGATATTCATTCTTTCCATGGCCCTTTTGTGTAAGGGTGCTCTATCCAAGGAAACACTCAATCTATCTGGAGTATGGTACTCTAGGTTCCTTAAGCTCAGTGGTAGGCCAATCCATCTCCTCTGACATGCCATTACCCTCTCTTCTCCTAGTAATATAGAGATGTCATCAAAGTGTGCAAGTGTTTGTGCTTGGGTTTCAAGGTATTTATCTTAAAATCTAGCATCATTGGAGATCATTTGGTGATTATTTATGACACCACTAGGGTTGATGAGTTCTGCCCTGATTTGGAGGAGTTATTTTCTTTCTCTCCTCATCACCATCTTGACTTACTCTTCCCTTATTCCTTCATTGGCCACCCAAGATTCTAAGGCCATCAACTATACATCTCCCAACCTATAATTTGGGTTCCACATGTTCATATTAGTTAGGATAAAGTTGTGCATGTAGAATTCTTCCAACTTGGCTCTCTCTTCCATACTAGTTGGTATGAAAAAATCAATGAATTGCCTATAGTTTTGGAAGGGAAATGAACCATTTTGTGCTAACTTTTTTATTTGAAAATGCAACCATTGATATTTTAAATATATGTCATAATAATTTGAGGGCTACCTATATTGTATTTCCTCCATACAAAGATCTACCATAGTGGCAACGTGTTTGTCCTTTTGTTGCACTTGTTCCATCAATCTCATATTCTCTTCATGTTCCATCTGCAACTGTTATTTCAATACTGCCACTATAAGCCCGAAATCAACTAGATATCTCCCATCTCACTGAGTTCTCCTCCATTTTTCCCACATATTCAACATTTCTATATTTTGCAATTTGCATCTAGTAGTGGGTGCACCCCATCTCTCTTTCTAGCTCATAGAAGAGGGGAATGGAGAACTTCTCAGGGACCAACCTCCCTCCTTCAATGAATTGATAATAAAAGTTTAAATTGGGTTGTGGGGTAGGCTATTGGAATTCTATGATGTCTTTCTGGACATTTTGTGGAGAGGTTTCCTCAGCTTGTGGAGGTTGTCATGTAATTTGTGCATCTCCCTTCATCTCTTTTTTCTCAACCTAGACACTCTACCCTTTTATCCATGCCTTATGTCCTTCAATTTGGGCATCTTTCCCTTCTACTTAAGGCTTTTTCTCTTTAATTTGGGAAATCTACCCTTCTAGGTCTGCCTTTTTTTCTTCAATTTGGGCACTCTGCCCTTCTAGTTCAACATTTTGTTCCTCAATTTGGGCATCCTGCCCCTCTAGTTCTATCTTATGTTCCTAAATTTGGGCATCCTTCCCTTTCATTTCTCCCTTTTCTTCCTCGGACATTCTGCTCTTCCTTAACAATTTCTAAGTTTCTTGTAGCACAGTCTGAGTTTCCTGTAGCATCTCTTTTTCTCATGCTTGGAGGTCTTTGGGATGTTCTGGTTTCTTTAGAGATGCTAATATATAGGAGTGCCTTCTTGCATATGTCTTGGGTGTCTTGGATTTTGTCTTGGGGGAAGTGACTTCTTGAATAATTACATCTTTTGGTCCTATTTCTTCCCTCTTGTTAGGTGACTCTTCAATGGTGATGGGGCTCTTTGTTGGAGTTTGAGGCCTCCCTCGTCTCACCCTTGTTCTGTTCCTGGTCCTGAAATACATGGGAGCCTGCCTATTTCTTTTGGTTTTCACAGGGGTCCTTAGAGTGGCTAAAGTGGAAACCACTTCTTTTTTAATATCCCCTAGTGAAATATTAGTCTGTCGAGGTGAGATGTCATAGGTTGTCTTGGGCTTCAAAGTATCCTCCTCTTTTATATTTTCTTCTTCTTTCTGTTCCTCATTTTCTTCACTTTTTCTCTCGTTTCTACCTCTTCTGTGTTTTCTTCCTCTTCTTCCATCTCCTCTTCTTATTCTTATGTTCTCACAATTCTTCTTCCCTTGTTTTAGTGTCCCTTTCTCCAAGGCTTGAGGTAGGCGTCTCTCTAGGGGTGATAGTTTATGTCCCTATTAGAGCCTCCCTATCCATGTCAATGAAAATGGACCATGGAACTGGAAATTTGAGTTTTTTTAAAGCATATTCTACTATGATTTTGATCAGACCATGATGAGCTAGGTGGTGATTTTTTCCTTCCCTAACCTCATGGCTCATATCTCTGATGGAGTGAAGAAGGCAATAAGGTATCTTCAATCTCTGATCCGAGGGTAGATTCTCCTTGAATCTCAGATCATGTAGGAGTCTAAAATGATATCCACAAACTACACTTAGCCTTCCCTCATAAGATATATACTTCATGATATGGTAAGCCACCTCATCCCATGGGTAAGGAAAGCTCTACCTTATTATCCCATTCTTGTATTCATTTCATTCCTCGTTGGGCAGAAAGAAACTATTCTTAGAATCAGTACTAGACGCCTATCCTCTCTATTCCATTTGATCCCTAGGGGTAAGGTGGTGGGTGATAGTTATTGCTAGCCCTCTTATCATTGTAGTTTCATTTTTATCTACCTGAGAGTGCAATGCCATTCAAAATTGTTCAGTCACTTCATCATCATATCCTTTGAGGAGCTCGAAGAACCCCAACCATTCATTATTTTTGAAGATGTAAACAACAGGAGTATGTAACCTAATTCTCTTTGTGTTGATGGTCTCTCTCCTATTAAAACATCCCCCCATATTTTGAATGTGTTTGATAGGTGTTCTTCTGTGGCTTGTTTTCAAATATGATAGGTTATATGGGACCTTAAGACTCTTCAATTTACCCAAAATGTGTGTTTTCTTATCCCCTACCTCCTTATACAACTCTTTAATTTTATTAAGTATGGCTCTACTGTATGAAAATTATCATGAAAACTATTGTGAATTTGATGGGGGTGACGTCTACTTATCTCTATAATTCTGACTCTTCCAACTTGATGTGTGGTGTGGTGGTGCTTTTTATAACTCCAACGGATTCCCAAGGCTAAGGAAGGAATCCCAATAGAGGTAACCACAAATCAAGTGTTTGACTTGATAGCTATCCCTATCAAGCCAGATAGGACTCTCTCCAAAAGGGCCACAGCCAGGAGGGCTGGAGAAATTAGGGTTTTAGGCTAGGTATGACGTGTAGGGGTTGTTTTAATTTTGTTTGGTTGGGGAAAACAGTGGATAAAGGAAT
Organism: Pinus albicaulis; assembly: GCA_034641835.2. Taxonomy (NCBI): domain Eukaryota; kingdom Viridiplantae; phylum Streptophyta; class Pinopsida; order Pinales; family Pinaceae; genus Pinus; species Pinus albicaulis. Next base: position 330,050,315 of record CM076578.1, read on the forward strand.
TAGGTCAAGGAAATCTAGGTTAGGGAAATACATTTAAGGTTGTAGGGATGAATGGGGCAAGGTAGGTATGATGTCAATCACTTGACGATAATGGTTATGGGATGGTTTAGAAAATTTAAGGAGACTGAGGGAAGCATAAGAGATGTATTTCTATCAGACAGAAGATAATGAACAGAATATGATCAGTTACCCAAAACAGAGCATATGCAAGCATGTATTCTAAATTTCAAACTTGTAAAAGATCATAACATAGCCATGAAAGTGACATGAACAATACATTCAAACATATGTGACTGAAGAAGAAACTATGAAAGACATTAAATACCATAAGTATCCCATAAATGTAGCTACAACTCCTCTTTATTAGCTTGGCCAAAACTGAGTACAAGTTCCCTTGATTAAACTAGAAAAATCAAACTGATTCCAACATCCAACCTCTATTACATTGAATTTCTGCAATTTATAGACCAATTTACAAAATCTGAAGAAAATCTCAGATCCAGAATTATTTCAAACAATAAAGCTAATTCCTAACCTCTAGGAACACAAAAATGTTTAAAAATAAATGAACTTCTTGCATAAGTCTTGAATTCATGATTTGGAGGAATTTGGAGAGACCTTCCTTGCAGATCTACACCTTGAGAATAGGGAAAATCGGTTTTATTATGCTGACTGTTGAGCTGAATAGACCCTATTTTCTTGTGATGCACTGTTGCTAATGTGCTTATGTAGTGGGGCATTTTAGGACGTGGACCTAAATTCACTGATATGTTGGTAGATGAGTCGAGACGTGTGCGTGCAGATCTGTTGTATGAACTGAACACTTTCTGTTGCCTGACTCAACCTTTCTGTCTTGTTTTCGCCTGAAATCCTTTTTCCATGTTAAAACCCTTTTTGTGAATAAAATAGTGTGAAAACCAATATACCTGGAATTGAAACCTTTTAAACTTTATTTCTGAAGTGGCATCGCATCCGCGCACTTCACAACCTTTACATTTTAGTTTATAAAGAATACAACCGACAATGTGATGTGAAGGGTAGGTGATGTGGAGGGTCGGTGGGACCGGACCGTAGTGCATATCTCAATTCGTAGCTTTTAGTTATAAGTGAAGAGGATGTAAATACTAAAAACTATGAAGTGCGATGCACGGGGGAGGAAATGAATGACGTGTCAGGGAATCAGTGGGACCGGATCGCAAGCGCACATCGCCTTTAGGTTTTTGTTATAAGCTGTGGGGTTAACATCTAAAATTTGAAATGTGCAGGGAGAGGGACCCACTTCTATGTAGCATAGTTTTATGAATCAATGAAGGTTTAAGCGGTAAGTGTTACAAACTTTATATGATATATCAATGTATTGCGACGCCTGTGCAATGGGGGAGGAGCCGTTGAGGTGGGGCCAACCTACCGCATCGCAATTAAAACAAATATGTTGTGGGTGATCACAAAGGTAAAACCAATGCGATGTGATGCGTTCGCAATTGCAAATCAGCAATCGTGGTTTTTAAAGTTTAGTTCCAATGCAAAACACATAAAAACTGCGAAATGCGATGAGAGCCCCACTTTGATCACGGTCAGGGAATGAAAAAAAATGAAATGGTAAAGGTGGAAGGGTAAAGAGGAAAGGCGGAAAAAGGGTAATTTTAATGATTTTAAATGGAAAATGAAATGAAAATGGAAGCGTGGTGGGTAAAATGGGTCCAAAAGGGAAAAACACAGGCCTAGTCTCAAAAAAGTGTCAAATTGTAGCAATAGGCTAGACCTTGTGGAAAAATGATGATTTTGAGGGATAGGAGTGATGGGAAGTGTTTAGGAAGGTATATTAAGGATAGGGGAAGGTGTAATAGCATCAGGATACAGGTCATGTTGATGATTTAACCATGGAAGTCATGAAACCAAGAAAAGTTCCCTCAAAACCCTAGGAGAGGGAAATGAGGTTTCGAAGCACAAATGAGAGACAAATATGGTAAACAGAAAGCCACTTATTTGGAAATTATAGTTTTAGAACCTGAAATTTTTGAAAACCTTTGACTATTACTACTCCTTCAAAAGATGAACTTGATGATGAAATGACCAATTTTCATGATTTTGACCCTATGACCTAATGATGGCACAACATAGAAGAATGAGCTAAATGATGACCATGATGACTATGCAAGTCTTGGGAATTTGTTTTTTAAAAAACGAATCAAGGTCAATTATAATGATTGGGATGAGGTGAAAGCAGAGTCAAATAAGGTGGGATGGGTGGGATGCAAATACCAGTGCTAACATCGGCTCCAACTGGGGAAGATGACTTCGAAAGAGGTGTCTAGAACCACAGACCTCTAGGAACTCGTTGATCAATGCCTTCTTATTTTGGGCAAGGAGTCACAAGAAGTTGTAAACTGGTCTTCATTTCCTAAACCAAACCACTTATATAAACTAAAAACGCACATACTGCAAACTATAAACTAGATGCCGAAGGAGATGCTTGTCCAACAAGCTTATTGCACACTTTTCCTACACTAATCTACTAATAATTTTGCTATTCTAAATGATACAATAATGCCAGTGCATCCAATCAAGAAACTTCTTATATAAATTGAATTTTTGACTGTTTATTAAAAGCATTACAGATACAACTTGACCTTTTATCTAGAAAACCCAAGATGTGCAATGTAATGGCAACTCATCATACATTTTGATTTCAATGTAGAAACAAAGATGGAAAATCAAGCTGAAAAATCCTTCCATATTCTCAGCTATAGGATCATAGAAAAAAAATTTCGTTTGTTGATTATCAAACAATTCAATAATTTGGTTTTCATGAGAAGGCTGCTCATATGGACTGTTTAAATAAGACCCTATTTTGAACTTGAAATTGATATCAGGCAGCAGGAAAAATTCATCTAAAAACTGATTTTGATCTTGAAAATTGTAAGACTGAATTTGAACATCTAGCACCCGAATGTCTTTCTCAATTTTGTCAAAAAAATTCTCTAAAAAGTGAATTTTATCTCCAAATATATATTTGCATGACTTTAGATAAATAGACAGAAAATTTGAGAAAGCCTCATCAATTTGATCATCATCAAAATTATCCTAGTATTCTTTAAAACCTGCAGTCGAGATAGGTTCTACCACATACCCTGTCATCTTGGATCGATTAGGCCACTAAATCTACTATTAAGCTCTGAGTTCTTTTGATATTTGGATTCACTATGAATGTCTATATTATGGATTATTTTTCCAGTGGAGTATTTTGATGAATCTGAACTGTGTGGAGTCACCAAGTAGATGATTCAGCCATTCTTCAACCCGATTGTTGTCCACAATCATCAATTAGATCTAGATCTTTGTCATTCTTTCCCAAGGAAGATTTGTCTTTTCGCCTCCCCAGTAACGACACCAGTATGTTATCACTCCACCAGATTCCCACGACCGAGGAAGGAATCCCAACAGAGGTAAACACAAACCAATCTTTTGACTTGATAACTAGCTCTATCAGGCCGGAGAGGGCTCTCTCCAAAAGGGTCACAACCAGGAGGGCTAGAGAAATTAGGTTTTTAGGCTAGGTGTGATGTGAGGGAGTTGTTTTGATTTGGTTTGGTTGGGGAAATCAATGGATAAAGGAATTAGGTCAAGGAAAGCTAGGTCAGCGAAATAGATTTAGGGTTGCAGGGATGAATGGGGCAAGGTAGGTATGATGTCAATCACTTGAAGATAATGGTTATGGGATGGTTTAGAAAATTTAAGGAGGCTAAGGGAAGCATAAGAGATGTATTTCTCTCAGATAGAAGATAATGAACAAAATATGATCAGTTACCCAAAACAGAGCATGTGCAAGCATGTATTCTGAATTTAAAACTTTTAAAAGATCATAACATAGACATGAAAGTGACATGAAAAATACATTCAAACATATGTAACTAAAGAAGAAACTATGAAAGACATTAAATACCACATGTATCCCATAAATGTAGCTACAAATACTCTTTATTAGCTTGGCCAAAACTGATTACAAGTTCCCTTGATCAACTAGCAAAATCAAACTGATTCTAACATCCAACCTCTATTACATTGAAATTCTTCAATATATATACCAATTTACAAAATCTGAGGCAAATCTCAGATCTAGAATGATTTCAAATAGTAAAGCTAATTCCTAACCTCTAGAAACATAAAACTGTTTAAAAATAAGTGAACTGCTTGCCTAAGTATTCGAATTCATGATTTGGAGGAATTTGGAGAGACCTCCCTTGCGGATCTGCACCTTGAGAACGGGGAAAATCTGTTTTATTATGCTGACGATTGAGCTAAATCGACCCTTTTTTCCTCTGCCGTGCTGTTTCTAGTCTGTTGATGTAGTGGGGAAGTTTAATCCATGGACCTTAATTAGCTGATATGTTGGTAGATGAGCTGAGAGCTGTGCAGGCAGATCTGTTGTATGAAATGAACGCTTTCTGTTGTCTGACTCAACCTTTCTGTCTTGTTTTCGCCCGAAATCATTTTTCCATGTTAAAACCCTTTTTGTGAATAAAATAGCATGAAAACCAATATATCCGGACTTGACACCTTTTAAATTTTATTTCTAAATTGGCATCGCATCTACGCACTTTGCAACCTTTACATTTTAGTTTATAAATAATACAACCAAAAATGCGATGCGAAGGGGAGGTGACGTGGAGGGTCAGTGGGACCGTACTGCAGTGCATATCACAATTCGTAGGTTTTAGTTATAAGTGCGGAGGATGTAAATACTAAAAACCACGAATTGCGACACACAGGGGAGGATGTGAATGACGTGGCAGGGAAGAAGTGGGACCAGATCACAGGCGCACATCACAACTTTTAGTTTCTTTTTATAAGCTGCAAGCTTAACATATAAACTTTGTGATGTGCAGGGAGAGGGACCCACTGCTATGTAGCGGATTTTTATGAATCAGTGAAGGTTTAAGTGGTAAGTGTTACGAATTTTATATGGTATATCAATGTATTGTGACAGTTTTGCAATGGGGGCAGAGCTGCTGAGGTAGGGCCAACCTACCACATCACAATTAAAATAAATATGTTGCAGGCACTCACAAAGGTAAAGCTAATGCGATGCTATGCATTTGCAATCGCAAATCAACAATCAAAAATTGGAAATTGCATTTAACACATAAAATCTACGAAATGCGATGAGGGCCCCACTTTGATCGCGATCGGGGAATGAAATGAAATGAAACGGTGGAGGTGGAAGGGTAAAGAGGAAAGGCAGAAAAAGGGTAAGTTTAATTATTTTGAATGGAAAATGAAATGAAAAGGGAAGCATGGTGGGTAAAATGGGTCCAAAAGGGAAAAACACAGGCCTAGTCTCAAAAAAGTGTCAAATTGTAGCAATAGGCTAAGGCTTGTGGAAAAATTACGGTTTTGAGGGATAGGAGTGATGGGAAGTGTTTAGGAAGGTATATTAAGGATAGGAGAAGGTGTAAGAGCATCAGGATACAAGTCTTATTTATTATTTAACCATGGAAGTCATGAAACCAAGAAAAGTTTCCTCAAAACCCTAGGAGAGGGAAATGAGATTTCCAAACACAACTGGGAGACAAATATGGTAAACACAAAGCCAATTATTTGGAAATGATATTTTTAGAACCTGAACTTGTTGAAAACCTTTGACTATTAATACTCCTTCAAAATATGAACTTGATGATGAAATGACCAAGTTTTATGATTTTGACCCTATGACCTAATGATAACACAACATGGAAGAATGAGCTGAATGATGACCATGATGACTATGGGACTCTTTGGAAAATGTTTTAAAAAATGAAGCAAGATCAATTATAATGATGGAGAGGAGGTGAAAGCAGAGTAAAATAAGGTGGGATGGGTGGGATTCAAATACCAGTGCTAACAGTTCTAATATACCTTGATGGTGGCTTGCATGCTACTCCTTAACATTCTATGGCCTCCCTCGAAACTTCGTGTAGGAGGTGCAGGGTTTCTTGTAGCACTATATGCATGAAAAAATAAACCAGTGATCGAAAATTCTTGGTGGTCTCCTGCCTTTTTCATGTGCTAACTAATCTCGGATTGAGCATAAGTGTGAGGGTAAATGAGTCAAAGTACTCTTTATGCTAATTCGAGTGGGATTGGAGTGTAGTGGTGATGTGTACCTCACACAAGGTTTTCATATTTGGACCATCGGTCCCACTGGAGCCTATAATTTATTCATACCTTGTAATCAAATCCCACTTTCTGTTATCTCCTCTTGATTGATGTGACAACCCTACATGCATGCAACTCCGCCAACTTTTTCTAGTTCCACTGTTGAGGGTGGCCAAGTTAACTGGCCACCCTTTTTCCTATTAAACCCTCTCTCTTCTACATTTATTCATTTAGTCAATTTATGCATAGCGAGAGGGTGAGGGATTCATACCCGAACCTACCTGGTTGCTGATGAGTTGTAGGATCCTTGATATAGGGAGATGGAGCACTAGAGTGGTCAGAAAGGCTACCTTTTATTTGAAGTGCTTATTGTGTTTTTATTTTTTGTGTCTTCTACAGGTACCTCATGAAGAACTCAAGTTGTTGTTGCTGATGTATCTTTCTCTTTTGAGTCCCCTGGTGATATTGATGATCAAATATTCAACATACTTCTACCGCTCTTGATGTGCTTGATGGTGGTCGAAAGGTTTTGGTGCATGGACAAGTGTGCTACAAGAAGTGATCATCTTCCTATAGCAGTACGTTTGTTACAATTTTGGAGCTCAAAATGACACGAGGAAGGGAGAAAAGGACGTGGAGATGTTTGGGGTGGTACTAGGATGATGATGAAGTTTTGAGGCTACATAAACACATAAGATAAGAGGCCCTATGTGGGTGTTAGAACAATTTGATTCATAGTGGCATAATATAGGGTTAGGTAAGGGATTTTTCATGCATGGGATGGAGTGATGGATGTAGGAATAGGTAGCGTAACATTTTTTATGCATTTTCTAGGGTCATAGAGCATTGGGTGAGCACATATAGCCTCATGGATCCTTCCTATAGATCTCCAAGATTTCTTTTAGCACTACAATATTTCCTATAACTACCTAGGACATCCTGTATCATTGCAGAGATAGGAGAAAATTTGGAATTTTTTCTCACCAGGTGGTATAAATTGATGGAGGAATGAGTGTTGGGGTTTGATGTGGAGTGAGTAGGTAGAGGAGAGAGAGAGAGGTGGAAGAATGTTGCTCCCTTTTTCCATATTACCCCTGTTTAGCAACCTATAAAATAGTAGCAGGTTAGTGAAAAAAAATATTTTCTATAAAAAAATATTTTCTATTCTTTTTCCTTATTTTTTTTTTTTTTGAAGGAAATTGGGTTGTTTCAATGGAGGTTTTCACCCCACAAGCCTAACTTGGGTGCCTCCAAGAGGTTTTATCCCAAGGATATTTTATTTCTCTGTTTTGTTTTTTTTTCCTTTTTTTTTTTTGCTCCAGGATTGCCTCATGGAGGTTTTTAACCTTAGAGTTGGCCTTGGATGCCTCAGAAAGGTTTTCACCCAGGCCTCTTTATTTTTCTTTATTTTTCTCTTTTTCTAAGAAGGTGAGGGACTGGAAGTTGTGAGGCTCCTGATTACATTTACCTTTCTGTTTTTTGTGGTGTTGAATTATGCCTTGCATAAGGGCCTTTTGTATATTTTTATCCTGTAACCATTAACAAGGAGAGGGATCCCCTCCTCATCTATTGTTATGATTTGAACAAACCCATTGTCATGGAATTTCTCCACTCGATAGGGTCCTAACCATCTGGTCATTAAATTTCTCTTGAATTCCTTGAATCTAGATTCATAGAGAAGAGCCCAATGCCCTTCTTTAAATTTCTTCTCTTTGATGTGATTTTCATGCCAAAATTTCCTTTGTAGTTGGATTAATTCTGTGTGAAGGAGGATATGCATCCTAAATTAATCCAAACCATTCAGTTGAAAAAATATTTCTTGTTGTGCCTTTGTGATGTCCAAATTCAATTGATCTTCCATTCTAAGGGTGTTATACTCAAACTCAATGGAAAGAAAATCTTTCTTCCCATATACCAGATCATATGGAGTAAACCATGTAGTTGACTTCCAGGTGGTGTTGTAAGCCCAACTCGCCTCCACCAATCTATGTGTCCAATATTTTTTTCTTCTTCTGAAAATTTGGTGAGGATGTTCTCTAAGGATGTATTTGTCACTTCAACCTGCCCTTTTTCTCAAGGATGATAAGTAGTAGAAGCCTTGTGCTTTATTTGTGCTGCCTCATGAGGTTCTCAATGAGATGAGATGTGAATTGATCCCCCTGATTGGCGACTACTTACCTAGGATATCAAAACTTGTAGAACATATTCTCTCTCAAAAACTCAGCCATCTTCTCTTCTATTGTTGACTTTACAACCCTTGTTTCAACCCACTTGGTCAAGTAATCGGTGTAGACTATGATATATCTCTTCTTCTCGAATGGTGGATCAATGGGTCCAATGAAGTCCATGGCCAACTTGTAAAATGGCTCTAAGGCCACCTAAGGTTGTAGAGGAATTTCATCCCTCGGTGTAGGTATCCCCATCCTCTAACATTGATCACATCTACTGGTCTATCTTCTAGCATCCTAGTGGAGAGTAGGGCAATAGTAGCAAGCTTCCCAGGATTTGAAGGTTGTGCTATTAAAATCAAAATTACCCCCACATGGACCATCATGACATGCTTAGAGGATGTCAAATACCTCATCTTCCCTCACAAATCTCCTAAGAATTTGATCTGATCCAAATTTGAAGAGATTTCCACCAATCCAAGTGAAAGGGATGCTTTTTCTTACAATTTCGCTCTTTTCTTTGGATGAAAGGTTTGGAGGAAACCTCTCAGCAACTAGGTGTTGGATATGTAAGAAAAATAGGGAGAGCGTGCTGAGAGAGAAAATAGGTGTCCATCTAGTAGCTGATCATCAACCATCCCTTGCTCCTCTGTAGATAAGGTTATTCTAGATAATAAATCTGCAACAACATTTTATTTTCCTCGCTTATCATGAATGGTCAAATCAAATTGTTGCAACAATAATAAACGTCTAATGATTATGGAATTAACATCAGGTTTGTTCATTAAATATTTGACTACTGCATGGTTAGTATGCACAAAAGTTTGATATATAGTAACATAATGCCTGAATTTATTTAGAGAATGGACAATAGCTAAGAGCTCCTTTTTAGTGACATCGTAGTTTTGTTTGGCCTTAGACAAATTCTTGCTGATGAAATAGAAGGCATAGGGAAATTTGTATTCCAATTTTCCCAAGGCTTCCCCCACAGCTTTATCTGATGCATTTGTATGCATGTGGAAGGGCAGAGCCCAATTGGGACCTCAAAGTATATGGGAAGTGGCTAGTTTTTCCTTCATGATATTAAAATATTCCTGCCAAAGATTAGACCAAGAAAATTCAAAATCCTTGGCGAGCAATACAAATAATGGGGAAGCCACTTTGTTGAAGTCCTTAATGAAATTACTATATTAGCGAGCCAAACCTAAGAATCTCCCGAAATCTCTCTGCTTCTAAGGAATAGGCACCCTTTTTATTATGGTGATTTTGTTTTGGTCTAGCTATATTCCTGCTTGAGATATGCAGTGGCCTAGGACAATCCCTATCCTTTTAAGGAATTCACATTTCTCAGGGCTCAAAGATAGATGTGTGTCAATGAATTTCCTTAACATGTTTCCCAGATTGGAGAAAGCCTCTTGTAAATCACACCCATAAGGAGTGAAATAGTCCATTTAAATCTCCGCAGATTCATGGAAAAGTTAAAAAAAAATGCCCAAGACTGCTCTCTAGAAGGTAGTAGGGGTATTGCAAAGGCCAAAGGGAAGGAATCTCTAAGAGAAGTTTCCCCAAGGACATGTGAATGTGGTATTGTCTTGGTCCTTAGGGCTGATCTGAATATCGTTATACCCAGTGAATCCATCCAGGAAATAGAAAAAATTCTTTCCTGCAAGACCATCCAAGACTTGATCAATGAAGGGAATAGGGAAATGGTCTTTCTAAGTGGCTTTGATTAGTTCTCAGTAGTCAACACAGATTCACCACTTCCCATTCTTATTTGTTACTAGAACAAGAGGAGACACCCATTCACTATATGGTATGGGGTAGATGAACCCTGCATCCGACAACTTCTACAGTTCATCCTTTACTATTTCCTTTAAGGCTGGGTTCATCCTCCTTTGGGGTTGGAACATAGGATTGAATCCCACTTTAACATAGATATTATGTATGAATACCAAGGGATGCACCCTTTTCATGTCCTTGTAGTCCCAAGAAAAAGAACCTAATTTTTCCCTCAGTAGCTGGCACAATTTCTCTTCTTCTTTATCCTAGAGATATGAGTTGATCTTTTGGGATCTAGATGGGAAAAATTTCCACAACCTTGGTGGGTTTAGAGGTTGAGTCAATTTCCCACAACTCAACCCAAGGGAGGAATTCATGTTATATCACTAGGTCATTGAGTGGAATGGTAGTGGGGGCTTAGCTTTGAAGAATGTGTTCAATGAGCTCATCCTCATTAGGTTTCCCCCCTATAAGAACAATATATATGGTAAAAATTGGGTGGGGTGTGGTGTGGTACACTTCATCTTCTTCTCCTTCATCCTCCAATCATAAGGGTAGGTCATGATGAATGGAAGGTTGGGTTGGATGATATAATACTAACTGTTTGGAAAAGGCCCCATTATTGATAGTCATGTTTCTATCCCTATAATTGATATAAGAATCGATAGTGGCTAACCAAGGTCTTCCTAAAATGAGGGGATATCCATTAAAATTGGTTTTCGGATAAAGTACTAGGACTTTGGTGGGATACTTCAAGGATTCAATTGAGACCATAACATCCTCAACAACTCTTTCTACAGCTATTGTGGATCTATCTGCAAGTTACAAAACTATGGTGGTCTTTCTCAAGACTCCTTGGAGGTTGAGTTTCAACATGGTTTCCTTGGTCATCAAATTGATGGCAGCCCCAAGATCAATAAAGGTGTGGAAGACAATGACACCATCAATATGTACATCTACCACTAGACTTTGAGGGTCTAGGTACTTTGGGAGAATCACTCTTCCCAACATAAAGTCAGACATATGTCCTACAACATTGATGGTGGGGGTGTCTTTCTTCATTATCCCAATATTTTCAAATCATTTATGTTTGATGATATTATTGTAAATAGGAACATCCTTAATGGCATGGATATGGAGTATTTTTAAACATAGATTTTGCAGTTCTCCCGGAAGTTCAGTCTCTTCTGGGGCGTGCTGGTTAGGATGGATTAGCCGCTCAGAAAAAAGGAGGTTTATTGGTCTAAGGGTTTCTTTCCTCCATTTCCTCCTCAACCTCTGTAGGTTAAGATGGAGGATGATTTTCTGGGAGCACCCTTCTAGACCTGAGGTTAATTTTATGTATCTCCAAAACATAAGATGGATAGGATACTTCTCCACTATAAACCTGTTCTACCTTCTTGTTGTTTGGGTTCATATTGGGTTGGGTAGGAATCTGAGGAAACTTAGGGGGGAATAAAATGAGCGAGATAAGGTTGAGGTTGGGATGGAGGCAATAAAGCAGGTGTTTTATTGAGATGGGGCCTCCACCCTTATGATGGGTTGCTCCACGGAGGTGGTCGAGTAACATCCTATTGAAAAGATTGATTTATAGGATGGGGATGATATGGAGGGGCATAGGACCAAGTAGGAGGTGTAGGCCATGATGGAGGAGTGGAAAAATACCAAGGCTGCATGGGTGCATTATGATTTGCATGATAGTAAGAATAAGGTGCAACTTGCATGCCCTGTTGGTATGGTAGAGGCCCTTGAGGCCTCCTTTTATTTATGAAAAAAAGTTTCTCAGGTCCTCCTTTCCCACCTTGATATACAACTTTGAGGCCAGGTAAGGAGGGACATTTATTTGTGGCTTGATTCTATTCATAGACTAAGCAAGCCTCTATGACATTCAATGGACCTTTCGAGGTTGTTTTCTGGTAGATCTAGGGAAAAAGATGGCTAAGGCCCTCTTTGATTCCTCTTTCTTCCTCTTGATCTGCATTGTGTCCATTTTCAAAGCAAAGGTCTGCAACATCTCACTTTTGAAATCTTCCAACATGTTTCCAATCTCATGTTTGATGGACATGGAAGAGGAAGGGGTATTGTTCATGCCTTGACTAGCTCTACCTTTTTTCCTTGCTGCCTTAGATTGGTTTCTAAATACAATATTGATGTCCTCATAAGGTAGCTAATATATATCTCATCTAGACAACATATTAAGGGTTTATATAAACTCTTCCCTGATTTCCTGGAGAAGTACAATCTTAAGTCATCCAAGATCAAGGGTAAAATTGGCTCTCTTGTAATTCAGTTGGACAGTTTCTTCATAATCCTCCAAAGATTCTTCAAGCCCTAGGGTCATCCTAATTATATCCTCCTTGGTCTCTTTGGACCTGAAATAATATCTATATTTTTTGTTGAATGATTCTTGCATCTGAGCCTAGGTAGTGATATTGTTCCTAGGCATACCCATGAAACAGTGTAAGGCAGTATTCTTGAGGGTGGATGGGAACAATTTCAACTTTTTCTCATTTGAGGCATAGTCATAAGTCCTACAGACAATAGAAAAATAAAACATGAAAGTGCCAGGGTCCTTAGAGATTATTCCATGAAAGTGTGGAAGGGTTGAAGGGTATATGTTCTTCATTCTAGTTTCTCCATCAGGTTCTTTAATGGGAAATACTCCTTGGTTCCTAGTTTCATCCATGACCTAAATAGGTGAAGCAGGTTCCTCTAGTGAAGAAATTTCCTCTTCTTCCCAAATGGGTTCTCCAAATTTTTCAAAGGGCTCACCTAGAGGGTGTTTTACCTCACAATCACTGAAGAATAGTGAAGGGTGACTGTAATATTCCTAATTTAGCTTTTAGCTAATTAGAATATTGAATTTTGTCTTCCTTAATTAATAGATGAATAAGAGAGTAGAGGGACCCATAAATCCCTTTAGTAGGAATAAAACCACTTCTTAATGTGAATGTGGATCAATGCATCTAGATGGGTTCAAGATGAATAAACCACTTCTTGGTCTGAATGTAGGTCAATGCATGTGGATGTGATAAATTTGACCAAATCAACAACATATTCATGGAGGTAGTGGAGACAATGGAGGACAACGCAAGCATAATGGAGGTTAGTGGCCATGTGTGTAGCATCATTATTGTGTGGGGAAAAGAGGGTGAGGGCTCAAATGCATATAAGGAAGGGTGTGGAAACCATATAGGGAATTCTAGATTATTATTATTTTCTTGTTGTTCATGACTTGAGCACACTTGAGCTATTTAGCCGAGTCTACAATGTTGTTTAGCACAAGGGTGTCTCTGAGCAGAGATCCCAACCTCATCCTCGGGGGACTTCGAGTGCCTACTAAAGAAAGGATTCTTGTTGTCCATGTGAGCTTATCTCATCATCTGACATTCAGGCCACTTGCAGAACCTCTAGTGTTACACAGTCACTCAGTGACTTGCACATTTTAGTAGAAGATTTCATTAAAAGACGAGGAAATTCCATAGAATTTCCACTTGGAATCCATTGAAGGGATCAACCCTTCAATAGTTGGGCTTGGGAGTACTTGCAACTATTCTATATTTCAGTTCAGCCCATAGTCTAGCATACCCAACAGTTATGCATTTCAAACCATAGGAGGGTGATTTTCCGAGATCAGCTAATTTAGAAATTATTTTTGGGCTATTATGGGTTTTTTCCATAGAATCTGGATTCTAAATACCATATTTTTCTGAGCACGAGAGCACCCTCATCTATGCAGTGCTATTCACCCAACAATAGCATTTCCAACAGGGTAGAGCAGAGGGAGAGCTCCAACATCGCAACAGAGAGCAGTGTTTTCAGTGGGAGAGCTTGAGGCCATTCTAGCCCACTTTTTTCCGACTTGAGTGCTATCTATTTTGAAGCATTGTTGTATTGTTTTCACCTCCAGCTTAATAAAATGGCTCAGTTGTTCTATATATTTTATGGTATTTTCAAGTAGTTTCTAGTTTATTTTGTTTTGTATGACTGTATTTTCATATTTGGAATATTACAGTGGTATCAGAGCTCATAGACTTGGCTCAGATTATGTAACAATTGGTCTATGACACTAGAATATAGAGAATACATTACGGACTGGACAAGGAGATACAAAAACAAAGAACGTAAAAATTCGCTAGAATAAAAAGTGATTGTTTTTAGTTAGATGTTTCGGAAAAATGAAGATCAAACACGAAAATCTGAGACATGATTTTTGTGCCGAATGGACCCATTCTGTTTCCTAATGAGCCGTTTTTCCAAATTTGGTCTGGATTGAGAGAAATGGAAGGTTCTTTGAGAGATACAAAAATTTTTTGGGATAAAAATTCACGGTTTTGTGTTGGATTTTTCGAGAAAATGAAGACTGATATAAAAAATATGAGACATGGGTTTTGTGCAGAACAAACCAATTATGTTTCCTTACAAGAATATTTTCCAAATTATGTATCGATTGAGATAAATTGAAGGTTCTCTGAAGAATATTTCTTAGATTTGTTGTGGTGGCCACTTTCCAAATTCTTCCAATTGCAATACCAGATTCAACTTGTTTCAGAGTTCACATCCGGCAAAGAAAACTTGGTTCCACTAGAGGAGGATTAAGGAAGTATCCGATGCCAGAAGAAGGTTATAGGAAGGATTTTGGAAATATCCTTCTTAGAACTATGCAGGATCTCGCCAGAGAGATCAAGGAGATGAGAGTGGAGAGACAAAGGGAAACCATAAGGAGGTTGAAAAATGGAGAAATTTCTGGTCCTTCACATCATTGGTGTGAGCAACTGGAAGTGCAACAAGCTTCACAACACTCCACTATGCCTACCTTCCTAGCAGTAGGAAATGGAACAGTAGGACCACAAGAGCAGGAGGCTCTTAGTGATTATTTTCTGGAATATGAATCTAAGTCTCAAAAATTCAAAGAACATTTGAACTTCCAAGAGTTATGCTAGATCAAAGATAATAGAAGACCCCGTAACAACAATTGAGGTGGAGGGTACACACAGGGAAATGACCTGCAGCGTACCGTGGGTAGAATTTTTCTACCTACTTTTGACGGGTCATCAAAGAGTATGGCAAAGACCTAGGAGGAGACAACTGAGCATACACTCATTGATGAGACACCACCCATTGTTGAAGTATCCATTAACAGGGTATATGGGGTTGTGACCGAGTTCTCTGATGATAACGGTGCATCACAAGATTGTGGGGAACTCATAGATATACCTAGTGTGGCACATGAGTCACCCTTGTTGGAGTTGCCTTTGGTAGTTCCAGTAGACAGATTAGAGGAGGCAGTTGAGCACACATCCATTGATGAGGCATCTCGTTCTATGATAGAGCTTTAGAATGAAAACCACCTAGATTTGATTCATGAACATGTCTTGCATGTTGGGTTGTCTATGGAGGAGAAGTTGGAGGCTCATGTCAAGCTCATGATGGAGGAGCATGTGCAACCATAATTTCGGCTACCAATTGATTAGGGGAAACATAGAGACCACACATTGGGATTCCAACATAGTTCGATTTACAGGAATGCTAACAGGATCTACAACATTATCATCACACCCCTATGCATTGGATTGAGAGAGGCAGAGTTTTCTAGACATACCGGAGGGGATAACCAGGATAGAAGCGTGCAACAGATGGGTAGGATGGCAAGATATGTATACACCCTTGATGAGACGGTAGTAGATATGGTAGTATTGGGTGATGGTCGCACACAACAGTGCTATCAGTTTTGGTCCAACCTTCTTGTTTTGAAGGAGAAGGCCACATCAGTGCGAAAGGCTATCCTACGACAGAATGAGGAGCTAGAGGGCATGAGATTGTTTGTGCCAAGACAACGGAAAATTTGGTCCACATTGGGAAACGGTTGGATTCCCTAATGGTGTAGTTAGAGGGAACATTGGAGTGTCATAGAACCCACCTTCAGACATACATACACAAGGTGCAACACTCGTAGAATGGAGGTATTATTCTATATACGGGATTATTACATTTGATTATTTTCTCGAGGTTGGATGGCGAGAGGTACTAAGTTGGTACCCCATGGAGCAGGCTAGGCAGATGGATGTATCGATGGACACATTTCAGCAGAGTCCATGGATTTCTAGAGGGACACGAGAGCTAGACTACTGTTGGGATCTAGGTAGGATTTTCCATCACATGATAGAGTCAGTAGGTGATGGTAGTTGTTGCGTGATGGGTTTGATGCTTGGGCATACACACATTGTCAGATATCTACCAGAGCCCCGGACATCTCTAGTGATAGGATGGTTCGACAGGAGGGTACACCCCTTTCAGGAGCTATCTCAGCATATCGATTGAGCATGGAATCCCTGGGTAATTAGCCTACTTTGGTAGGAGCTGGTCAGAGGAGGTGCATCGGTAGGCCACCAAACAAGGTAGTACATAGAGACAGTTCTCTCTCATGAGTATATGGTACACTTGAGTTATGGAGGATAGGAGCAGTGATTTCATTATCATTGGCATTTGAGGAGTTGGTCTGCTCTCATTAGGGGAATTTTGAGGTCGAAAATGGGCCTCCTAAGGAAAATCCACAATCAAAATTCACTTTATGAGAACTAATCATATTTTAGGGGATGCCATCATCCCTTATGGTTGAGGTGGCATTGTTTGAGTTAAAGGTACTTACTTGTCACATTCTCAATGGTGGATAAAAACTCATGGTTAACCATGGTAGTGCTCTAAGTACTTTTAAAGTCAAATTAAAGTACTCATAATAAATGTCATTTCACACTTTTTGAATAAAATTCATACATAAAATAATATATTACATTTATTATATTATTTTTATATAGTACATTAATTACATGTTATTATATAATTTAAATAATATAAATTTTAATTAATAACAAATTATATAATTAAGAATTTATGAATTTATATTTATATTTTATTTTAAGTTATTTAAGTACAAAGGAAAAATGCATTAGTTGTTCAATGATAATGACTTTTTCCTGAAACACTCATTCTACTTATAATCACATCAATACAATTTTTTATTAATTTTATTTTGGTACAAATTTTGAATTGAATTTAACTATGGTTAAATGAATTGTGGTGCAAAAGTGAATTGCAAATTCATAAATATTATTTTATTGATTTAGCTATTATTTTATTATTTCCTTAGGAGGCCCATTTTAGACCTCAAAATTCCCCTAATGGATCCTTTAGAGCAAATGGGGAGATGTAGCCTACCTTATGGGGGTTTTACTAGTAGAGTGGTGGATATTTTGGCTCACGCGGGATGCTATATGGTACAGGAGGGTATAGCCATAACCGGAGGTATCTGGTGGTGTATATGGGAAGGTTGTGGCATATAGTGGCATGGAGAGGAGTGCGGAGACACTAGGTGGTATGCAGTGACCCATGATACGACACAACAAGCACTTGGAGCATTGCCTCCAAGGGGACTTATGGACAGGGGTGTTATAGGTCAATTTGGGCACCATTCCCAATGACCTGGTTAACTGGGCATCATCTCTAGGACCAATGATAAAGGGTCTATCATTCCCTATCATTTCAGTTACTACATGCCCTAAGACAAGAAACAAGACAAATCAAGCAAGACTTTCATCAAGAAAAGGTTTCCATGGTTTGAAGCTTATTATATAGCATATGAGAGCTCACCAACGCAGGCTCTAAGGGGCATAAGTGCGTTGCATATGCAGGTAGCCCCATGCAAGGCTGCTCTGCAAAGCACTTCCCAACATTCATAGGTGTGTTGGTCACATTGGGAGCAAAATTCTCATTGTTCCGGAATCTCCACTTGGCCAGTGCATTCTAGAAGAGTTCACATGTGTCAAGCTTCGGATCCAAGTCTCCATTTGATGTCTACATGACTAGAAACATGTCTTGCCTATTTTTGGAAAACTATTGATTGCAAAACAACCTACAGTTCATCTATAAATTGAACACAGATCTAAGTGTTTGAGAAGGAAGAATTTGAGTAGAGAAATGCTGGAGAATTTTCAAATGAGAGCTTGGTTTGTGAAGCTACTGTTGGAGAGATTTATGCTGTGATGAGACTTGGGAACTTTGCTGGAAGGTGACTTCGAATTAGTCACTAGGCTGTAACCTCTCCTTCTATCATCAATAAAGAGTACTGCTTATTTTTCCCTACATGCATCTATGTTAACTTTGATTTTCCATGCTGTAAGATCTTGGTTGATGAATGTAGTTTATGATTTACTGATTTAGCTAACTAGCTTGAATATATATCTATATTATTGCATCTTCTACTGTTTCAATTTTTTTCTTGTAGGACGCATTCAGCTCACAAACCGCTTGAATTTGAAGCTGCAACAAAAGCGACAGAAGGAGTCATTTGGAAGAAACTGAACAAGTAAGCCTCCAATCCTCTCTGTATATCTGTTCTAAGTTAGGAGAAATAGCAGTATAGTCTTTCACATGTTGTTCTAGACTAGCATGTGTCTAGGGAATCGTAATTTATCTGTAGATTAAGATTCTGGCCCAACAAACTGGAAACTCCGCTGGGGAGAATTTCTCTTAATTCTAGGTGTTTTAGTCTCTGATTTGATTTGTAAATCTAACCAGTAGCTGTTACACATAAATATTAGACTTTTTCAGAGCTTAATTTGCAAATATAGTGAGTTAAATAGTAGCATTTTTCCTTGTCTACTACGCCCAACGCACCCTTAGACTGGACACAGTGCTTTACAGAGCACTGTCTCCCTTCCAAGCCTACGTTGCAGAGCACTGTCTCCCCTTGGAGACTGCATTGACTCCTGAAAGTGACCAAATTCCCTTGAATTTGACTTTGCAACTTGCTTCAGTTTTTTTTGTTGCTGTGTTCTGAAAAGTTTGATGCTCAATTGACCAGTGACTCTATATACTTCTTCCTCCTTTGGCTGAAAATCTGTTCAATGTTTGTTTATAATGTTGGGAAAAATACTGAGAGGGGGGGGTGAATCAGTATTTAGGGCATACTCAAAACTTTTCCTTTGTCTTACTTCAAAACCCATACGCTACTTTTCTTAACCAGAATCGCGTATATACGCGGATACCCTTCACAAAACTTGCGTATATACAGAGATCTTATTGTGCCATTAATTCTTTACTTAGATCTATGCAAAATTCATTATTCTGATGATTAGATAACAGTAAGCATGTGCAGTAATAACAGAATAAACCATCACACATAAGAATCACACAAGAACACCAGGATTTTAGGTGGAAACCCAAGTCGGGAGAAAACCACCGCTGCCGTTGTCTCAGCCTTCAATATTTTATTATAAAGAAAAAATCTTACAACTACGTGCCAGCGCAGACTCATACCAGCACGCAGGCACCCACCTGCGCTCGTTTACCAGCCTCTCTTGGAAGGGAGCTACGACCCCCTGCTCTCGTTTACCAGCCTCACCTGGAAGGGAGCTACGACCCCCTAACTGAAGGCTACAACCCTCAGCACCACCATGGACCACGTTTCATAAATTTTCACACTGGATCCAAAAGCTTTCTTTAGAGCACAACTTGCAGGCCACTTTTCATAATATTTTTAGACTGGACCCACTCCACACATTTAAGCTCAATCATACATCAAAACTGAAACTTATCAATTCAGACAACCCAGATCTGTAGAATACATCATTAATAGATAGCAGTAACACAGCAGAACAGATCAGACATTTCATACTTCATACTTCAGCAAGCCCTAGTTTTCATACGCGCTTTCCTTTCACTGATCTGGCGTATATACGCACCTTCATTCATATAAACCCGCGTATACCTATGTACATACTTCAGAACTGATTTCACAAACCATACACGCTTTCGCTTTATCCAACCCGCGTATATACACACTTCCACTGTTATAAACTTGCGTATAGATCTTCAAACATTATAGAGCAGCTTACTTCTTTAGATCAGATATTCAGTTCAGATTTTACCCTTTACTTCAGAAATATGTTCGCCTCATCTCAGATCTAAGCATTCCATAAACAGATCTAGAAGATACAAATACATTTCAGATCTAGATTCCCTTCTTCATCATTTTCTTCATAGGTGCATCATAGATTCAGATCTATCATCAAACTGTTACCCTTTTCATTCAGACATATTTCAGAGTGAAGTATTCATTCAAACCCAGACACATGCTCCACATTGCACAATGATTTTCTTCTCCTTATATAGGTTTACCCTTTATCAATACCATGAGCCAAAACCACACCTCTTCCGATGGTATTCCTGGACGGGGTCAAATAGACAACCCAGCGCTCAATACAATGGGTCAATACCATGGTAGTAACACCTGGTTTTACACTTTTAGAGTGAAATTGAGCATACGCAACTTGGCACGTACTTTCCCGTGTGCATACGCTACTTCTTCTAGACAAACCCGCGTATGCCTTGAGACACACACTTTTCATCATTGTTCATGTATCTGACATTCCCATCAATACCTTACGTACTCATTGTATATACATCAGATTTACATCATTTAACAAGTTCATCAAGACATATTCCATCAGGGACAACTTCATCAAGTAGGTTGCCATCATCTTCATCAAGTGGGTTGCCATCAAGGACAACACTTAGCATCATATTACCAACATAGAAAAAATTTTCTTTATCATTTACAAGTTGATTTCAAAGTATTTTTCATGGTCGCATTAAGAATCATTTGCTTTCGAAATAGGAAATTATTGTAAAATATTCATTTCCTTGATAGGAGAAATTGTTGTTGAAATCCTCGTTTTTCCTTCAAAAGAGAAATTGTTGTTTGTATTCTTCTTTTCTCGAAAGTAAAAATCATTTCGATTATTGATCTAGTGCACTGAGTTTCTTTTCTGCATTCATAAATTAAGGAAACTGAAAAGAAAAACTTGCATTTGCATGTAGGATTGTGTGTGTTTTGCAAAAGGAACATTAGGAAATCTGCATTTAGTTTTTGATTCATTGATTTTTTTTTTGTTCATTGACTTGTTTTCTCTCATATTATTTTCTCTCTTCCCTTAGTAGCTAGGTTCTTCATTGAAAAAGATGAAAGTGAAAGTTTGTTTATCATTCTTAGCTTGAATTTTAGGAATTTCATATACATCATCATGGTGAACCTGAAAGGCAAATTGTTAAGCAAGATCAACATAAAATAAATCTCAATTTACTTAACAATGCATTGGAACCATAACGATAACATTTAGAAGGTCTATGCTAGAGACGTGTTCCAACGTCGTAAAACATAGCAGCTGTCGTTTACTTGTCTGCGATAGATTCCTAGTGTGATACCTCACTCCACATACGTAAGTATATTGTACCTCGTCCATGTACTTTCGAGTATATCAGGTGGTGTTACAGTACGATAAGTATAAATGGGTGCTCTCACTGTGCGGTTTCGCATCAGATAATGCTAATACAGACTTGGGCCTCCACGTACCTTTGGGTATATTTGGGAGGACAAATTTTAGGTGCTATCCATCCATAGTGAATCGAGTCAGCCACCTTGAAATTGTGATACACCGAACACATCATTCAGGGAGATTACATGCCCGTACTTCTTGGTTCGCCAGAAGGTATTCTGCAGTTCATAGTTTCTTGGTAAACCCTTTTGCCTAGCATTACCCTCTTTTTGTTTATTTGTTTTTGGTTAAAATAAATCAATCATCGTGGAAGAAAAAAATCCTTTCCCTTGTCTTTTGCATAGAAATCGCTCTACTGAAACCAGTACCATCAGTACCTTTGGTGAAGCATCATCTTCCCATGTACCAGAGTTGGCACAAGTTGTTTCTACAAATCCTGGTTTGTCTACTGTTGTCGAGACAGAGTCCTCACAACTACCCGTGGTCACGATCCATCCAATCTGTGAGTCCATACTTCCCGAACCCAACGTTGTTCAACTCGAAGTTGATCCAGATCCCATTGTGCTTTAGGGGGAAAATTTTATTGGACAAACTGGACATCATCCCCAGGATCAATGAAAAAGGGTCTATCATCCCCTTATATTTATATTGTTGTATTCCCTAAGTGGAGAAAATCTTGATCCCGAAGTCGAACAACTGGAATTTGTTCCTGAATTGGTCATCCCACAATCTATTGTAGTCGTTGAGTCTCCCATATCGTGCAGTCAACCACCTGAAATATACTTTGGGCCTGACGGAAAAGTTCTTCCACCTTGTTTGATTTTGATTGAAGAAATACCACAAGACTAGACACCTTTAACTCCAACTCATTTTTGGTAGGAGCTTTACATGTACGAGTCTTTTCATCAATCACCTTCCTCTACTTTTGTTGATCCTGTTTCATTTCGAGTTCCCGTAGATTCTATAGGGTATACATTGGGTCATTTTACCACGGTTGAGATAACATCCCAGACTGGACCATCTATTTTAGCTGAGACAACATCTGTTGTTGCTTCATTTTCTATGTTTTGTCCATTGACTTCACCCATGCCATCATCTAGAATCCTATCTGGTTCCTCTCCTTGGTGGTTGGTGATACCACATATGTTACCCTCAGACATTCCTAAATTCAATGAAAACCCTGGAGAAGACTCGTCAATGCATGTTATAACTTATCATTAGTGGTATTCATCAAACTCCTTAAACGATGACTCCGTTAAACTATGTCTTTTCTAGCACACTCTCACTAGTCCAACTGCATTATGAGGATGGTTCTTTTCCTGTGTCAACCTCGTTAAAAAATGAAACAGATTATGAGGATAGTTCTTTTTTCTTGTCGTTAACCTTGTTAAAAAATAAAACAAGTACCTATGATGGTAGTTCTTTTTTCTTGTGTCAATCTCTTTAAAAAATGAAACAAGTACTTTTGAGGAAAGTTCTTTTACTGTGTCAACCTCATTAAAAAATGAAATAGTTTATGAGCATAGTTATTTTCCTGTGTCAAGCTCGTTAAAAAATGAAACAAATCCTCTCCTAATTACGATGAATCTTCCATCTGATCTCGTAAATGAACCTCCATTCCATTTAGCTATTAGTAACCAGTAATATACTTAGATGAATGAAATGAAGCTTGGGGGGAACCTACTCTTGTAGGGGGCATTCGACATGTGCTCTTGCAAGGGGCATTCAAAACATTCTTACTAATTGCATGCAATCAAAATTTGAAGTTCGTGGGAAAAATACGTTCAGAGCTCCAAAATGCAAATGGTAACTATGGAATGGTAAAAATGAATAGTGAAACGACTTTATATAGTCATTTAATTGTTTGCAAGTTAAATTTATTGCTATGACTATTGTTGGCTTGAGGGGTCCTGACCCAAGTTTTGTGTGCAAGGTTTGCCAACAAACCCCTATACTACTAGCCCTTTCGGCAGTGACCTGCTTGCGCAGGTCAAAGTCTCACTCGAAGTAGTATTGGTGGGTGTTGGAACCAGGTTTCCGCACCCTGAAAAAGGATGGGTAAGGCAAGAAGAGATGTGCTAGGTCCTGTAATCCCAAATTACCTTGTTCTGCGCAGGGTTAATTAGGTCTCTGTTCGCATCCACATGAGCTAGATCTATAGTTATATGCTTTTATGACAATAACACAACATTATATAAACAAAAAAAAATAGATCTAGATCCAGAAGCACACTTATACAGATCTTCGCAGCTTAAGGACAGAAAATGCATAATACAACAATTACCAACAATTCGCACAAGGTTACTCACAGATTCAGTTCTCTAACAATCCTTCATATTCATTCATTCATCAATCCTTCCTTACAATTTTCTTCCCAACCTGCACACACAGCAACAGGGTCTGCACACAACTGGACTTGGATCTCCGTGCACACAACCAACAAGAGTCCTTTCCCCAAAACCCAAACAGATAGCTTAAACCATAGTTCGTATCAATAGCTCATCATTTCTTGTTCTTTACAATACAAAATACTCCTCTATTTATAACTATCTAGCCTAGACTTTCCTACGGTCCGCAAACTGTGGTTTTTAGACCCCTAATTTACCCTTTTACCCATTACAACGCTTTCGGGGCTTTGACCCACCCCAAAACCCCTCCGCTAGATTAAATCTAATAAAAAATATCCAAAATGGACCAATTTCACAGCTTGTTAGGAGACCCTGTTCCAACAGTCCCCCAACACACTCTTGTGACTCATCCCGAGTCACTGCAGTGGTGTGGCCATATAGTCCTTAGCCTGGTATGGTTTGAGTTGACTACCATTGAAAAAGCCAGGAATGAGGTCATCGCGAAAGTTAGCTAGCTGGACTACTCCGCCATTCGTGATCTCCTTAACTATGTAGGGACCAAGCTAGTGCTACCGGAATTTCCCTAGATGCTTTGAAAATTAGCTATCGTACAGAAGGATGAGATCACCTTCGATGAATGCCTTTTGGCGAATATGTCAATGATTCCAGGCTTTATCGCGAGCCTTTTGAACCTGTTGGTGAAAATTAGCAATAAACTGATCTTCCTCCAAAGCCACCAGTTGCGCATGCCGCTCCTCTATGATATTTAGGTCCACCATATTTGTGAATGCTGCGATGCGTAGGCTACGAACAATGTATTCTATGGGCATAATGGCCTCCTTGCCATAGGCCATTCAGAAGGGGGTCCTGCCTGTCAGCTTCTTGCAGGTCATTTGGTAGGACCATAGAACTGTTTGGTCAATTTAGTGTGTCCTAAATTGCTGCATTTAATTTGTCAATCCGGGAATCGTAAGCTGATGAAGTGCGGCGCACTATATGTGCAAGATAACCTATTTCTTAACTTTTTGTCGTTTTTGGTTTTCTAAGGTGAAATGGAAATTCTAAGATGAAACAAGTTTGGTTATGTTTGTTCAAGGAAGTGATATCCCCTATAATGATTTACCAACTTGAAATTTTAAAAAGAAATTTGAAATTTACAATGACAAGACTTGAAAGGAAATGAAAATGTGCTGCTGAAATGAAAAAGTGCTGCTAGTCTAGTAAATCAAAATAATGAACTATTTAGCATGAAAACTAAACTATTCTTGCTGCCGACTAAATATAAAAGAAACTATGCTTAAGGAAATTCAAAATTGCAACAAAATAAATCTAAATCAGATTACATCAATTTATCTTCTGATCCTTCATCATTAGTCCAGCTATGATTTTCAGAAGTAATCATAAACAATTTGAGTAACTGATATTTAATTTGCAGAAAGTAAAATAATACTAAACCATACACTCATGATTCAATCCCTCACCATCAGTCCAGCTGTGGCTTTCGGAGGCAACTGAAGATGTCATGCATGATTTAATATATCTAATTTTGCAGAAAAGAAACTAATATTAAACTACACATTTCACAATACAATCCCTCACCATCAGTCCAGCTGTGGCTTTCGGAGGCAACTGAAGATGCTATGAGCAGCTTAATATATTTAAATTTGCAGAAAAGAAACTAATACTAAACTACACATTTCATAATACAATCCCTCACCATCAGTCCAGCTGTGGCTTTCGGAGGCAACTGAAGATGCTATGAGAAGATTAGTATATCTAAATTTAACTATTGAAGCAGATAAGCAATACTGAAATTAAACAAAAGCTATGAAAAGAAAATTAGCAGCAGAACAATGTTAGTTCCATGTCACTAGTCAAAAAGCTATGAAAATGCCCGGGCTACCTATCTATAACCTGAAACAAGAACACTGATCAGTGATTATCAACATAAAACATAAAAGACAGAAATGAAATGGAAATTATGGAATTTTATGAACAGAAATGAAACAAATGCAATATATGAACATATGAATGAATTATGACACAATGAAATGAAATTAAAATTATACACTAATGCACAAAACCTTAGCTGAGCAGGGGCCCTCTTTACCAGCCTTGGCAACGGTCCTCAAATACGAATTAAGTTGGAAAATAGAGTCTTCTTATATTAAAAAGCAGTCATTACAGAATGGTAATGTTACGGCACAAGTGCAGCGTAATCACACTACAGAGCAAAAGATAACAGAGACTAACATTCACTAATATCGACTAACTCCATATGCGTATGCAAACGCATTATATATAACAACGAACTATAACTGTCTCCTAAAGTTCATGCTGGTGGAGAGCACGTAGACCACTACGTCCACGGATATAGGAGCATGGCCGTGTTGGAAAATAAATCTACGAGAGGTGGATGCTTGAATTCGACTCTAGAGTCCTGTACAGATGTCGATTTATCCTCCGCAGGCTTAGAAACGGCCGTATGAATCTTCATGTGACATGAAACAGAGTCCGGCCGACATGAAAGTCCATGGTTGACTTCCATGTGGACGCCTTTGACCGCGGCTTCTTTGGATGAGTTTGCTTGAACCAATAGGACACGAACCATGTCCACGTCATTCCTGACCTGCCCATGTGGCTCGTTTTCCTTGTAGACACTTGTAGCATAGAGTTTCACAAAATAGCTGCGGAAAGTTGCAGCAGCTGCGGAAAGTGGCAAGATTCCGCAGCTGAATGAACAAAATCTAGATCAAATAGCAAACACAAAATATAATTAAAAACCATGTTAGATGCTCTTTTGCACATGATATTGACAATTTGGGAGGTTTAGGTGAGTGAAAAAGGTATAGAAAAGTGTATGGAAAAGATGCAGATTTGGGACTCAACAAGAACCGATGGGATGCGAACATCCCAGTCACTACGAATGACATTGCAAACCTTAGTTAATGCCTGTTCCAAAATTTTATTAAAAGCTTCAACCGCCCCATTTTCCTGGGGATGATATGGTGTGCTCTTCGCATGGTGGATTCGGAATTCCTCATTCAAATCTTGAATCATTTGGTTAACAAAGTGCATACCTCTGTCACTCATTAGGATCTTTGGGCAGCCAAACCTGGTCAGAATATGCTCAAAGATGAAGTTTGCAGCAGTATCCGCAATACAATATTTCACCGCTTGTGCCTCAACCCATTGAGTGACGAAGTCAGTGGCAGTGATAATGTAGCACACACCTGTTTTCTTGCCTAGCGGATTGATGGGTCCTATAAAGTCAATGGCCCATTTTTCAAAAGCCTGTAGGGCCACTTGAGGTTGTAATGGCATGTCATCTTGCCGTGAGGGTCGTCCAGTTCACTGGCATGTATCACACGATCTGCAATAGGTGTAAGAATCCTGATGTAGGGTAGGCCACCATAATCTAGCCGACAAGATTTTTTGTGCCATAGCTCGTCCTGCGTAGTGGCCTCCTGCAACTCCGTCGTGTGCTTTTTCTAAGATGGTGGGTCGTTCATGTTCCAATACATATTGGCGTAGTACTTCATCTGTGCCTAGCTTGTATAACTGACTGGTGTTGATAGTGAAGTCCATAGCCTAGTTAACCAACTCCTTCTTCTACTGCACCGAGTATTCTGCAGGGGCTATGCCCGTAGTAAGGAATTCAATGATATCAAAAAAGTGAGCATCAACCACCTTAATGGTGAAAAAATCCGCATCGGGTAAGCCCTCGTCCGAGTTAGTAGGCTCTTCCCCCATTTCGATGTGAGATAGATGATCCGGACCTGCATTCAACCTTCTGGGCTTAATGATGATCTCAAAATCATATTCTTGGAATAGTAACAGCCAACGAGAAATCTTCTCCCCCAACACAGGCTTGTTGACCAGGTATTTCAAAGCCGAATGATCAGTGAGCATCTTAAAGTGGCCACCCAATAGATAGTGCCGATATTTTTGTAATGCATATACCATAGCCAGTCCTTCGCGCTCAGTGGTAGAGTAGTTCAGTTCTACGCTCGAGAGTTTTCGACTCGCAAATGAAATCGGGTGATCAATATCTCCTTTACCAGGTTGAGTAAGCACCGCACCCAGGGCGACGCTTGACGCATCCACATGTACATGAAATTTCTTTGACCAGTCAGGAATTATCATAATGGGTGCAGAGATCATCTTCTTCTTGAGCAACTCGAAGCTCTTCTAACATTCGTCATTCCAGAAAAAAGAGACACCCTTTTTTAGTAGCTGTTCTATGGGTGTTGTGATCAAGGCGTACCCTTGAATGAATTTCCTGTAATAACCCATGTGGCCGAGAATAGAACGCAATTGTTTCTCCATTGTGGGGGCTGCAAGGTTGATAATTGCAGCTATCTTCGCAGGATCAACCATTACTCCTTGTCGACAGACTATGTGTCCAAACAAGATTTCGAACGGTACACAGAAGATGCACTTTTTTATATTCAAGGAGATTTGGTGCTTCCGGCATGCATCCAACATTAATCGCAGGTTAGAGACGTGCTCTTTTATCAGGCCAAAGACCATCCAGTCATCAAATTAAACCTCCAGTAACTTATGAATAAACTCCTTGAATACAGCCACGACGACCCTTGAGAAGATAGCAGGTGCATTCTTGAGGCCAAAGGGCATGACCGTATACTGGAAGGAACCCCATTCAGTCGCAAAGGTGGTCTTGCTGTGATCTTCAGATGCAATTTTGATCTAGTGGTATCCTGAGAATCCATCGGTGAAGGAATAGGCCTCCTGGCCACCCACGCTATCAAGGATTTCATCGGAGAAAGGTGTAGGGAAGGGGTTATGGACACAGAAGTCATTTAACTTGCGCAAATCCACATAGATGCGTATTTCCCCCTTTGTCTTCTTCTCCTGGATGACCATTGGACTTACCCAATATGATTGTTCAACTGGTTCAATGATACCTACGGTAAGCATTTTTTCTAGCTCTTCCTTGACCTTTTTCTTATATTTAGGGTTTAGTTGGTAAGGCCGATGCTTGACAAGACGCGCCTCGGGTTTTAGAGTGATGTGCATAATGCCTAGGTCCCCAGTGATCCCTTTGAGTTTAGAAAAATTTGTTGGAAATAAGTCCTTATACTCCATAAGTAGCTTTGCAATTTGGCCTACGGTTCCTTCATCCCAATAGTCCCCAATTTTATCCAACTTAGGGTGTTCTTCTGTTCCAATATTAACTTTGCGAAACCTAAGAGGTTTCATTACATCTCTATTCTGTAGCGATTGTCCGATAACGGTACATTCTCCTTCAGATTCCGAGACAGAGATATTTCATGGATTATCTTCTTCTTCGTTAATCGCCAAGCTCTAATAGTTGACTATGTCTTGTATCTGGGCTTCCCATGTTAGGGCTACTGGTGCAGTGTGGGGGTGAGGCTTCTTAATTATAAATTCATCGATATCCTGCAGAGCTTCATCGAGCATCTTCGTTCCCCCATTTAGTCCGAACGTTTCGATAAATTATTCTTTTAATACTTCCCAGTAGCAGGTACGCTGGTGTAACTCTGCATCTAAGTACCAAGCAATAGGGATAGGGCCCAAGGCATGCAAAAATAGATGGACCCATTCTTCCGTGGTTCGATGAGACCATTTGGTCATCCAAGCACGCAGATGTGCGTGGGGATCCCCGGGTCCAAGAAATATCCTGGTGCGCACATTAGCTGGAGGTGCGAACCGCAGAATCATCCTATCCTGACACATTTCACAGTCCAGAAATTCTTTCTTGTGGGTATCGTACCATCATGCAAGTGTTCCACGCATAGCCAGATTGAGGGCCCAGAGCCACCGTTCTTTTGGCACCCTAGCTTCCAATGTTTTTAGAAATTCCTAGAAATTACTAGACCCATAAAAGTGGGGAAGGTCTCTTACCTCTAAAGTAATGCAGTAGAGGGTCCTCATGGTCTGAGGGCATCGTAGTGCTGAGACATCTTGCAACTGGTTCTTCCAACTTTCTAATTCTTCATCAAGGTTAGAAAATTACTCCCCGTCCTTCTCCCAGCAGAGTATTCCGCTATTGTAGTGTTACCCCGGTCTTCGTCCTATGCCGTCACCTTGTAGATATGATCTAGTTCCTCCTATTGATATGCTGGTTCCGTATACCGCACACCCTCAGCAGGATCTAGCGGTACTATTAAACGCGTACCATTTTTCTCAAATACCATGCTGATTTTCTTCAGATTGATGATGCCCCCCACGTCTATAGCCCAGTCCATCCCTAGGAGTGCAGGGTAGGGATCCGCATCTTCCATGAATTCTTTACTTCAAAGTCAGCTAGGACCTTTACTCCTGTGATATCTACCTCGACTTTCGGCAACCTTCCGAGAGGGATGATCTTCTGTTGATTCGCCATGCGCAATTGGATGGTGGACCAATCTAACTTCAGTTCTCGCATTCGTTGCCATGTCTTCTTCGGTAAGAAATTCGCATCCGATCCCAGATCCAGGATAACTTGATCTATCTCATAGTTGCCAATCTTCGCAGTCAACCGCATTTCCCTCCTGGTACATTTCTTATAGTGGTGTAATTTGTGTACTTCCTTAATCTCAGCCATTATATTGGGTGGGACTGCGCAGTTATGCAGTAGTACTTGAATATTTTCTACAGCCTGTGGGTCACGCAGTAGTTTCAGACATGCCCTTAGGAAGGGCTCAACCTCTTCCTTCTCTTGGAGGTGCATTGGCAGCTGCGCCTTCCTTGAAATCTGTTCCCTTTCGAGGGGAAAGCTCTTCCTTCACTCCCTGAGTGACCGTACTGCTATGCATTATGACTTTTACAATCAGATCTGCATCCTTTAGCTCGGTTTTAACTCTTTGTACATTGTGCGTAGGAGTTGGCTGTTTGTCCTGCATTTTTGTTATCAAGATCAGGTAGTCTTCAATCTCGTGGTCTAGTTTTTGGCAATATTTATAGGATTGCCTGGTGGGATTCAGGCAGTCCCTAGCGAAGTGCCCTACCTCTCCGCAGTTATAGAAGATTATTTGGCCCCATCCTCATCCTGCGCTTCCTCCCCGCCCCCCCTGCCCCTCGCGGGGGAGCCACCAAAAGTCGCAGGGGATCTCGGCGATGCAGGATCTGATTGTACCCTATAGAGGTTTCCCCGATTTACCAATAATTCATATGTGTGACAATTCTGCTCATCATTCCCTACCGATCGGTAGAACCTGCACCATTTTTGCTTTAGATCACCCATACCTAGCCGGGGGCATTGGGTCGTATCATGTAGTCCCACTAACTAGCAGTCATTGCACCAGAGCGCAGATCTGCCAGACCTGGGCCATAGCAGACTAGGTCCCCCTGCCTATAGGTAATCCGCCAATAGGGGACACTGGTCCTTGGTATGGCCAGACACCCGAAATTGTATGCACCAGACGTCTGTGCTGACTCATTTTTACCGTTCTGTCCGCAAGCTCTGTATCTCCATGTGCATGGCTTTGAGTTGTTCTTGAATTTTCTGCACTCCTCCCAATGTGTTGTCCTTAGGCGTGGCTCTGAGTTTCATGGCAGCTTCCAAGGTTTTTTCCTATGACTCGAAGGTCTGGTGGCTAATTGGTATCCTTAAGTGAGGTAGAAACATAGCAATGAACCATTCTGTGTGTTTTCTGTCATCGTACTTGAACCCCCCTTCCCTGATTGATTTTTTTAACCGCTAATCGGCCTCCCACACCGACTCAGACGCACCTTTCTTGAAGCCTTTTACTTTTGCTACCAGCTGAGAGTAAGATTTCGGCTTCCGAAATTGTTGTTTTAGGGCGTCCTTAACATCTTGAAGTGATGCGCACCCATTTTGAGATATGTACCACATATACCAGTCCAACGCCCTTTCTTTGAAGGCCAGGGACAACTGTTCTCTTTTCACAGTATCGCTTACCACCCCTGTGCAGTCCACACCAAGTCGGCCATGAACCAAAACTGCTCCATGTCCTTTTCGGTTGCGCCCTTAAAGGTAGGTAATTTTAGGTGTATTGCCATGGTTTCCTATGGTTTATTTTCCCCAGGGTCTGACGTCGGGGTAACTGACGAACCTTGTGTAGGTGCTCTTCTCAGTGAGCTACAAGTAGAGCGATCCTCTACTTGACCATTTCGATAGCACTTACCGCTTAGTGTTGCGCTTTCACCCAGAGTAGCACTCATTCAAATCTGTGTTAGATCTCCAATGCCATTACCCAATCCCTTTCTCAGAATTCTTCCGGTCTCGAAAACGGAACCATTTGTTGGCCTGAGGGGTCTTGACCTAGGTTCGGTGTGCAAGGTTTGCCAACAAACCCCTATACTACTGGCCCTTTCGGTAGTGACCTTATTGCGTAGGTAAAAGTCTCACTTGAAGTAGTATGGGTGGGTTCTGGAACTGGTTTTCGGACCCTGAGAAAGGACAGGTAAGGCAAGTAGAGCTGTGCCAGGTCCTGTAATCCCAGATTACCTTAATCTGCGCAGGGTTAATTAGGTCTCTGTTCGCATCCAAGTGTGCTAGATCTATAGTTATATGCTTTTATGACAATAACATAGCATTATATAAAAAGAACAGAATAGATCCAGATCCAGATCTAGAAGCACACTTATACATATATTTGTAGCTTAAAGACAGAAAATGTATAATACTGCAATTACCAACAATTCACACAAGGTTACTCACAGATTCAATTCTCTATCAATCATTCTTATTCATTCATTCATAAATCCTTCCTTACAATTCCCTTCCCAACCTGCGCACATAGCAGTAGGGTCTGCACACAGTTGGACTTGGATCTCTACGCACACAGCCAGTGGGAGTCCTTTCCCCAAAACCCAAACATATAGCTTAAACCACAGTTCGTATCAATAGCTCATCATTTCTTGTTCTTTACACTACAAAATGCTCCTCTATTTATAAAAATCTAGCCTAGACTTTCCTATGGTCCGCAAACGGTGGTTTTTGGACCCCTAGTTTACCCTTTTACCCATTACAACGCTTTTGGGGCTTTGACCCACCCCAAAACCCCTCCGCTAGATTAAATCTAATAAAAAATATCCAAAATGGACTATTTTCGCAGCTTGTTAGGAGACCCTGTTCCAAAAATTATAGTTTTGTTATGTTTTTATCATGAAACAGGTATTTTTAATCCATTTGATGTTGTTCTGAATAGGAAATACAGCTGATGAACAAACTAGTTGTGCAAATCTATTCAAAGAATGATTTGACCACAAAGCATACTTTTTCTCCTTATTTTTTGAGCTTTGTTAAAAACGAAAAAGGACTTGAAGCGCACTTTTATCTCTTTTTTGAGCTTCTATAACAGCGAAAAATGAACCCTTGGAGTCTTCTTTCAGCTCTTTTCAGACTCTGATAATGTGAAAAGATTGCTGAGCACTTTCCTTTTTGAGCTCGTAAAAGTAAATGAATTGATATCTACTCATTATAAGTTTAACCCTTTTCCGGACTGAGATAGATTATTTACGAAAAAGGAATACCTTGGTTAAACATGACCAAAGAGGTTCTCTCAGATATTATTTTACACTTTTTCAGATTTGAGAGACAAATTTAGAAAAAATTACTTTTGGAGTTCTCTTTCATCTTCTTTTTCAGACTCTCTAAATATGAAAAAGGACCGGTCTATCACTGTCGTTAAGCTCGTTAAAACATAAAATAGAAATGGGCTTGTCGATCATAGCAAGAATTGAGTTTCATTCATTGCTAGACTCATTAAATTATTAAATAGCAATACTTTATTCACCCGAAGGGTTGAATTATAGATCAAGAAAATGGTATCCTCCTCAAGATTGTCAAAAAATAAAGAGGTACTGGTCGACAAATGACCAGGGAAAATTTGGGAAAAGAAAGAAAAATTTCTTCTTGGTAGCAAGTCGCTCTTGAACATGACACTTCTTTCACTACATGTTCGTGACCGTTTGGGTTGGGTAATCATCTTGATGGTTCATTCACACCTATGGTTCATCATACCTTCACTTTGGTTTTGGGTCAATGCTGCCAACTCATCAAAGTGTCATCAATATGTTCAAGAGAAGTCATCCAGTGATTAAAAACTCATCCATCTGCAATACTCATAAACCTTCATTTTTATGATTGTCATCCCTGAAAATTGCTATATCAAGTCATACCCTTGTCTCTGAAATTAGTAACTCCTATTTTGTAATAAGGTGACTTCCTGTCGATGACAAATCAATATCCAGGAAGTTCACTTAGAAACATCAGATTCTAGTACCATGAGGTTTGTTACATCATCGACAAGATCCTCACTTCCGGACCTTTGACCGAAATATTTTGTTTGGTGTTCGATATAAAATCATCTATTCACGACTTACGAAATGTACTGTAGTACCTTGAGGGCAATTTTAGTTAATGGTGGTTCTCTCGTGTTTGTTAACAACTCACATTATTGGCTGGTAATCAAATGATGTCTTTCCATGTTTGACTACAAATCATATATTCGCATGGCTAGACTTGTACTCGAATGATCGAGTGAACGAGATAAGAATACCCTAGATCTAGTTTCATCCATCCGGGCTGTGATTTCAAGATTTTTGTACACATAATCTATATGGTGACCTTACATACAGATTGTCATCCAAACATGGGCCTATATCTGTAGGTGTGTCTGCATCTAGGCAACATTCCAATGTAGACAACTTTCTCAATTATGTACATGTTATTAGATTGTTTTATGTGTTGAACATGAGAATGCCTAACCTTAGAAATTATGATCGATAGAGGATATATCATGATGAAATTTATTGTAATATTGATGCTGGTGACCACTCCGCTTCGTTTCCAGGCTCATCACAGTGTAAAGCATCTCAATCAAATTTTCTTATTATTGGGATCTCATGCTTTAGGGGGAAATTGTTATAGGTCAATTTGGGCACCATTCCCAATGACATGGTTAACTGGGCATCATCTCTAGGACAAATGATCAAAGTTTTATCATTCCCTATCATTTTAGTTGCTACATGCCCTAAGACAAGAAACAAGACAAATCAAGCAAGAATTTCATCAAGCAAAGGTTTCCATGGTTTGAAGCCTACTATATAGCATATGAGAGCTCACCAACGTAGGCTCTAAGGGGCCTAAGTGCATTGCATATGCAGGTAGCCCCATGCAAGGCTGCTTTGCAAAGCACTTCCCGACATTCACGGGTGCGTTGGTCACATTGGGAGAAAAATTCTCATTGTTCCAGAATCTCCACTTGGCCAGTGCCTTCTAGAAGAGTTCACATGTGTTAAGCTTAGGATCCAAGTGTCCATTTGACATATACATGACTGGAAACATGTCTTTCCTATTTTTGGAAAGCTATTGATTGCAAAACAACCTACAGTTCAGCTATAAATTGAACACATATCTAAGTGTTTGAGAAGGAACAATTTGAGTAGAGAAATGATGGAGAATTTTCAATTGAGAGCTTGGTTTGTGAAGCTACTGTTGGAGAGATTTATGTTGTGATGAGACTTGGGAACTTTGCTGGAAGGTCACTTCAAATTAGTCACTAGGTTGTAACCTCTCCTTCTATCATCAATCAAGAGTACTTAATATTTTTCCCTACATGCATCTATGTTAACTTTGATTTTCCATGTTGTAAGATCTTGGTTGATGAATGTAGTTTATGCTTTACTGAATTAGCTAACTAGCTTGAATAGATACCTATAATATTGCATCTTCTGTTATTTCAGTTTTTTTCTTGCAGGAAGCATTCAGCTCAAAAATCACTTGAATTTGAAGCTGCAACAGAAGCGAAAGAAGGAGTCATTTGGAAGCGACTGAGCAAGCCTCCAATCCTCTCTGTATATCTATTCTGAGTTAGGAGAAATAGTAGTATAGTATTTCACCTATTGTTCTAGACTAGCACCTGTCTAGGGAAGCGTAATTTATCTGTAGATTACAATTCTGGCCCAACAAGGGGTATTAGGTGTACCCTCGTATGTAGCTCACCTAGGATTGATGAGGATATTGTTGAGCATTTGGAGACACCACGTTAAGCAGAGACAGGGCTACAAGGGTGTTATCAGTAGATCCAAGGCAGAGGGAGGCCTGATCACTAATTCTTGAGTGATGCCAACGATGTGGTATAGGTAGAGCATGAGGAAATTCCTTTTGTATGTTAGGTAAACATGACTTGGGATAGAGTCAAAGTTGACTAGGGTAGATAGTTGTGGTTTTGGGGCACATGGTTTTGTGCACCCATGGTTTTGGCCCATGGTATTACATGTAATGAAGCTTATAAGAGGCTGGGAATACTTCATTGTAAGGTAGGCCTGGAGGTGAGCGGTGAAGGCTCACTTGGACGGATTGGCCAGTGTTTTGGCCAATTTTTAATGAAATTTCATTGGTTGGGTTTTTCCCCGGATTTGGGGTTTTCCCGGTTAAACATTGTGTTTATGTTTATGATTTGTTTCTGGGTTCTTTATGTTTAATTATCTCTCAGTAAATGTTTTTATTTATACGGTAAATTCTTAACAACTGGTATCAGAGCCATGGTTTAGGTTTTGGCTTCAGATGGACGTTTTTTTTTTGCCAACGGTTTTATTGGTTTGTGGAATAGAGAACATGGGTCTCACCGTTCCGACTTTATATATTGAACAGCCTTGCGATCCAATTCACAGTGCTGCAGCTATCCTTACAGTGCCAACGTTCAAGGTAGCTATAAACTTGGTAAGCATTCGTAGCCAACATCAAAAATTTCAAGATGCGGCCTGTATTTTGTGGCAATTTTGAGTATGATACTTGCCAAGCAGATTTAGAGCGGATGATTTCCAGATATGGAAGAGTAGAATGAGGTATCTACTACAGCGGCGGTGTTTGACTACATATGTTGAGCCTATCCATGGGGCATGTGTCTCAGTGTGATAAATTAGTCACTAATTGTGAAACAGGCTTCCGACTTTATAGAAAGGTGTACTTTTTCTTCCTTGGAAGAATTGTTGAATGGTTCTACAGGTCTGTATTGAAAGTTTGGATCAGTGCCTCGTTGATCTGTTGGCGCCGGTGTGAAGACTGGTTAGGGAAATTAGATTGTGAAGGTTGTGGTTAAGGAAATTCTATTGTCATCCTTACTTGTTTTGACTGTGCCTGCTTAGCGGAACCGTGCAGCTGTCAAGGGCCATTCAATAAGGGAGGGTCTGTTTTCTTTTCGGCAACAGTGAAGTTTGTTTGTCTGGAAGACCTCCGAGAAAAATAGAGCCATCCGATCTATTCTAGCGCAGAGTTCCAGATTGAACCCATGGAAGCATTAGGGAGAATTCCTGTTCGAGAATTCTTATTCATGATATCACTAGACGCTGAACCACTAAGAAGTGTGGGAGAGAAGTATGGTCAAGAGCAGCATGAGGAACTCACTGGCTATCAGCATAAGGAATTTTTTTACAGAGATTAAATGTGTTGAAGTTGTGTGGAAGGAGAGGAAAACCTGTACTGAGCAAGTCATGTGGTGGAAGGAGCAAGAGACGCCAATGGGGATGAAGTGCTGATGCAATTTGATAAATCGATGTGCGGGGAGCGTATTGAATGTGGGTATGTGGATTTGCTAACTAATCTGGGTTTACAGACCCCCTTCATCCATTTTGAATCTCCAATTGGAATTGAAACCGAAATTTCAGATTTTGAGTAAAGTCAAGCGATAATATCAAGTCTGAAAAAGCTTTCAATAATTAGTGGAAGAACACCGTAACTATAACATTGCAAAATGTGGAGCCACCTCAACAGTTGTTGCATGGTTTCTATCAAAACTTGTACTCTGTAGACATTAGTGTTGAGAGCTTCAGAATCTCAGATCACTCCCTCCACAAATCAAGAGGTTATTGGACATGAAATTGAAGAAAACATGTGTGTAAACAGTTCAGATTGTGAAGTACTAGCGAAGGTGCATAGAGAAGGATCTGGATCAAAAAATTGAAGGCGTGGTCGAGTAAATATATTTTTGGTCTTGGTCTCTAATTCCATAGAGTAAGAAACTATGGGGATTGGTTATATGCAAAGTGTTTGACAGAATGTGTCAATCAAATGCGTTGAAGAATGTCAAATGAGAGAGGATATTTGCAGGTGAATTAATTAAATTGATGAACCATGTATCTGAAGAGAATTCCTAGAGAATTGGCAGTTACAGAGGCTGGTGACCCATGTAATCCGATAGATGGATTATTTTTATATGAACATTGATTTCATATGTACAAAGACAGCAACAATGA
The DNA here is from genome assembly GCA_034641835.2 of Pinus albicaulis. Taxonomy (NCBI): domain Eukaryota; kingdom Viridiplantae; phylum Streptophyta; class Pinopsida; order Pinales; family Pinaceae; genus Pinus; species Pinus albicaulis. The sequence goes on from CM076578.1 coordinate 330,088,268, forward strand.
AACAAAAAATTATTTTACATGTAAATGGGCATACTGCTATAAGACCTGGTATGGCATGCGTACCTCTAGGTAATCACTGGTAAAGTCTGGGTTAGACCTAGGTGATAGGGGGGATGTCAAGTTAACAATTAGCTTGGGTAAAAATTTGAGGGGGGAAGAGCTAGAGTGAGCGGGGTTGTCTCATTTAGCAGGTTTGGCTGGATTTAGTCAATAATCCCCAAGTCAAGTTTAAGGGGGGAATTGTTAGGTAAACATGACTCAAGATAGAGTCAAAGTTGACTAGGGTAGATAGTAGTGGTTTTGGGGCACATGGTTTTGTGCACCCATGGTTTTGGCCCATGGTATTACATGTAATGGAGCCTATAAGAGGCTGGGAATACTTCATTGTAAGGTAGGCCTGGAGGTGAGCGGTGAAGGCTCACTTGGCTGGATTGGCCAGGGTTTTGGCCAAGGCTAATGAAATTTTATTAGGATGGGTTTTCCCCAGAGTTTGGGGTTTTTCCCGATTAAATATTTGTGTTTATGTTTATGATTTGTTGTTGGCTCTTTCATGGTTATGTTTATTTATTTCTCTCAGTAAATTATTTATGTTCTCCAGTAAATTTTCTAACATTGTATGCCAGGATGAGGACTCTTATTCAGATGATTCCATGGGGTCATATGAAGATGCTTCTAGGGAGCATGAGCCGTCATGTGGATTTGACGACAATAGGCTGGATTTGTCTTCCAGCGTGTAGGGTGAGCATTGAGAGGACTCGATGAGATATATTCAGGATGACAAGTCACTTGTGATGATTAAGCCTGAGCATCATATGGTGGAGCATAGGGAAGCTGAGAGGGAGGCTATGCACATCATGCATGATATTCCTTTGGCGGAGATCTAGATGGAGGCTCAGAGTGAGCCAGTGCTAGATATGTGGCTAACCTTGGGGTCAACCATTGAGGGGGAGCTATTGGAGATGGTGGTGCATCCATCTTTGGGCCGACCCATTGATGAGGTGTCGGTAGATGCATATACAGTTAGTAGGACTATATTACTTTCAAGGAGAATCACTCTCCAAGAGTACATCGATGGGGCTTGTAGTACATCTTTCCCACTCGAGCCTATTATAGAGAGGGGCCTTCCCTTTGAGACAGTTCTCGTTGATAGGCGAGGCAGAGCAACATGAGTTGAGTGTGAGTTGGCGAGCACACTCTAGACATGTTCCATATGGAGATATCACCACATTGGATTCTTTGACCAGGATATACTAGTGGGAGATCATGAGTTGGTATCCTATTGATGGTATGATCTTCTTAGTCAGGTGCATAGCAAAGTAGGGATCCATAGACGTGACAGGTACTACGGTTTATATTTGGTACGCAGTTGGGATCCCAGAGGGTTGATTGATGATATATATGTTGGACATTAGTTCAACACTCTCTGTGTGTTTCCTGGCATGGAATAACCACCTCTCGTGGATCCTAACTCTAGCGATTGTAGCAGATACGAATGCTTGCGGGTTTTGGTCTAACGGCAATCATGATTCCAACAAGTGGTATCAAAGCAACAAGTCTTGAGTTCAAAACTCACCCAGCTTGCATTGGGGGGAAGATTGTTTGACGTTGGTTCAATGCTCCCCATGTGTTTTGTGACATGGACTAACAACCTCTAGTGGATCCTAACTCTGGTGATTGTAGTGGAGACTAACGCCTGCGGGTTTTGGTATAACGACAATCGTGATTCCAACAAGGTATGGTGAGAGATCCATTTGGGATCCCGAAATTGAGGGGTCTATTCCAGGTAGCCTGACATAGGGGCATAACTGCACTGAGGGGTTTGTATGGGATTCGGGAAATGGTCTCAGTTGCATCGGGTCAACAGGGTGGCCCACATATTTTTAGTTGCTTAATTACAAGCAACGTTTTGGTGGAGAGGACTCTAATATTCCTAATTTAGATTTTAGCTAATTAGAATATTAAATTTTGTCTTCCTTAATTGATAGATGAATAAGAGGGTAGAGGGAGCCATAAATCCATTTATTAGGAATAAAACCACTTCTTAATGTGAATGTGGAGCAATGCATTTAAATGGGGTGAAGATGAATAAACCACTTCTTGGTGTGAATGTGGGTCATTGCATGTGGATGGTATCAATTTGACCAAATCAACAACGCAGTAATGGATGTACTGGAGACAATGGAGGACAACACAATCATAATGGAGGCTAGTGGCCATGTGTGTAGCATCATTATTATGTGGGGCCAAGAGGGTGAGGTATCACAAGCATATAAGGAAGGGGATGGTAGCCATATAGGGCATTTTGGATTATTATTATTTTCTTGTCGTTCATGACTTGAGCACGCTTGAGCTGTTTAGCCAATTCTGTGGTGTTGTTTAGCACAAGGGTGTCTCCAAGCAGAGATCCCAACCTCATCCTCGTGGTACTTCAAGTGCCTAATCAGGAGAGGATTATTGTTGTCCATGTGAGTTGATCTCATCATCCGATATTCAGGCCACTTGCAAACCCTCTAGTGTTGCGCAGTCACTTAGTGACTTACGCATTCTAGTAGCAGAGTTCATCAGAGGAGGTGGAAATTCCATAGCATTTCTGCGTGGAATCCATTGAAGGGATCAACCCTTCAATAGTCGGGCTTGGGAGTAATTTCAGCTATTATATCTTTCAGTTCAGCCCATAGTCTAGCATACCCAACAATTATGCATTGCAAACCCTATGAGGGTGATTTTTTGAGATCAGCCAATCCGGAAATACTTTCTGGGTTATTATGGGTTTTTGTCATAAAGTGCAGATTCTAAATCCAGGATTTTTATGAGCACGAGCACCCTCATCTATGCAGTCCTATTCACCCGACAAAAATATTTCTAGTAGTGTAGCGTAGAGGGAGAGCTCTAGCAGCACAACAGAGAGTAGTGTTTTCAGTGGGAGAGCTTGAGGCCATTCCAACCCGCTTTGTCGCTTGAGTGCTATCTATTTTGAAGAACTTTTGTATTGTTTTCACCTCTAGATCAATAAAATGGCTCGGCTATTCTATCTATTTTTATGGTGCTTTCAATTTATTTCCATTTTGTTGTAGTTTCCAGTTTATTGTGTTTTGTATTACTCTCTTTTCCTATGTGTAATATTACAGTTACTGTGTGGGTATGTGGGGATTTTTGGTACGAATATGCCTTGATTGTCCCTACTCCTATGAGGCATGAAATTCAAATTTTTTTTTTGTGTTTTTCAATATTTTGGAACTGAATGTAAAAAAAAAAAGCAGAAAATAATGCTCAAGCAGAAACAAACATCTACTTAGACACCTCCCCGGAAATGACGCCAAAAAGTGGTGAACCATGGTATTTCACCAAGAGTGTTGCAATTACCAGAGGCTACTCAACTTTACTTATCAACCCAGGGTTCATAAAAACTTGGAGGTGACAGTGTTATATGCACACTAGGTGAAATATACTCATGCGATCCTCATCTTAGTTCTACAATGAGGTGCTAATAACTAGGGCTACTCTATAAGAGGAAATTTGTCACACTTCTAAATGCAACCTAAGATTGAAAGCAGATCATAACCTGAAAGCAGATCATAACCACTACTCTATTGGAAATAAAAGAAACTACGCTATATTGCATCGACTCGTCTATTTAATGTCTACTTTTGCAAGGAAGAACGATCAACACTCATTCTAAGTACAAGAGAGGATATTATACTAAGTTTCATTCATTTTCTAGAATACTTAATTAACTTGCAAGAACTTGAACCAATATATCTTTGCACACATGATGAATCAATGAATAACTAATTTTTATATAGTTCATGCTAACTAATGTGCTAATGATGTATCTTATGATGGACTCATCACACTTAAAATTACTCGGTTTTGTAGCAAGAGAAGAGGGATTTTGGGTGTCCTAAAGGTGTTCCTGAACTAAGGATTCAGAGTTGGAGGTCTATTGATGGATTTTCTAGGCTTAGGTGAGGTGGAGTAGTGATTTTTGGATGAAGGAGTGGGCTCTCCACACTGCTACAGGAAGCTTCTATAGGATGTCCTGTAAAGCTACATGAAACAAGCCAAGAGGGTTTGGAGGCTAGAAATGATGAAAAGAAGGCTAGGGAAGGTGAGAGAAAGTTGGATCCAAGAAAATGGAGGATGACCAACCCCCTTGGCCAAGCTGAGAGCTCTAAAAAAGGCCTGTCTTGCACCAAAAAAGGTTTTTCTAACCAGACCTACAAACAAGACATTTACTCATGCATTCATCATTAACAAACTTATCATAGAAATGGTGGAAACAATGAGTTGAATTTAACTAAAAGTACCTATTTTATCACTAGAAAATTGAACAAGCAAAAGACATCATGAAATATCAAGAAGAAGGATTTACAAGGTTGAAAAACATTATAGAATCTGGAAAATATAACTTTCTCTAAGGTCAAGAGGAAAAATTATCAAATTGCGCACAAAAGAAACAGGCAAAGTGTGCTTCACGCTCATTTTTCTTTGATAGTAGCGTTGGTCTCCGCGTCTTTCCCTCAATAAGCCATGTGGTTCTGAGTATGGTGGAAGGTCACCATTCGGGACCACTTTTCACACTTCAAGAAGAATATTCTCCACTTGAGGCTGCTCAAGGACAACTGCATAGAGCCACCTTGAGACCTCAAGTGAGCACACAATGGAATCAACCACCACCCTTGGGTCACTATCCACAATTGTACCAAGAGAGGGAAGAATATTTGAATTTTTCCTATAAAAGGCCACCGTGAGAAGAAAAATGTAGAACACATTGTTATGTTGGCAAAATTTCCCATGAGCAAACCAACAATGTGTTGTCCAAACAACAAGAGAGTGAAGGGATTCATTTGTTGTCCATTCAACATCTCAATCCCACAGGATAAGCACATTAATTGTACGATATCTGATCACTCATTCGAGGAGAAGATAGAGGCTTGCAAAAAGCTTAAGGGGAGAGTCCTCCTTGCTTTGAGTATTAGAGAACCATAGCTCTAAGGACTCACTGTGAGTGTTTTAGCATTCTACCTCTTTTTTACCACCAGTGGCTAATAAAAGGGGATTTGTTCTCTGTTGGTATTATCAGTTCGTTTACTCGATATTGAGCTTGTTTTTATGTGTATTTGTTGTTTCTTTTCTCCTCCTCTTTTTGTTGTATGCTATGTTCCATAAACTAGTTTTTCTACATGTTATGATGCTTCACTAACCATCTAACAACTCATTTTTACCCTGTGAACATTGCTTGTAGGCTAGAAATCACTCCTATCAAGCATCGGTGTTTTTCGTACACTTGTGTACTAAACACATCAACACATGATTGGAGACTCCAATTATTTTTCCTCTTAAGCTAAGTGGTTAGGTTTTTGCAGAACCTATTTTTTTCTTAGGATTGTTGCAGGACCAGCTCTCCTCCTCCTCAACTTCTCTCATTCACCCTCTGTGAAGAGATTCAGTTCAGGAGAAGCACAATTTTTGTGTGCATGAAAACTGCATGCATTCTACATAGACAGACGCATCATTTCACGCATGTTCAACTCAGACATACACGCAGAGTCATACGCTTGTGTAGAAAAATTCCGCGCGGAAATCAATGAACCATTTTTTCACTAGTTTTCTTCATTTTTTGCAAGTGTAAAGTGACTGGAAGCCCAAAATAAATTTTCCAACACTATGTTATGGTGTCCCTTGACTGTTAGAACATGTTTTTAGCTGCACTTTAGCTTAGGTATTGCATAGTTCTAATTTTTAGTTTATTATCACAAATTCACTTAGTTTAATTAGGGGGTAAGTAAGTGGCTAAAATCCACCCATGCTATCTGACTGAATTTATTAGCGATAATAGACACCAAACACATTGGTAATTAGCAAGGAGAAAGTGGCCCATATCAACACATGCTTAGCTAGTTTCCATTTTTTTCACAAATTGTTGCATTAAGTTTAGTTTAAATTTTGCATTAGGATCTGGGACTAGGATCAAATTATCTAAGAAGGCAAGTAATCTTTGCTGCCCTTTCACATATTGGTGACCCTGGGAATGTATATGAACACTCTCTTTTGATATTTTTCCATCTCCCTTTAGTGCAACATTTAGTCTAAATAGGAAATATTGTAAGCAACCCATTATCCGTGCATCATTTACTTTTTTAAAGGAACAATCAAAACATAGTTTAATTAGGAGGGAGTGTAATGTTAAGTCCCTATATTAATAGTGTAGCCCCTTATTATGTTAGTGTAGCCCCCCTTATTATTATTATTGTACCCCTGTAACCCCCATATTGTTATTATTGTGCCCTTACATTATTATTGTTAGGTCGGCTAGGATTACATTGTGGCCCACTAGGATTACATTATGACCCCATGGACACCTATATATAGAAAGGAGGTTTTGTAAATTGTATCATCCAATAATTTTTCATTTATGTAATGTATTGGAGGTTTCCCCCTCGAAGTGGCTCATTTCTAAGGCGTTTATATCTCTTTTCTTCTCTTTTTGAGTTGGTTACACAACATTTGGTATCAGAGCTTTGGATTCTAGGGTTTCGCTGCTCCAAAAAGGTCATCGTGGCATTTTCGCTATAACTTTTTTTCTACAACGTTTCAGAAGCTCAAATTTTTAGGGTGCGAAGAAAAAATCCTGAGGAAGCTTGTATAAAAATTTCAGAGTTTGGTTCGCAATAATTGCGGAGATATGATCTGTGGAAGTCAGGTATTTTTTCAGGCTCCTAAACAGGTCATCGTGGCATTTGCGCTATAAATTTTTTTCTACGAAGGTTATGAATCTGAAATTCATATGGTGCGAAGCTAAAATCCTGAGGAAATTCATAAAAAAATTTCAGATCTTGGTTCGCAATATTTGTGGAGATATGATCTGTGGAAGGTAGTGCTTTTTCAGGCTCCTGAATTTCATCTCAAAGAGGTGATCGTGGGAAAAGTTCAATAACTCTCTCTCTGAATATTGTATTGGAGTGCCGTCAAAAGTGGTCGCAAGTACACGGCCTGCAGTTTCTTGGATATCAATTTCAGAGACAAAGAACAAAACAGTGACACGTGGCAAGTCGTACAAGTTCGCTCTACTGAACTAGTCCAAAATTAGGTCATTGTGGGAGATTGGACACAACTTTGTCTTGGAGAATCCAAATCAGGTCAGACCTGTGGCATTAAAAAAATAATTCATAGGGCTACTTCAATTCCTAATTTCAGATATTGAAGATCCACAATCACAGAGATAATACAATTTCAATATCTAGCTTCTCAAAGAAAGAAAAAGGGGTGTATTTTGTTTTCCGAATTGCATAAATCTTGTTTGAAAAATCAGTTTGAAGTGATTCCAAGGGCCTATTGAGCATATATTTAAGTATTTGGTTCTTAAATTCCTCCTGAAAATAATACCATATCGATTAATCCTTCAAAAAGCTATACTATGACGCATGAAGAGGAAGAGTTGCAGTATGAGATATCAAAATTACGGTACCAAGTGCAACAAGTTTCAATCTTACGAAGAGCAATTGAAGATGAAATAGATGGTTTAAAAGCAGAAATGGAGGCTAAGTTGGATGGTTTGAAGGATCAAATAATAGCAAATATGGACGATAAATTAGTGGAAGATCACATCGAGCATCAACAACAAGTTCTCCAACTCTCAAAGGATAACCCAACTTTGGTGCATAATCTAATGAAACAACATGAAGATCAACATCACATCGAAAGAAGTTATGAAGAAGTCATAGAAACAATAAATCGACAAGTACGACCAATTTCAGAGTATCTCAGCAAGTGGAAGAACTTTCCTGTAGAATATTTCACATGGGAGGATGAGAATTTTATACAAAAGCATCAAGAAATAATCAAGCGTTGAGGACAACACTTGTTTAAAGGAGAGGGGCATGTTAAGTCCCTATATTAATAGTGTAGCCCCTTATTATGTTAGTGTAGCCCCCCTTATTGTTATTATTGTACCCCTGTAACCCCCATATTGTTATTATTGTGCCCTTAAATTATTATTGTTAGGTCGGCTAGGATTACATTGTGGCCCACTAGGATTACATTATGACCCCATGGACTCCTATATATAGAAAGGAGGTTTTGTAAATTGTATCATCCAAGAATTGTTCATTTATGTAATGTATTGGAGGTTGCCCCCTCGAAGTGGCTTATTTCTAAGGCGTTTATATCTCTTTTCTTCTATTTTTGAAGCTGGTTACACAACATGTAAAGTATCATCGCATATCCGCATCCTACAAAAAATTTTATTGTACACTTTCTCACACATATTTCCACACCATAAGCAAAGTAAAACTCCTTAAAAAACTAACCATTAATTGAACTCATTAAATCTCTCCACAGGGGCCATAAAATAATTAATAACTCAGGGTAGGACCATTAGGGGTAGGCATCCAATAAGCCACCATGACTAGTTTACATTCTTGAAACATAGAATTTGAATTTATAGGGAGCTTTAAACCCATCTATCCGGCCACGTAAAATAATTCCCGAGTGCCACAAAGATCTAATTCAAAGGGGGTTAAGGTTAGGCCCAGTGTGTGTGGTACTATTTGGGGCTACCTGACCCATCTGGGGCTTGGTACTAGTAGATGAATACCAAGAAGCTCAAGGTTCTAATGCTCACGTGGGAGGATAGTACTTAGTGGCAAAATCTAGGGCATCCTTCCCTATAGGTGACAATGTAGGCAACACTAGATCCTCTTTCCATTACCTTGGTCGATTCTTCGGCTACTGGAAAGCGTCGCTAGTTCTTTCGGGATGTTGGCCCCAATACCCACCAGAAGATATATTTGCAAGGCCTACTTACAATTGAGAGTGTGAGGACAATTAGGTATTCTAGGATGTTTGAGTATCATACGCAAAACAACAAAAACCATTTTTTGATTGACTGATCACATAGGATTAATATAAAGGGAAATTAACCGTTTATTTTCACTTTTTTTTATGTATATGATCACTTTTTTCTTTGATATATAGTCTCTTTCCTCTCATAAAACTGAAAAATATTTCCAAAATCAAACCTGGTCCACACCAAAACGGACCTAACGGGACCTCGTCGATCTAGAGACTTTTTGACCTCCCCCCATTAGAGGGAAGAGTGCCAGGTATTTCGCCATTTAGGCATCAAAGACGACACACATCCACCCTTATTGGTTCATCCTTTATTAGGGCGTATTTAGTTTGGAACCCCCAAGGGTCACCCAACGCCTCACTAGTGGAAACCCCCTCAAGGTCACCACACACCACTCCTCCCACAACCCCTAGAGGGTAAAGGAGCGCTACCCATTTGGGGAGCCAACATAATACACAGTTGGGTACATCACAGAAAAATCCCATAGAAAACCAGAGCCCTGTGTTTTCACAGTCTACAATGGCACTCAACACTCAGTTACCTTTCCTAGCATCTTTAAACTTTCTTGATGTATCAAAGTTAAAAAATGACCCCATTGTAGAATCCCATTTGGCCCCCCATGCCCACAAAGCTCCCTTTGTACATTCCAAAGTTCAAAGGGAAGCAAGCAGAATACCCTAAAAACCATGTAATGAATTTCCACCTATGGTGTTCTTTGAACAATATTATTGATGATATTATTATATTAAGACTATTTTAGCGCACCTTAACTGGAAAAGCCACGAAATGGTATGTAGAGTAGCCTTCTGCTTCACATGGAACCTTTAGCACCCTTGCTACTGCGTTCCTCACGTATTTCCAATTACCTATCCACCACGATTCTGGAATGGAGTTACTGACGCATTTTTGAAAAATTCCAGCCATCCAAATCTCATACCATTTCCATGAATGGTAGCGACATCGAAGTTTGTGTAAAGCCAAACTCAACGATCGAGTTTTACTGGACCTATTCCTGAAAATCTCACAGTAGATATTTCAAAGGATGTGGCAACTCAAGGACCTACTTCTGAATAGGATGCCATTAGAAAATCCCAACAACTCAAGCTGATATACACTCATTCATGATACCTCTATAACATCCTTCCTAACACCCTGCGCCTGCAAACTTATAAAGAATTTCCAGGCGCGTCGAACACTGCAAATAGATTGATAGGGGCATTGACCCAAAGTAACCTAGGTAATAGTGTAGTTTAACATAGTTATGTGTATTATCCTAACCAGAACATCCTGCAGCTAGGCTATCATTAGAGTCATCATGCACCTCTGCAGATCATGACCAATAGGGCGTCGTCGTACCATCATCAACAAGGAGGTTCATACCCTCCCGCACAAGGGACGCAGTATGCAACTAGGAATGTTGAGAGAGGAGCTCCCCCCTAGAAACCATATACAAACCAGGGACAGGAACCTCAATACTCCCACTCCCCTGCACATAACCCATCGATGCAAAAAAATGCACAGGTGAACTTTGTGCAACCTTCCCATGCCCAACCGTGCCAGCCATATGACTTGGATAATCATAGTCATCATCCTATTGCGACAAGGAAAAAACCAAAAAATAAACAAAAGGGAGATCCTGGAAAGGGAGGCAATAACCAACACCACCCTCTGTGATCTCAAGCTAGTGGCAAACCCAACCGAAATATAAACCAGGGGCCAAACAACTCCCAAGGGAAGACAAAGAGGGCTAATCTTCGAACCAACCACTCTTGTGAAATTTGTGGTGAGTATGGCCATTACACTCATCACTGTCCCAATCTCCTTGAGCTAAAGAAGCTTCAATTTAACCAAGGACAAGGGGGACCTACACAAGAAACAGCTGTAATGAAGGAGCCCTTCCCACACCAAGGTGCGGTTAGTACCCAATAGAAACAACCACCCCCCGATGATTCTGGAAACAATAGCCAGGAAATCTATATGACTAGCGAGGAAATGTTCTTCCAGACATGGAATCAAAGTTATGATACCCTGCCAGACACCAGTGCATTAGGGGATAGCACGATTGCACCTACAACACAGTTGACTATATCAAAAATTCCTATTGAAACTTTTCCAAAAATGGCTAAGGGTCCAACAGGGAGGGTAGGACACCACTTCAAAGAAGCCCATAATTATAGTATCATGGGTGACTTAGCGTAGTATCTCGCTTCCATGTTAGCTTTAGAGGTCCTGCAATCTTTCCCAAAGAAAAGGAAAGCCTTACTTTTCGCGTTAGGTGCAATCGACCCTACCAATTCACGCCTAATGGCTTTTGACTTAGATAAAGCTACCCCTAGGCCTCCTTCGTTGGTCACCTTGCAGATACCTGTGTTAGTCCAAAACATCACTATCCACTGATGTATAATTGACGAGGGTGCATCTACATACATCATGTCAAAAAGTGTTTGGCATAATTTGGGATCCCCCAAACTAAAGCCATTAGATATCACACTTAGAGCATACGACAGGCGCCTGTCTTCTCCCATCGTTCTTTATCAAAATGTCTTGGACTTATTTGACATAAAGACAGTCCTTATAGACATTGAGGTCTTGGATGCTCAGCTGGACTAAAATATACTCCTTGGACAGAGTTATATGTATGCCATGTCTTCCATAACATCCTTCGTCTTCCGGACCATGATGTTCCCCCATGAGGATTGCATCATCATCGTCGACCAGTTAACATACCATGACAAATGAGCTATGACGAACGCCAATTTCATTCCACCCTATGTAGACACATATACATAATTGCTCACATGGTAACAAGAATATGGCCCTGGCCAATTCAAACCATCGTCTATCCAGATCATTCCTAGGAGATCCCCCTGTCATACGAGAACCATTCACTGATATCACATGGGCCCCAGTGTGCATGATGTCATCATCAAGCACTGAGACTAGCTAGAAGACAAAGACTAGTAGTAACGAAACTGAGGCCGCTAGCATGACAAATTCTCTATCCTATGACATCCCCCAAACTCCTTTTCTATACCCTCCACCTGGTTTTGTGACACAACAATTTTTGGTAGTGGTAGTGTTGCCAAACATATCGTTTGCAATACTAGTTTGGTACTTGGTCCCACCTGCCATGACGTGAGGCACGGGAATCACTGCTACAAGATTAACCTCTATCACTCCTGAAGAGGCCCCACCTTTTAAGGAAAAACCCATAGCCATATCGGTTAAAGAGACTCTCGTCGTAAAGCCAGTAAAAGCAACAAGGAAAACCCCTAAAAAAGGGAAAAAATAGAAAACCCCATCATGCCAAGGGAGTTACAACTTTGTGCATTGTGCAATATTATAGGTGACCCTACTAATATCTACCTGAAGTTGGATGAATTAAAAACTCTCCTCAGCTCCGATCTAAATATCATGGCGAAAAGTTCCAGTAAAAAGGAAACAACCACAAAAAACCAAGGTAAAGCATTGTGCACCAACCACGCATGTGTTATTGGTAAAAACTATGGGCATTACACTTGTCATTGTCCAGAAATACTATGATATAGGGATGCCTTACATGCTCTAGAACAATCATATCAAGAGTATCTCCCCATGCAGTAAAATGGGGAAGAAAACTGGGTTATATTATACCTTGAGGAGGCACGACGGTCACTAGAAAGACTCTTGTTCATTCCTCCTCCTCTTGTCCAAAATTTTTCACTCTCTAACGAATGCGATCATTTCATCGCCGACTGTGCAGCCCAGGAGCTATTTCAAAGATGGTATCTGGATAATGTAGCGTACCATGCCGACCTTTTAGCGATCCAACATTCATGTCAGATATGTGGTGCGATCACCCATTACATCATTGCCAGTATATCCCTTGATTTCATTTAGCATTAACCAATTTACACATGACCATCACGCACCTCTCCTTAGAAGACGACTCAAATACAGAATCCATGGAAAGCTCAAAAATGCAAGAGGAGGTGACAAGCAGATCCATCCTCTTTCTGTCAGCGAAAAAGAAGCTGGTTGGAGGGCACATAGTCACCCCCAACCGCCCTCCATAGAGAAGACTATCCTGTGCATTATGCAACACAGACAACCATTTGGTCACCAAATTCATAGACCTATAATCACTATGTAGATGGTACCCAATTACCTCACCAGCTTTGAGGGAAGGGAATACCCAAGAAATACATTCTTGTCTAGTATGTCAGGGCAACCTTCATGCTCAACACCGTACTTATATCCATCAAGTGCGCCCACCAATTGACATCATACGTTCATTGGAAACACACTGTCGGGATATGGTCAATCTTGAGTTTAGAGAATATAATGTAAGGCATATTTCCCCCAGGAATCCCACCCCATATCAATACCAAAACATTTGGCAAGTCAGAAAGATGTGCAAGCCTAACAGGACCCATTTCCAGCCTATGGCGGCATGCGGCCTATACAAAAAAATCAACCACCAGGTAAATTAGTGTAAGGAACTAAAGCACTTCATGAATAGCTTTCACATGGTCTCCCATATCGCTCAGAATCATTTCTCTAACCAAGAGAAGATCACACACTTCTATTGTAGGATCTTCTCACATTTCCACCATATAATGAATTGTGAGAACCTCCCAAGGTTGCGAGCGGTAAAATCAGCATTCAGTCTTCATTCACCAAGAGAGCTAGATCTCTCAAAATCAAAAATTTGGAAATGGCAGCAACGAAATCTTTCCCCCACACCTGATCCTTTCTGAGTGTCCACTTCAGGGACGAATAGTAGTGTTGGTTCTCAAACCATCTAATCGGTAGGAACCGTGGTACCATGCACCATTTTCACTAGCTAGAACCATAAAACAAAGGAATTCCCATTAATGGAAACATTTAGGCACCTTTGCACCATGCAAAATTTCTGAATCCTGGAAAATGCAAGTACTCTTGGTACGCCCCATGAGGAACCTAGACTTGCTCTCATGCAAGCTACTACCATGGAAATTACTCCCCCACCAACGCCGACAACATGATACATCATATACAATTCATATCATCATGCATTAGAAACATGACTCATGATGTCTGCTCATTATTCATACGTGTCGAGTCAGCTACAACTATGAGAGTAGTTGTGCCAACGATGGTGAAAACCCAATCTATATGAACCCTGTCGACCGCGTCTGGTTCCACCGCATCAATGATGGAATCTTATTCATTTATGTCGACCAGTTCTGTTAGGACTGAACCACCTCCTCATGGCCTCACGCGGACTCAATCCCCATTAGGATCCTTATTCCACTTAGGTAAGGATATTCTTGAGGCTATGATAGAACTAGATTATTTGTGGGATGCAATGCATCACCACTCGTTTTTTATTCTTGAAAAGACGTTCAGCCCTAACAAACCAGGAAACCAAGAGATTTACGCAATCAAATCAGAATATTTCCTTCCATTGTGGAAAGTTGATTTGTTCAAAAATCCCATTTTGGTGCCCTATACATTCGAAGAAGGGAATGTGTAAAACATTTCCCCTACCATCAAGGTGAATATCTATTGAAATCATGAGAAATTCGAAGAAATCTCACTAGGGGCAGCATGTTTTCCAGATGAGGTAACCTCTTACACCCATTGTTGCAAGGGTATTGAGATATATTCACATAGGACTACTTGGAAATTCCAGGGCTTAGTCCCACTATAGTAGAGCACCACATTGACACTTCGCCTGATGTACCACTAGTACGCCAGAAACAACGTCAAATGCACCCATCCAAGGCAGAATAAATTAAACGAGAAATCGATAAGCTTCACAAATCCAGGTTCATATGCCCCATCACTTAAACATCATGGGTTTCCAACCCCGTTCCTGTCATGAAAAACCAAGGCACCATACGCGTATGTACTGATTTTTGCGATTTGAAAAAAGAATATCCAAAGGACAATTACCCTACCTCGTTCATCGACTAAGTCATCGATTCTTGCATGCGACACAAGGAAATCTCCTTCATGGATGGTTTCTCTAGGTATAACTAAATCCAAATACAACACATTGATCAATACAAGAGCACATTCACCACAACATGGGGCACATTCGCATATCAAGTAATGCCATTTGGTATTAAAAATGCTGGAGCCACTTTATAATGGGCCATGAATTATATCTTTCATGAGTTGGCATAACTCATCCTTGCCTACTTGGAGGACCTCACTATTCGATCTAAGAAGCGATATGATCATCTTGAGGATCTGCGACTGGTATTCCAACGATGTCGGAAATGCAACCTATGCTTGAATCCCCTAAAGTGCATCTTCTATGTCACGAAAGGACAAATTATAGGTTTTATTTTCTCCCAAAAATGGATTAGAATGGACCCCCTCCAAGGACTCCAAGCTATCAAAGAGGTTCCACCACCTCGAACCCTCAAGCATGCCAAATTTTGCAGGGAAAGGCCAATTTTTTGAGACGCTTCATCCCAGACTACGCCACTTGCACTCAGGGATTCCTACGCCTCCTCCGTCAGGGCATCCCATTCAAATGGGACGATCAAGTCCAAAAATCATTTGAGGTGCTGAAAGACACATTATCTTCAGCACCATTAATCAGTCCTCCAAACTACAACAAGGATTACACCCTGTATCTATCAGTGTCTAAGACTGCTTTGGCCATGGTGGTAATCCAGGAGGGCCTCAATAGGAAAGAACACATAATTTATTACGTTAGTAAAAATTTATCAGGCCCTGCATTAAGATATGAGCCTGAAGAGAAGACTGTGCTAGAATTGATACACGCAGTCCAGAAACTTCGACACTACATTATCTTAAAGACTAAAATAGTCATCGCATATATCAACCCCATGAGATAAATTCTCACATGTCATTTAATGAACCATAAATACGCTCACTGGATAGTTATACTGTAAGAGTTCAACTTACATTTCTACTCCCCCAAGAGCAAGAAGGCTTTAATTCTAGCTGAGTTCATCGTTGACCTCCCAAGTCAAACCAAAGGATCACCAGTCAATGATTAACTATCAGACGAACATCTCTTCTTAGTGATGATTTACGACCCTTGGCACAAAGATATTCTCTTATTCCTATGAACCCAAAAGTTCAAACCAAAGCTCACTCGTGACGATTGTAGGCACATCCACCATCAGGCCCCCCGATACCTCCTCATGGGAGCTGTCCTTTATCGATGTGGCATCGACACCATTTTACGTGAATGATGTAATCACTACACCAGATCTATAAAGGTTGAGAAAGATTCCAAATAAAGGTAACCATATACCAATCTTTTAGCTTGGTATCTAGCCCTACCAAACCGGAGAGGGCTCTCTACACAAAGTCACAACCAAGAGGGCTGGATGATTTAGGGTTTTAGGCTAGGTATGAGTACATGGGTTTTGATTTAGGGTTTCTGGGTTGGAACAACAAGATAGAAAGTACCATTAGGAATTGGAGTCAAGGATGGTTTCTTTCTACATATTTAAGGAAAATTAGGTCCTATGTAAATCCAGATAGATTATATGAAATGAGAGATGAAAATGAGAAGAAAGCCTAATACACTATAGGTATATATCAATCGATGGATATCCAGTGCAGCTTTAGAATAAATAACACAAAGGTAGGTTACAAAACAGAGCATCAAACATGGATGAATTATGCAAAGATAACCAGTAACACATAACAAGCATCATTAGTGTGAAAAGAGCATCTAACATGGATGAATTCCTATCACTTACTCTTAGACAATACTAGCAAAAAAACATAATCATGGAAATGATATATAGGAACATATACTGAACATAAACACCGTGATGAATCTCAAAACAAAGAAGAGAGAAGCCCCTGCATTTAATTACATAAAAATATTCAGGAAAAATACACCATCCAATAACCTCTCACTCTATTGAAAATCGAACCCTCTTACATACTAAAATAATCAAATATATAAACTATTACGTTAGCTAGTTGTTGCTAGCTTCTAGGGAAATAATCAAAACAATTATCTAAATTAAATCAAGATTATCCAAAATAATCAAATTAAAAGCAATCCTATATGGGCTCTCCTTGAAATCTGCAACCTCCTGTTGACTTTTCTCCATCAAATCTGGAACAAAATATCCTCTTCCATCTCATCATTTGACCATCGATCATGTGCCTAAGAATTTGGAACTGCTTCCAAAACAACTTCCACTGAAACAATCCTCCACAATGTAAGCCAAGACTCTATGCATATTGCATGGAATCTATGATGACATGGAAAAATGCACAAATTATCCCCTTCACTATAGTCTTCATAGCATATAATGCAGGTATCTGAGGTGTCCTTGTTATTTGCAGGTGAAGTAAATAAGAGACTTGATAATTCCCTGATCTGTTGAGAACTCATCATATTACGACAGTGATGTATTCTATGAGAAATTTGATCAACGCCATAAATAATAGCATACACAATGACCATGGAAAACAAATAGAGCAACCAGTTATGGAATCTGATTTTCATATTTCCACTTTGCAATTAAGAAGATCTGCCTGATTCCTCTTTGTAGTTGAAAACACACTACGTGTGACTATAGACACTTGAGTGCAAATTCAAGATATAAAAAAAACAAACAGATGTACATTAAAACTCCATTTTTGACAAACCCTTAAATAATAAGTCATGAGCAATATTTTCCCATGGAAATGAAAGTGACATCAGGCAGCATCTAAGAGGTAACATTTCAGAGTCCAACTTTTTAGCAACAACATAGGCTTGTTTTGCTGTTGTAGATGCAAAAATTTCAGCCTTACGCACAATAGTTCCTATACCCATTTTGACATTAGTTCAAGCATAGGATCACCTGGGCTCCATGTTGGGGTTGCAAGGTGAATGGTACAATAGGTGCATGAACATGTGATGGTGAAATGAAGAAAGAAACCGTTGAAGAAACATGGCTAATACCAATTTTTCTTCCAACAGTGAAAAGTTCTGACCCACACATATTCTTGGACCAGATCCAAATGGCATGAATTACAGTGGATGCTTCGCAGCCTTTGCAATACCCTCACTAAATCACCCCAGATTTAAACTCATTTGCATCATTTCCCGACAAATTTGGATCATGGTGCATTGCAAGTATTGGAATCGTAAGCTGAGTGCCTACAGGAAACGAAAACCTTCCAAGCTTCACTGGATTTTCCACTTGCCATAGCATAGCTACTGCTAGTGGATAAAGTCTGAGTGCCTCATTTAGAATCATTCGCACAATATTAAGATGATGCATGCTATTCCCTTCTAGATAAGTATTTTTTCTGCAGACTTAGACCACCTCTTTGCGTCCTCGCTCTTTCGAGTCTTGATGCATTCCCAGTAATATTATTGTCCATTTCAACAGAGTCGCTATAGTTTCATGTCCAGTAAGGTAGAAAGTCTTTCATTCATCAATAATTTCCTCTATGGTCATCCTTACATCTCGCAGGTTTCCCCTAACCTCTTTATCTTCATCATACATCATTATGCCAAGTAGATCAGTACCATAGCTTCCTACCTTTTCTATGTTAGCAGTCATTTCTCGAGCTTTAATGACTTGCATTACACCTCTTCTTATTTCTTTCTCCAACTTCCAATGTTGCCTGTTATTTCTTGTAGGCATAAATCCGATGCCATGAATATAAAAAGTACTCATTAATTCAGCTACAAGAATCATTTTTTAGCCCTGCAAACTAAAGATGTGCTTTCCCTCTACATAACTGCTACCAAATGTTGTCCGAGAAATAAGATCTGCTATCACATTGTGAAATTACTTGAGCATTTCAAATTCTTCTGCTCCAACTTTTCTGACAGATATTTTAAAAAGACAACCATCAAAGTCAAAGGCAACAATATTTTTTGATGCCTTCAAACCATATTTCTGCAAATAGTGCTGAGCAGATAGATGACTATCATTATCTGACAAAATATCTAGTAAATAATGGAAAAAATTATATGACATGACTATATGAACAAATGATGCAAGTATCCTTGGAAGAAACATAAGAAAAATATAAATTGCCAAAAATTTTCGATCATGGGATGATGACAGGAGTGATCCTTCAGTTACAAATTTCCAAAAAATAGCCAACCTCCTCTCATCCCTGTAGCATTCCATCAGAAACAAAATCCTCTCTTGTTTTCAGTTTTTTAGACATAGAATAGGAATGTATGGAATTTAATGATATAGGTAAGGAAGATAAAACAATGAGAATATGGTATGGAATGAATAAATTTACGAAAGAATGGTGAAAATGGTGATCTAGCGATAATGAGGCAATGGAGTCGTTGTGGAAAAAATTATGAAATTATGGTGAGAGTGCCGAAAATGAAGAGAGGCTTGTGATAATGGCAGAGCTAAGGCGAAAACATAGCAAAATAAGGTGAGGTGGGCAGGATGCAAATCCATGTGCTAACATTGGCTCCAAATGGGAAGGCAGCTCCTTTTAGGAGGTGTCAAGAACCGAAGATCTCTAGGAACTCATAGATCAGTGCCTTCTTATTGGGCATGGAGTCACAAATAGCTGCAAACTGATTTTACTTTCTGAAACCTAACCACTTATACAAACTGAAAATGCACACACCACAACCTGTAAACTAGATGTTGAAGGAGATGCTTGTCCAACAAGCTTATTTATGTACATATAACCTATTCTAACACCAGATGATTGATTTAAACCAATATAAAATATCCAATATAGCCAATCAAAAATCTGATCCAATACTTGGGCCCCTTCACTTCTTTTAACAAAAATTAGAGCCAGAGCTTGTAAGGACACTAGAAACTGATTGTAAGTCTGATCTCCACAAAAACGAACTATGAAATCATAAACATGCCAGGTACTGGAAATTAATTGGGACTCTGTAGGGAAGAACTCCTTCGTATAGAAATCAATAGGATCATAAAATTCATGACTTATCTCTTGATTTTCAAAGTATTCTGTAAATTCACTTTTATATCATCATATAGTTTTAGATATGAGTCATCATATTTACTATCAAAACAATCCTTGATTTCAACATTATGATGCAACACTACTGTTTCTTTTTCGGGAGGAGGGAGTTTTTCCAATAACTTTTTAGGATCTTGGAAATTATATGATTTGATTTGATCATTTAAAATCTTAATCTCCTTCTCAAACCTTTCAACAACTAATTCAAAGAAGCTAGTTTTATCTTCAGTAGAAATCTTCTTAGATCTCAGAAAATAAAGCACAGCCGCTATAAAGACCTCATCTATTTGAATATTCACTAATTGATCCCTAAGTTATTTCATAACTTCACAAAATACAGAGTTTTCCACCAACCCAATCATCTTGTTTTAGTACATGTCCTGATAAGTGAGCACTAGAGGTGCCATGGATGTCTTGATTTTTGGATTCTTCTGCCAATGGAGTCTTTTGATCAACTTGAACTGTGTGGAGTCTCCCGGTGGATAATTTTATCCTTCATATGCATCTGACCACTGTCCACCATCAGTAACCAGATATGAACTTTGTCATTATTTCCCATGGAGGATCTGACACCTTGCTCTCTGACAACGACACCAGTATGTTATCACTCCACCAGATATCTAAAGGCTAAGAAAGAGCCAAACAAAGGTAACCACAAACCAATATTTTAGCTTGGTAGCTATCCATATGAATTAGGGTTTTAGGCTATGTATGAGTACAAGGATTTTGATTTAAGGTTTTTGGGTCGAAACAACAAGAGAGAAAGTACCATTGGGAAATGGAGTCAAGGTTGGTTTCTTTCTATAGATTTAAGGCAAAGTAGGTGCTATGTTCAGCCAGATATATTATATGAAATGAGATATGGAAAGGAGAAGAAATGCTACTACACTACAGACATCTATAAATGGATGAATCTCCAGTGAAGATTTAGAAGAAATAAAAAAAAGATAGGTTACAAAATAGAGAATTAAACATGGATGAATTCTGTAAAGATAACCATTAACGCATAACAAGTATCATCAGTTTGAAAGGAGCATCTAACATGGATGAATTCCTATCACTTACTCTAAGACAATACTAGCAGAAAAACATAATAATGGAAATGATATACAGGAACACATACTGAACATAAACACCATGATGAATCTCAAAAAAAAGAAGAGAGAAACCCCTGCATTTAATTACATAAAAATATTAAGGAAAAATACACAGTCCAACAGCCTCTCACTCTACTGAAAATCGAACCCTCTTACATATTAAAATAATCAAATGTATAAACTATTACATTAGCTATCTGTTGCTAGCTCCTACGAAAATAATCAAAACAATTATCAAAATAAAATCAAGATTATCCAAAATAATCTAATTGAAAACTGTCCTATATGGGCTCTCCTTGAAATCTGCAACCTCCTATTGACTTTTCTCCATCAAATCTGGAACAAAATATCCTCTTTCGTCTCATCCTTTGACCATAGATCGTGTGCCTAAGAATTTGGAACTTCCTCCCAAACAACTTCGACTAAAATCATCCTCCAATTTGTAAGCCAAGACTCTATGAAGAATGCATGGAATCTATGATGACATGGAAAAATGCACAATTTATCGCCCTATCTATAGTCCTCATAGAATACAACACATTTTTCTGAGGTGCTCTTGTTATTTGCAGGTGAAGTAAATAGGAGGCTTGGTAATTCCCTCATCTATTGAGAACTCATCATATTATGACAATGATGTATTCTATGAGAAATTTGATCAACGCCATAAATAATATCATACAAAATGACCATGGAAAACAAATAGAGAAACCAACTATGGAATATGTTTTGCATATTTCCACTTTGCAATTGAGAGGATCTGTTTGATTCCTCTTTGCAGTTGAGAAGCACACTACGTCTGACTATAGACACTTGAGTGCAAGTTCAAGATACAAAAAAAACAAACAGATGTAAATTGAAACTCTGTTTTTGACAAACCCTTAAATAATAAATCATGAGCAATATTTTCCCATGGAAGTGAAAGTGACATCGGACAACATCTTAGAGGTAAAATTTCAGAATCTGGCTTTTTAGCAACACCAACAACAACATAGGCTTGTTTTACTGATGTAGATGCAAAAAATACAACCTTATTCACAATAGTTCCTATACCCATTTTGACATTATTTCAAGCGTCGGGTCACTTGGGATCCATGTTGGGGTTGAAAGGTGAATGATATGACATGTGCATGAACATATGATGATGAAATGACAAAATAAAACCGTTGAAGAAACATGGCTAATACCACTTTTTCTTCCAACAGTGCAAAGTTCTGACCCACACATGTTCTTGGACCAGATCTAAATGGCATGAATGATAGTTGAGGCTTCGCGGCCTTTGCAATCCCCTCACTAAATTTCCTTGGGTTTAAACTCACTTGCATCATCTCCCCACAAAGTTAGATCATGGTGCATTCCAAGGATTGGAATCGCAATTTGGGTGCCTGCAGGAAATGAAAACCATCCAAGCTTCATTGGATTTTCCACTTGCCATAGCATAGCCACTACCGGTGGATAAAGTCTGAGTGCCTCATTTAGAATCATTCCCATAATATTAAGATGATGCATGCTATGCCCATCTGGATAAGCATTTTTTCCATAGACTTCGACCTCCTCTTTGCATCCTCGCTCTTTCCAGTCTTGATGCATTCCCAGTAATATTATCGTCCATGTCAACAGAGTCGTTGTAGTTTCTATCTAGTAAGGTAGAAAGTCTTGCATTCATCAATAATTTCCTGTATGGTCATCCTTACATTTTGCAGGTTGCCCCAACCTCTTTGTCTTTGACATACATCATTATGCTAAGTAGATCAGTACCATAGCTTCCTAACTTTTCTATGTCAGCCGTCATTTCTCGAGCTTCAATGACTTGCATTACGCCTCTTCTAATTTCTTTCTCCAACTTCCAATGTTTCATGTTATTTATTGTAGGCAAAGATCTGATGCCTAGAATATAAAAAGTAATCATTGGTTGACCTACAAGAATCATTTTTGGCCCTGAAAATTGAAGATGTGCTTTCCCTCTTCATAACTGCTGCCAAATATTGTTGTCTCAGAAATAAGATTTGCTGTCACATTGCGAAATTCATTGAGAATTTCAAATTCTTCTACTCCAACTTTTTTGATAGATATTTTAACAAGACAATCATTAAATTCAAAGGAAGCAATCTTTTCTGATGCCTTCAAACCACATTTCTGCAAATAGTGCTGAGCTAATAGATGATTATCCTTAGCTGACAAAATATCTAGTAAAAAATGGACAAAATTATATGACATGACTATCTGAAAAAATAATGCAAGTATCCTTAGAAGAAACATAATAAAAATATCAATTACCAAATGTTTATGATCATGGGATGATGACAGGAGTGATCCTTCAATTACAAATTTCCCAAAAACTAGTTGACCTCCTCTCATCCCTATAGTATTGCATTAGAAACATCATCCTCTCTTGTTTTCAACTTTTTAGACATAGAATAGGTGTATATGGAATTTTAATGATATAGGGAAGGAAGAGAAAACAATTAGAATATGGTATGGAATGACGAAAGTTACGAAAGAATGGTGAAAATGGTGAACTGGTGATAATGAGGTAATGGAGACAATGTGGCAGAATTTATAAAATTATGGAGAGAGCGCTGAAAATGAATCGAGGCTAGTGATAATGGCAGAGCTAAGGCGAAAACATAAAAAAATAAGGTGAAGTGGGCGGGATGAAAATCCATGTGCTAACAGATGCCTCACTCACGATCAAGTTGAGCATGTCCTTAATGACTGTCACATCGAAGCTTGCAGTGGCCCCCTCTCCGGAATGGCCACTACTCAAAAAGTTCTACGGGTAGGATATTTTTGGCCCATGTTATTCCACAACTGCATTTTAGCAATCAAAAGGTGCGAGTGATGTCAATGCTTCTCTCACAAGGCATGAGCGCCTCTCGCTGCCCTGCACCTTGTCATAGTCTATGTTCCCTTCTACAAATGGGGGATTGAATTCATGAATTGCAACCCCATGTCATCAGGAAACCAAAAATACGTTATTGTGGCCGTTGACTACTTTACCAAATGGGCAAAGGCCATGCCCACATAAGATAGCACGACATAAACCATTGCACAGTTTCTGTTCAACCATGTCATCACCCGGTTTTGTGTACCAAAAGAGTTAGTCTTTGACCATGGAAAACACTTTGAAAATGAGGTTTTCAAGGAGCTATCTCATCACCTTGGATTCAAGAATGAATTCGCTTCACTATACTACCCCAAATCCAATGGACAGGTAGAAGATGTAAACAAAGTACCCAAAATGATGTTACAATGCATGGTGAATAACCACAAAACAAACTGGAACCACATGCTTTTCTCCGCCCTATGGGCATACTGCACAGAAATGA
Source organism: Pinus albicaulis (assembly GCA_034641835.2). Lineage (NCBI taxonomy): Eukaryota > Viridiplantae > Streptophyta > Pinopsida > Pinales > Pinaceae > Pinus > Pinus albicaulis. Next base: position 330,112,483 of record CM076578.1, read on the forward strand.
AACTGTCAATGAGGTTCACACCCTTCTACTTAGTGTACGAGGTCGAATTTGTGATTCCCATAGAACGTGAGATCCTGAAATTACACGCTGCCATCGAACTCCTCCATGACACCCAACATTTAGAGCAACTCTTAGTACAAATAGAATTTGTCGATGAAAGTCAACGACAGTCATTCCAACAGAACGAGGCCCATAAGAAGAGGGTGAATGCATTTTTCGATCGCAATATCATCACTCGATAATTTTACTGAGGGGGATTTAGTCCTCCACTATGATGTCGTGAAAGAAGCCCTAGGTCCGGGGAAGATCGAAACCTTGTGGAAATATCCCTATGTCATAAAACATTGTCTCCTCAAGGGGGCATACATCTTGACAAAGCCCAACGAAACACGCCTAAGCAACCCCTTCAATAGGCTCAACCTCAAGAAATTTTACCCATAAGGGTCAGGAGGTTTCAACGCTAGAGATAATATGCACATATCAAACTTTTTTTTTGATCACAAACATCACAGACTTGTTATAAATAAATGCTCTGGTGTCACAAATGGATCATCCCCCCAACCATTATTTTGGATTCGCTGATGGAGCATTGCGATGGTCTCAAAATCTAGTAGCAGCCACCTGGGTCATCTACTACCTTGACCGATCGCCATTCTTCACCAATGGAGTATGCATCAGATCAGCTACAAATAATTAGACAGAATATGATTCCATCATCAGGCTCATGAGTGATGCATTCAATCAAGGCATCTTCCACCTACATATCAACCTTGATTCCTAGTTAGTGGTTTCATAGTTAAATCAAGAATTTGAAGTGCAATATTCACAACTGTTTAGAAAATATTTACGTGCAAAAATATTAAGTTGTCATTTTGATCATATTACATTCAAACATGTACCAAGAAATCAAAACTAGACAACACATCGCATAGCTAACCACATCCTAGACTGGAATGCATCTCATATAAACCATCATACATAAAACCGAAAAACATAAAAAATATAGATATCCATCAGTGATACACAACATCCATCAGATCATACAAACCATAGACACATCATTAGGAACCGCAAAAAAAAAATACCTCTCGCATATATACCAAAAAATATGTGTGAGTACAAATAACAAGTCATGTATCTGACCCACATGTTAGCCAAAAAACACATATACAAATGTCATCAAAAAATAAGGGAAGCATCATCGTAATGGGTTCTTTCCCTGAGTACAAAGTATCTCTAGGGTTGAGCCCCACTAGGTGGGCCACCTGGACCCACAACTGTACCTGGTGCTAATATTAGGGCAGATGAAAAAACTGAAGCTATAACACAGCGCAAAGTCGAATGATAGCCCCTGTCCCGAGCCATCAATATCTCAAGCCAAACATCATCCAAATCATTGACGAACCCATGAGTCAACATACCCTGGGTTAGCCTATCCACTTGATCCTAGTAATATGATAAGTCAATGGCTTGGGCCTCGAATGCATCTAGCCGCTCCGCCATCTTTTCCATACGTGCCTCGGCCGCCTTAGCATGAGCAATCAACATAGCACACTCGGCAACAACCGATTTGCTGCCCTTTATGGATGGGCCAGCACCATCACCACCCTAAAGTTGCCCCGGATCTGCACCCTACTCGCTAGCATAGGGCTGAGTTCCTCTACCCAGAATCCTCCGATTGGGTTGGTTTCCTACCAACCAAGTAGTTGGCCATGCAACCACTCCCACATCTGCAAGAGTACAAATATAGTGTCAGTGTCATCGTAATACACATATAAATCATAACTACTCAAGAAATGCACAAAAAAGAACAAAAAAGCATACCTGCCAGTCCCCAAGTGTACCTAGCAGGAAGACACATATCAGGATCTCCCCGGTAGTCCATCCTAGAGTATGGATACTCAAGGAACATCTGAGGGTTGGCCTCGAACCAAGCCTCTGTGGTCGTATTCCAATAACGACCCACCTCACCTCCCCCACTGTGAGGAATCACGGACACCCATCGCCTCATACGAGGGTCCGGGTGAAAACCCATAGGAACGATCACCACAAACTGCAGAAGTACCACTCTCTCGAACATAATGCTGCATAGAATTATAGCAGATCTAAATATCTTAGATCTTGTTCAGACCTTCCCTATCTGTGACACCATACTGTCATAGTAATGACAGGAAAAGTCAAAGAAGTATCCAGCCCGAAGCCAGCGCAAAACACCAATTTGAGATCCCAACGCCCTGTGCAGTGAAAATGACCTATTCAATCTCACGATCATAGCCAAAACACATCACTCAGCTAGATCCGTCACTGATGATATAAGAATAAACCCCTCTGAAAGGTGCGCCCCGCCACAATGATTCTCCGACCAGCGCTTGAGCGCTACCCTCCTAGGTGGGAGTGGATGGGGGAGTGCCTCACCCTCAAGCAGTAAATCGGTCACAAATTATATATCTGTCTCTGGATGGATATGAACATCATGCCCTCACAACACCATCAATTTTAATTGTTTGTTCCAACAACGGACCAGGTAACACAACAGTCGATCATGCGACAACAGGAGGTCATTCTCAAGGAACTTGAGGAGACCCCATTGAGATAGCTGCTGATGGGTGTTGGCATCTTGTGCCATAGCCATACATAGGCCCGACCAGTCTCTCTCTCTGTAGAGCATCCTCCCACCAAATAGGCACACATTAGTGACATAAAAAAATTAAAAATTAAAAAAAAAAAATTAAAATATCTTGCCTTGGGTTTTCGACGTGCCTGTTCCTCAAACCTGCATGTAGACCGCGCGTCTGTATCTCAGAAAAATTCAAAATCCATGTGAAAAAATTCCCACGAGAGTGAAATCTCCATGGAAATCCTCAAATTGTCGCAAAGGTCTTCGCACCTATACCTTGATCGCCCGCGCAGTCAAGGCAAAAAAAAACTAGGGTTCTGAACAAACCTAATTTGTACGGACCCATGAGCAGTAAAAATAAAACAATTGAAATGTGGGATGTTCAGCACCCTACCTAACACTAATAGCGCAAATCCATGGTGCAAAGGCTGACCACAAAAGCAAGAAAGGCTCGGCAGCAAGCTCTGACCTCACAACTCTTAAAAAATACAAATGAACTGAAATGAGCCATATTGACCTATATATCGCCCTTTTCAAGTTTTTTGAAGGACCATAATGGGATCTCAGAAATCCCAATTGTGAAACCAAAAGCAAAAGAGTGATCAACACCTCATAACGCCTGAAGGAGGCTTCACACATTCGTGCCTCCGACAAAATATTTTTTTCATTTCCGACAGGTATGCGCTCTCTTATTGTTTTTTCATTCAGCACATTTATTAATATATCCAAACGAAAAATATGGTTTCCCTTCGGGTATTTTTTAAAGGTATTATAAAGTACAACAAACCACCTATTGCCCCATTCAATGAAGGTTCTAGAGTAGGTATCATTCTGCCCTCAGCATGATAGAGTCCCAAAGAAACTTTGCATATCCTGACATCATTTCTCCACAAACCATAGGTTCCAAACACCTTACCATGCTTATCATCTCCCCACCTTGCACATGATAAAAATCCTCATTGGTTGGTAGATCCTCCCCCTCCATGGCATCCATCACTCAAAGTAGGCCATGCATAAAAAAATATGACTCCATGGCCATATCGCCCCAGTCAAAAAATAACTTCATGATCATTCATCCATCATGCATCAAGTCAAGTTTAACCATATCATGATAAAACCCCTAAATTCCCAGACTACCATTTTCGCAAGCAGATTGAACACGCACCAACGCGTCTCGCATTTGGCCAACCATCTATCCATAAACATAGCCCATTTGTGATATTTCTCATCTGCTTCATCACCCCCGCACCGATGCTAACCAATGGGGACCCCTCCCTCAGCAGCAACACCTTCCTCACATCATCAGTGAGCGATCATTTTCATGTTTTTGAGGTACCCATCTCTGTGTTTGTACAAACCAAACCCATTTTATATTCTTTTGTCAAGTGTACAAATATTTTTTTACGAGAACATCCCCTACCCATCCACCCACTTTTTTCTCCCATCGTCGCAATCCCTAATCACCCTTGTTAGGAGCTTTACACATTTCATGAAAAGTCACCACGAAATTCATAACCAACATATACCCACCCTGGACGTCCTACTGACTCTAGGGCTTTCCTCATCAGAAATCATTTTGATTGCCACCAAACTTCTTTTTTCAAGCTCCGACCTTGGACCACTGAACTCCCATAATTATTTTTCATCCAATTCTCGCCATCATGTCTATATTAACCTATCATATCAGAGACCCTGGTCCCTTGCATCAGTATTTATCTTGATCGGTTGAGGCTTCCTTCTTGTCGACTTCAACAACCATTTTCCAAAAAGGAAGCAGTACCTTGGATGTCTCCTCACCTCAATAGGAGCATCCTCAGATGGCATTGTGGGAATCATAATTACCCATTGATGTCATCAATCCACCTAACATTCGACTACAACACAAGCTTTCATGTCAATATGGTATCATACTCCAAAGCCATTGCACTTTGTCATAATTCATCGAAGACTCGTGCCATTATAAGCATCTCTTTTAGCAATGCTTACATGGGAAGGTCCCACCCATACACTCATGCATACAATGAACATTTATTCTAAAATATGACATAACAATATTATGCATGTGGGCACTACATTCAACTTATTGTCGAAGAAAAAAACACCCCTGAGGGCATAAAAAATCGTCGTTATCAACGAAATCAGCAGATCACTACCATATAAGTGACACATACATAACCTTTAAATGTTAGATAGGCTTTTAACTAGCCAAAGAATCATGAAAATGGTACATGCCCACCTCATAGAAATATTGTATTTATTATATTATACTATCTCTTTTAGGTTTCCGATAGAACATGGTCCCTCTTTTACTCACAGTAAGGGGTCTCCAACCTTAGGTTGCACATAGGTCTCTCTCTCTCTCTCTCTCTCTCTCTCTATCTCAACATGGGTTATATAGAAAAAAAACTATAATGTATTTTGGCTATAGTTCTTCCTAGACCTTACACATTAGGGGGCAATTGTTATCACTGGAAAATAGGACAAGCAAAATACATCATCAAATCTCAAGCAAAATGACTTACAAGGTTGAAAAACATTATAGAATTTGGAAATTTTAACTTTCTCTATGGTCAGGAGGAAAAATTATCAAATTGTGCACATAAGACACAGGCAAAGCATGCTTCACGCATGTTTTTCTTCGATAGTAGCGCTGGTCTCTACGGCTTTCCCTCAATAAGTTTCTTTTTCCTGAGTATGGTGGAAGGTCACCATCCGGGACCAATTTGCACACTTCAAGAAGAAGATTCTCCACTTGAGGATGCCCAAGGACATCAACCTAGAGCCACCTTGAGACCTCAAGTGAGCGCACAATGGAATCAACCACCACTCTTGGGTCACTATCCACAATTGTACCAAGAGAGGGAAGAAGATTTGAATTTTTCCTATAAAAGGCCACCATGAGAAGAACGATTTAGAAAACATTGTTATGTTGGCTAAATTTCCCATGATCAAACCAGCAGTGTGTTGTCCAAGCAGCAAGAGAGTGAAGGGATTCATTTTTTGTCCATCCAACATCTCAATCCCATAGGAGAAGTGAGAGGCCTACATATAGCTTAAGGGGAGAGGAGTTCTTGATTTAAGTATTATAGCTCCATAGCTTTAAGGAATCACTGCGAGTGTTTTAGCTTTATACCTCTTTTTTACCACCAACAACTAATAAAAGGGGATTCGTTCTCTGTTGGTATTACTAGTTCATTTACTCGATATTGAGCTTGTGTTTATGTGTATTTGTTTTTTCTTGTTTCCTCCTCTTTTTGTAGTATACTCTGTTCCATAAACTACTTTTTCTACATGTTATGATGCTTCACTAACCATCTAACAACTCATTTTTTCCCTGTGAACATTTCTTGTAGGCTAGCAATCACTCCTATCAAGCATCGATGTTTTTCATACACTTGTGTAATAAACACACCAAAATGCATTTGAAACATAAATCTACCTATGAACCTACAACATATTCATGATAAGTAGAGTAAAATATATCCTAAATTTTCCATGAAATCGTAAACTAAATATGTTTGGTCTATGGTGGAAGACCTTCCTGCTCAAGCTCCAATGGAAGAGGTGAGAGAAGGAGACTTGGCAACACAATTTTGATATTTTGTATGATTCCAAAATGCATTGAAATTAAACAACTAATGAAGCATAAAGTAAAGACAAAAGTGTACACAAGAGAGATCGCAACCCATGGATTGGTCCTAACCAACAGGATAAGCTCCCTGAAATCAACTCAGTGAGAAAGAAACCAAAAGATCATCTTATTTCATAACCAATCTCTTACATTAACCATGAAAGTAAAAAAGGTCTAATACAGAGCCAAGGGTTCTCTAACTACATATAAAATCTGAATCATAATGAGCTCCTTCTCTTGCCTATTTATACAATAGGGTAGCTACCAATATCTCTCTAAAAGGTAGGTCTTTTTTCCCTTGAAACTCGAGAGAAGTGGAGCTTTGATCCCTCTTATCATCGACTTGCTTGACTTCCTTTTACTTAGAGCTATTGGAGGAGCATTTGAAGAGATATTGGCTGCTTCTAGGAGTTAATAATGTGGTAAACCTCCCTATGATTTCTCCTCGTTGTCTACTATGAGCCTTGATATAGAATATTTCTCAAAAATAACAATATTTCCTTAATTTAAACCATATTAGGCTTCAGTTCATGACAACCCTTAATACACCATTCTCACTGAGAAAAATATGACAAAATATAATTAAATGTGTGTGAGAGAGAGAGAGAATAAATAAGCTAAAAAGGTGACATTATAACTCCTTAAAATATACCTAATGATGGCCTTCGTCAAAGATCTTGTCCATAAGAATCACAAAATCAGTCTTGGATATGAAAAGGATGTGTCATTTCATATTCCAGACTATTCCAAGCCCATATATTTTCAGAGTGTTGGATTTGTTTATGATAATTCACCTTCAGCAGTTCGAGATTTTTCTCCTCTTCCACAAAAACCACAATAGATTGATAAATGCCAACATTTTGATCGAGTTGGCCATATGAATTATCATTGTTTTGATATTCATCCATGTGAGCAATGTCATAAAACTACTCATCCTTCACATAGATGCTTCGGAAAAAAAAAAAAACTCTTGCAAGAAAAAAGATTCATCTTGGATGGATTGCTTCTTGGAAATGGGAATCAATAGCTAAGAAAATGTTTCATTCATACGTTAGAATCTCTTATATGATATTAAAATACCTTAGAGTTGAGTTTTCACTAGGTGGGGGGAATGATGGTCATATACAAGTTTCAAAGCCACATCAAGCGAGCCTAAGCCACAACCTTCCATACCGGATTCAGGGTTGTAGCTAGATACAGATATGTCCATGAGCATGCTTTTGGTTGGTGGTCATCCTTAAACCATCTATGCAGGGTTGAGATTCTCTCTCTTCAAATAATTGGGGACACTTCCTCTAGTAGAAGACTTCAGCTTCTTTCCAGTTTGGAAGAGTTCCAAGAATTTCATTAAGCACTACAGAGTCGGTGGTCATCCTTAAACCACCACAGGTTGAGACCTCCCTTTTCAGGTGGAATTTCTCCCTTTTTATGCAGGTTGTAGACCTCCCTTTTCCTGGTTGAAGGTATACCTCTTCAAAGCATTAGGATCACTTCATCTAGTAGAGGACCTCAGCTTCTTACCAGATTTGGAAGAGTTCTACGAACTTCAGCAAGGTTTCAAGTGTTGGTGGTCATCCTTAAACCACCTCCTTATTCCAACAATTCAAATATCACATTCAGCCTAGTGCTACCATGCATATTTTGCATGTTTTGTATTACAACTCTCTTCTTGGACTCATATATACCCATTTAGATTAAGGGCGGGGATGTTGGACACCAAATCCTCTAAAGGTTTGTGTGGAAGGCAGATAGTCAAAGGCATTCCGAGAGACCTTGGAATATGGAATCCAAGTGTCACTCCAATGTACTATAAATATGTATCATTGTTAATAATAACAAAAATATCATGCTTATATTCATATGCTGGTTTTATTCTGCATGTGTGTCTAACACATATGAATCTAGTGGCAGTCCTAGTGTGTCTCCAGTTAAGAAATGAAGCAAAAAATTAGATGGAGAAAATTTGGAAGAAGAACTAAGAAAAATTAATCTTCCCACCTTTAATGGAGAGAACAAGAAAGGAGGGAAAGAAAAAACCTGGTTGTTGGAGATGAGAAATATCTTCATCTCTTTAATTACTCCTCAAATTTATAATCTAGAGTCGCCATATATCATATAAAAGTCAAGGATAATCTCTGGTGGGAACAAATCAACACAGTAAAACATTTGGATGAAAGGAAAATCACTTGGAAAAAATTTAAGGAATATTTACAAAGGAAATATTTAATAGAATGATACTATGAACAAAAAATACAGGATTTTTTCGAGCTACAACTAGGAAACATGACCATGGAAGAGTATGGTCGAAGTTTTGTGGAGTTACTGAGGTATGTCCATTTTATTAAGGATGAAAAGGTTAAAATCCAAACATAAATTAGTGTTCTACCTTCCTTTTATGTTGATAAGCTGAAATATGATGAACTGAAAATCGTGGAGGAAACCGTGAGGAAAGAAGAACAATTGTATAAGTAGAATAAAAATAGGACCATGTTGCACAAGGCATTGAACAATAAGAAAAGGAATTTTATGGAGAAAAGAAATAAGGGTTAAAAACCCTTTCCATTTAAGAATAAATTCCAATTTGGCCAGCAAAAAACCCAAGCCTATAGCCATCCAGAAGGGGGAAATTATTCAAGTAAAAGGCTTCATCCTCCACCTATTAAATGTTGGGGCTGTAAAGGAGACCATCGATTTAGATATTGTCCTCACAAGGAAGAGAAGGTGAGGACTATACATAGCATGCAAGATACAACTATTGTGGATGATGTGGTAAGAGGCATGCAAAGAATTTATGCAACCTTGGATGATAAAAGTTGAAGGTAAGCTAAACAATCAACCAATTTATATTTTTATTGATTCTGGAGCCAGCCATAGTTACATTAATGTGAATTCGTTTGAAAAAAGTAATTTGAAGAAAATTAATTATTCCAAAACTTGGTTAGTACAACTATCTATAGGTATGAAGAGAACGGTTACAGAATTAATTAAAGAATTCCCACTTGAAATGAATGGGCTGGGAACAAAAAATAACTTGAATGTAATTCTATTTTGTGCTTATGATTGCTTTATTGACATGGATTGGTTGGAAAAGAACCATGCAATACTTGATTGCTACAGTAATTCTTTTAAATGTATTGATGATGAAGGAAATTAAAAAAATGTCCAAGGAAATCCTAGGAGCCGATATCCATTAGAGAAATATCATCCATGCAATTGAAAAATAATTTCAAGAAAGGATGTCAAATACTTGCATCTCATTTGGAGACAAATATGTTCCAAAAATTAATATAGGAAATTACCGAGTGCTTCAAGAATTTTCTGATATATTTGTAGAAATATTTCTCCCAAGGAGAGAAATAGGTTTCTCTATTGATCTAGTGCTAGGAGAAATTATGATATCTAAGGTACCATACAGGATGACTACGTCAAAGCTTAAATAATTACAAATGTAGTTGGAGTAATTACTAAAGAAGGGATATATATGTCATAGTGGGGTGCTCCAGTTCACTTCGTTAAAAATAAAGATTGTACATTGTGGTCATGTATTGAATTCTGACAACTAAATAAAGTTAATATTAAAAATAAATACCCACTATCGAGGGTTGATTATCTCTTTGATCAGTTGTGTGGAGAAAAAATATTTTCCAAAATTGATTTAAGATCTAAATATCACCAGTTGCAGATTAAGGAATAAGATATCAATAAAACATCATTGTGAACTCGTTATGGGCATTACAAATTTGTTGTATTACCTTTTGGTTTATCTAATGCACAAAGAGTTTTTATGTGTTTAATGAATGAAGTCTTCAGAGAATAATTAGATAAATTTGTCATTGTGTTCTTCGATGACATCCTAATATATTCAAAAAATAAAGAGGAACATCCGAAAAGCTTGAGATTGGTTCTACAAGTACTTAGAGAGCATCAGCTTTATGCTAAGTTAAGCAAATCTTGATTTTATAAGAGTCAGATCCACTATTTGGGTCACGTTATTTTGGAAGAATGAATAGTTGTGGAACCAAAGAGAATTAAGGCTATCAAATAATGTGTAGCTTCGAAAAATGTTACTGAAATTAGGTATTTTATGGGTCTAGCTGGGGATTATAGGATATTTATTGAAGGGTTTTCTCGAATTGCATATCCAATTGCCTCTTTGCAGAAAGAGGGTGTAAAATTTGATTGGACACCTGAATGTGAAGCATCCTTTCAACATTTAAAATTATTATTAACCAGGGATGCGGTATTCAAAATTGATGATCCAAATGAGAATTTTTTGGTGTGCATAAATGCGTGAAAAGAAGGATTGGGGGGTGCTCTCATGCAAAATGGGCATGTAATTTTATATGAGTCCATAAATTTAAAAGATCACGAAAATAATTATGTTTCCCATGAATTGGATATTTTATCTATCATTCATGCATTGAAAATGCGAAGGCATTACCTCGTGGGAATAATATTTGAATTGAAAACTAATCATTATGTGTTGCCACATTTATTTGATCAGCCAAATTTAAATGCACAACAATTCCGATGGCTAGAATTGTTGGTAGAATATGATTTTGAAATGAAATATATTAAGGGGAAAGAAAATTGAGTTGCTGATGCACTCAGTCGAAGAGTACATGTTACGCATTTTGCATCAATCAGTAGCTATGAAACTAATTTGATGGGAAGAATTCTTCATGCTGGTAATTTAGACCAACAATATATGAATATTACAAATAATTTACAGTAAGGCGCAACACAACAGAGCTTCCAAGATTTCAAATTAGGCCTAGAGAATATTATGTTATATAAAATAAGAATTTATGTGCCATATGTTCCATCACTTAAAGAAATAGTTTTGCATGAATTGCACAGGGTACCATATGCTAGTCACCCCAGGAATCGGAAAACATTGACTGTAATGAAGAAACAATTTTACTAGGCAGGTTTAAAGATGGAAGTGGCTAATTATATAGTTGTGTGTATGGAATGTTAGCAGGTGAAATATGACCATAAACACCCAGCTGGTTTGATACAACCAATTCCCATCATGGAGTGAAAATGGGAGATGGTATCCATTGATTTTATTAATATTTTTCCTAGAAAAACAAGGGGACATGACTCCATAATGGTCGTAGTTGGAAATATTACAAGGTATTCCCATTTCATTCCAGTAAGTTCAACGTATAAAGAAATAAATATTGCAGACATCTATGTGCGGGAAGTTTCCAAACATCACGGGTTTCCTAAGGCAATAATTTCTGATAGAGATCCAAAATTCACATTTAATTTCTGGACCAAATTATTTAAAGGGCTGGGTACCAAATTAAACCTTAGCACAACATATCATCCCGAATATGATGGATAGAATGAATCGATGAATAAAATAATTGAATACATATTGCAGATGTATGTGATGGATAAACCATCCAAATGGGAGGACTACCTCCATATGGTGGAATTTGCATATAATAATTGGTATTGGGCTTCATTAAAAATGAGCCCATTTGAAGCTCTATATGGTAGAAAATGTAATAATATAGTTAATTGGAGTAAGATAGTGGATGGAATTATGGTGGGCTCTGAATTGCTCAAAGACATGGAAGAGAAAATGGTTAAAATCAAGAAAAATTTAAAATCTCAGGATAGGAAGAAAAGTTATGATGATAGGAACATGAAAAGTAGGCAATTTAAAGTAGGAGATGATGTATTTTTGAAAGTAAAATCAAAACAAAGCTCATTAAAATTACAAAATTGTGTGCAGTTAGTAGCTAGATATTGTGGGTCATTTGAGATCCTGAAAATGATAGGCCATGTTGCATATTAGCTTGCACTGTAGAAATTATACAATATGCATGTATATTACCGGACTCCCATGATCTAACAATTAAATCCACTGTTAAATATAGAATCCTTCTACTAAATTCTTTGTGAAAATTAAATTTCCAATTGCATACACATGAAAAAAAATCAATCGCACATAACAAGATGTTTTACTGGGAAAGCTTAAAGCTAAAAACCCCAACTATCATATATTATGTATATCATGTAATCATGAAACAATCTCATAAAAAGCTCAGCTCATAGATCTCTCAGTACAATATATAATCGTCTCACACTGTCATGTAGAAATTTTCATATCTATGCACCAATTTGCTACCTCCTAACAACCTACCTCCACTGTGCAATCCCTGTTGAAGAAGATCCCTTAATGAATTCAATCTTGCCTTTTCTTGATTTCAAAATCCTCATTGGAAACTCCAATGTGTGTGTAGATGCATTGAATGCATCACTATAGTCACAACTGATAGTCAAACACACCCTTTCACCTATCTCTCCACTGGGTTTGCATTGGATCTGACATGCAAGTAGTTAACTGTTGTAATTCTTCAGTTGCAAGTAAGACACTGCTTGTGATTTAATTAACTAATTAATTCACTCATCTTTCACTAGTGTATCTTTATTTACAACTAGCACAACTGATTTTAACTCACTTAACTGAGTTAAAATAAATAACAACTCACATAATTACTCTTCCAACTCTGTTACAACTCTGCCACAATTAGTTATAACGAAGTCCATCATGCACGAGTCACCAACCAACCTTGGAATGCATAATTCCTTCATCTAACTAGTTTTCCACATCAGTTAACTAAAATCAAGTGCTCCAAGAGAATAGGTTATTATTTATTGTCTGATTATTATTAAGGGCTAATAATAATCGACATGCATTCTATTATTAGATATGTGATCTATAAATAGAATTCGCCCATGTTCTAAAAACATAAAATAATATAAATATAGAATTTTCTCAACCATCTAGAATCAGCATCCTGCTAATTTTAGAATATGATCACCATTCTAAAAATAGACATACACCTAAAAAATAGCCTGCGGGCCCCACCTAGTGAAGGTGCTTAATTTTCAATAGGATCATCATCTTGTTGAATCTCAAGACTCCCTCTCAACAAGAAAGGGATTATCCTTCACCCCGATCCTATCTCTATGGTATTCGAATTTTCTCCTGGTGAGTGCCTTCGTCATAATATTTGCATCCTGATCTTCTGTAGGAATGTACTGAAGCAACATGATCTTCAACTGCACACAATATTTGATATGATGATACCAGATATCTATATTCTTAGATCTATCATGAAACACAAGATTAATCGAGAGTTTAATGCAACTCTGATTATCACAATGAATCACTATAGGATCTAAATGAGAATCGAACAAACTAACTAGAATATTCCTCATCCAGATAACCTCATATGCAGCTTGACTTGCTGCCATGTATTCCGCTTCCGCTGAACTGAGTGCCACAGATCTCTATTTCCTTCTATACCAAGAAACAACTATAGATCTGATACTTGAAACCCCTCCTGATGTGCTCTTTCTCTCCATTGGGCTTCTTTCACAATCTGCATCCATGAAGCCATGTAACTTCACCTCATTCATCTATATGTACCATAAGCCATACTTATATGTGCCCCTGAGATATCTCAGGACATGCTTGCCCGCTTTCCAAAAGAGCTTGGTAGTCTTAACCATCGCTTGACTAAGCTGGTTCACTGCATAGCATATTTCTGGTCTTATATTAACTAAAAACATGAGAAAACCCACCAACTCTCGATAGAAAGTAGCATCCACTACCTCTGCCGATGTAGCATCCTCTTTCCTCCAATTTCCTGGAATAGGAGTATCCATGGGTTTGCATTCCTCCATGTGAAACTTACCGAGTATCTCCTGTGCATACTTTCCTTGAGACACAAATAGTTCACCTTCTCGCTGCCATATTTCCAATCCAAGGAAATAATTAAGGAGGCCCATATCCTTCACCTTGAACTCCTTTGCAAGGTCCTCCTTTCATGAGTGTATCAACTGCTCATCACCAGCCAGTATTAAATCATCAGCATAAAGAACAATGATTAAAAGCTTACCCTCCACCACAATCTAGTATAGGTTTGCATCCGCCTCACTCTTGGTGAAGCCAAGTCATGTGAAATAGTTGTTGATCTGAGTGTACCAAGCATGGGGTGCTTGCTTCAACCCATACAACACTCTTTTGAGTCTGCACACGTGCGACTCGCTGCTGAAGATCTCAAATCCTTCAGGCTGCTCAATATACACTTCTTCCTCAATGATCCCATTAAGGAACATAATATTTACATCCATCTCATGAATGTGCCAACCCATCTACGCTAAAAGAGAAAGGATGGTACTTATGTAAGAATACCATGCGACAGGTGCAAATGTTTCTTCATAATCAATCCCCTCGTTCTGTGAGAAGCCCCAGGAAAAAAATCTTGCCTTATAATTCTCAACACTCCCATCAACAGATTTATTTACCTTGTATATCCATATTGAACCTACCACTGATTTATCAACCGGCCTTGGAACAATTTCCCAAGCACTATTTCTGACAATGAAGTCATACTCCTCCACCATTTCCTTTACCCATGTGGGCTCCTACACTGCTTCCTGAAAAGAAGATGGCTCTGTCACAATACATTTTCTCATGAGAGCTATGTATCCAGTGAATCGGTCAGGATATTGTCTCTAACTATGCTGTGAAGTAGGGACTCCTACATTCTGTGCCGCATCAAGCTTCAACCTCTCAGCTTCTGTGGTATGCCTTCTGCCAGTTCTGATGTTTGGCTCTGCATGAGTGGACTCCTCAACTCCATGATCCTCCTCCTGTGGCTAATCCACATATTGAGGCTCATATTTGGGAACAAGAAGTTGCTCCTCTGCATGCAAGTGTATCTCTCTCTAGCGACAAATTCATGATTTTCTCTTCATTGAATTTTATATCATGTCGCACCACAGTCATTCGACTGTTTGGAAAATACACACAATAATTATGGGGTGTTACTGTGTACCCCACAAATATCCCAAATTCTGCAGTCAGCTCCAGCTTCTTCCAGGCATTCTTGGTCACATGAACATAAACAGATGAGCCAAAAATCTTAAAGTGAGAAACATCTGGTTTCTTGCCAGTAAAAGCTTCTTCAGGTGTACTCATGCTAAGTACTCTATGAGGACAATGGTTTTTCACATAAACCACAGTGTTGCATGCTTCTGTCCACAAGTGCATTGGTAGGCCCTGATCATGTAGCATAGCTCGTGCAGCACCCACGATCATTTTGTTCTTCCTCTTCGTGACCCCATTTTGATATGGGTTATGAGGCACTATGAGTTCTCTTTAAATTCCTTCTTTGCTACATAATTTTTTGAATTCGTTCGAGATATATTCACCACCATTATCACTTCATAGAGCCTTCAATTACTTCCCCGACTCTTTCTCCACCAATGCTTTAAACTCACATAACTTTGAGAATGTTTGATCCTTCTTCTGCATGAAGAAGATCCAACATCTACGAGAATAGTCATCAACAAAAATAACATAATACCTGTGTTTTGTTGTTGAAGCAACCGAGAATGGACAACACACATCTATGTGAACTCTCTCTAGGATCACCAAAGCACGGTTCTCCTTTTCATGAAAGGTGGTCTTCACAAACTTACCCATAGTGCATCCCTTGCACTGATCTATCTGTGCAATTGTACCCTTGGGAATTCCTATAGAAATCTACTGCAAAATCTTCAGGGCGCCATGGTGAAGATGACCCAATCTCCTGTGCCATAATTCACCCTTGTCCCAGCTCACCACTTCTTCTTCTTTGCCCACCATTGTAGCGCAACCATCTACCTCTAGCTTGTATATATTCTTCACTCAAATCCCTATCCTCTTGGTTTGACCTATTGTTTTATGTTGCAGGAAATATTTTCCATATCTGAAAACAACGTCATAACCTATGTCCTCCAACATTGCGACTGAGACCAAGTTCTTCTTTAGACCTGGAACATGCATAACATATTTTAACAAAAATAGTTTACCTAAATCCCTCTCAAAGGTAATGGTACCAATGTCGGTCGCACTGTATCTTCCATTGTCGCCCATCTCTATATGCATTTGGAGATCTTTCTTCTCCAAGTCGTTGAACAACTCCTTATCTCCCATCATGTGGAAGGAAGCACCACTATCAAGATACCACATTGATCCCATTGTGCTTGAAACCAAGCATGCAATCAAAGGGAAATCAAGTTCAAATTGAGAGGCAAGGGCCTCACCAGCTGCAGCTCCAGTAGCCTTCTTGTTCTTATTTTTCTGTGGGAAGTTAGTGGCGAGATGCCCATGTTCATGACAGTGAAAACACTTCACCTTGGACAAATCCAACTTCTTGCCTTTAGCTTCGGATTTTGATTGGGATTTCTTCCCCTTCCCTTTCATCACTTTGGAATCCAAAGAAAAATCCTTTTCATCATCATGATTTGATTAAGAGCCATCCCTCATACTCCGCCTTATCTCCTCCTGCACTAGATCTGACCAAAGTCGTTTCCAATCTGGTAGTTTCTCCCGCCCATTGACAGATTCTTGATAACTGTGCCAACTCTTCGGAAGTCCAAGGAGAGCCATGCTCACCAAGTCATCATCAACAACTGTAATTCCTACACTCCCCAGCTCATCCATACATTGGAAAAAATTTGTGAGATACTTTGGAATACTGTCGCCCTTCTCCATTTTTATTTTTCTGAGTTTATCTTTCAGCGTCAACTTCCCATGGTCACTGTTGCTTTGGAAAATATCTATCAAAGCCTTAAAAATTACAAATGGAGTGGCTTTAACATGAAGGCTTGACACAATATGGTATTTCACACCTTCCAACATAATTCTTCTTGTCTTCGCTACTTTCTTTTGCCAAGCGTCAAGTAATGCAGCATTCGTCGAAGTGGGCTTAGGAACATCGCTATCGATGAAATCCTTCAAGCCATTATCTTTAAACACTACCTCCATCCTATCCTTCCAGGCTATGTAGTTCGAGCTTATCTTGAGTGCATACTCCAACCAAAACCCATTGAAAGCCATTTCAATGTTTACTCAACTGTCGCACCAACAAATTCTTGTAGCAAATTCGAATTTTTCCACCAACACAAAACTCAACACTTCTTCAATATTGCAATATTCAATGATTAACACCGCTTCGATACCATGTAGAAATTATAAAAAATGCATGTATATTACTGGACTCCCCTAATCTAACAATCAAATCCACTGTTAAATACAAAACCCTTCTACTCAATTCTTTGCAGAATTTAAATTGCCAATTCCATACACATGAAGAGAAATCAATTGCACATAACAAGATGTTTTACCAGGAAAACTTAAAGCTAAAAACCCCAACTATCATATATTATGTATATCATGGAATCATGAAACAATCTCATACAAAGATCAGCACATAGAGCTCTCAGTACAATATACAATCATCTCACAATGTCATGAAGAAATTTGCATATCTATGCACCAATTTGTTGCCTCCTGAAAGCCTGCCTCCATTGCACAATCCCTGTTGAAGAAGATCTCTGAATGAATTCAATATTTCCTTGCCTTGATTTCACAATCATTATTGGCAACTCCAATGTGTTTGTAGATGCATTGAATTCATCACTATAGTCACAACTGATAGTCAAACACACTCCTTCACCTATCTCTCCACTGGGTATCCATTGGATCTGACATGCAAGTAGTTAATTGCTGTACTTCTTCAGTTGAAAGTAAGAAACTGCTTGTGAATTAATTAAATAATTAATTCACTCATCTTTCACTAGTGTATCTTTGGTTACAACTAGCACAACTAAGTTTAACTCACTTAACTGAGTTAAACTAAATAACAACTCACATAACTACTCTTCCAACTCAGTTACAACTTTTCCACAATTAGTTATAATGAATTCCATCATGCATGAGTCACCAACCAATCTTGGAATACGTAATTCCTTTAGATAACTAGTTTTCCACATAAATTAACTGAAATCAAGTGCTCCAAAAGAATACGTTATTATTTATTTTCTGATTCTCATTAGGGCTAATAATAATCGACATGCATTCTATTTTTAGATATGTGATCTATAAATAGACTTCGCACATGTTCTAAACATAGAAAATCATCTAAATATAGAATTTTATCAACCATCTAGAATCAACATCCTGCTAATTTTAGAATATGCTCACCATTCTAAAAATAGACATACACCTAAAAAATAGCCTGCATGCCCCAACTAGTGAAGGTGCTTAGTTTTCACTAGGATCATCATATTGTTGAATCTCGACATGGACTGCCTACATATTTGCATATTCATGATGTATTTCATGTTTCATTTCTTAATAAATATGTACCAGACACTAATCACGTTGCTAATTGGAAAATGATTCAGGTGGAACTCGAGCAAGATTTCCATGTTCAACTGGTGTAGATTTTAGACAAAAAATTAAAGGTGCTATTGAATCGAGCCATAGGTATGGTAAAAGTACAATGGACCATGATTGGTCATGAGGATAAGATTATAATTCTCGTTTCCTTGATTCTAATGGTGTGAACGGTACTCCAATCCGAGATCGTATGAGGGAGATATTTCTCTTCAAAGTTTGACGAGAACAGGGTAAATTCCAGGCCCACAACATGCCACATGGCATCCCAATCAGCAAGTGAGACCGACATGGCAGCCAATCAACCATTGACACTTGGAATCCAATCAACCATTGACACTTGACAACCATTTTCTCCTTTTCCCTGCAAAAAAGACAAACCAAATTAAATACTCATTAAAAAAACAAAACAAATCTCATTATTTTTAAACCATATAAAACAAAATCCATATAAAACATTTTTAAAAATAAATATATGGTTATTTAAAAATGGGCATGATCCAAATAATTTAAAACCAAACAACATTAAAAAAATGGTTATACAAATTTCATAGTCAACGAATTGTGTTATGGGTTGGATGGTATCATACCATACCTACAAAACAAAGGATATTAAAATTTAAAGTGGAGGTTTGTTATGGTTTGTTAAAACTAACTGAAACCATGTTTAAACCATATGCCATAGTTCCAAAAACAATCTGCCAATATTTTTTCAAGCACGCCCAAAATAATTTATTCGTATTGTAACAAAAAACCAAACGATATGTCGAGAATGGAACACATAATCAAACAGTGCTAAGTTGGGCATTGCACCATTACACCAAACGGTCTTCTCTATTTTATCCACCACCTTTTTAATATAAGAACCTCTCATTCCATTCGACCAGGGGGGAGACTGATGCAGAGTTTAAGTTTAATATTTTTTTATTGCAGGTATGGAACCATGAGTGGCCAGAGGGGTGGAACCTTGCTTATGGAATCTTGAGGAGCATCAAAAAGGTTCCTTCACGTCCCGAACTTGACAAAGTTGGTTTTTGATAAAATTTATGTCAAATTTACACCTCTCGGTGATAGGAACTCAATGGCTATGTTTGTTTCAATAGCAGAGGCTCCCATTTTTCGGCTATTTTCCAGATTGGAGTGATGGTGTCCAATTATCAAGTGTGGATAGTCAATTCTATGGCCCTCGACTCCAAGAATTCGACAGTGCAACCAGATTTAGTAGTTGAGCATCCGTTTATTTAGCCAAATTTAGGGGTTGAGGCATATGAAGTTTGATCACATGAATATTTTTTCTCTAAGATGTGATATGATTTCTAGATCGTTGCTTAATTCATATGTGGGATCTTTTTTTTGTTTCATGTGAGATTATGCCATGCTGATAGGAGGTCCATTGTGAGTGAGATTTCCTGCAGTGGAACATCTCGTGCAGAGACAAGCCATTCATGTTGAGGGAACATCCTTGTATAAACTTCATTCATGTACATCTTCACATCTTCACATCTTCTGTCACTATATGAAGTGGCTTACCCCATTTTGACACCGAGCCGGGAGACGTAGCCCACACTGGGTGAACTCCATTATCAACATCTCGTGTTTTTATGTTGTTGATGGTTGTCTTGTTTCCTCTTGCTTAAGAATGCATATGTGTTCTTCTATGTGACTTTAAAATTTAATTATAACAAACATCACAAAAATAAGAGATCATGGGTGAATACGGTAGCTAACAGATCTAAATCAAGTGGTATGAGAGTGGTTTTCTGGATGATGTGAATTGCGAGCGTGAACAACGATTGAATGTGCAAAAATGGAGGATGGAAAAGACATGTAGGAGGCCATGCTCAGGATTTCCAAAATGATGGATATGATGTATGAAGCTCATGAAATATGGGAGAAAGAATAAGGAGAAAGTGATGCTTCATCCACATCTTCCAGTGAATATTCATCGCCTTCATTTTCTTCTCATCTTTCGAATGAGGAGATGAACTATAGTCTTCAAGAATATAATGCTGAATTGAAATTGCTTCTATGAGAGGAGAAATAGGATAAGAAGAGAGTGTGTTGTGAAACCAGCTCCAAAAATAGAAGAAAAGAGATATCAACGCCTTAGAAAAAATCCACTTCGAGGGGGAAACCTCCAATACATTACATGAATGAACAATTCTTGGATGATACAAATTACAAAACCTCCTTTCTATATATAGGAGTCCATGGGGCCATAATGTAATCCTAGTGGGGCCACAATGTAATCCTAGCCGACCTAACAATAATAATTTTAGGGCACAATAATAACAATATGGGGGTTACAAGGGTACAATAATAACAATAAGGGGGTTACACTAACAACAATAAGGGACTATACTAGTAATATAGGGACCTAACATGCCCCTCTCCTTGAAAAAAAGTGTTGTCCTCAACGCTTGAGTAGCTCTGGGTGCTTTTGTATAAAATTCTCATCCTCCCATGTAGAATCTTCAGTGGGTAAGTTCTTCCACTTGATGAGATACTCTGAAATTGATCGATTCCGTAGTTGTCGAGTTCTTGTTTCCATGATTGCTTCTGGTTCCAATATGATTTTCCTTCCTCATCAAGTTCTGGAAATATTGTTTGAACTGGAATATTTTCACCTATAACCTTCTTTAATCATGAAACATGGAAAATTGGATGCACTCGTGAAGAAGCGGGAAGCTCCAATTTGTATGCCATAGTACCAATCTTTTGCAACACCTTGTAAGGACCATAGTACTTTGGCGATAATTTATTATCCTTCTTAGCTTGCTTGAGGGACATTTGTTTGTATGGTTGTAGCCGTAAAAATACCCAATCTCCTACATCAAAACTTCTCTCACTGCGATGTTGATCTGCCTGTTGTTTCATTCGATTTTGTGCAAAATTTAGGTTATCCTTTAAGAGTTGGAGAACTTCTTGCTGATGCTCGATGTGATCTTCCACTGCTTGAACCTTCGAATTTTCCCTTAAAGATGATGTGATCGATGGTGGATGATATCCATAAAGTGCCATAAATGGGGTCATTTTTGCTGCGGTATGGAAGGAAGTGTTATACCACCATTCAACGAGAGGTAACCACTTGACCCATTGTGTTTGTTTATCAGATACAAAAAAACGAAGATATCCTTCCAAACATTTATTTACTATCTCATTTTGACCATCGGATTGAGGATGATAAGATGAGCTATGAGCTAATTGAGTACCCAAACAAGAAAATAACTCCGTCCAAAAATTTCCAGTAAAAATGGGATCTCTGTCGCTCATAATAACCCTTGGGTTTCCATGTAGCTTTTGAATTGTTTCCATAAATGTAGTAGCAACTGTACTTGCTTTAAATGGATGAGATAATGCACAGAAGTGTGCATACTTGGTAATTCTATCAACTACCACCATGATGACACTCTTTCCTTTGGACATAGGTAAACCTATGATAAAATCCATTGAAATCTCCTCCCAATGTTGACTTGGAATGGATAAAGTTTGTAGAAGTCTCGAGGTATTAATTGTCTTAACTTTATTCTGCTGGCAAACCAAACATTCCACCACAAAATTTTAAATATCAGATTTAAGGCCATCCCAAAATAATTCTTTCTTCACCCTGTGGTAAGTTTTTAAAAATCCTGAGTGTCCTCCTAAAGGATAAGTGTGCAATTCCAAAAGAATCTTTTGTTTTAGTTGGGAATTCTTACAACTATATAAGTGATCTGTGTACCATAAAGAATCATTTTTCTAACTAAATGTATCAGATGTACTAGGATCTTGCTGCAGCTTTTGAATGAGTGCCCATACTTCTTTGTCCTTCTTCCATTCATCTCTTGCTTCGGTTATCCAATCTGGTTGGATAATAGAAATGGTACAAAGCAATGCTTCCACCTCTTCATTCTTTCTTGAGAGTGCATCTGCAACAACATTAAGCTTCCCTTTTTTGTAGATTATTTCAAAGTCATAACCCAACATCTTTGTGACCCAGTTTTGTTACTCTTCCGAAGATAGTATTTTTTCCAAAAAGTTTTTAAGACTGTCATGATCATTTTTTACCTTGAAGTGTCTTCCCATTAGGTAAGTTCGCCATTTCTTTAGTGCATGCAGTATTGCTAACATTTCCTTCTCATAAATAGGTTTCTGTAAATACTTTCCTTTTATTGGACAACTTTCAAAAGCAATGGGTCTTCCTTCCTTCATTAAAACAACACCAATTCCATTTCCTGAGGCATCACATTCCACAATAAAGGTTTTTGTGAAGTCTGGCATAGCTAAGACAGGTGCTAGGCACATTGCCTCTTTAAGATGTTCAAAGGCTTTAGTTTCTTCAGGATTCCATGAAAATGCATCTTTCTTCAATAATATTGTTACAGGTGCTGCTATTCTCCAATAATTCTTAACAAACTTGTGATAATACCCTGTTAACCCGAGAAATCCTTGCAACTGCTTTATGGTTGTGGGGAATTTCCATTCCTTAATGGCTTTAATTTTGTTAGGGTCTACCTTAACACCCTCGAGAGATACAATATGACCCAGATATTCCACCTCTTGTACTCCAAAGAAACATTTGGATGTTTTTGCATATAATTGTTTCTCCTGCAATAGTTTGAGCACCCCGTCAACATGTTCAACATGATCCTTCCAAGACCTGCTGTAGATTAGTATATCATCAAAAAATACTAGCACAAATTTTCTAAGGAAGGGTTTGAAAATGGAATTGATCAACCCTTGAAATGTAGAAGGTGCATTGGTAAGGCCAAAAGGCATGACCAAAAATTCATAATGACCCTCATGAGTTCGAAATGTTGTTTTTGGAATATCTTCAGTCTTCATTCTAATTTGATGATATCTTAAACGAAGATCCAACTTGGTAAAATAAATTGCTCCATGTAATTCATCCAATAATTCATCAATCACAGGAATGGGAAATTTATCTTTAATGGTGACCTTATTGAGCTCCCCATAATCCGGACACATGCGCCATGATCCATCCTTCTTGTGTACCAATACTACAGGAGCAGAGAAAGAACTTTGACTAGGTTGAATTATACCCGCCTCTAACATTTCTGTAATCATACGTTCAATTTCGCTCTTTGGAAGTAAGGATATCTATAAGGCTTGATGTTTGGAGGAACACTTCCTGGAATCAAATGAATAGCATGATCATGATCATGAATAGGTGGGAGTCCTTTGGGAGTTTCAAACACCTTGGAATGATTGTCCAAGATTTGTTGGAGATCTGCAGAAATAGATGATTTTGATGTTGGAACTTCTAGTGAGCATAATTGTGCAATTACGCCTCGTTGTTCTTTCTTTAGAAGCTTTGTCATGCCATTAGAGCTTATTATCCTTCCTGGCTTCCCTTCAATACCCCGTAATTCGACTTCCTTTCCTTCTGAAAAGAATTTTAAGAAAAGTTCTTGAAAATTAAAAGCTACCGTCCCCAAAGATTGTAACCATTGTACTCCTAGTACAACATCAGCACCTCCCATAGGAATGGAAAACATTGAAATATTCAATACATATTCCCCCATGGTTAACTTGATATTATGGAATTTTCCAGAGCAATTTATAGTTCCTCCATTTGCAACCATCACTTGACATTCTGGTGCTGGGTATAGGAAACAATTTAATTCCTTGGCTACCTTAGAATGAATAAAATTATGGGTGCTACCTGAATCAATCAACACTATTACCTTTTTTTTCTTGATATGTTCTTCTATCTTGAGAGTTTGAGGAGTGGTGATTCATGCCAATGCATTACACGATATGGTCGGATTCATTTCTTCCTCTTCTAGGGCTGGTTCCCGGTGTATATCCTCTTCTTGTTCATTTTCTTCTTCCTCTTCACAATCTATGTAAAATAATTTCTTCTCAGCACACTTATGACCTTTAGTGTATTTTCTATCACAACCGTAGCAAAGCCCTTTTGCTCTTTTTTCTTCCAATTTTTGTGGTGTCAACCTTATAGGTTGTGGAAATCTAGATGTAGCAACACTTCCTTCTTTATAGAATTGAGTGGTAGGCTTCCTTGTCGCCATAATTTTACATTCAACTTTTCTTGCCAACCTGAATGCCTTCTCCAATGAATCAGGTTCCAAAACGCGAACTTCATGTTGGATGTTATCCTTTAAACTGCCTAGGAAGAGATCAATCCTGTGTTCCTCTGTAAGATCAGTTACCCTTATATTCAATTTTTGGAAGTCCTCAATGTGCTGCCCCACTAAACCCTTTTGTTTGAGATTTATCAATTGGGTAAAGAAGGTGTTGCTCTTTGTATCCTCATAATGCGCTATCATTTCCTCCGTAAAAATTGACCAAGTGACAATTTTTTTACGGGAGCAAAGCCATCGATACCATACAAATGTATTTTGTTCTAAATGTAAAGTTGCAATGCGTACCTTTTGTGTGTTTTGCACATTATGGAGATCAGAATATTGCTCCATCTGTAGTATCCATGTTACAGGATCCTTTCCATCAAACTTCCTCATATCCATTTTTGGAATATGGTGGTTCTTCCCGCCAACATTAGAGTTTATGAAATCACGATTAACATTTATTTTGTTCTTATCATGAGTTTCTTCTACTATCTTTTCACCATTAGGAAACATTTCTTGTATCAACTTTGTTAAACCTTCCATGTCTGCTTTTAGATCATTCTTCATGTTTTCCATGTTGTCTTTCATTTTTTCATCGATCTTAGCTTCCATGTCATCCATCTTAGATTCCATGTCATCTATCTTAGATTCCACACCTTTCTTCAAACCATCCATCTTCGCTTCCACACCTTTCTTCAAAACATCCATTTCATTTTTTGTTTCTCGTTGCAAGAGCGAAATTTGGTGCACTTTCTCTTGTAATTTTGATAGATCATGTTGCTATTCTTCATCTTCATGAGTCATAGTAGAGCCTTCTGAAGGCTTAATGGGTGTTGAATTATTTTTACGGGGCATTTTTTTTTAACCCAATACTTATATATATTCTACAATATGCCCTTGGAATCAATTCAAATTGATTCTTCAAACAAGACTTATGCAATTCATAAAATAAAAAAATACACACCTTTTTCTTGCTTTTGAGGAGCTCAATATTGAAATTGGATTATCTTTGTGATTGCGGCTCTTCAATATCTAAAATTGGGCACTGAGGTATCCTTCTAAATTATCTTTCAAATTCCACAGGTCTAACTTGATTTTGATTCTCCAAAGCAAAGTTATGTCCATTCTCCCACAATGACCTAATTATGGACTAGTTCAATAGAGCGAACTTGTACGACTTACCATGTGTCCCTGTTTCGTCTTTTAGCTCTAAAATTGATAGAAAATAAACTATAGTCCGTGTAATTGCGACCACTTTTTACGGCACTTCAATCTGATGCTCAGAGAGAGAGTTATGAAGCTTTTCCCACGATCACCTCTTTGAGATGAAATTCAGGAGCCTGAAAAAGCACTACCTTCCACAGATCATATCTCTGAAAATATTGTGAAACAAGCTCTGAAATGTTTTGAATACTTTCCTTAGGATTTCAGCTTCGTGCCCTAAAAATTTCAGATTCTGAACCTTCGTAGAAAAAAAATTATAGCGCAAATTCCACGATGACCTGTTTATATTAAATTGAGGAGCCTGCAAAAATACCTAACTTCCACAGATCATATCTCCAAAAATATTGTGAACCAAGCTCTGAAATGTTTTGACGATGCTCCTCAGGATTTTGGCTTCGCACCCTAAAAATTTCCGCTTCTGAAACTTCGTATAAAAAATGTTTTACCAAAAATTTGAAGATGACCTATTTGGAGCAGGGAAACCCTAGAATCAAAAGCTATGATACCAAATGTTGTGAAACCAGCTCCAAAAATAGAAGAAAAGAGATATAAACACCTTATAAATAAGCCACTTCGAGGGGGAAACCTCCAATACATTACATGAATGAAAAATTCTTGGATGATACAAATTAAAAAACCTCCTTTCTATATATAGGAGTCCATGGGGCCATAATGTAATCCTAGTGGGGCCACAATGTAATCCTAGCCGACCTAACAATAATAATTTAAGGGAACAATAATAAAAATATGGGGTTACAGGGGTAAAATAATAACAATAAGGGGGTTACACTAACAAGAATAAGGGACTATACTAGTAATATAGGGACCTAACAGAGTGAAGATTCAGTTGCAAGCCGTAGAAGCAGGCTTGGAAGAACTGAAGTACAACGAGTAGAGCCTTCAAGCAAAGGATGTTGAATTAAGGAGGCTTCTACAAGAAGAGAAAGAGGATAAGGAGAGATTGTAGCTTCATCTACGAGTTGTGGAAGAGGCGTTGGAGGAGTTGAAGCACAACAAAGACTTGAATAAGCCATCATCAAATGTTGATGAATCAACATCTGAGGTAAACAATGTTGATTTTTCTTCGATTTTGTCTTCGCATGCTATCATTTCTGTGGGAAATGTGGAGATACCCATTATAGGGTCTGGAATGAGATTCCTCACCAAGATGGGATATAAAGGAGGATAACTTGGCCTTAATGGCGAAGGCATAAATCAACCATTGGAGATTGTGCAGAGACCTCTATTAGCAGGTTTGGGATACATTGAAGGACAGTGCTCGAAGGTGTCTAAAACTTCCAATGCATGTTTGAAACCATTAGAGAAAGAGAATGATGGGAACACTTCACCATCATCCTATGACAACACACATGGAAGTGAAAGAGCTAAGGCAAGCTCTCGTCACCATGATCGCACCAGAGACAACCAAGAAAGGTATAACAAGTCCCGATATTCTAATATTCATTTTGATTACAAGCATGTCGCTAACAATGAACATAGATAATGGCATCATAAAACATGTAGTTTTTGTGGAATACATAACTGTGTCTTTTCTAAGTGTTGGAAAATAATGGAAACACAAAAGAGGATGAGGCATGAAAGTAATTCTCCATCGCAGGAAAAGAAGAAGGTAAAGCACGTTTGGAGGATGAAGATTTATTGTGGCCATTGTGATAGAAGTGGTCATTAGAGAGCCACGTGTTGGAGGCTCCATCCAGAGAAGTGCCTTAAGGACAAATTTTCCATACATGAAGCAGTTGAAATAATTTTTTGACAAACAAATGCGCCACAGAGAGATGACCCATTCAATTTGATAAGTGAGAGATGGTTTTTCTAGGTTTGGTAGTGTGTTTGGCCTTACTTTGTAAATCATATGTTGCAATTTAAAATGTAAAACTTATGATGTGTTTTCCATCACTGATGAAGTAACAATGATATTTTGGCCTTGTATAGATAGTTGTGGCCTTGATTCCATTTTAATGTAAACTTGACCACCAATTATGTGTTATAAACTTGTGGCAAGTGTGGGGAATTCTTGGTTCATAGATTGATCACTTAGTTAAGAATGTAATTTGCAAAATATTGTACTATAGGTTTGCAGAGGATGCAAGTGTCAGCTCATCACTTATGGCTCCGAAGGATGAAGGTGAAGGAGAATGAAGGGTGACCTTTCAAGGACACTTGTGGTGCAGACAAGGTACAAAGTAGCTGTAGATTATGTTCATTCTTTTGGTGGAACAAAAGCTCCTCAATGGGGAGGATTGATCCAAGTGGCTCCAGGCACATGCAGAAGTCCAAGAGGGCTCAGAAATGGTCAAAATTAAAAGTGTTCAAAAACACTCTTGAACCAAGAAAATATCATAGTTCTTGTCGCCTTGATTCTAACGGTGTGAATGACACTCCAATCTAAGTTCATATGAGGGAGATAGAGCTCTTCAAAGTTTGATGAGAACAGGGAAAATGTGGGGCCCACAGCATGCCACATGTCATCCCAGTTAGCAAGTGGGACCCACATGGTAGCCCATCAACCATTGCCACTTGGAAACCATATATTTTCTCCTTTTTCCTGCAAAAAAAAAACAAACCAAATTAAAAATCATTAAAAAACAAAATAAAACTCATTATTTTTAAACCATATAAAACAAAATCCATATAAAACATTTTTAAAATATAAATATATGGTTATTTAGAAATGGGCATGGTCCAAATCATTTAAAACCAAACCACATTGAAAAAATGGTTATACAAAGTTCATAGTCATTGAATTGTGTTATGGGTGGGATGGTATCATTCCATATCCACAAAACAAAGGATATTAAAATTTAAAGTGGAGGTTTGTTATGGTTTGTTAAAACCAATAGAACCCATTTTTAAACCATATAACATAATAAAACATATGCCATGGTTCCAAACCAATCTGCCAATAGTTATTCAAGCATGCCCAAAATAAATTATTCGTCTTGTAACAAAAAACAAACGACCAAACAGTGCTAAGTTGGGAATTCCACCATTACACCAAATGGTCTTCTTTGTTTTATTTGCCACCTTTTTAATATAATAACCTGTCATTCCATTTGACCAGGGGTGAGACTAGCACGGATTTCAATTTTGATTTTTTTTATTTCAGGTATGGAACCATGAGTAGCCAGAGGGGTAGAACCTTGCTCGGGGAATCTTGAGGGGCATCAAAAATATTCTTGCGATCCCGAACTTGCCGGAGGTGAGTTTTTGACAAAATTTATGTCGATTTTACACCTTTCGGTGACAGGAACTCAATGGCGATGTCTATTTCAGTAGTAGATCCTCCCATTTTCGGCCATTTTCCAGATTGGAGTGACGTTGTCCGATTCTCAACTGTGGACAGTCGATTTTATGCCCCTCGATGCCACGAATTCGACGGTGCAACAAAATTCAGGAGATGAGCATCCTATTCTTCAGCAAAATTTAGGGTTTGGGGTACATGCATTTTGATCATGTGCCTCTTTTTATTGTGAGATTTAATATGATATCTAGATCCTTTCTTAATGCATGAGCGAGATCTTGTTTTTGCTTCAAGTGATATTATGTCATGATGATAGTGTTAGTCATCAGTATTTTTCACTTGTTGGTGATGACTAGTTCTGATAGCCAAGTTTTCTAGCAGCTGATCCAAAAATTTGTCATATTTTCCAGCTGGGAAAACATCCATAAAAAAAATTTCCCCTCCTACTTTTCAATCCGCCCATGATCAGATGAAGCCTCATTATCAAATCCTACCTAGCCTCAGCCATACTAGTCGGCCCATCAGCCCTAAAGAAACAATCCAAATCTGTCCAAACAAGTCTCCCCTTAGTTAGGAATTGGCGCTTTAGGTTTTTCTCTCTTGGCGAACTATCCAAAAGCCAAATAACCTCCATCTTCTATAGACTAGTCATAACAGACCTTCCCATTCTACAAACAAAGTTGGTTACAGCCCTAGGTCACGCTACTAATACACCCTCAAGTCTCAGCAATACATAGACCATAAGTCAAGCTGATTTTAGGTGTTTTTACAGTGTTTTGATGGATCTTTCAAAGACAGAGACATACCAGCATCTTAGAAGACAATTTTGGGCTCCACATGAGAAGACAGCTGCTTCTCAATGTGATCTTGAGCCTGGGATGTAGCTACAGAGCAAAGAGTTTTTCATCAAGCTCTTGTGATCACATTCAAAGCCTGAAAGGACAGTGAAAGAAAAAACAACATAGTCAAGAGGCTGATGATATGACATGACTAAGAACCTCCTTCATCTATAAGCGGAGGGTTAAGAGCGCCTCCTTCATCTACAAGCAGAGGGCCAAAGGTAAAGTCTGTTTTTGAGTTTTTTCACTAGCTGAGAAGACAAACTTTGAAGTGCAGTGAGACTGCAAATGAAGATCTCTACATTAAAATGATGATTTAAGACAAAGTTATAAGAGAAGCCACTAACAGTTTGATTCATCAAACATTTTTCATTTGATTGAGACAGAGGTTGAAAGAACATCAGACATTTTGCCAAGTAAAGGGCCTCCTTCATTCATAAGTAGAGGGCCAGAGCAGTGCTTGATTCTAGAGCTCTCGCTAACTGATAGACAAATTGTAAACACAATAGGAGATAGTTGAAATAGAGAAATAATGTAAAAAACAAAGAAGGAAAGAAGGGGTACCACTGTGATCCAAGAGGATAAATTCGTCTCTTATCAAGGTTTCTTTCAAAAGGGCAGTCTGGAGCCCAATTAAAACAACTTTGCTGATGATTAAAGGACAGGTCATGACATAGGCCAATGTTGATGATTGTATTTCAAATGGTTATGGCATGAGTTTCAAAGCTCTGGAGTAGCATTCAAAGCTAATATGGCATGTCACCATTTCCAAAGAAAGGCATTTTCCTTAAAAAGGGTCAAAGGTACCTTACTGCTACACTCTGAGTGAAAGAAGAGGTTTTAGAGAAGTCCCTTTTAATTGAATAGAGATGGGTGATGATGCTATTCAAAGGTTTTTCTTTTCCTTTTTTTTATAAAAAACCTTTTTCAAAGGATCAAGAGTAACAGCTGATAATTCATAAAAAGACAGTAGGTGGAAAAGGATGTTGAAATTACAGTTGAGTTCTTTTCCCCTAGGAAAAGGTAGTTTCATTCAAGAGGCATCTCTAGAAAACCTTCACACAGTTCAGAGCATTTTTCATTCCATAGTGCAGATATCAAAAGGAGGACATTTTGTCATCCCTGAAATGACAAGCAGTCAAAGTTTAAATTTTCAAAAAGGATTGTTTCATTTCGAGAAGGGGTTAGGCTCATAAAATAACTGCTTTTTTCCACTGTAACATTTATATGTACAAAAGAATATCAGGTTATGATTTAGAAGATAAAGGTTCAGGTTGTGCTTAAAAGCAAAGACTTGTTCAAAACATCTTTTAAAACCCTCATCGGTCAAAGTGTGAAAAGAACCTTGGCTTGTCACTTTCAAAAGGATTTGAAAATCGTTGCAAATCTATTGTTTCAAAGCCTGAAAGGACAGTGAAAGAAAAAACAACATAGTCAAGAGGCTGATGATATGACATGACTAAGAACCTCCTTCATCTATAAGCGGAGGGTTAAGAGCGCCTCCTTCATCTACAAGCAGAGGGCCAAAGGTAAAGTCTGTTTTTGAGTTTTTTCACTAGCTGAGAAGACAAACTTTGAAGTGCAGTGAGACTGCAAATGAAGATCTCTACATTAAAATGATGATTTAAGACAAAGGTATAAGAGAAACCACTAACAGTTTGATTCATCAAACATTTTTCATTTGATTGAGAGAGAGGTTGAAAGAACATCAGACATTTTGCCAAGTAAAGGGCCTCCTTCATTCATAAGTAGAGGGCCAGAGCAGTGCTTGATTCTAGAGCTCTCTCTGATTGATAGAAAAATTGTAAACACAATAGGAGACAGTTGAAACATAGAAATAATGTAAAAAACAAAGAAGGAAATCAAGGGTACCACTGTGATCCAAGAGGATAAACTCGTCTCTTATCAGGGTTTCTTTCAAAAGGGCAGTCTGGAGCCTAATTAAAACAACTTTGCTGATGATTAAAGGATAGGTCATGACACAGGCCAATGTTGATGATTGTATTTCAAATCATTATGGCATGAGTTTCAAAGCTCTGGAGCAGCATTCAAAGCCAATAGGGCATGTCACCATTTCCAAAGAAAGGCATTTTCCTTAAAAAGGGTCAAAGGTACCTTACTACTGCACTATGGGTGAAAGGAGAGGTTTTAGAGAAGTCCCCTTAAATGAACATATATGGGTGATGATGATATTCAAAGGTGTTTCTTTTCCTCTCTTTTTTTTTATAAAAAAACTCTTTCAAAGGATCAAGAGTAACAGCTGATGAATCATACAAAGACAGTAGGTGGAAAAGGATGTTGAAATTACAGTTGAGTTCTTTTCCCTAGAAAAAGGTAGTTGCATTCAAGAGGCATCTCTAACAAACCTTCACACAATTCAGAGAATTTTTCATTCCACAGTGCAGATATCAAAAGGAGGACATTTTGTCATCCCTTAAATGACAAGCAGTCAAATTTTAAATTTTCAAAAAGGATTGTTTCATTTCGAGAAGGGGTTAGGCTCATAAAAGAACTGATTTTTTCCACTGTAACATTTATATGTACAAAATAATATCAGGTTATGATTTAGAAGATAAAGTTTTAGGTTGTGTTTAAAAGCAAAGACTTGTTCAAAACATCTTTTAAAACCCTCATTGGTCAAAGTGTGAAAAAAACCTTGGCTTGTCACTTTCAAAAGGATTTGAAAACCATTGAAAATCTATTGTTTCATTCCCCAAGCGCAAGTAAAACTCCTGCTATCCACTAGACCAATATGTTTTTAAGTACTGTAAGTAGTGTTTTTGGTTTGAGATCATGTTGGGGCCGCACTGGGTATTTTATCGCTGCGGCCTCGTACGATCGGCGGGGCAGCGTGTTTGAGCACATTTTTACACAGGATTACATTACCGCGTGACGTGCCTGTAGGTGCTGGTCCTGTCGGCCCGACAGTGACCCGACGACCCATTTTGCGCGGTGCCCTCCACAGCAAACGTGCCGCGCACAAGTCAAATGATCAAAACGCCTCCTAACCCATCTAGAAGCTGGTCCAAAGTCCTCAAACAAGCCTGTCATCATTTTTCAAGGGTATTCCAAGTGCCTCCTTACTTTCTTTCAAAACTATTAAGTGATGAAAAATGGATGAAAATCACGGTTTGAATCACAGTTCTGAGTTTTTTTAAGAAAGAAGTGTCTTTGTTTAAAACTCGAGGTTGTAGTGGTTTTGTTTGCCCAGCATTGGCATTAATAAAAGTAATATGTTTAGATGAGTGGAAAAGGACCAAATTAATTGTCCTCAAACAGTATTAAAGGGTTTAAGACATTGTTTGAAAGGAGAAACACAGGGTTTTGAAAGGTGAAACAGTGGGTCTAGTTTCATATAGCATTAATCATTATATGAGTGCTCTTTTATTTCAAAAGTCCTCCTTGTGGTGAAAAACAGAGTCAAAGCTGCCAAAATGTCCATAAACAAACTTTAGTGTGTAAGGGCTGTAAAATGTCATTTGAAGGTGTTTTTTATCTGACTGTGGGTGAAGAATAAGCAAGTACCAGAGTAGTTTTTGGAATTGGGAAGATTTTTGTTTTGCCTTTGTCTAAAATACAAGGCTGTTATGTCATCCTCAAAACACCAAAAGCTGGGTGACCTTACCACAAACACAAAAAAATTGCTTTGACTGTGTATCTTTTATTGACTGTGGTTTTTGTTCTTGAGTTTACTCGTTCAGTGGCATACAAAGGGAAAGGCATTGTTTTGGAAAGAGCAGAGACCTAATATCATAAAAGGTCATCTCACACAGCATTTTAAAAGAAAATTCACCTTGATCAAACAGTGATTGAAAGGGGAAACAGTGTTGTGTTTGAAAATACATTTCAAAAAACCTTTTGAGGTAGTTTGAGTGTTGCAGAAGCACATCTAGAACAAGATGCCTCCCAGGCAAGATAGCAGGAGTGGATTTCACAAAGGTATGAGCCTATTTCCACCGAAGAGGTAAATGCACACCCATCAATCCTATTCAATTTCCATGAGGTGGGATGCTTAGATTTTTGCCAAAGGGTGCAAGAGGTGAAGAGTTTCTCTCCTCTAACACACCTTTGTGCTTTGAGATTCAGAGACAAAAATTTCCAGTTAGCTGGCCTTGATTTCAAGTTCTCCCCAAGATCCATCTCCAAGGCCACTAAAATCCCCTATATTGGCGAGAAATGGTTTAAACAAAGCTATTTGGACTTAGATGACTACAAACCCTTCCTCAAGCCTGAACACAGAGAATCATGCCCTGATATTTTCCCCTTCTCATACCACTCATCCGGATTTCTCCGCTGTCCCTCCAGTCCATACATCCCCTACATCTCCCACTCATCGCCCCTCCCCTTCTTCTAGCAGGCCTACTCCTAAAAAGATCAAGTTCACTACAGAACAAACAAAAGAACATGAAGAAGGAGAAGGAAGTGGCCAGCAAGAGGAGGAAGGACATGAGCATGAAGAAAAAGATGAAGAGCAGCAAACTGATGATGAGGATCAACAACATGAAATTGATGAGGGTGAGCAGTAGCAAGAAAAATATAAATAAAGTGTTGAACATCAACAGCATGACAGTAATGAGGGTGAACAACCTTATGGTGAAGGGCATCAGCTTGAACAGCAACATCAGAGTGAGACAGAATAGCAACACAGTAAGGGTGATACCGGACAGCAGCAGAAAGATGGTGAAGGACAGGAAATGGATGAACAGGGGCAGCCTAAAGAGGACACACAGCAGTCCTATGAGGTAGAGCAGCAGCATGGAGATGATGGAAAAGGGCATGACAGTGATGAAGAAGGGCAGCCTTCTCAAGAAGAACAGCAGTTTCAAGAAGAAAAGGGGAAAAGTGACAAAGGTAAAAGGGCCATGCCCTCTTCTCTTAAAAAGGCCAAGTTATGGATAGCAAGGAAAAGACTGCCAAGGGTGGTCACTCCAAATGTGATAAGAGCTCTCCAGAGTAAAGGCAAATTTCCAAAGAAGTCCATGATTGATTTGCCTAAGAGGAAGAGCACTAGGACAACCACCCAAAGCAAAGGGAAGAGGAAGGTAGAAGGAAGTCATGAACAGGAAAGTACATTCAATATCATCCCAATCCCAAGCGATGATAGTGATAATGAGGCCCGCATTCTAGAAAGCCTTTTGATCCAAAGAGAGAGACAAATTGATGCATTGAAGGATGATCTTCATAGGGAAAGGAATTTTAATCATTTTCTAGAAATCCAAAATAAGAAAATGAGTGTCCATATGGTTGTTTATGAGACACGGGCGACTAAGTACAAGAAGGAGGCCTCCAAAGCCCAAGCAAGGTTGGAAGAGCTCATGGGCGAATTTTATGAAAGTGAAGGCGATGATTAGCCTAAGCAAAAGAGGCCTAGAACCATAGGGCTTAAAAGAGCCCTTGAGAAGCAAAAAGAAGAGGAAAATGCCCTTCTCCAATCCTCCCCTCCCACAACATTGTTTGAATAGGAGATAGAAAACAATAAGAAGGCATGGCTTGAGAGAGTCAATGACCATTTGGAGAAGAAGTTGGAGAGGGAAAACATGGATCTATACCTTCAAAGGAGAATGACGAAGCATTACAAAAAATTAAATCATTTTTCCCGGCGCAAGTTAAAGGCTGCTCAAGACAAGCTCAAGGAGGTTAAAGGGAAGCGCCCGGCACAGAAAGTGAGAAAGGACACATCAATACTTCAGATTTTTGCCTCTTCTTCGCAGCATGTTGCTGAAAACCCTTGAGGGTCATGCTCATCGATTTTGGGAAATTTTTGACATGTTTTGGTTTTTTGGCATTTTTGGGTTTTTGCCCAAAACTCATGGGCTTCGCCATTTCAGTTTGGGGGATCGTCAAAGGAAGAGAATGGTATCATTGGATGCCATAATTTTAGGAGCAGACACTCAGTGATTTTCAGGACATTTGACGATCACTCAATCCTCCGAAATAGCAAAAAATGCCCACTTTTTCCACACTCTGCCCGCTCTATCAGCATATTTTATTTTCTTGTTTTTTACACACATTCCTATTTTTGGGAGTCTTCTATGCATCATATTTAGGAAATTTCAGTTTCTATAGAAATTAGACACTCATAGCTTTCCAACGAGCTATCATCAGCCTCGTTTCGACATTGGGAAGGCTGCCAAAAGTTGTCGGCAAGTCAAGGGACCTTTTGCTGATGTAAATTTTGAGTATTTTTGTAAAATTTGAACCTTTAAAAACTGTTTTTTCCTCATGTGTGTTTAGCTATTTTTGCACATGAGAAGTTATGAAAAGTCAATATTTTTCCTTTTTTTAGAATTTTTTAGATATTTTATGAGATATTTTGTGCCTTGGGCTTTGCAAAGCCTCAAGGACAAGTTTATATATTTTGATTAGGCCAATGGGATAGCAAGTTGAACCATGAGGTTTTCCTCACTTTGGCCTATTTATTCCACAAGCTTTCATTGTAAAAAAGGCTGAACTTGATGATAGAAGCAATATATGGTCATATAAGCTTTGGAAGAAATACTTGTCTCATGCTTTTGGATTGCCTCTTGGATGTTCTTGGATGATGAAAGAGGATTGTTGTTGGATTCCATGAGTTGGTAGAATGGTATAGTGTCTCTTTCTTTGTTTTGTCTTCTATTTTTCATTCATGAATACATGTTTCTTACTTGCTATAGATCAGTAGAGAAAAAATTTGAGACATGCCCTTGTAGGCACCTCAAATTTCTTGTTTCTTCATAGCTTTCATGTTTTCTTCTTCCTTAGTCACATTAAAGAGTTCTTAATTGCTCTTTAATAACTTGAGGATATCGTTGTTTATTTTCATTCATGGTTTTATACATGCTAAGTATGATTTACGGTATGCCCTGCTTACCTACGGCTAGTTATAGCTCCATCCATGAAATTATCTCTTTGACTGATTAGATTCTCATTTGTTGAACCAAGGAGGCCTAGTTCCGATCTAGCCCTTTGTCTAAGACTATGAAAATCTTGTTTTCAAAGTGCCCAATAACTTGAAGTATTGTGTTTAGGCATTCCGGCATAGTTTTTTGAGTTGTTTTTCTGTCTTAAGTGTATTTCCCCAAATTCTGATAGCCATTTCCCAAAGTTAGAGGGTGATATATCTCTATGCATGGCTTGAATGTTTATTTCTATGTATTGATTAGCTTATAGTTACATTGCTCATGATTAATGGTTTGCCCTACCATGTTTATGTCAGCTATTAAACTAGTTATGCTGAAAACCCTTTTTTGTTCCCAAACTTGATGTTCATTTTGTTCCATTTTGCCCAAAGATCCTTTCTACCTCGAATCAAATCGTCCCTTCAACAGCCTTGTATCACCGTCTGATAGCTTTCTTGACCTTTTCGACCCCATAGCCCAGTTGATCTGACATCTTTTTACCTATCTTATATCTTTGATCAGTTTCATCCCTCACAACTTAAAAACCAAAACCAAAAAACCTACTTCATAACTAGCCTAAAATCAGAACATAATAAGCAAACACACAGATATCCCTTACACATACAAAAAGAGCCCTCTTTGAGTCCAGGAAGGCTAGGTCCTTGGGCTCCAAATATTGGTTTGATGTTACACTGTCATTTGGCTTGCCAATCAGCCAAATCACGGGACCCTAACATAATGGTGATCACGGTGGGACTCTGGGTAATAAACAAACTTAGTTTCCCAAATATTTAAAGAATTTTGAGAATACTATCTGGCTGACTTATCCCACCGCTCACTAACATAATGGCGATCATGGTGGGACTCTGAGTAATAAACAAACTTAGTTTCCCTAATCTTAGAGACTTTTGAGAATACTATCTGGCTGACTTATCCCACCGCTCACTAACATAATGGCGATCACGGTGGGACCTTGAGTCAAAACATCCTAGGTATCCCTTAGGAATGCTCAAAATCTCAAACAAAATTAGAAGAGTAGAATATAGCTTTGTCACCATCTTAGCAAAATGATGATTTAGTCATAGGAAGCTCTTCCAAACCTCACAAGCAAGCAGTCCATAGAATCATTTAGAGTAAACTCTTTTTGTTATCGCCACCCTAGCAAAGTGATGAAACAGGCTTAGAATACTTTAATTAAACCATAGGTTGCACATAAAAACTTAGAAAAACCCCAAAAAATTCCCAGATTGGTTTTTTCCCTAGTTACTGGTGGTTGACCATATCTACATCTTTACAAAAAACAAGCAAGTTCCACCTGGGGACTCCACTAGCCTCCAGTAGGCCTAGAAACTCCATAAAGACCAAAAATTTCACAAACCATATCTTTCTGCTAACTCATCCTTCCAAAAAACCTAACTTAGGGTGGAAACTCTGTAATCAGTGACAAAACTAAGCATAACTTAGCGATTCAGAAAAACCTCACTTAAACATAGTATATAAGCAGAAGCCTTCTTGCCAAGAGAACCATTAGCTTGTCCATACAGCCTAGCAAACTGTTGAAACCAAGTAAATCACTCTTCTTTGCAGTTTTCCCGTCTCAAAGTTGTTGTAAAACTTTTTCCCAAGCATCTTTGATAGTATTGGTGGTGGACCATAGTTTTCATAAAAATCCACCTGGCGACTCCACTAGTTCATCCTTTTGGTTTTGACCATCCTTCACATTAGTATAACCTTAGAGAGGCCACCCATCCAAAAATTTCACTAATAACATCCTCTCTAAACTCTAGACCCGAAATCTGGCTTCACGAAGAATCAACACCAGATCTCACCCAGACCCAAATCCCCCTATCATAGTAGACGACCCAGAGAAGATTTTGTGGCAAGCTTCCCAAACTGGAGATCTAGCTACCGATAGGTCCATCCGTAAAGCAAGATCAGTACCTGAACATCTCACTGCCTTGCAGGATTCCCCCTTTGACTTAGAATCAGCAAAAACTCTTTTTAGAAGCAAGTCACAAAGTAAGATATATTTTGACGATCTTGAGCCCTTAGATCTTCCACAGAGTCCTAGCAGAGAAGCCTCATCTACCACACCTCCCAAATTTCAGCTTCTCCATCACTTTGGCTCTTACCATCCCAGATCCGCGCAAAATCAGATCACTAGTCCAAGTACATCTGCCACACCTATCCAAACCACTACGGTTCAAACCACCTCAGCTCATCCCACAAGCCCTCATCTTGTACATCATCCATTAGCTCCCATCATGGCAGCTTGGTACGCACCCTTGGTGTTGCCGCAGCCCTTGGCTCCCTTACCACATGACTATCAAGCCAAAATCCCACA
This sequence comes from Pinus albicaulis, assembly GCA_034641835.2. NCBI lineage: Eukaryota > Viridiplantae > Streptophyta > Pinopsida > Pinales > Pinaceae > Pinus > Pinus albicaulis. The sequence goes on from CM076578.1 coordinate 330,151,623, forward strand.
CTTTACTGGAGAAGAAACTTCCACAGCTCAACAACATGTAAATCGGATCAGTGATACCTTTGATTACTTGGAAGTAGAAGACGAGACCATCAGAATGAGAATGTTCACCCAAATCCTGGGCAGAGAACCCAAAAAATGGTTTAAAATCTTAACTCCAAACAGCATCCACGACCTCCCGGAACTCTACCAAACCTTCATATACAAGTGGGAAATACGAAGGAACCCCATTCAAATCCTGTCAGAATATAACAATCTAAAAAGGGAAAATGGGGAAAGTGTCCAGGGATACTGCACCAGGTTCAACAATGTGTATAACGCCCTCCCACCTCATTTCAAACCCCCACTTGGTTTAGCCTTGGAAACTTTCCCTGAGGGTTTTGATCTAGACATGACATATCAGCTAAGAGACAAGGACCCCCCTACCCTAGAGGAAATGCAACAAGTAGCCATAAGAGCAGAAGCCAACTTAGTAGAAAAAAGAGCTAGGACTAGATCAGAAAGAAAAGTCACATATAGAGATGAGGTCTCCACTTCATCTCCTTCCCTAGATCCTAGAATAGATGGCCTGGTTAAATCCATGACAAATATGTGGGAAAAAATGAGTGAAAAAGTACCTCTTAGGGAAAACCAACCAAACCCTCAAAACCAGAACCAAGGCTTTAGAAAAGACCAGTCTCAAAATAAACCAAGAGGAAATGATCAGCAAATCAGACCATCCTTCAGTGAGAATTATATTAACGAAGAGGATAAGGATACTGAAACCGTTGATGAAAATCATTGGAACCTCATAGGTTCTGATAACGAGAGTGAGGTTTACCTCACAGCTTAAGAGCAAGATTCAAGCTCTCCGAGTCAGGACTAAACCAACTATAAAGATCTCGAAGACCCTGCCATAGATTTTTAGAATGCCATTATAGAAGCTCACAGGCAGTATGACCTTAGAAGCAGAAAAAATCAAGACAACTCCAAGAAAGGTAGCTCAGACACTGCTAAAACCCTTGATACTATCCTTAAGAAAGCAGTAAACAACAACAAAATCATGGTCGGTAAAAATGACCAAAACAAGGATAAGGTTACCCAAACTAGTCTTGACCCAGATGCTCCTAGTACTTCCACAAAGATTCCCGAGGTGGCTGTGGAAAACAAAATCCCGAAACAGAGCCAACAAACTCAGAACATAGAGAAGGTCATGGCTGAAAAAGCTGAGACAAAACTGTCTAAAATACAAATGCCCTTCAGTTTTGAGGGAGAGATTGCCAATATAAATATTTCCATGCCTCTCACTGAACTTATCACTCAAGGCCCTTATAAATCCCAAGTGTTAAAAGTCCTGAATCTAGGAAATGATGCGAACACCCTTAATTTGGCTGATGACACTCCTGAAGTTTTGTTTGGTCCGAAAATAGAAGGGAAATTCCAGGAAGGAACCACTCTTCCCTTTTACATCAGTCTAAATATCCATGATCAAATCCTTCACAATGCCATGCTAGACTCCGGTGCCTTGCATAATCTTATGCCAAAAGTTGTAATGGAAATATTAGGCCTGGAAATCACAAGACCATACAAAGGCTTGTATTCTTTCAACTCGAGTAGAGTCAGATGCCTAGGTTTGATCAAAGACCTTTGCTTCAGCTTGGCCCAGATACCTGCAAAACATCTAATCATGGACATAGTGGTAGCAGACATCCCTCCCAAGTACGAAATGCTTCTATCCAGATCTTGGGGTGCCAAGCTCCAAGGAAATATTCAGCTGGATATGTCATATGCCACTATTCCTGTGTTTGACCAAACAAGAATACTCTATCGAGAGTCACACATGAAATACATGATTAGTAGCCAAGAGAGGCCAGATAACATTCCAATGTATTCCTTGCATTCCGACCTGAACTCTTTTATTCTGCACACTGATGAGAATATTGAAGAAAATTCAGAAGGAACTGAAACAAACTTAGATCCATCACATCAGTTTCCCCTAGTTCTCTATGACGAACTAGACACTCAAAACTACCATAATCATGAACAGCTATGTCTTGAGGAAAGTAAGTGTGTTCCTTTTGAAATAGAAATAGAGCAAGAAGCGCAAACCATTATGTATTATCAAGTGAATTGCTCAAACCTTAGTCAAACATCAGTAGTTACATCAGGAAAAATTTTCAGAACTAAGGCATTAGAAGACTTACATATCACAAATCTTTTCGAAACTCAGGAGCAAAGAAGCTTGATGTTTTTACCATACCTCAAAGATTTACCATCACACAACTCTTCCTCTGCAAGTAAAGCCTTGACTATAGCCATAACAACTCAAGATCCAGAAAAGGTGCCTAATAAACTCATTATGAGCAAACATGGTAACCACAGTCCAAATATACCTGAGTTACTTGAACTGGCTAAAATCCTGTCATTCCATAAAAGACTTAGAACTGCTAGAATTGGCAATCTCATGCAGAATACTGCTTCATACAGAGAAAACAATGACAAAAGCTATGCCATTACCATTACTCCAAGAAACAATTTCGACAAAAGAAAGTATAAAAGTCTGAAACAATCAGTAATGATCAAAGATAAAATAGCTGGTCATAGGGTCTGTTTTGATTTTAGAAACACTAATGCACATCCCTATAACAGAAATTTTATTCTTCCTACTCAAGACCATGATATACCGATGATAAGTGCTTTTAATCATATGCCTTTGCAAGATGATGTTTCAGGTTACAGTCAAATGATTCCCTTGCAAAGTAGACATCTCAAAGATTTTTTCTAGTATGCTGGAAGTAATTCCAGTTTCAGACTCAAAATTGCAAAACCACCGGATATAAAAAATATGCTCATGAAAGCCATATTTCCAGTCTTGAATTTCTGCATATTTACATATCTTGATGATGTCATTATTTATTTCAAAAGTGACCAAGAGTATATGCATTACTTAAGGAAGATGTACAGTAAAAGGAGGAGTGGAAATCAGAGGTACAAAGAAGTACAGCAGGAAGATATGGGTTCGTTCAGAGATTCTTGCATGAATCCTTATGTCATGCTAGAAAGAGAGAATTTTCCAAATTTCTCTTTTCAGGAGTTAAATGGACCGAGAATGGTAGGAGATCCTTACGAGGATAAGATGCTTAAGTTTCACCATTTCCAAGATTTCTGAGTTTAAAACATTTTCATTCATTGTGTATACCACTGTTTGAAAAATAGATAAATAGAAAAGTCAAAAACAATAGAAGAATAGAAAAGAGGGCAGTTGAAAAATACAAAAAGGCCCCATGTTCCCAAAAATAGTCCTTCAGAAAGCGTGCAAGTCCAAATGCCCATTAGGGGAATTTTGAGGTCTAAAATGGGCCTCCTAATAAAAATGTACAACAAAAATAAAATTTATAACAACCAATAGGATTCAAGATGATGATGTCAACCATGGGGGATGATTTACCATTTTTTAAATAAAAGGGTAAAAATATTAAAAAATAATAAAATAATAAAACTACTTTTTCAACTCGTATTTTCAACTTATCTCCCAAAATTTTTACTCAAATTGCGAGTGGGAGTACTCGTTGGATGCAAAATTTAATTCCTCATCCAAGGAGTACCCATGTTGCATACTTTCGATGAACCCTGCTACATGAAAAATGGGAAATACATAAAAAAAAATGTGATTACAATCACGTTTTTTATGTATTTCTCATTTTTTGTGTAGTAGGACCCATCAAAAGTATGCAACATGGGTACTCCTTGGATGAGGAATTGAATTTCACATCCAACGAGTACTCCCACTTGAAATTTGAGTAAAAAATTTGGGAGATAAGTTGAAAATATGAGTTGAAAAAGTAGTTTTTTCATTTTTCCCTCTAAAATTTGATGATGTCATCAAATCTTATTTGATTTTTTCCACTATTATTTTATAATGTCCTTAGGAGGCCCATTTTAGACCTCAAAATTCCCCTAATGCACTACTAATACTCAAATGTCTTGTTTAGTTATCTACCCTAATCATAGCTGAACATGTTTAAATTTATTTGCTGATAAGTTAGTGAGTGAAAAATATGGTTGACATTGTGTAAGTTTGACTTATCAAAGAGAGTAGATTAGGAAAAGATACTGGTTCCACATGCCCAAAACAGAACCAATCAGGGAAGCGGGGATGAAAAACAAATTGTGCATCTTAGCCCTGTTTTTCCTAGTTTCCATTTCTGCAAAATAATATTTGTGTGCAGCTTGTCTTTCATGCCGCAAATACATGACAAATCAGACTGTCTAACCCTGGTTTGATCATCTTTTTAATTTCATGTTTTAGATTAGAAAATAAAAATAGAAAAAATCCTGTCAAACAGCTTAGTCTTGACAGTTGATTTAGCATAGGTACAGTAATGAAGGAGTTCATCAGTTTAATCTGAACTCCCGGCTGATATAAGTGTAGAATTAGATAGGTTTATTTTGCAAAAAGAAAAAATATATATTTTCAAAAGGCTGCTAGCTAGCCCAAATGCGCCAAAGAAAAGAAAAAATGTTAGGAAAGATAGTGGGGTAGGTAGAAATATCATTGATGCTAATCATGTTGTCACCTTTCAGAAGTAACATCAAGGAAGAATGAATTTTGCGCCAATGGGTAAGGCACTGGTCTTCATAAGCCAAAGATCTGAAATTCTGGACACCTCCTAAATGGAGCTGCCCTCCCCAAAGGGAGCCACTGTTAGTCATCAGTATTTTTCACTTGTTGGTGATGACTAGTTCTGATAGCCAAGTTTTCTAGCAGCTGATCCAAAAATTTGTCATATTTGCCAGCTGGGAAAACATCCATAAAAATTTTTTTCCCTCCTACTTTTCAGTCTTCCAATGATGAGATGAAACCTCATTATCAAATCCTACCTAGCCTCAGCCATACTAGTCTGCCCATCAGCCCTAAATAAATAATCCAAATCTATCCAAACAAGTCTCCCCTAAGTTAGGAAGTGGCGCTTCAGGTTTTTCTCTCTTGGCGAACTATCCAAAAGCCAAAGAACCTCCATCTGCTATAGACCAGTCATAACAGACCTTCCCATTCTACAAACAAAGTTGGTTACAGCCCTAGGTCGCACTACTAATACACCGTCAAGTCTCAGCAATACATAGACCATAAGTCTAGCTGATTTTAGGTGTTGTTACAGTGTTTTGATGGATCTTTCAAAGACAGAGACATACCAGCATCTTAGAAGACAATTTTGGGCTCCACATGAGAAGACAGTTGCTTCTCAATGTGATCTTGAGCCTGGGATGCAGCTACAGAGCAAAGAGTTTTTCATCAAGCTCTTGCGACCACATTCAAAGCCTGAAAGGACAGTGAAAGAAAAAACAACATATTCAAGAGGCTGATGATATGACATGACTAAGAACCTCCTTCATCTATAAGAAGATGGTTAAGAGCACCTCCTTCATCTACAAGTAGAGGGCCAAAGGTAAAGTCTGTTTTTGAGTTTTTTCACTAGCTGAGAAGACAAACTTTGAAGTGCAGTGAGACTGCAAATGAAGATCTCTACATTAAAATGATGATTTAAGGTAGAGGTATAAGAGAAGCCACTAACATTTTGATTCATCAAACATTCTGCATTTGATTGAGACAGAGGTTGAAATAACATCAGACATTTTTCCAAGTAAAGGGCCTCCTTCATTCATAAGTAGAGGGCCAGAGCAGTGCTTGATTCTAGAGCTCTCGCTGATTGATAGACAAATTGTAAACACAATAGGAGACAGTTGAAACATAGAAATAATGTAAAAAACAAAGAAGGAAAGCAGGGGTACCACTGTGATCCAAGAGGATAAACTCGTCTCTTATCAGGGTTTCTTTCAAAAGGGCAGTCTGGAGCCTAATTAAAACAACTTTGCTGATGATTAAAGGATAGGTCATGACACAGGCCAATGTTGATGATTGTATTTCAAATCATTATGGCATGAGTTTCAAAGCTCTGGAGCAGCATTCAAAGCCAATAGGGCATATCACCATTTCCAAAGAAAGGCATTTTCCTTAAAAAGGGTCAAAGGTACCTTACTGCTGCACTCTGAGTGAAAGAAGAGGTTTTAGAGAAGTCCCCTTTAAATGAATAGAGATGGGTGATGATGCTATTCAAAGGTGTTTTTTTTTCCTTTTTTTTATAAACAACCTTTTTCAAAGGATCAAGAGTAACAGCTGATAAGTCATACAAAGATAGTACGTGGAAAAGGATGTTGAAATTACAGTTGAGTTCTTTTCCCCTAGGAAAAGGTAGTTGCATTCAAGAGGCATCTCTAACAAACCTTCACACATTTCAGAGCATTTTTCATTCCACAATGCAGATATCAAAAGGAGGACATTTTGTCATTCCTTAAATGACAAGCAGTCAATGTTTACATTTTCAAAAAGGATTGTTTCATTTCGAGAAGGGGCTAGGCTCATAAAAGAACTGCTTTTTTCCACTGTAACATTTATATGTACAAAAGAATATCAGGTTATGATTTAGAAGATAAAGGTTCAGGTTGTGTTTAAAAGCAAAGACTTGTTCAAAACATCTTTTAAAACCCTCATCGGTCAAAGTGTGAAAAGAACCTTGTATTGTCACTTTCAAAAGGATTTTAAAACCGTTGCAAATCTATTGTTTCATTCCCCAAGCGCAAGTAAAACTCCTCTTGCTATCCACGAGACTGGAGAAAGAATTTTTTGGAAATTTCACAGATTTGTTTTGGTTTGGAGACCGCGCGGTGCGCCTGTACGACCACGAGGAGCGTTTGAGCACATTTTTTACAGAAGATTACATTACCGCGCGACGCGACTGTAGGAGCGCATGACGCACCTGTAGGTGTTGGTCCTGTCGGCCCGACAGTGACCCGACGGCCCATTTTGCGCGGTGCCCTCCACAGAAAATATGTCGCACGCAATTCAAACGATCAAAACGCCTCCTAACTCATCTAGAAGCTGGTCCAAAGTCCTCAAACAAGCCTGTCATTTTTTTTCAAGGCTATTCCAAGTGCCTCCTTACTTTCTTTCAAAACTATTAAATGATGAAAAAGGGATGAAAATCACTGTTTGAATCATAGTTCTGAGTTGTTTTAAGAAAGAAGTGTCTTTGTTTAAAACTCGAGGTTGTAGTGGTTTTGTTTGCCCAGCACTGGCATTAATAAAAGTAATATGTTTTGATGAGTGGAAAAGGACCAAATTAACTGTCCTCAAACAGTATTAAAGGGTGTAAGACACTGTTTGAAAGGAGAAACACAGGGTTTTGAAAGGTGAAACAGTGGGTCTAGTTTCAGATAGCATAAATCATTATATGAGTGCTCTTTTATTTCAGAAGTCTTCCTTGTGGTGAAAAACAGAGTCAAAGCTGCCATTTTTTCCATAAACAAAATTTAGTGTGTAAGGGCTGTAAAATGTCATTTGAAGGTGTTTTTATCTGACTATGGGTGAAGAATAAGCAAGTACCAGAGCAGTGTTTTGAATTGGGAAGATTTTTGTTTTGCCTTTGTCTAAAATACAAGGCTATTATGTCATCCTCAAAACACCAAAAGCTGGGTGACCTTACCACAAACACAGAAAAATTTCTTTGACTGTGTATCTTTTATTGACTGTGGTTTTTGTTCTTGAGTTTACTCATTCAGTGGCATACAAAGGGAAAGGCATTGTTTTGGAAAGAGCAGAGACCTAATATCATAAAAGGTCATCTCACACAGCATTTTAAAAGCAAATTCACCTTGATCAAACATTGATTGAAAGGGGAAACAGTGTTGTGTTTGAAAAGACATTTCAAAAAACCTTTTGAGGTAGTTTGAGTGTTGCAGAAGCGCATCTAGAACAAGATGCCTCCCAGGCAGGATAGCAGGAGTGGATTGCACAAAGGTATGAGCCTATTTCCACCGAAGAGGTAAATGCACACCCATCAATCCTATTCAATTTCCATGAGGTGGGATGCTTAGATTTTTGCCAAATGGTGCAAGAGGTGAGGAGTTTCTCTCCTCTAACACACCTTTGTGCTTTGAGATTCAGAGACAAAAATTTCCAGTTAGCTGGCCTTGATTTCAAGTTCTCCCCAAGATCCATCTCCAAGGCCACTAAAATCCCCTATATTGGCGAGAAATGGTTTAAACAAAGCTATTTGGACTTAGATGACTACAAACCCTTCCTCAAGCCTAAACACAGAGAATCATGCCCTGCTATTTTCCCTTTCTCATATCTTTTGGCCAGCTATGCCCCCCTCATGAAGATTATCATGAAGTACTTCACTTGTGAGGGGAGATTCTCCCGAATCTATGCTTATCACATTCGACTGTTGATGCATTTCACAAGGACCAAGCAACTAAATCTTCCTTTCTTCTTATGAAAAAACATTGAGAAAATGGCCTCCACTATCCAGAAGAAGCCTCTGCCACAGCAAATAGCCTCTCTATTCCATCACTCTCTCATCAAAATCATCATCCTTCACCAGCTTGAAAAGAGAGAGGTCTCCTCGGATGTTTTCATCACTCATCCGGATTTCTCCACTGTCCCTCTAGTCCATACATCCCCTACATCTCCCACTCATCACCCCTCCCCTTCTTCTAGCAGGCCTACTCCTAAAAAGCTCAAGTTCACTACAGAACAAACAAAAGAACATGAAGAAGGAGAAGGAAGTGGCCAGCAAGAGGAGGAAGGACATGAGCATGAAGAAAAAGATGAAGAGCAGCAAACTGATGATGAGGAGCAACAGCATGACATTGATGAGCATGAGCAGCAGCAAGAAAAAGAGAAAGAAAGTGCTGAACATCAACAACATGACAGTAATGAGGGTGAACAGCCTTATGGTGAAGGGCATCAGCTTGAATAGCAACACAGTAAGGGTGATACCAGACAGCAGCAAAAAGATGATGAAGGATAGGAAATGGATGAACAGGGGCAGCCTAAAGAGGACACATAGTAGTCCTATGAGGCAGAGCATCAGCATGGAGATGATGGAAAAGGGCATGACAGTGATTAATAAGGGTAGCCTTCTCAAGAAGAACAACAGTTTCAAGAAGAAAAGGGGCAAAGTGACAAAGGTAAAAGGGCCATGCCCTCTTCTCCTAAAAATGCCAAGTCCCAAACAGCAAGGAAAAGACTTCCAAGGGTGGTCACTCCAAATGTGACAAGAGCTCTCCGGAGTAAAGGAAAATTTCCAAAGAAGCCCATGATTGATGAAATTGAAGGTGATGATCAACCTAAGTGAAAGAGGCCTAGAACCATAGGGCTTAAAAGAGCCCTTGAGAAGCAAAAAAAAGAGGAAAATGCCCTTCTCCAATCCACCCCTCTCACAGCATTGTTTGAACAGGAGATAGAAAACAATAAGGAGGCATGGCTTGAGAGAGTCAATGACCATTTGGAGAATAATTTGGAGGGGGCAAACAAGGATCTAGACCTTCAAAGGAGAATGACGAAGCATTACAAAAAGTTAAATCAGTTTGCCTGGCGCAAGTTAAAGGCTGCTCAAGACAAGCTCAAGGAGGTTAAAGGGAAGCGTCTGGCACGGAAAGTGAGAAAGGACACATCAAGACTTCATATTTTGTCCTCTTCTTTGCAGCATGTTGCTGAAAACCCTTGAGGGTCATGCTCACCGATTTTGGGCATTTTTTGACATGTTTTGGTTTTTTGGCATTTTTAGGTTTTTGCCCAAAACTCATGGGCTTCGCCATTTCAGTTTGGGGGATCTTCAAAGGAGGAGAATGGTATCATTGGATGCCATAATTTCAGGAGCACACACTCAGCGATTTTCAGGACATTTGAAGATCATTCCCTCCTTCAAAATGGCGAAAAATGCCCACTTTTTCCACACTCTGCCCGCTCTATCAGCAGATTTTATTTTCTGGTTTTTTACACACAGCCCTATTTTTGGGGGACTTCCAGGCCTCAGATTGAGGAAATTTCAGTTGCTCTATAAATTAGACACTTAGAGATTTCCAACGAGCTATATGAGCCTCGTTTCAACATCGGGAAGGCTGCCAAAAGTTGCCGGCAAGTCAGGGGATCTTTTGCTGATGTAAATTTTGAGTATTTTTTTAAAATTTGAACCTTTAAAAACCATTTTTTCCTCATGTGCGTTTAGCTATTTTTGCACATGAGAAGTTATGAAAAGTCAATATTTTTCCCTTTTTTAGCATTTTTTAGATATTTTATGAGATATTTTGATTAGGCCAAAGGGATAGCAAGTTGAACCATGAGGTTTTCCTCACTTTGGCCTATTTATTCCACAAGATTTCATAGTAAAAAAGGCTGAACTTGATGATAGAAGCAATATATGGTCATATAAGCTTTGGAATAAATACTTGTCTCATGCTTTTGGATTGCCTCTTGGATGTTCTTGGATGATGAAAGAGGATTATTGTTGGATTCCATGACTTGGTAGAATGGTATAGTGTCTCTTTATTTGTTTTTTCTTCTAGTTTTCATTCATGAATACATGTTTCTTACTTGCTATAGAATAGTAGAGAAAAAATTTGAGACATGCCCTTGGAGGCATCTCAAATTTCCTGTTTCTTCATAGCTTTCATGTTTTCTTCTTCCTTAGTCACATTAAAGAATTCTTAATTGCTCTTTAATAAATTGAGGATATTGTTTCTTATTTTCATTCATGGTTTTATACATGCTAAGTATGATTTACGGTATGCCCTGCTTACCTATGGCTAGTTATAGCTCCATCCATGAAATTATCTCTTTGACTAATTAGATTCTTATTTGTTGAACCAAGGAGGCCTAGTTTCGATCTAGCCCTTTGTCTAAGACTATGCAAATCTTGTTTTCAAAGTGCCCAATAACTTGAAGTACTGTGTTTAGGCATTCCGGCATAGTGTCTTGAGTTGTTTGTCTGTCTTAAGTGTATTTCCCCAAAGTCTTATAGCCATTTCCCAAAGTTAGAGGGTGATATATCTCTATGCATGGCTTGAATGTTTATTTCTATGTATTGATTAACTTATAGTTACATTTCTCATGATTAATGGTTTTCCCTACCATGTTTATGTCAGCTATTAAACTAGTTATGCTGAAAACACTTTGTTGTTCCCAAACTTGATGTTCATTTTGTTCCATTTTGCCCAAAGATCCTTTCTACCTCGAATCAAATCGGCCCTTCAACAGCCTTGTATCACCGTCTGATAGCTTTCTCGACCTTTTCGACCCCATAGCCCAGTTGATCTGACATCTTTTTACCTATCTTATATCTTTGATTAGTTTCATCCCTCACAACTTAAAAACCAAAACCAAAAAACCTACTTCATAACTAGCCTAAAATCAGAACATAATAAGCAAACACACAGATATCCCTTACACATATAGAAAGAGCCCTCTCTGAGTCCAGGAAGGCTAGGTCCTTGGGCTCCAAATATTGGTTTGATGTTACACTGTCATTTGGCTTGCCAATCAGCCAAATCACGGGACTATAACAGATAGGAGGTCCATTCTGAGTGAGAGTTACTGTAGTGGAACTTCTCAAGGAGAGACAAGCCACTCATGTTGAGGGCACATCCTTGTATGAACATCATCCATGTACATCTTCACATCTTCCAGCACTATATGAATAGGCATACCCCATTTTGACACCAAGCCTGAAGACGTAGCCCACACTGGGTGAAATCCGTTATCAATGTCTCATGTTTTTATGTTGCTAATGGTTGTCTTGCTTCCTCTTTCTTAAGCATGCATATGTGTTATTCTATGCTCTTTTCAAATGCAATTCTAAAAAACATCACAGAAGTAAAATATCATGGGTAAATCCAGTAGCTGCGGACCCAGATCAATTCCTTATCTCAAATGATGAAACGAAGTGTTTAATGGGAATTCCTCTGCTAAACCTTTCCAATGATATATGACACATGACATAACTCCCAAGGAATGAGGAGCAATCTCAATTTTATGTTTTTTATTTCAAGAAATCTTCCATCTAGCCTTCGTTCCAACATGGACTCTTCCTCACCAAATTAGTGCCAAATTATATAATGAAATATTAGGAGGAAAAGTGGAAAACCCATGGTCATAACCTTGGTTGCAAGGGGCCGACAGCCAGAGCCTAAGTGCCTATTAGACTACTTAGTCAATTCGACAGGAAAAAAAAAACAAGGGAGGTGAGTGATAGGTAGTTACGTGCCAAGACCCAAGTTATAGCCCTTTGTCACAAAGTGCTTGACCCAAGCACCAAGGTGATTATCATCTCGTTGGGTGAGAAACCAAATATACACAATGTTGGTGTCCCGTGTTTTGATAGTTTGGAAAATCAAAAGACAAGGCAACATCAGAACTAATCTTTAGAGTTCCAAGATCTAGTCTTCCTGTTCTCAGAGAGGTATATCTCAAATGTTTGTTTGCAAAGGTTTATCTTGTGTGCTTGGAGTATGAATTTTAGACTAGTTATTAAGTGCAGGTGTTTGTTTGTTTGGTTGGTTGGGTTGATATAGCAGAAAATGAAAGATCTAGGAAAGGTAGATAGAATGGAAAAACATCTGGTTCATTGGGCAATGGAGTCAAGAAGAGGTCATAACATGCTCATCAATGGATATGGGATATCAGAGGGAAAATATAACTTGGCCACAGGATCCTTTGGTTTTTGAAATGAGATGGACATCAATGATTTGGAAAGAGAAATTTAATTCTCAACAAAGGGAATTTGAATGCGCAATTTGAACAATAAAGAGCTTTTTGATAGACAGGGCTAACCATGAATTCTACAAATCACACATTTAAGAAAACAATGATTTCAAAAAAAAATTTAAAATGAAATCTATGATTCGGGGAACACCCTATTTCCTCAAAGATTTTATTTCAAATGAATTAGAAAACATAAAAGATTCACTGATAATTGCAATCATAGAAGAGGGAACACCTAACACATCTATGATTTCAACTATAAAGACCTTTAAAACAAATTCTTAAGCAAGGACAAAGGGCAAGATCAGAACAGACCTCCTTGACTCACTATAAACAATAACTTCAAAAGGAGACTTCAATTACAGTTTTTAAGTGGCAGCAGACAAGCAGGGAAAACCATAAATCATGCTGAAACAAACTATTCGAACTATTAAGGAAATAAACAAGCATGAAGACTAAAGAGAGAGATTAAAGACCTTAAAATACTTCAGCAGAAGAAAACATAAAACAGTGAAGGATGAATAAGTCTAAGGTGCTTCCAGGAGTCATTTCTTAGCCTAAAACTTTCAGCCTACTGTAGTAAGAAATTATGGAACATAATGAAAACAGGGGAAAAACATTTAAACAGTTTAGAATACTTCACCAACAGCCAAGCTCATGGATCCAATGATAGAGCCTTCTTAGTAACAAGTATGCAACAACATCATCAGGGCTTCCAAGACTTCAATTTCTTCTTCAACTTCAATAGACTATGTATTATTTCAGAGAGTTCCAATATTACAACTAGTGATCAACCAACAACAACTCTTCTTCTGCAGTAGTATTTATAGAAGAAAGAGGAGGTGAGATCTGAAAAAGATCTCTAAAGATAATTAATACAGACTTAAATGGCTTCTCGGCCTTTGAGGGGCTCGATGGAGAATTTTACAGGTGTTCTCACTGCATTAATGGATTTATATTTAAGATTAAGCTCGGTGGGAGCTTTCATTCACTTTTTAGGCTCTGTGTCATGTTGGAGTAACTCTGCAGATATTTTTGCATTAAGTTCTTCAACAGAATCAATTCTCTGGCTGTGTTTGAGGAAAATATCTGATTTTGGACCATAAATTCGACCTCTGTTTGAATGCTTTTAAGGCACAGGTGGCACAATGGTAGTTGGGACGAATCAGTTTGCCTCAGATGTGGCGGTGGAGGCTTTTTTGTCTGATAACACTTATGATGTTCCTTTAACTGTGTTTTAATCCTGGGGATTAGGTTTTTGATAATCATTCTTAGCCGTAATCCTCAAATATGTCTTCAATCTTCCGTTCAGGTATGTTCTGTCTTTGACACTGATACTCTTTTAAGTGTGTTTTAATAACACAGTGTCTTGTTGATGTGCAGGCCGCGCCAGGCTCATATGGCATCAATGCCTATGAAATATTGACGAGACGTGGAATAGAGCCTTTTTATTCCTTTTCCCTTTGATAACCGAAAGGCCAGAGGATCATCACCCTCGGCTTTCTTTTCCTTCATATTATGGGAAGAACCTTCGAAACCTACAAAATAAACAAAACATTATGAAATCCTACGTTTTTTGGGAAAGACTGCTTCAGAGGGTGTGGGGAGGAGCGTAGCCGTTGGATGGTAGCATCCGACGGTGGAGATATGCATACAATATTTGAAAGGAAAGCGATGGGAAGTAATGCGAGAATGATCTGGGACCGTCCGATGGGCACGTGGACGGTCCAGATCCAATCAGAGGATCACAATCAGGGGAAAAACTTAAATGGCACCAATGTACAGGGAAATGCCGATGCGATTGAGCACTGGTCGTCGATCTAAGGATCAAATCGATGGTGGGGAGTGAATCGGAGGGTTTCAAAAGGTGGAGGAAAGGTTAATGATCGGAGCGAATTAGGGCCATTCGATGAGATCGAACGGACGGTCCAGATGCAATCGAAGACATTCAGTCGGCGGGGAAAGAAATTGCACAGCGCTGAAAACTTGCGATGTGATTGAGCGATGACCGTTGATCTGAGGATCAGATCAACGGTGGGTAATTAATCGGAGGGATGGCCGATCAGGGGGAATAAACAAATGTACCGAATGGAAAAAATGCGATGTGATGTAACGCGGGCCATTGGATCGGCTTACGATCAACGGCGAGGATTGGTTTTAAAGCGAACCGGCGGAAACCCTTTATGATATAAAAAACTCAAAAATTTTAATAAAAAAAAGGTTTTGGCATGGGCGGGGTATATATATAATATGATTAGGCGCCCGTATACGGGGCCTTTGGATGTATGGAATGTAGTATGTCTGAGGCGTTATATAACAAAGGGCCAATCACAATCGAAGCCTCGGGCTTGGGCTTTTCAATCTAACCATTGAACTTTTCCGATGCGATAAGCGCCTTGGGACTTTAACTATCGGTCTCGGGCACAAGCTATATGGAATTAAAAGTGGTGGGGGCGGAGTTTATAATAAAGGGACTCAATCGCATCGAAACTTTTGATGCAGTATTTCAATCAACCCATTGTGGACTTCTTCGATGCGATTTTGCTTCGAGTCTTTTTAATCTAACCATTTTTTATTTAAAAATCGTTGTATGGGCGCGTTACACCAAAAATTTGGATAAGTGGGTTTTATGACTTAACAAAGGAAAAAATCAATCGGGCAGGGTTTATTCATTTAGTTTTGAGTGCTCGATTGCGGGCCTCTGGTTTTGTGAAGCGGAAAAAGGACCGGGGCTCATCTATAACAGAGCTAATCGCATCAGAGGCTTTTGTGAAAGCCAAAGACTTGCGCTCATTGATTACTTCTAATGCGATAAGCGCCTGATGAGCATAGCGCCTAGTTCCAGGGCATGGGCACATGGAGGGGAAGTGGTTTTAAGACTTAGCCCAAGGGGGCTTAAGCCTTTATGCAAAAATATGTATTTTTCATGAAATTTTCAAGTTTTTCAATGGATTTGGGGGTTTAGGTATAGTTTAAAAATGAGTTTTAAACTATATAAAGAGGAATTTTATGAATGGAAGAAGGGGAATCATGAAAATAGAAGAATTTATGGGGGGTAAAAGGGGTAAAAAATGAAGGTTAGTTTCGTGGTGGAAGGAAGGGAAAAAATGGCCTTTGCAGCAGTATTTTCTCATAAAATCAGCAGAATTTATGAGTATAAAAAGGAATAGCAGTGAATATTTAGACAGAGGCATGAAGCCTTCAAGAGTCTTCATGAGTCAACACTTTTTAGCAGTAAAATTTGTTCCTTGAAGACTCCAGAAAATGATTTAGCCACCTTTTGGTATAACAAATTTATAGGTGGCTAACAGTGGCTCCACTTGGGGATGGTGCCTTCTTGAAGGCATCAAGAACTTCAGACTTGCATTCTCTGGGAGGTTGATCAGTGCCTCATCCATTGGGCTTCCTTTCCTTTGCTGGGATGATCTTCTTTGAAAACATATTTAGCAGCCATAAAAGCAATGGATCTTTTATCAAGAAGCTTTCTACCTACCCAATCCTACTGATCTAACATGTTTTCTTCATTAGAGTGCACTTGGATTGGCAAACTCTTTCACAAAATTTTATTCTTTTCGAAAGCAGGAAATCTAATCTATTTCTACTCCTTATTTCTCCATGGACTCAGATTAAACAGTTGACCCCATATGATTCTCTACCTAATCTATTATCTGTTGGGATTAAACTGTCCAACAGACTCTATTCTCTAAATTCTATAACATAAATTTAAAAACAGTCAAGTCAAGATTAAGTTGTTTGACTTGTTGTGATCTATGGCATAAAAACAAGCTGCACATAGACATTTATTTTGCAGAAAATTTAAAACAAAAACGGAAGGTTTGAGATATGAGATTTTAAAACATTTCTTTCCTCTTTTATACAACTCTGTTTTGACTCTTACTTGAGTTGTCTTTCCTTTGCTAACTAGTTCAAATTTTGAGCTGATTAGAACCATATTTTTACATCTTTTGACTCAGAACTTGAAACATATTTGATTCATTTTCTTTTTGGAAACTCAAGTTCAGATTTTGAGCATGTTTGAACCTTTAATTCTTATCCTAAACTATCTACTGATAATCCAAGATTAAACAATTTGGCAAATCGAATTCACTATCTTATCAGCAGAAAATTTAAAGCTAATTAGTCAAGATTAGGCTGTTTGACTAACTAGAAGTGTGTTCTTTAGGAATGGCATTTGAGCTTGCACACTTTCAGATTTGTTTCTCTTTTTTGGTATGGGGCTATACCTTTCTTTTTTTTACAATCTGCCCTCTTTTCTTTCTTTTCTTTGTTTTTGTAGTTTTGATTTTTCCAACTTTGAATGCAATGTCTAGACTATGATATTTACAATGAAAAATAAAATGCTTTAAAACTCAAGACTCTTGACAGAAGTAATGCTTGAGCATCCTGCCATTGATAGGACCTCCATATAGATCTTCTCCATTCAATTCTTTCAGGAAAAATGCATTGTGACCCCTCTCGGCATGAATAATATAGGGTCCTTTCCACAAGTTCTCAAACTTGCCATGTTTTCCCTTCTCTTCTCTTCTTGAATCCCATTTAAGAACAACATTTCCAACTTGAAAATTGTTTTCCTTAGTCCTCTTATCAAATACTTTCTTTATAATTTCTTGGACTAACTGTGTTCTTTCATAGACTTGCTCTCTGTTCTGCTGTAAATGGATGGTTTGATTGATTCTCCTCTGCATATCATTCTCTTCAACATGTACTTCTTGAAGGAGCTTCATGACTGGCACTCCTAATGAGGTGGGAAAGACTGTATCCATGCCATAAACTAGCTGATAGGGGGACATATTTATTGATTTCTTTGTAGTTAACCTATCAGCCCATAAGGCATGAACCATTTTACTGTGCCCTGATCTCTGATTTTGTTCCAACAAATTTTTAATGATATTGATGAGGCTCTTGTTGGTAGATTTAGCTAATCCATTTCCTTGGGGATAGTAAGCAGTGGAATGGCCCAAGTTTATGTGGTATTTGTAACAGAAGTCAACCATATTTTTAGATTTAAAAGCAGCAGCATTGTCTGTTATGATTTTTCTGGGACAACCAAATCTGGATAGGATATTGGTTTCAAGAAACTTGAAAATGACAGATTCATTAGCATTCCTAGAGGGTATATCTTCTATCCACTTGGTAAAGAATTCAATGGCCATGAGGATCCACTTATGTTGAGCTGAGGAAGATGGGTGGATTTCTCCAATGAATTCTAAACCCCATTGTTGAAAAGGTGCCTCAACTCTGATAGGATTTAAAGGTACGGGAAGGATTTTTCTCTTTCCATCAAAGATTTGACACTTATGGCAAGACATGACCAACTTCTGAGTGTCTAGGAAAAGGGTAGGCCAATAGTAACCTGATCTAAGAATTTTTTTTACTGTGGCCTTCCAGTAGAGGTGTCCTCCACATTCTCCGTCATGTAACTCATGCATGATTTTCCCTAAATCATCTTCAAGTAAACATTTAAGAAAAATTCCAACAGCATTTTTCCAATATAACACCCCATCTAAGATGCAAAAACTCAAAGCATTGTGTTTCAAAAATATAGCTTTAGTTTTAGAAAAAGAAGGAGGGGCATTTAAATATAAAAGCACATAGATAATGTCAGCATACCAAGGAGAATTCAGAAATGTTTCTTCAATAAAAGGAGCAGTAGATTCTTCTATTTCCTCCAACATATCTACCATATTCATGTCCAGTGCTTGGAAGTTAGACTCAGCCATAAGTTTTGCTAATCCTTGCCCTTTAACTAGTTTAGTGAGCCTGATTTCTAAGTCATATTCAAGAATAGTTGCAATCCATTTTCCCCTTTTACCATCAGGGTCTTGACTTAGAATGTCCTTGACAACAGTATGTGGAACAAAAGCAATTATGTGAGAGTGTAAAATATAGATCCTAAAGTCTTTTAATGCTTTCACTAATGCTAAGGCTTGCTTCTCCATGATATTATATTTGAGAGGAGCATATCTTAAGGCCCTACTAAAGAAAAATATTGGTTGTTCTTGCCCTAAGTCATTCCTTTGAAGTAAAACTGCAGCTATTGTATGCTCAGATGCAAAAGAAAATATGTAAAAGTATTTGGTGAAATCTGGGCTAATCAGGATTGGTGTTTGAGTAAGAGCATGTTTGACTAGTTCGAATGATTATTTAGCTGGTAAATTCCATTTTACACCGACATATTTCTTAAGCATGTTTGTAATGTTTTTTAATAGCTAAACAAGATTAGGAATAAACCTCCTTAGAAAATTAATCTTTTCGATGAAAGATAGCAACTCTTTGAGGCTTCTTGGATGGCTGATCTGCAATATGCCATCTATCCTTGTAGGGTCTATTTTGATTCCCTCTTCTGAAATTATATGGCCAAGAAGTTTACCTTCTTGGAGACCAAAGAGTGTCTTCTTTGGATTCAAGGACAAGCCAAATTTCCTACACTTCTCAAAAACTTTTCTGAGGTGAATCAAATGTTCTTCATCAGTTTTTGAGAAAACGGTTATGTCATCAAGGTAAATGATTGTGAAATAACCAATGTCTTCAGAAAAGGCTATGTCCATGGCCCTTTGGAAGGTGGCCCCTGCATTCATTAATCCGAAAGGCATTTTTACATACACAAAGGTGCCCCAAGGTGTGGTAAAATCAATTTTTATTTGATCACTTGGGAGCACTAACACCTGGTTGTAACCCGAGAACCCATCTAAGATGGATATCCTTCTTGACCCAACTACCCTTTGAAGAATATGGTCCATCTTGGGTAAGGGGTAGTTGTCCTTTAAAGAGGCTCTATTTAAATTTATGAAGTCAATACAGAGCCTGATTTCCCCTGTTTTCTTTCTAACAGAAACTAAGTTTGATACCCATTCTGAAAATCTAATGGGTACTATGATCCCAGCATCATGCATTTTTCCAATCTCTGCCTTAACTAAAGGTAGTAAGAGGATATATTCTCCTTAGTTTTTGTTTAAAAGGCTTCTGAATCTTATGCTAGATGATGCTGGTATCATATGATTTCAGGTCTTTGTATCCCCAAGAAAAAACATCTTTAAATTCTTTGAATAGCTCTATGTATTGCAATTTTATGTGAGCTAGGAGAGTGTTGGACAGTTTGATCATCTTGGGTTCTACTAGACTACCTATGTTATGCTCTTCTACATTTGTTTCCACAGGCTCCATTCTCGGTTCTTTGGCTACATCGTTAAAATCAAAAAGGTGTTCTAAAGGTGTGAGGCCTCTTGGAATTTTATCATTTTTGCATTGTAAAATTTCCAAGTCTTCTTGGTCTATGTTGTCAATTATCTCTGCTTCAAAAGAATTCTCATAATGATTTATATCAACAGTATATGTCATTTCAAGTTCTGGGATTTGTTCAATATACAAACAGTTTTCTTTATGGCTGGTTTCTGAGATTGGTAAGCTAAAATCATTTTCTGACTTTAAGAAATCATCTATTTTTTTGTCAGAGTCAAAAACTTGCTAGTGATCCTCGTTATTAGGCACAACAGGCCTGTGTTTTACTTTTACGCTAATATGTTCATTTATCTTAGGTATTTAGAATTTTCTGGCATTGAAAGCAAGTTCATTTGCTAGATGATTTAGTGCTCTTGGAATGAAAATAAGTTCATACTTTTCAAAGGTTTTTAATAGATAAAGGGTAGCATTCTGATATTCCCTAAGCCTTGTATTTCTAGCTGAGTATTCTCCTTTGATTTTTTTTATGATAAGTTCAGAATCTCCTAAGATCGATATCGTTTGGGCTTCTAACTGTTTAAGCAATTGTAAGCCCATGAGAAGGGCTTCATACTCAGCGATATTGTTAGTGCATGGGAAATCCAATTTGTATGAAAAACTTTGATTCGTATTTTGAATCCAAACACCTGCCCCTGCACTTGTTTTGTTGCAGGATCCATCAAAGTTTATTGTCCAAAGTATATTTGACTCATTTTCATTTTCTTGTTGCTGTTGATTGTCAATGTTTTGAATTTGATTGAAGGGAAGATTTGATTTTTCTGGTGAACTGATTGGGTACATGTTTGCCTTATCTTGTTGGGTGATTTCATCTTCGTTAGATAAGGTAAAAGAATCTAAACTTGATTGAATAGAATAGATTGGAGTGTTGTTTGCTTTGTCTATGTTGCTCACCATGTACTTCATGTGAGATTCCCTGTATAATCTTCTATTTTTGGTTAAAAATAGGGATCATGGCATACGACATGTCCATTTGAAGGCTTCCCTGAAGTTTGGCTCCCCAAGATCTTGATAAGAGCATGCCATACTTAGGGGGAATGTCAGCTACAACTATATCCATTACTAGACTCTTAGCAGGGATTTGAGCTAAATTAACACATAAATATTTGATTAAACCCAAACATTTGACTCTGCTTGAGTCAAAGGAATACAAATATTTGTATGGTTTAGTAATCTCTAAGTCTAAGCTTTCCATTACCACCTTGGGCATTAGATTGTGTGAAGCTCCTGAATCTAACATGGCATTTTGTAAAATTTTCTCGTGTATGTTCAAGCTAACATAGAAGGGAGGGACAGCCCCTTCTTGGTATTTTCCTTCAACTTCTGGACCAAACAACAACTCAGGTTTGTCATCTTTCAAGTTCAAGGTGTCAGTATCACTTCCTAAGTTCAAAGCTTTCAAAACTTGGTTTTTGTACACTTCTTGGGTTACTAGTTCAGCTAGGGGAATGGTGATTTTTATCTTAGCAATCTCTCCCTCAAGACTGAAAGGAACAATCGAATTGTTCATATTTACATTTGTCTTTTCAATTGAATTCCTTTCAGCAATTTTGATTTGCTGAACCTTGTTTGGATTGGTCATAGGGACATTTTTATTAGGACCACTAGCTGAAGTGCCAGGGGTACTTTGTTCAACATTTTGCTGGACACTTTTGTCTTTGTTTATGTCTATTTTCTTGGTCAAAATGTTGGTTTTTTCTACTGTCTTTTTGGGCTGACTTTCTGTGTTTTTCTTGACAGCAGTATTAGTGTATTATCCTTTGAATTATCTATGCTCCCCTTGCTCCTAAGATCATATTTTTTATGCACCTCCATGATTTCATTTTCAAAACCCAATCTATAGTCATCAGAATCTTCATAGGTGTTTGTATTTTGATCATAAGAGAAAAAATCTTGTTCTTCCTCAGTGAGGAAAACATCACCTCCACTGTCTGATCCAATCAAGTTTACATTTATTCTCCCAACCTTTCCAACTCCCTATCTTCCTCATATTGATCTACATAGTTCTGTTGGAAGGGAGGTCTAATCTGTTGGTCACTTTCCTTTTGCTTATCTTGATTGTTTTCTCTTCTATAATTCTGATTTGTATTTCTGTTTTGGTTATTTTGAGGTTCTCTTGGTGGAAGTCTCTCATTCAAATTGATCTTTTCAAGAATCCTCTCCATCACCTTCACTAGGTTGTCAATTTTTGTGTCAGAAGCTGAGGTTGAGGGTAGTAGGTCATCATTATAAGTTACCCTCTTCTCTAATCTCAACCTATTTATTTTCTCGATTATGTTTTCTTCTACACTCAAAGCTCATTTCTGCATGTCTTCTAAGGTTAATTAATCTCTCCCCCTTAACTCGTAATTCATTTCAACATCAAGGCCTTCGGGATACCTTACCAAGGCCATGCCTTGAGGAGGTTTCATGTGAGGTGGGAGAGCATTTTAAATGCTATTGAACCTAGTGGAGTAATCATGGACACTCTCCCCTTTATTTCTCTTAAGGCTGCTATACTCTGCTATTATTTGGAGAGGGTTCCTTTTGAGTTCCCATTTGTTGATAAATGTTTGATGCAAGGTAGGGAGGTCATTTATGTTGTTAGGAGGTAAGTTTGTAAACCATTTATTTACATCTCCTCCTAAAATTTGGGCGAAGATCCTCATCTTCACAGTTTCTTCTTCTATCTCCATGTAATCAAATGCATCTTCCATCCTATCTACATGATGTTGAGCTATTGTAGACTCTTTTCTAGTGAAGTGAGGGATTTTAGATTGGTAATCATTTGGTAAGGGAAGTAGAGGTTGTGGTAACACTAATGGGGCATACCATGTTGTCATGGCTGGAAATAAGGGTGGGTCTACAAGAGTAAAAGTGGGCTGAACAGGAGTGTTTTGAACAGTGGATGTATAGATTGGAGTGGAAGAAACACTTGGGCCAACAAAATGATTTTGAGCAGATTTTTTATGGAAAAGGCTAAAATGATGAAGAAGCTGGGAGTCAGGAGGAGTGGAAGGTGAGGCTTCCCTATTGAAGCTTTGTTGCAAATCTGCAATGTCAAGATCGGTTTGGTTTAAATGACCTTGAGATCTAATTCTAAATATGTTTTGTGTATGATGTAAATCAAAGTGTGAATCCTCTAAGACAACAAGGTTTTCAGGGACAGAGTTTGTTCTTAAGAGGCTCCTATTAGCAGTTGATTTTCCAGATTTAGAAGTCTGCCACAAAATTCTTTCTAGATTGTCAACAATTATAGGAGGATTTGGGTCTGGATGGGATCTAGTGTTTATCCTATGTGAATCCAGACTGTTTTTCAAAAATGAGAGAGGTTAAAGTTTTAAGGACTATTTTTTGGAAGTTTTTACCTCTCGCAATGTCTTATCTAGTATGGGACTAGGCTTCTAAACTTCTTCAAGGCTGTTTAACACAGTCCTAAAGAGACTTGGAGACCTATATGAGTAATAGGCATACTGGGGCTAGTGGAGTTGCTAGGTGGAAACTTTTTAGCTTTTATGAAGAAAAAATATTGGATGGTTCCACCACCATGCTTATTGTGAAGCTAAACTGAAATGTTTTTTGGGGTTTTCTGAGTTATTTTGGTTTTATAGGTTATGAGAGTGTCCTAAATCTGACTTAACACTTAGCTAAGGTGTCAAAACATATAGAGTTCACTCTTATGGCTTGGTAACTGAATCCTTCAAGGTTTGATAAGGTTTCATGAGAATCCTAAGGGTTACTTAGTTTGTCACTGATTCAAACAAGTTTTATCATAATTACCATTTCTTGGTAGTGCTTGAAGAAGGTTACTTATGTTATATTGGACAGTGAGTGTTTTGTTTTGAATATTTTACTCAATGTCCCACCGTGATCGCCATTATGTTGGTGTGAGCGGTGGGATAAGTCCAGAGGGTGTTCTTTATCAATTTTAAGGGCCTAAAGAGTGTTAAGAAGTGTTTTCAAACCACTTTATTCTCAGTAGGTCCCACCCTGATCGCCATTATGTTGGTGTCTCGTGTTTTCATAGTTTGGCAAATCAAAAGACAAGGAAACATCAGAAACAATCTTTAGAGTTCCAGGATCTAGTCCTCCTGTTATTAGAGAGGATCTCTCAAATGTTTTTTTGCAAAGGTTTATCTTGTGTGCTTGGAGTATGAATTTTAGACTAGTTATTAAGTGCAAGTGTTTGTTTGTTTGGTTGGTTGGGTTGATATAGCAGAAAATGAAAGATCTAGGAAAGGTAGATAGAATGGAAAAGCATCTGGTTCATTGGGAAATGGAGTCAAGAAGAGGTCATAACATACTCATTAATGGATATGGGATATCAAAGGGAAAATCTAACTTGGCACAGAATCCTTTGGTTTTTGAAATGAGATGGACATCAATTATTTGGAAAGAGAAATTTAATTCTCAACAAAGGGAATTTGAAAGCACAATTTGAACAATAAAGAGATTTTTTATAGACAGGGCTAACCATGAATTCTACAAGTCACACCTTTAAGCAAACAATGATTTCAAAACAACTTTTAAAATGAAATCTAAGATTCGGGGAACACCCTATTTCCTCAAATATTTTATTTCAAATGACTTAGAAAACATAAAAGATTCACTAATAATTGCAGTCATAGAAGAGGGAACACCTAACACATCTATGATTTCAACTATAAAGATCTTTAAAACAACTGCTTAAGCAAGGACAAAGGGCAAGATCAGAACATACCTCCTTGACTCAATGTAAACAATAACTTCAAAAGGAGACTTCAATAACAATTTTTAAGTGGCAGCAGACAAGCAGGGAAAACCATAAATCATGTTGAAACCAACTATTCGAACTATTAAGGAAATAAACAAGAATGAAGACTAAAGAGAGATATTAAAGACTCTAAAATACTTCAGCAGAAGAAAACATAAAACAGTGAAGGATGAACAGGTCAAAGGTGCTTCCAGGAGTCATTTCTTAGCCTAAAACTTTCAGTCTACTGTAGTAAGAAATTATGGAACATAATGAAAACAAGGGAAAAACATTTAAAAAGTTTAGAATACTTCACCAACAGCCAAGCTCATGCATCCAATGATAGAGCCTTCTTAGTAACAAGTATGCAACAACATCATCAGGGCTTCCAAGAATTCAATTTCTTCTTCAACTTCAATAGACTATGTATTATTTTAGAGAGTTCCAATATTACAACTAGTGATCAACCAACAACAACTCTTCTTCTGCAGTAGTATTTATAGAAGAAGGAGGAGGTGAGATATGAAAAATATCTCTAAAGATAATTAATACAGACTTAAATGGCTTCTCGGCCTTTGAGGGGCTCGATGGAGAAGTTTATAGGTGTTTTCACTGCATTAATGGATTTACATTTAAGATTAAGCTCGGTGGGAGCTTTCATTGAATTTTGAGGCTCTGTGTCATGTTGGAGTAACTCTGCAAATTTTTTTGCATTAATTTCTTCAGCAGAATCAATTCTCTGGCTGTGTTCGAGGCAAATATCTGATTTTGGACCATAACTTTGGCCTCTGTTTGAATGTTTTTAAGGCACAGGTGGCACAGTGGTAGTTGGGAGGAATCAGTTTGCCTCAGATGATGTGGTGGAGGCTTTTCTATCTGATAACACTTATGATGTTCCTTTAACTGTGTTTTAATCCTAGGGATTAGGCTTTTGATAATCATTCTTAGCCGTAATCCTCAAATCTGTCTTCAATATTTTGTTCTGGTATGTTCTGTCTTCGACACTGATACTCTTTTAAGTGTGTTTTAATAACACATTGTCTTGTTGATGTGCAGGCCGCGCCAGGCTTGTATGGCATCAATGCCTATGAAGTATTGATGAGACGTGGAGTAGAGCCTTTTTAGTCCTTTTCCCTTTGATAACCGAAAGGCCAGAGGATCGTCACCCTCGGCTTTATTTTCCTTCATATTATGGGAAGAACCTTTGAAGCCTGCAAAATAAACAAAACATTGTGAAATCCTGTGTTTTTTGGGAAGAATTCTTCAAAGGGCGTGGGGAGGAGCATAGTTGTTGGATGGTAGCACCCGACGGTGGAGATCTTCGTATAATAGTTGAAAGGAGAGCGATGGGAAGTAATGCGGGAATGATCTGGGATCGTCCGATCTGGGCACGTGGACGGTCCATATCCAATCGGAGGATCGCAATCGAGGGCAATGCTTAAATGGTGCCGATGTACATGGAAACGCCGATGCGATTGAGCGTTGGCCATCGATCTGAGGATGAGATCGAAAGTGGGGAGTGAATCAGAGGGTTTAAAAAGGCGGAGGAAAGGTTAATGATCAGAGCGAATTAGGGCCATTCGATGAGATCAAACGGACGGTCCGGATGCAATCAGAGACATTCAGTCTGCGGGGAAAGAAATTGCACAGCGCTGAAAACTTGCGATGCGATTGAGCAATGACCGTTGATCTGAGGATCAGATCAACGGTGGGTAATTAATCGGAGGGATGGCCGATCGAGGGGAAAAAACAAATGTACCGAATGGAAAAAATGCGATGCGATGTAACGCAGGTTGTTGGATCGGCTTACGATCAACGTCAGGGATTGATTTTGAAGTGAACCGGTGGAAACCCTTTATGATATAAAAAACCCAAAAAATTTAATAAAACAAAGGTTTTGGCATGGGTGGGGTATATATATAATATGGTTAGGTGCCCGTCTATGGGGCCTTTGGATGTATGGAATGTAGTATGCCCGGGGCATTATATAACAAAGGGCCAATCGCAATCAGAGCCTTAGGCTTGGGCTTTTCAATCTAACCATTGAACTTTTCCAATGCGATAAGCGCCTTGGGACTTTAACTCTCAGTCCCGGGCACAGGCTATATGGAATGAAAAGCGGTGGGGGTGGAGTTTATAATAAAGGGACTCAATCGCATCAGAACTTTTGATGCGGTATTTCAATCAACCCATTGTGGAATTCTTCGATGCGATTGTGCTTCGGGTCTTTTTAATCTAACCACTTTTTATTTAAAAATCATTGTATGGGCGCGTTAGACCAAAAATTTGGATAAGTGGGTTTTATGACTTAACAAAGGAAAAAATCAATCGAGCATGGTTTATTCATTTAGTTTTGAGCGCCCGATTGCGGGCCTCTAGTTTTTTGAAGCGGCAAAAGGACCGAGGCTCATCTATAACAGAGCTAATCGCATCACAGGCTTTTGTGAAAGCCAAAGACTTGTGCTCGTTGATTACTTCCGATGCGATAAGCGCCTGATGAGCATAGTGCCTGGTTCCAGGGCGTGGGCACATGGAGGGGAAGTGGTTTTAAGACTTAGCCCAAGGGGGCTTAAGCCTTTATGCAAAAATATGTATTTTTCATGAAATTTTCAAGCTTTTCAATGGATTTAGGGGTTTCGGTATAGTTTAAAAATGAGTTTTAAACTATATAAAGAGGACTTTTATGAATGGAAGAAGGGGAATCATGAAAATAGAAGAATTTATGGGGGGTAAAAGGGGTAAAAAATGAAGGTTAGTGTCGTGGTGGAAGGAAGGGAAAAAATGGCCTTTGCAGCTCTATTTTCTCATGAAATCAGCAGAATTTCTGAGTATAAAAAGGAACAGCAATGAATATTTAGACAAAGGCATGAAGCCTTCAAGAGTCTTCAAGAGTCAACACTTTTTAGCAGTAAAATATGTTCCTTGAAGACTCCAGAAAATGATTTAGCCACCTTTTGGTATAACAAATTTATAGGTGGCTAACACACAATTAGCACAATGGTGTGGTGATGGGCGAAAGCCTTGGCACAAATTTTGAGGTGTTAGCAAGGAAAATTTCAGGGGCTAATATTCAAAAGTGGGCTAATTTTTCATGCCTTTTCCAAAAATACTATTCTTTAATTTCCATTTTTTTCTACAAGTTATCCACCCAAATTTTATAGTTTAAAATTGTTTTACCTTAAAAATCATCAAAAAATTATATAGAGACTATATAAAATTATTATAAATTTGAATACTTTTCCAAAAAAATTCCAAACATTTTACAAATTGCATATTATGTACTAGTGAGATTCTCCAAGGTTTCTAAACTTTAAATAAATTTCGATTCTTAAAATTTTCCCTAGTTTTTAGGTGGAACAAATAGGTGGCAAGTCAATGATGTGGCCCAATAAGATGATGAAACATAATAGTGACATGGCATGATGAGTGGCAATGATGATGGAATGGAATCATATGTGGTAATGACATGGCATGAAAGGTGGTAGAGAGATGACATGGAAATATGGGAGAGTGACATGTGGTAGGAGAATTCAATGCTTTTAAATTGACAAAAGGATTGTTGGTGAGTGGCATGTGGTAGTACACGTCAACAAAATATATATGGAAGGATTTTATTGGTTTATGTGTAATGAAAGATGGTATAATGTCACGTGATAGATGATGTAGAAAAACCTCAAGATTTGTGTCACGGATTGGTTTTTCAAATATTTTCACTATTAAATGTTTTTGGAAATTCTTGTGGTTTTACAAAGGCGAGACCATTACCTACTACCCACCACCCAACGGTTACGGAGCCAACATTTTTGGACACCGAATAACGACAAAGAGATGAGAAATGAGCATTGGATAAGGACTTTCCAATTAGATCATAACATTGTTAAGTGACAGTTTTGGTTATCGGCCACCACCTATTTCCCGCCAGCAAGGGAATGAGAGATAAAATGACAAGAAATGGAATGATAATTTATTGATGGAAAGTTTGGAGGCACCATCAAATGATGGCCTAATCTATTAGGCCACCTCATCGATAAAGTGCTACACACACGAACAAGCAACAAGTCATGAGCAGTGAGTGGTGAGCAATAGAGTGTGATCGAAACCCTTGGTTATAAGTGTTAGATGGGAATTTGCCTAGGGGATTAGCCTATTATCCATCTAGAATAAAATCATAATAGGTGTATAGGAAGGCCAATGAGTAGAAATTTTTTAGACAAGTGATGGAGTAGCCCCTAGTCACAACCCTTATTTTTATTGGCTAAGGATTAAGTTCCCATGGGCCTATCGGTCATCGCATAATCGAGATAAAAAAACATTGTAAATAGGTTTTTGCACTTTGTTAAGTGTCGTGACTCTTTTTAGGAGTTGATATAAAATGCTAACTTCTACTATTAAATGAAGAAATTGATCCAACAAATTGATTTAGAATTAAATGATGATTGAATAGAAGGAAACCCACACTATTGAATGGAGGCTTGATTGATAGTCTTGATTATTGTTGATACAATCAAGCAGATATTGATGGTTGTTAATATAGTCTAATGTAATTCCCATGGGTAACACCATGGAGTTATAAACATGATATTTTAAAGGGAAAACTCTATTTAATAAGTAGAGAATGAAACGAGTCGTTTAGGCGACCATATGAGGAAATAATGTTTGAGTAATAAAAGGATAGGGATGTAAATGTTGAGTTGTGCAAGGTGTGGAAGAAAAGAACCAATGTGTATGTAATCTACGTGAGTGTAAAAATGTGGGCATGTGTGCATCAGAGTAGAATCCTTTGAATGATGGCGAGAGGGCCAAGTGTATTTTCTTTTTTATAGTGCCGAGTTTGTGAAAAGGGCCTAGTTTGGTCTTTTGTAACAAGGTCATGTTTGTATGAAAGGATGAGTGTAGTTGTTTTCTAATAGGGGAAATTTCGTGAAAGGGTTGAGTTTTTGAAAAGCTCAAATTTGTTTTATGACTATTCTTGAAGAGTGCCAAGATATTTTCAAGATTTCTTAGACGACCGAATTGGGTCAAAAGGCTTAGAAGAAATTTCCATGCAAATTTGAAAGTTGAGTTCCAATAGAGAGGAGTATGATCAATAAAGAACTATAGAGGTTGAATATAACATCTAGATTTGAGGAAGAATATGATTTTCTCATTAATGTTTCTATACAGTGGAGAAACTAAGAAAAAATGTTTCAAAAAAGAGTTGCCTAAAAAAATCTAAAAATTTGTGATCAGATTTGTACCTGAAGAAAAAATTACAAAGTAGAGGCTGAGTTGGAATCATAAGTGTTGAAAATATGAGCAGTGATTAAGAGAGGAAGATCCACACATCTAGGTATCATAGTCGGCATTTCATAACCTCTAGCTATGTACATTTTCAATACTTGATGAAGTGTGAAGAACATAAAGAGTAATAAATATATGAAGGATGTGTGATTAAAACCATGCATGGACAACAGGGACAAAATAAGCAATTTTAATATATATATATATATATAAACCATGATAAATTAATAATATCTCGAATGTAACTATATATTAAATTATAATATTATGTCTTATATATTATATATAAGAATGTTTATATAAATTAATAATATAATATACAATTTATATGAGAAAAAGCTAGCCATATATTAATTGAGATTATAATATATTAGATGATGTTATTCTTTATTATTCATGTTTAGAGGCACAACCAATTTTTATTTATCTCCATGTTTTTATCTCTATTAACATTATTAGGGTTATTTTTAATCTCAAGTGCCTCCCTTAACTTAAATTTATAATAGAGGTTTTATTTCGCAAGTTTTTCATTCTCTATGGAAACATGATGTTTGGTGTTCTTAGCTTGTTCTGCAACAACAATTGTTTTTTTTCCTTTCATGTCTTATATCTAAATTGTGCTCCTTGATTCTTTCTTTCAAGGAATGCCCAATTTCTTCGATATAAAATTTTCCACACGAGCATTCTATCTTGTAAACACCTTTAAATTGTAAGTGGAAAAATTTATCCTTTACAAAATTACTTGTTTTTTCCTTGTTGGCCATTTAGGGTTTGAATGATATATCCTTCATATATTTATTACTCTTTATGTTCTTCACACTTCGTCAAGTCTTGAATATGGACCTAGCTAGAGGTTCCAAAATATCAACTATGATAACTAGATCAGTGGGTCTTCCTCTTGATGGGCCTCTAAATTAGACACACACTAAAGCCCATCTAAACTTTATTAGGCACATAAAGGCTATATTAAATGTATACTTCTACACTTAATAGTTTTTTTTAGCTTTAATATGTTCTTAGGAAGGTTTAGAGATAATTGCATATTATGTGCCTAATATATTTATTTTTTCAGAATATTGAGTAAATTTTGAATGAGATTATATAGGTACTTCCTCCCTAATACATGATGGAATGAGACTGTATATTAAATGAATTGGATATCATGAAATTATTGGTAGATTGTAGAGCTCCACTGATTGAGAAAATATATGAATGTGTTCCCTGCCATTAAATGAAGATTCCTCCTGTTGGGAACCAAATCCACTTTTTGAGGGATTTTGGAGGGAAATTTATCTTCTTTTAAGGAGGATGCTTACTCGTCAATTTTACCAATTCAAATTTTCATATAAGGGCATGTGTTTTTTAGTCTTTTTGTGAAGAAAACTTGTTATTTTGCAGTTCTACTTTCATTTCCCAAAGGGATATACTTGGACTTATTAAAATAATGAAGTTTGGGGTCACTTTCAACTTCTAACATTTGATTTCCC
Source organism: Pinus albicaulis (assembly GCA_034641835.2). Lineage (NCBI taxonomy): Eukaryota > Viridiplantae > Streptophyta > Pinopsida > Pinales > Pinaceae > Pinus > Pinus albicaulis. The sequence goes on from CM076578.1 coordinate 330,182,935, forward strand.
TCATATGAATCTGAGTATCCTTGGGCTTGGCCATCCCAAGAGGCTCAGGGCCCTCTGTACAATTTCGCTATTTTCTTTGAATGCCTTTTTCACTTGCATCTCTTATTTGTGCATTTGGTGTTCATGATTCATTTGCTAGGTTATATTGGTTAAAATATTGAAGTTGGTTGCTTTTAATTTTATTTAAATAATAACAAGAGTTATGCATCCTTATACTAAACTTTTAAAATTCATATTCATCATTGAGCTACTTGGATTGGTTTACTAGTTCAGAATTATGAAATTAATTCTGGTTTTAGTAGTAATTTTATGTTATTTTTTTGCACATGTTAACAAGGCTCTTTTGAGCTGATTAAACTTGGATTTAGTTATAAAATTATTCTACTTAACATAAAATATTTCTCCATAATATTTTCACTTGATTAGATTAGGCATATGATAGGTTAACTAGGTCACCAATTCTTGAATTTCAGGTTTTTAGAGTAGTAATATTATTTTCTTTTTAACACATGTTAACATGGGTATTTATGAGTTATTCCACTTGGGTTGGAGTCCTAGGACATCCTACTTAATAAAAAAATGTGCCCCATCTCATTTTCATTTTTTTTCTTGGGCATTCGACAAGTCAACTTGAGAAGTAGAAATCTTGTAGCAATTTGTTTTCGAGATCCTTCTTGCCCACATTCACTTCAAATTCATTGTAGAAGTATATTTATAGCCTATAAATGCTCTAAGACCAATTTGGTTGAGAGGAGGTGTGGTTAGGTAACTATTTAGCTCTTACATTTCTTTCTTCTTGAATGTTTATTTATGCAATTAGTCTAGATTTACATTTCAACAAAAGTAGAATATATTTCCTTATTGTTGTTTACCTTTTTGAAACTTAGAATTGGTGGCTTACCTAGATATTTGATTATTTTAAGTTGTTTCATTTCCGTATTTAACTTGGATAAAAGGGAGTCATACCAGGAAGAGGAAGGTGTCTGCTACACATAAAGTTTCGACCCTGCTTAAGTTTGTACGAACTGTGGGTTGATAATTTAAGTTGGTAGCCTTGGGAGTTGCAACATTATTGTTGCAATACCAGCCATTATCACTTTTTGGCGCCATTTTCAGGGAGGTTTCAAGGAATGCATTTTTTCCCTAGTCGATTCATTTATTTTACTTTCTGAGAAAAAAGGCATATTGCATTGCATCAACATTCTTATTCAATTTTGTTTATGAAAAAAAAATAGGTAATTCTCCCACACCAAACCCCACTCAGTTGATCTGGTGGTGCAGTAAGAACCACATCATTATCCACTTTTGCAGGTATAAGAGGAAGAGGTGGCAGAGAAGGTATAATAAATGGATGGAGATGATGTCGATGATAAAGATCCTCTTAGATTTCCCATTCAAGATATTGATATTAGTGTTAATATGAATAACATGCCTCAATATTTCCTTCCAAAATTCCATGGTATGAGGTTAGAGGATCCATAAACCTTTCTATTTGAATTTGAAATCCTTTGAAGATCTTATGGTTACTTATTAAACACTAAAAAATTGAGATTTTTTCTAGCAAAATTGAAGGATAGAGTTATTAAATGGTTCATGAGTTGAAGGACTAATTCAATAATATCATGGAATGATATGCAAAATATATTTCTAGAAAAATACAAATATTGTGATATTAAAGAAGAAATATTTAGAATGACTCAAAAATAAGATGATAGCCTTGATGATATAATATATAGATTCATGTATAATGTTAAGAGGGGAAAATTACATTATTTAGGGTTTTACATGCTAAATACCTTCTTACTTAGAAAAATTAGGTATGAGTGGATTGATATCCTTGATCTCATGATAAAATGTGATGTATTACAATTATAATTTGAATAAATTTGTGAAATATGCAAGCACATATCAAGAGGAAGGGAGAGAGTAAGTAAATCGACATTGAGATCGGTACGTCAAGTTCAACTTGGAAATTTTCTTGATAACTTTAAAAAATAAATTCTTAGAATTTTAAGTGAATAAGTGGAAATGTTTAGAATGAAAAATCAGCAAAAAGAGGATGATTATATTTGTGTTATCCACACAGATTTATACGCTACTAAATATTTCCCATCATTATCAAGGTTGAAGGAAGTTTACTAGGAGGACAATGGAGCAAGTCAATCACCAAAGAAACTCCTTTATGTAGCTCCAAGAAGACCATGACATCCTGGTCAACCTGGTATGATGCAAGAACCTAATTCACAATTTCAAATTTATGCACAACCATCTCAAAGTAATTATAACACACCCTTTCCTTGGAAACCTTGGCCATCTAAACTCCAAGACCAATCTTGCAAGCAAGGATGACAAGGACCTTATGGGATAAATCCAGAATATCCCTAATAATTTCCTTAATATCCTCCATAACCAACTCCATGCTATCCATATTGTCCACCTCCACCACAACCACAGCCTCAACCACATCCATATCAAAGTTCCACTCCCACTCAACTACTTGTACCACCATTTCTAAACCCAAATAATGAAGTAGCTCTTCTCACTTAACATGATGAGGTACACTACTTCCAAAAAATTCATCTTGATATGAACGGTATTCACCTTACATTGGGAAGAAAATTGTAAAAAATAGTTCTCTTAATGTCATTTAAGGACAACATTCATACAAAAAATATTCAAATGAGGAGACCAAAGAATCATGGATTGCATTGCATTTGATAGAGGGAAGACATTTGAATCAAATATTGAGAATGTTTTGTTATGATTACCATCATATACTCTATGTGTTCAAGAGAATAATCAATAGAAATAAGAAGATATGAATTTCATGGATTAATAAGACATCCAGAATTATGTAAATGAGCAAGAAAACCAAGGGCATCACAACTATATTGAAATCTAGTTCCAGACAATCATCAAGTTGAAACAACATGCTCTTCTTCAACAATTATTGATATCATCTCAATCAAATAAGCTAATCTCTCACATGTTGGTATATCTCAACAAACATATTTCAAAGCTACATATGAGTGTATTTTTATTCCTGGTATGTACATGGCTCCATTAGAAGTATTCCTATGCTTAAAAAAAAGGGGAGAAAAATCAAGATATATGGATAAAACCTTCTTTGAGGCGCCTGAGATCGACTTAGTAGTTGAAAATATCTATGAGAAAATTAGTGAGTTAGATGAAATAAAAAAAAATGAAAAATAATAAGATCCTAGGTGAAAACCTCCTTTTAGGCGCCCAGATAGACCTACTAGTTGAAAACGTCACTAGGGTAGCTAGTAGGCCTAAAGGAAAAAATGAAAAAGATGAAAAAAACAAAAAAAAATTGTTCCATTTTCATCAATTTGTCTGTAAATAGGTACTCCTCAACCTTCATAAAGAAAAGAAACAAGTCTGCACCCAAAAAAAAAGAGAAAAAGGAAACAAATGAGCAATGAGGCAAGAAAAAAGTAAAAAATAATCAATATTGGGCTTCTTATATTCTATGAAAATGTTCAAGAAGGACCAAGGCCATGTCAATCCATCACACTCATCCATTTCCAACCTTCACCCTTCATTCCCAATCCTCTTCCATTCCTTTTCCTTGTTGTCCTATAGTTTATACAAGAAAGTTCAGTGTTGCTACAAGATTGTAAAAATACATAGGGCATAATTTTTCTTACCATATCTCAAAAAATGTGCATCTTTTCGCTAAGTTGCTTCATGGGGATATGCATAGGGATGATGGTAACATGCTCAAGAAATTTTGAGCAAATTCCACTAATTTCTTTTTGAGAAATCGACCTCCATCACCTGAATCCATTTTAATTTTTCTCAAGATTCGTTCATATATTAGCTAATATTTTTATGGGGATATGAATAAGGATGATGGAAACATGCTCAAAAAATTTAAGGTAAATCCAATTTACAATTTGAGAGATATGGATTAAAAATGTCTACTTTAGGATTGTCTTGTAGTGCTACGATTTGTCCTAGATTTGCTAGAGGATTGTCATCAACATAGAAAATAGGTTCACGTTTTATACTTTATGTTTGGTCTCAATCTAGTCTCCTAAACTGAGCTCATTTAATTGTCAACCAGGATTTGTAAAATGCTGAAGTGAAGTGTACCATATGTACCTAGGTGCTTGTTTCCTAATGCGTTGTGTGTAGTGTTTTGTGGTGTTTTTGGTCTTTTGGTGATTTTTATGTTCTCAATGAAAATGCCTAGGAAACTAATGGAAAGGAGTTGGTGGTCAAAAACAGAGTTAAGCCTAATGTATGGAATGGCAAATGCAATTGGAAACACTGAAGCAGAATCTAAACTATGACTAAATAAAAGCAAAGCTTGATAATGACTTTCAGACAAATGATTCAAAACACAAACTAAACTTGAGAAATGATCACTAAATATGAAAATCCTCTAACTAAATAGTTAAACACTAATCTTACCATGATGCAGCATTTTGTCCTAAGCTCTTCTATTCTATGACTAATTCCTAGTTCTATTCTGCAATTTAATTGAATGTCACAGAACCTTTACTCAAGAGTTATTGGTTTCTTTTTCAAAGTAGTCCTTTTGAGGAAGAGTTTTATTTATAAAATGATGAGGAAATTGCAGAGGTACTTCAGGCCTTAGAATGATGTTGTCTTCTGTTCATATGGTTATAGATCAATTAGGGATTTTAGAACAAGAAGAGATTTGTGAATAATGAAGGCTGTCTTGTTAATCCTAACAACTGAAGTAATCTATTGTGCAATGGATGACAATTTGAATATGAAGTGCAAGTGCAATGAGTTAATCTAAGAATGAACCTAAGATACCACTAATCTAAAACAATGCTGAACTTATAAGTCATCATCAAACTTGAAACAAAGTAACTGAACATGAGTTAAATGCAATGAAACTCCAGAGCATTCTAATTATGCTAACATGCATTATTCTATGAAGTTACACAATCTGTTTGTTCATCAATATTGATATTTTGGAAGAGTTCCTTCTTTTGGAAGAGGTAGAACAATTCTGACTGTGTAATTGGATGCAAATGCAAATATAAAGGACTGAAAGCAAATGAAAAACTAAGATATCATATCCATATCCTACTCTTCATTATGATGTCTTGGGCAATCATTTAAGAGCAAGAACAGAGATGATACTTAGTACAAACACACAACTAAATCATTCATTATCACAGTCATGTCTTGAACTTCTTAAGGATTTCTTGGAAGAGTTTCTTCTTGTGGAAGAGTGATTAGAACAAGTGTAACTGTGATAGTGAACAACAAAAACTACAACTAAATCCTACAGTACTATAGCTATTCATCATTCATCATTATAATCTGTTGGAAGAGTGTCTTCTTGTGGAAGAGTTAGAATGAATATAACTACAATAGCTAATAAAAAAAAAACAACTATAAATTCAACTCCTAATCCTACAATACTATAGTCATTCAACATTCATCATTATAGTCTTTTGGAAGAGCATCTTCTTGTGGAAGAGTTAGAATGAGTACGACTACAGTAGCTAATTAGAACAACTATTAATTCAAATGCAAAACGTAAAGGCAGCTAGAAAACTTATCTAATTTACGCAAAATAAATCCGTCCAAGAGGCAGGGGCCCTCTACCACTTGACGGCATTCAACTCCAAATTAAATCACGCCTTCAAAACAACACGGTCTGCTCCATTAAAGATGAAATAGTTTGAACATAACACTCTGCGTCTTCAGGAATGTAACACAGAGTCTAAACAAAATCTAGCATCAAATCTAACATAAAATCTCCAACATAGCTCTCGGTCTCCCAAGAGTTTATAAAGAAAATGCACATAACAATAATTGCAACAATTCAGGAACACTGTCTTTCATTATCGGAATCACGTTAGGACTCTTTGAAGTGGCTGCGTGAAGAGGAAAAGACATTTGGACTGAGACAGTCCTAATAGAAGTGTTCCTTCCTAAATGTGTTCCCCACGTTCAAAACCATACCCAGAATTCGTTTCTTCCTCCATGATGAGCAACGAACCATGTAGACATGACGTGGATCATGCCCATATGCGGTTTTTCTCAAGAGGCCACCTGGAACATACTCAAACGTGAAGGCAGTTGTAGAAACGCCGGTTAGCTACGGAATGTCTGCATTCTGCAGCTAGTTCCGGTCAAAATGCTTTACAATGGCAAAAATCACAAAATTTAGCAAGTCAGTCATGTAAATCATTCTAGAAGTAATTTTAACTATATTCATTGATCAATTGAGTCTAAGATGGAAATGGACAAGGGAAAATGAGGTAAAATGAGGTGAAGGAAAGCACAATTTTGAGGCTCAACACTTTCCATGGATAAATGAAAATAGAAGTCCACCACACCACCATCATCCATCCTCCACACCATTTAGCAACTTCTCCATCCAAAAATCCATCTATGTCCATGAAAAAAACCATTTTCACCCCTTCTTCCACTATTTTCACCACCACCAAAGTTTTTGATCCTTGTCCATGATCTCCCCATGAATTATCAAAGCTTCTGAATGCATTGCATGAAGGTTATTGTTATCATGGGTTTTTGTGTGACTACTATAGGAATAAATCCAATCATGTAGCAATATGCACAAACCCTACATGACCATATTTGGAAGCACTTAAAAGCACCAAAATGAAGACTTGGTCATCCTGAAGCATTGAGGGATAATGTCCTTGATCTTGGGAAGCCAACAACTTATGTAGGGAGGATACATGGTCAATACTCATCTAAAACAACAGCAACATTTGATCCACCTCTTGAAGAACTTATATTATCAAACTTCAATCAGTCAAGCACATTCCAAGAGGAAAAAATTAAAAATTTAGAAGCCAATAAGTGGAGGAATGAGCATAAGAAGATGACAACTCAAGAAGCTAAAAAATCAGCCATTACATCTATTCAGAAACAACATGAAAACATTAAGTGATCAATACATCAATTTCAGAACCACCAAATGCAACTTCAACATTCATATCAATAGCCTCAATATCACCTGAAAAAACACATCAAGGGTAAAGCCCAGGTATGGAATCCTCAAAACATATCCTACTGAATTATTTTAGCTCAAAAAATCTTGCAACTGTATGAAGGAAAAAATATTCTATGGCCAAAATTAGTAGAAAAGAAACCTCGACCTTATCTAGCAGTTAACTTTACTTTTCCACCAAGACACACACATGTTTGGGAGAGGAACAAGACAAAAATGAAAAGGACTTGAGAAATTGGGTTGCTATCATTTAGTCATGATAGAGGATAAGAAGTGTGAAGGGGAAGGTGGGGCCAACTCAGTTAACTCAAGGCAGTTTGAGTTTATTTTGCATGCAATGAAAAAAAGATAAAAAATTAAAAAAATAATAAAAAAAGGTAATAAAAAAGGAGGACCCACCACCTCTTGGAATGAAAATTGGTTGCTATGGGATCATACAAGCACTGCTACAAGATACATACATGCTTCTACAAGATCCTACAAGTTTCTACAAGAAGCTAACAGAGTGCTACAAGATGCTCATTTTTTGCTAGAATTTCCATTTGAACATGACAAAGAAAGGAAAACTACCAGGAAGGGCATATGTAAAAATTTTCCTCACCATAATTTGATATAGGAACTTAACGAATTACTTCAATTCTCAGAAAAACACTTTGTAGTTCTTACAATTTTAAATTCTAGAAAGGAAAAGCAGTGAATTAATTAAGCGTTTATGTCATAAACATGGTGGGATGAAACAATAAGGTGTATTGAGAAAGGAGAAGTGAATTTTGAATTTTTCCTTCCCACGAGCCTTGTAGAACAAATTGTCTAATTTTCCTCTATTTCAACAACTTCTACTACACATGAAACCCTAGGATATTGTAGCAACAAAAGACAAATATTGTGTTCCACTCTAATTAGAAATGTATTAATCCATGGTTTTAGGTCCCTATATTACTAGTATAGTCCCTTATTGTTGTTAGTGTAACCCCCTTATTGTTATTATTGTACCCTTGTAACCCCCATTTTGTTATTATTGTTCCCTTAAATTATTATTGTTAGGTCGGCTAGGATTACATTGTGGCCCACTAGGATTACATTATGGCCACATGAACTCCTATATATAGAAAGGAGGTTTTGTAAATTGTATCATCCAAGAATTGTTCATTTATGTAATGTATTAGAGGTTTCCCCCTTGAATTGGCTTATTTCTAAGGCGTTGATATCTCTTTTCTTCTATTTTTGGAGCTGGTTACACTGTTGGGTATGTGTTATATTATTTCCACGATTAGCCCCACGCGTTGTATGTTGCGTCGGGCGTAGCTGGGGGGTCACGAGGGGCGAAGCAGTCCCCACCGTTGGGGTCCGGGGCAGCGCCTCGGCCAAAATTGGTTTTTGTGCGGACCCACTCATAGGCGGATCCGCCCATGGTTTTGTGCATGGTTTTGCACATGGTTTTGGGGTTTGATGGTTTTCGGCCCCTGGTATTTTTGTAGATCCGGTCAAGGGAACTACGGTTATGTTCTAATCCAGGGTTAATGGATTGGGGTTTATGTATGCTTCGGCATGTATATATATGTGTTGTAACACTAAAATGAATATAATGAAAAATCAAGCTAGTCGTCCCGATTTGGGATCCAGGGTAAAATCTCTGTGTTTATCTGTTTTATGTTTTATGCTCTTGCTATTGTTTATTTTCTGTTATAAGAATCGTGTGTAGATATTTTTGTTCAGGGTTAAAACCTACATACACAACATTTGGTATCAGAGCTTTGGATTCTACGGTTTCGCTGCTCCAAACAGGTCATCGTGGAATTTTTGCTATAATTCTTTTTCTACGAAGTCTCAGAAGCTGAAATTCATAGGGTGCGAAACCGAAATCCTAAGGAAAATCGTCAAAAAATTTCAGAGCTTGGTTCACAACATTTTCGGAGATATGATCTATGGAAGGTAGTGCTTTTTCAGGCTCCTGAATTTCATCTCAAAGAGGTGATCGTGGGAAAATATTCATAACTCTCTCTCTGAGCATTGGATTGGAGTACCATAAAAATTGGTGGCTATTACAGGGACTGTGGTTTCTTGGCTATCAATTTTAGAGCTGAAGGACGAAACAATGACACGTGCCAAGTTGTACAAGTTCGTTGTACTGAACCAGTCCATAATTAGGTCATTGTGGAATATTGGACACAACTTTGTCTTGGAGAATTAAAATCAGGTCAGACCTGTGGTATTCGAAAGATAATTCAAAGGGCTACGTCAATACCAATATTCAAATATTTAAGTGTTGAAATAACAGAGATAATCCAATTTCAATATCGAGCTCCTCAAAAGCAAGAAAAAGGTGTGTATTTATTTATTTATTTTTTGCGAATTGCATAAGTCTTGTTTGAAGAATCAATTTGAATTGATTCCAAGGGCATATTGTAGAATAGATATCAGTATTGGGTTCTAAAAGATGCCCCGTAAAAATAATTCAACACCCATTAAGCCTTCAGAAGGCTCTACTATGACTCATGAAGATGAAGAATTGCAACATGATCTATCAAAATTACAAGAGCAAGTTCAACAAATTTCACTCTCGCAAAGAACAACAAAAAATGAAATGGAAATTTTGAATAAATGCATGGAAGCGAAGATGGAAGGTTTGAAGAAAGGCGTGGAAGTTAAGATGGATGGCATGGAAGATGGCATGGAAGCTAAGATGGATGACATGAAAGACAACATGGAAAACATGAAGAATGATCTAAAAGCAGACATCAAAGGTTTGACAAAGTTGATACAAGAAATGTTTCCTAATGGTGAAAATATAGTAGAAGAACCTCATGATGAGAACAAAATAAATGTTAATCGTGATTTCATAAACTCTAATGTTGGCGGGAAGAACCACCATATTCCAAAAATGGATATGAGGAAGTTTGACGGAAAGGATCCTGTAACATGGATACTACAGATGGAGCAATATTTTGATCTCCATAACGTGCAAAACACACAAAAGGTACGCATTGCAACTTTACATTTAGAACAAAATACATTTGTATGGTATCGATGGCTTTGCTCCCGTGAAAAAATTGTCACTTGGTCAATTTTTACGGAGGAAATGATAGCACATTATGAGGATACAAAGAGCAACACCTTCTTTAGCCAATTGATAAATCTCAAACAAAAGGGTTTAGTGGGGCAGCACATTGAGGACTTCCAAAATTGAATATAAGGGTAACTGATATTCCAGAGGAACACAGGATTGATCTCTTCATAGGCACTTTAAAGGATAACATCCAACATGAAGTTCGCGTTTTGGAACCTGATTCATTGGAGAAGGCATTCAGGTTGGGAAGAAAAGTTGAATGTAAAATTATGGCGACAAGGAAGCCTGCCACTCAATTGTATAAAGAAGGAAGTGTTGCTACGCCTATATTTCCACAACCTACAAGGTTGATACCACAAAAATTGGAAAAAAAAGAGATAAATGGATTTGCTACAGTTGTGATAGCAAATACACTAAAGGTCATAAGTGTGCTGAGAAGAAATTATTTTTCATAGATTGTGAAGAGGAAGAAGAAAATGAACAAGAAGAGGATATACACCAGGAACCAGCCCTAGAAGAGGAAGAAATGAATCCGACCATATCTTTTAATGCACTGGCAGGAATTACCACTCCTCAAACTCTCAAGATAGAAGGACATATCAAGAAGAAAAAGGTAATCGTGTTGATTGATTCAGGTAGCACCCATAATTTTATTCATTGTAAGGTAGCCAAGGAATTAAATTGTTTCCTATACCCAACACCATAATGTCAAGTGATGGTTGAAAATGGAGGAACTATAAATTTCTCTGGAAAATGCCATAATATCAAGCTAACCATGGGGGAATATGTATTGACTAGTCTAATGCTTTCCATTCCTATGGGAGCTGTTGATGTTGTACTAGGAGTACTTTTCTTGAAAAAAATTTTAGAAGGAAAGGAAGTCAAATTACGAGGTATTGCATGGAAGTCGGGAAAGATAATAAGCTCTAATGTCATGAAAAAGCTTCTAAATAAAGAACAACGAGGCGTAATTGCACAATTATTCTCACTAGAAGTTCCAACATCAAAATCATCTATTTCTGCAGATCTCCAACAAGTCTTGGACAATCATTCCAAGGTGTTTGAAATTCCCAAAGGACTCCCACATATTCGTGATCATGATCATGCTATTCATTTTATTCTAGGAAGTTTTCCTCCAAACATCAGCCCTTATAGATATCCTTACGTCCAAAAGAGCGAAATTGAACATATGATTGTAGAAATGTTAGAGGCGGGTATAATTCAACCTATTCAAAGTTCTTTCTCTTCTCGTGTAGTATTGGTACACAAGAAGGATGGATCATGGCGAATGTGTCCGAATTATAGGGAGCTCAATAAGATCACTATTAAAGATAAATTTCCCATTCCTATGATTGATGAATTATTAGATGAATTACATGGAGCAATTTATTTTACCAAGTTGGATCTTTGTTCAGGATATCATCAAATTAGAATGAAGACTGAAGATATTCCAAAAACAACATTTCGAACTCATGAGGGTCATTATGAATTTTGGGTCATGCCTTTTGGCCTTACCAATGCACCTTCTACATTTCAAGGGTTGATGAATTCCATTTTCAAACCCTTCCTTAGAAAATTTGTGCTAGTATTTTTTGATGATATACTAATCTACAGCGGGTCTTGGAAGGATCATGTTGAACATGTTGACAGGGTGCTCAAACTATTGCAGGAGAAACAATTATATGCAAAAACATCCAAATGTTTCTTTGGAGTACAAGAGGTGGAATATTTGGGTCATATTATATCTCACGAGGGTGTTAAATTAGACCCTAACAAAATTAAAGCCATTAAGGAATGGAAAGTCCCCAAGACAATAAAGCAGTTGCGAGGATTTCTCGGGTTAACAGGCTATTATCGCAAGTTTGTTAAGAATTATGGGAGAATAGCGGCACCTCTAACAACATTATTGAAGAAAGATGCATTTTCATGGACTCCTGAAGCAACTAAGGCCTTTGAACATCTTAAAGAGGCAATGTGCCTAGCACCGGTCTTAGCTACGCCAGACTTCACAAAAACCTTTATTGTGGAATGTGATGCCTCGAGAAATGGAATTGGTGCAGTTTTAATGCAGGAAGGAAGACCCATTGCTTTTGAAAGTCGTCCAATCAAAGGAAAGTATTTACAAAAACCTATTTATGAGAAGGAAATGCTAGCAATACTGCATGCACTAAAGAAATGGCGAACTTACCTAATGGGAAGACACTTCAAGGTAAAAGCTGATCATGATAGTCTTAAACACTTTTTGGAACAAAGACTATCTTCAGAAGAGCAGCAAAAATGGGTCACAAAGATGTTGGGTTATGACTTTGAAATAATCTACAAAAATGGAAAGCTTAATGTTGTTGCAGATGCACTCTCAAGAAAGAATGAAGAGGTGGAAGCATTGCTTTGTGCCATTTCTATTATCCAACCAGATTGGATAACCGAAGCAAGAGATGAATGGAAGAAGGACAAAAATGTATGGACACTCATTCAAAAGTTGCAGCAAGATCCTAGTACATCTGATACATTTAGTTGGAAAAATGATTCCTTATGGTACAAAGATCGCTTATATCTTTGTAATAATTCCCAACTAAAACAAAATATTCTTCTGGAATTGCACACTTCTCCTTCAGGAGGACACTCAGGATTTTTAAAAACTTACCACAGGGTGAAGAAAGAATTTTTTTGGGATGGCCTTAAATCTGATATTCGAAAGTTTGTGGCGGAATGTTTGGTTTGCCAGCAGAATAAAGTGGAAACAATTAAGACCCCAGGACTTCTACAACCTTTATCCATTCCAAGTTAACGTTGGGAGGAGATTTCAATGGATTTTATCACAGGTTTACCTAAGTCCGAAGGAAAGAGTGTCATCATGGTGGTAGTTGATAGACTTACCAAGTATGCACACTTTTGTGCATTATCTCATCCATTTAAAGCAAGTACGGTTGCTACTACATTTATGGACAGAATTCAAAAGCTACATAGAAGCCCAAGGGTTATTGTGAGCGACAGAGATCCCATTTTTACTGGAAATTTTTGGACGGAGTTATTTTCTTGTTTGGGTACTCAATTAGCTCATAGCTCATCTTATCATCCTCAATCCGATGGTCAAACTGAGATAGTAAATAAATGTTTGGAAGGATATCTTCATTGTTTTATATCTGATAAACAAACACAATGGGTCAAGTGGTTACCTCTCGCTGAATGGTGGTATAACACTTCCTTCCATACTGCAGCAAAAATGACCCCATTTATGGTACTTTATGGATATCATCCACCATCCATCACATCATCTTTAAGGGAAAATTCGAAGGTTCAAGCAGTGGAAGATCACATCGAGCATCAGCAAGAAGTTCTCCAACTCTTAAAGGATAACCTGAATTTGGCACAAATCGAATGAAACAACAGGCAGATCAACATCGTAGCGAGAGAAGTTTTGATGTAGGAGATTGGGTATTTTTACGGCTACAACCATACAAACAAATGTCCCTCAAGCAAGCAAAGAACGATAATAAATTATCGCCAAAGTACTATGGTCCTTACAGGGTGTTGCAAAAGATTGGTACTATGGCATACAAATTGGAGCTTCCTGCTTCTTCGCGAGTACATCCAGTTTTCCATGTTTCATGCTTAAAGAAGGTTATAGGAGAAAATCTTCCAGTTCAAACAATATTGCGAGAACTTGATGAGGAAGGAAAAATCATATTGGAACCAGAAGCGGTCATGGAAACAAGAACTCGACAACTACGGAATCGATCAATTTCAGAGTATCTCATCAAGTGAAAGAACTTACCCACTGAAGATTCTACATGGGAGGATGAGAATTTTATACAGAAGCACCCAGAGCTACTCAAGCGTTGAGGACAACACTTTTTTGAAGGAGAGTGGCATGTTAGGTCCCTATATTACTAGTATAGTCCCTTATTGTTGTTAGTGTAACCCCCTTATTGTTATTATTGTACCCTTGTAACCCCCATTTTGTTGTTATTGTGCCCTTAAATTATTATTGTTAGGTCGGCTAGGATTACATTGTGGCCCACTAGGATTACATTATGGCCCCATGGACTCCTATATATAGAAAGGAGGTTTTGTAAATTGTATCATCCAAGAATTGTGCATTTATGTAATGTATTGGAGGTTGCCCCCTCGAAGTGGCTTATTTCTAAGGCGTTGATATCTCTTTTCTTCTGTTTTTGGAGCTGGTTACACAACACGTGGGAGGAGGATTTAGGAGAATAAGAAGTTGATATTGAAGGGGAGAAATCAAAGAAAGGATTAGAAGAAAGGAAAAAGAAAAAATATCAAAAATAAAGTTTGAGTCAAAGCCAAAGGAAGAAATTCAAGAGCATGGAGGGTTCCATTCAATAGAGGAAGCTAGATCCACATCAGTGTAAAACATCAAAAAATCCATGTGAGGCATAAATAAGAACAACATTGTATAAATATGGGTAGGTTTCTCAGAGGATGAGCAATAGTTTCAATAGGGGGTATTATCGGCCTCCAAATTAGACAAAAATAAAGGCCTATCTAACCTTTATTAGGCAGATAAATGCTATATTAAATCTCTCCTTCTACACTTAATAACATTTTTTTTAGCTTTAATATGTTCTTAGCAAGGTTTAGAGAAAATTGCATAATATGTGCCTAATATTATTTATTTTTGCAAAATATTGAGAGAATCTTGAGTAAATTATGAATGAGATAGTATAGTGACTTGCTCCCTACTATAGGATCGACCAATATTGGATAATAAATGAATTTTAAATCATGAAATTATTGACAATATCGAGCTCCACTAATTGAGAAAATCGAGGAATGTGTTCCCTGTCATTAAATGAAGATTCCTCCTATTAGGAACCAGATCCACTTTTTGAGGGATTTTGGAGGGGAAATTTTCCGTATTTCAAAGAGGATGCTTCCCAATCAATTTGTATAAGTACCAATTCGAATTTTCCTCTAGGGGCATGCATTTTTTAGTCTTCTTGTGAAGAAAACTTGTTATTTAGAAGTTCTAATTTCATTTCCAATAGGGATTTACTTGAATTGATTCAAATAATGAGTTTTGGTGTCATTTTCAGCTTCTAAGGGTTGTTTTCCTTCATGGGACTATGTGTATCCTTGGGTGTGGCCATCCCAGGAGCCTCATATCCCTATTGTACAATTTTCTTCGTTTCTTTGAATGACTTTTTCACTTGCGTATTCTTATTTTTTTGTTTAGTGTCCATGCTTCCTTTGTTGTACATTATATTGCTTAAATGATTGAAGTGAGTTATTTTTAAGGTTATTTACAGAGTCACAAGCATGATTTTTCCTTTGAATAACTTTGAAAATTCATATTCATCATTGACCTACTTGGATTGGTTTACTAGTTCAGAATTCTAAAATTTATGGTTTGTAGTAGTAATTTTATGCTATTTTTTAGCACATGTTAATGCTCAGGCTCTTTTGAGTTGATTCCACTAGGATTGAATCCTAAAAACATTCTAATTAATATAAAAATTTCCCCCATATCATTTTCACTTGATCAAATCAGACATTTGATAGGTTAACTAGCTGACTAATTCTTGAATTTCTGGTTTTTAGAGTAGTAATTTTCAACTATTTTTTAGCACATGTTAACATGGGTATTTTGGAGTGATTACACTTAGATTGGAGTCCTAGGAAATCTTACTTAGTAAAAAAATATGTTCCATCTCATTTTAATTTTATTTTCTTGGGCATTCCAAAATTTAACTCTAGAAGTAACAATCCTGTAGAAATTTGTTTTCGAGATCCTCCTTTCCCAAATTCACTCCAAATTCATGGTAGAAATAGACTTATAGCCTATGAATACTACGATACCGCTTTGGTTAATATCATGCTTAGTTAGGTCAAAATTTAGCTTTTACATTACTTGCTTCTTGATTGTTTATTTATGCAATTAGTCTAGATTTACTTATCAACAAAAGTATAATAGATTTGATTATTGTTATTTACCTTTTTGCAACTTAGAATTGGTGGCTTACCTAGATATTTTCTCATTTGAAATTTTTTGATTGGCTTATTTCACTTGCATTAAAGGGAGTTAGAATAAGAAGAGGGAGGTTTCTACTACACATATAGTGTCGACCTCTCTTAAGTTTGTATGAAACCCGAGTTGATAATTTAAGTTGGTAACCTTGGGATTCACAACATTCTTGTTGCAATATCTGGGTTCATCACTTAAATCAATCAATAATGCCAACCACGTAAATATTAAAACAATAATATGATTATCTCTGTAGCGCGGTGAAATATCTATCTAATTGAGATATGAAAAAATGAAAGAAACACTAATAAATCTGAATGAGTAAGGTGTCATAGTGCTTGTGGATATGAATTTGAAAATGGATGAAAGATGAATTTGCTAGGATGAATGGGTTGGTTCCTTCACATCAGGGTGTAGTTTATTCCTTCAAGTTGCTACCTATAAATCATTAGGGATTTGGTGCTTACTTTCGATTAGTGTATCTAAATAAAGGGGGTTGTTTCCTCCTACAAGTGGGTGCTTTCTAATTAGGAAGTTGGTGCCTCCTTTAGATTGGTGCCAATAGATATTGGGGAGTTGATTCTTCCTTCATGTTGGAGCCTATAAAACATTATGTATTTGGTGCTTCCTTTAGGATGATGCTCATAAATAAATGGGGTTGGTTCCTCCTGCAAGTGGGTGCTTGCAAATTATGGAGTTGGTGCTTCCTTAAGGTGGGAGCTTATAAAAATAAGGGAGTTGGTGCTTCCTTCAGGTTTGTTCTTGTAAATATTAGGGATTTGGTGATTCCTTAAGGTTGGAGCCTGTAAATATCAAGGATTTGGTGATTCTTTCAAGTGGGTTCTTGTAAATTCTATGGATGGGTGTCTCTTTTGGTTGGATCTAGAAACAATGATTTGATAATCGGTTACAACCTACAACAATATTCAAACATAAGTTTTGTGGTTTTCTCCCTTTATGTGTTTCCACATAAATATTTGTGTCTCACATGTGTATGATGTTTCATAGTGTTGTGTGATTCATGTGTTGTTTACATGATAAATTGTTGAATTAATGAATATTGTTAATAATTCTTAAAATTGGTCATAATATGGATTCATCCAACCCACCACCCCCCCCCCCCCCCCCGCTTCCCTCACCCTCTATAATTATCCTTGTTTCTAACAATTGGTGTCAGAGTAGGTTCCTTAAAGAGAATTTCAACCACTTGAAGATATATTTTAAGGGACTATGGCTAACCAATATTAGCTTACTCTAGAAAAAGTACCATTTTTAATAGATCAGGAAATGCATTGTGGAAGCTAAGAATGAAGGTTTATTTAATTGCTCTTATTTGAAAGGTTTGGTTGGTTGTAGAAGATGAAAAGAAATATAAAAATAATACAAAATCCAGGAAGGATATCTTGAGTGAACTATCAATTTCAGACTTTGATAAAGTGAGATATTGTAACACTACAAAAGAAATGTTAGATCAGTTGCAATGTATATATGAAGAGGGAATTAAAAAGGAATCAGTGAAGATTGAATACCTTGACTACTTAAGTAATGAATAGATCATGAAGAGGATCCCCTTTTCCTAAGTTCTCAAGTTCTTGATCATCAAAAGAACAATGTGTATTTAGAGGATGAAGCTTTGGGTGAATAATATTCTAATGAGGTGCAATCCACAAGTAAATAACTGTTTTTCTACAATTGTACAAGAATAGGTATTATTTCTCTAAATTTTTTATATGCAAGTTTAGAAAATGAAAATAATAAAGGAGAGTTATAAATTGAAAGAACATCTAATGAGAAAAATGAGAAAATTTCTCATGATTACCCATCGGAAGAAGATAATAGATGTAACTCTAGTATTGATGAACAAGGAATTATACTCATGTCTATGGAAGAGACATTGGATTTAGAGAAAGAATAAGATATTGACAAAGAAGGAATTATACTCATGTCTATGGAAGAGACATTGGATTTAGAGAAAGAATAAGATATTGACGAAGAAGGAATTATACTCATGTCTATGGAAGAGACATTGGATTTAGAGAAAGAAGAAGATATTGATGAAGAGATATATTTCAAAAGAAAACTTATTTCTGCTATAGATGAGATTGAAAATTTTATAGAAATAAATCATATAGAAGAGGAATTTCTACGAGATTATGAGAAGAAGTATCAGGATCTTGAAGAATTAAATAAAATATTTTTTTCTTGAAGGTTCAACACTAAGAAGTCAAAAGAATGATTGAAGTAGTGATCGACCAATTGAATGAACGAGAATTTCGTAGTGAAAACCTACAAGCTAAGATTGTTTCATCAAAAAATAATCTAGAAAAAGCTAACATTAGGGGAATTTTGAGGTCTAAACTCGGTCTCCTAAGGATATTATAAAATAATAGTGGAAATAATAAAACAATATCAGATTACATGATTAAATGTTAGAGGAAAAAAAGAAAAAACTACTTTTTCAACTCGTATTTTCAACTTATCTCCTTATGGGTTAACATAAATTTTGAGCAGGAACACTCATTGGATGAAAAATTTTATTCCTCATCCAAGTAGTACCCATGCTGCATACTTTTGATGGACCCTGCTACACGAAAAATGAGAAATACATGAAAAAACGTAATTGCAATCACATTTTTCATGTATTTATCATTTTTTTTGTAGCAAAGGTCCATCGAAAGTATGCATCATGGGTACGCATTGGATGAGGAATAAAATTATGCATCCAACAAGTCTTTCCACTCGAAATTTATGCTAACCCATAGGGATATAAGTTGACAATACAAGTTGAAAAAGTAGTTTTACTATTTAAGTATTGAGGGGTCTTCGCAGTGCGTAATGTTAGATATCATTTTTTGGGATTCAACTGCATTAAGTGAGTCATTCATCTATGACCATTTCCATGAGAGGTGGTCAGAAATGACTAATTTCTCATGGTTTTTGAATAGTCCGCTTAGCACTCATTGCATTGGGTGATGCTCTCAGGGGTGGAGAAGTGGGGTTGAAACTAGTGAAATGAATCACATAGCATCAATCATCACTTCTAGGGCTTGCACCTGGTAACCAAGACTTCTCGGGAGGTCACCCATCCCATATCGCCTATGGCTCAAGCGCGATTAACTGTGGAGTTTTTTAATCTTTTAAATTTTTAACCCAAAAAATGGTGAATCATCCCCCATGGTTGACATAATCATATTGAATCATATTGGTACTTATAAAGTTTATTTTGGTTGTAAATTTTTTTTAGGAGGCCCGTTTTAGACCTCAAAAGTTCTCTAATGTAATAAAAAAAAGAAATATTAGAAGAGTATCAAAATTATCTATGGTATTATCATCAATCAAAGATATCCTCTCATCGAGATTGGTCTAGGTTATGGAGGATAATCAATCCTAATAAATAAGAAGACAAAGAATCAATTAGCCATCTTGAATCAATCAAATGATCTCATGACAATGCAACCAAAGGAAATCAACAACAAGGGAAATTTTATAGAAACCATAAAGAGAAACATAAAAAATAAAAGGACATCAATATGATTTAGCAACAACAAAGGAAAGGTTATATTAAAAATTTGAACAACCACAATCAACGAGTGAAAAATCAACAAATATTTTATCCCCCTCAAAGACGTGAAATATTTAGAAACTTCCCCTCTCACAACAATTTTTTTTCTATGGCTACTATTTTCTGGCAATGTTTTTGGACAAAAGACAATAGATTGTAGATATTACGTAATAAAATTGAATATGTTGAGTATTAGAAATAAGAAAGCTTATAATATCCCAAGGAATGGATATGTAAACAATAATAGAGGTTATTACAAGAATTATTTCAGAAACCACAATTTATTTACTCGCTTCTTAGATCTTATTGAATGCTACATATGTAACAATTATGGGAATAAAGAAGCTGAGTGTAAATATAGAAACATCATATCTCCCTCTTAAAAAGAGAAAAAAGAAGAAAGAACTAAAACATTCAAGTAAAATAGGCATACAAATGTATAAGAGTGTGAATTTTCACTCTGTGCTCAAAGTTAAGGAAGCACATGACATATTGAGAATGGGTACTTATCAAGCCATGAATCAATCAAGATCAGATTTCTCTAATAAATCCCATCAGAGTGAAGGTGAAATAATGAATATCTTAATAAGTACTCCCACATGTACTTATGAGAGGAAGATATGGAAAAGAAAGAAGGAGCGACAAGATAAATGTGATCGAGTATTGTGTCTCCAAGAAACGAATGATCAATGGTATATAAATAGTGGTTTCCCTCAACCTATGACTGGAGATTAAAGAATATTTCTCTTTGTAAAGAAGATCAAGGGTGGAAATGTCATTCTTGGAAATGATATATCAACCAAAGTTATAGGAAAAGGAAAATAAAAAGTTAGCATTGATGGTAGAAAGAATAATGTTGACAATGTTATGCTTGTTAAAGGCTTAAATAAAAACGTATTGAGTGTAGTTCAAATGGTTGATAGAGGACATGAAGTCACATTAAACTATAGAGGAATTATAATTAGGAAGGAAGACTCTATAAAATTAAAACAAAAAAGAATCAAGACTCTAGACAATATCTATGCGCTGAAAGGAAGAATATACAACAATAAGATATTGGAGGCAATCTCTTCTTCACACTAATAATGAAAGTAGCTATATCAAGCTACAATCCATCATAAGATGCCATATTCACTAGGTGCATTGAAGAATACAAATAAAATGAAGTAGCATGCATAGGGACATCAAGTATGCATTTGATAGATGGAGTTGGAAAATTTTGAATTCTAAAAGAAACAAGAGGAATCACAATAGCCCATTGATCAACCTAATGGTATAGGTTACAAAGGTTGATACGAAAAGGAAGGAGTAAGAATATCCTTGTGCATGCAGATGAGGTAAAGGATTGATGAATGTTTTAGTGTGTAGTCACAAAGAAAAGTGAAGTTATGGAGAGTGTGATGTGTGACCTATGCAACATTTCAACCAGCATGTGTGGTTAGCGTGAAGTAAAGCGTCCAGAGTTAGAGCTAATGTAAGAGCATGTCACATTAAAATTTTGGTAGATTTAACATATTAATCCATCTCAGAGGATGATATCTCCATATGAAAAATCATGTTATACACTATATAAATTCTTAGCATAGGGGGAGCACTTTTCAAAGTAGAGCAGCAGGATAGTGATGGTGCATGCAAAAAAAAATAGATCAAAACCTTGACAGGAAGAGCTTAGATGCAATGAAGACAAATTAAACCAATATATATATATATATATATATATATATATATATATATATATATATATATATATATATATATATATATATATATATATATATATATATATATATGCACATGTATTACGATGATCATGATGATTACCGTCCACTAAGAACAATATGCTCTATTGTACCTTAAGAAAGTAAGAGGTTAATGAAGACTCTTTAATATTTTATTTCTATGATAAAAGGGAAGGGGGAGAAGTATTGTTGAATTATCACATCAATATGTTCGTTAGTTGTTATCACTGGAAAATCGAACAAGAAAATATGACATTATTAAATGTTAGGCAGAAGGATTTGTAGGGTTGAGGCACATTAGAGGATCTGAAAATTTTTAAAAATCTCTAAGGTCAAGAGGAAAAAAATCAAATTTCACACCAAGAAAATAGGTGAAATACGCCTTTGTGCACAGTTTCCTTCAATAGATGCACTGGTCTGTGCGGATTTCCCTCAAAAAACCGTGCGGTCCTGGGACTTGCAGAAGTCACTTTCAAGACCACTTGACACACTTCAGGAAATGATCCTACACTTGAAGCTGCCTAAGGACATCCCCCTAAGCCACCTTGGGACCTCAAGGGAGCACACAAAGGAATCAAGTGGCACACAAAGGAATCAACCCTCTCCCTTGAGTCATAATCCAGCAATGTACCAAAAGAGGGAAGTAGAATTTGAATTCACCTATAAATGGCCACCAAGAGATGAGAAAAATGAGAGCACATTATTATGATAGCCAAATTTCCCATGAGAAATCCAGTAGTGTGCAATCCAGATCAGCAATAGAGAGAGGACTCGGTTGTTGGCCATCCAACAACTTCAACCCTTTGGAGTAGAGAGAGAGAGACCTTGTGACAATAGCTAAAGGGTAAAAATGTCCTTGCACTAGGTCTTAGAACTCCATAGTTCTAAGGGTCCTTTGGCAAGAGTGTAATGTAGTATCTTTCTTCCTAACAATGAGAAATAACAGGGGACTTTGATTCCACCGTTTGAATTATTGTTATGTTTGACTCTTTATGAGATTTTGTTTTTATGTTTAGTTTACTCGTGTTTTCTCTCAATATATGCATAATATATTCCATGATTTAGTGTGTTTTATATTTTATAGCATGTGTTCACTAACCTGCTAACCATCTTTTCTTCCTATTACCATAGATTTGAGGCAGCGACCACTCCTCCTAAGCATCAGTGGATTGGTATACTTGTGCACCAAAACCACAACCACAAGATTGGTGACTCCACTAGATTTAATTTTTTAGTTAAGTGGTTGCAATTGTTGCAGGGACCTTCTCTCTGCTATGGAGTGTTGTTGGGACAACTCCCCATATTTTCTTCTCTGCTCATTCACCCACAGTGAGTTTCTGAAGTTGAGAAGTTTCAAAAATTCCATTTACATGAAAATCATGCACTTCTTTCTCAGACAGACGCAGCGAGCTGCGTGAGTTCAACTCTTACCTGCACGCAGAGTTGCGCGCTTGTGTGAAGCTTTTCCGCGCAGAAACCATAGACCAAAATTCTCTATTATTTTCCTCAATTTCCCAATTCTAAAGTGGTTGGTAGCCCAAAGAAAAATTTCCAGCATTGTGTATGGTGTCCCACGACTGTTTAGAACTTGCTTTTGGTTGTGCTTTAGTATTGCTGGTTGCTAGTTTTAAATTTTAAGGTATATCTTCACAAAAAACCATATAGTTTAAGTAGGGGGGAATTTACTTGCAATCTGAAATAACTTATTTTTGTGAAAATAGACACCAAAAACACATACATAAATAACTAGAGTAAGTGGCCCTAATCCACATATGCTTAGCTAGTTTTCATTTTTCCTAGTTAGATCATCAATTTTAGTTTAAATTCTTGCACTAGGAGTTGGGACTAGGAATTAATTATCTTAAAATAAGTAAGTAATCTATGTTGCCTTTGCACCTTGTGGTGACCCTAGGCAACCATATGAAATCTCTCTTCTAATAATTTTCCATCTCTCTTTAGTTAATCGCTTAGATTAACTATGAAAAGTTGTAAGCGGCCCACTATCGAAACATGATTTTCTTATAGAAAGGAACAATCAAACATAGATTAATAGGGCATGTGTAAAGGATCACCGCATATCCACATCTTAAAACTGTGTGATTTTTCAATTTTTTTCTCACACACTTCCACACCATAAGTGAAGTAAAGACTCCTTAAAACTAACCTAACTGAACTCACTAAATTTCCCCACATGGGCCACAAGAAAAATTATAGTTCAGGTTAGGCCCATGGGGGTAGGCATCCAATAAGCCTCCATGGTTAGTTTACATCTCAAGACATAGAAGTTGACTGAATAGGAAGCTTTAAAATCTGTCTATTTTCCGATGAAAAAGAAAACCCGAGTGCCACACAGACCCGATTCAAAGGGGGTTAAGATTAGGCCCAGTGCTTGCGGTATTATTTGGGCTACCTGACCCATATAATGCTCGGTATTGGTAGTTGATTCACCAAGAAGATCAAGGCTCGAACTCTCACATAGAATGATGGTACTTAGTGGCCAAATCTAGGGCATCCTTCCCTATAGGTGATGGTGTAGGCAACACTAGATCCTCTACACATTACCTTGGTCGATTCTTCGACTGCTGGAAGGCGTCACTAGTTCTTTCGGGATGTTATCTCCTGTACCCACCAGAAGATATCTTCATAAGGCCCAGTTACAATTGAGTGTGAGGACATTTAGGTCTCTAGGATTTTGAGTATCATGTTTAAAAACAACCAAAATCACTTTTTGATTGATTGATCACATAGAAATAATTTAAAGGAAAATTAACTTTGTTTTCACTTTTTTTTATGTATGTGGTCACCATTTTTGCGTTGATGCTTCACCTCTCATATAACTGAAGATTTTTTTCCAAAAACCATACCTAGTTCACACCATAATGGACCCAACGGGACCTCATTGATATAGATGTATTTTGGGCCTCCCCCCATTACCAAGAGGAGTTCCAGGTATTTTTCCATTTAGGCGTGAAACAGGGAACACCACCACCCTCATTGGTTCATCCTTTATCGAGGCATATTTATTTGGGAACCGCCAGAGTCGCCCAACACCACACTAGTGGAAACCCCCACCGAGTCACCACATACCACTCCTCCCATAACCCCTAGGGGGTAGTACCCATTCGAGGAGGAAAGTGAACACATAGCCAGGTACGTCACAGGAAAACCCCATATCTAACCAGAACATTGTGTCTTCACAGTCTGCAATGGCTCTCAACCCATAATCACCGTTCTTAGCATCGTTAAACTTACCCGATCTAACCAAGTTAACAAATGACCCTATTGCACACAACCCAACATGGCCCCCCATGCCCACGAAGCTCCCTTAGAAAATTACAAATTTTGAAGGGAAGCAAGTGAAATACCCAGGAAATCACATAATGACTTTCCGCTTGTGGTGTTCTTCGAATAGCATCATTGATGATACTATCCAGTTGAGACTATTTCAGCTCACCCTAATTGGACCAACTGCAAAATGGTATGTGGAGAAAACTTCTACTACACATGGAACATTTAGCGCCCTCACTATCGCGATCCTTGCGTATTTTTAGCTACCCATCCACCATGATTCCGGGATGGAATTACTGACACATTTTAGACAAACACCAGTCGTCCATATCTCACACCATCTCCATGAATGGAAGCAATGTCGTAGTTTGTGCAAAGAAAAACTCGACGATTGAGTTCTACTAGACCTATTCCTAAAAAATCTCACTCCAGAGATTTAAAAATATATAGTAACCCAAATACCTACATCCAAAGAGGATGCCATCAGTAAAGCCCAACAATTCGAGCTGATTTACATATAGTCACGATACATTCATAACATCCTGCCTAACTCCCTACTCCTGCAAACTTATAAATAATTTCTAGGAGTGTCGAACACTGCAGCCGGATTGATTGGGTCATTGACCCAAAATCACCTAGGCATAAGTAGTCAATACCCCTATTACATGTATGATCTTAACCAGAAAATCCTGCAACCAGGCTAGGAAATTCATCATGAACCTTTGCAGAATATGACCAATAAGGTGCAATCATACCATCATTAGTAAGGAGGTCCATACCCTCCGGCTCAGGGGACTCAGTACATAGCTATAAATGTTGTTGGCAATATGATGTAATGTGTTGTCCTTGATGGAAACCTACTTGATGAAGTTATCCTTGATGGAAACCTACTTGATGAGTTGCCTATGTTAAGCAACCTATTTATTAAGATGTAAGAATGATGTATCTACAGATCAGTTCAAATGTGACAGAGAAAATAATTTCAGCAAGTATCAGACAAATGAGAAATATAATATGTCATAATGTATATGCAGGTTTGTAAAGGCCAAGTCGCGTATGCACATGGATAAGTATGTCCCAATTCGTGTATGCATTTTGCACTCCAAAATTATAATACCAAGGGGCATTACCATGGTATTAGCCCACAGTATTGAGTGTTGTATTGTCTATTTGTTTCCGTCCAATAATACCATCGGAAGTTGTGTGGTTTTGGCTCATGGTATTCGTAAAGGCTAAAACTATATAAGGAGAAGAAGATCATAGTGAAAGGGTGTGCATGTGTCTGGGTATTGAATGGATACTTCACTCTGAAGTATATCTACATGGAATTGGTTATAGTTTATTGATAGATCTGAATTAATAATGCACCTATGAATAACAAGATGGATCAGGATCTCTAGACCTGAAATGACTGTTTATTTTCTAGATCTTTTTATGGAAATTTTAGATCTGTGATCTAATGAATGTTTTCTGAAGTGAAGGGTAAGATATGACTGTTTATCTGGTCTGAAGAGTTGCGCAGCCCTGCAATGTTTTCAAATCTATACGCAAGTTCGTCGCAGCGAAAGCGTGTATATACGTAGGTTAGTTTCAGCAAAAGCACGTATGAAATCTAGGGTCAGTCCTGAAATAGTTGCAGATATATACGCAAGTTCATCTCTGTGAAAGTGCGTATATACACGGGTTCAGTGAAGTAAAAGCGCGTATGGAATCTAGGGTTTTGATGAAGTGTGCAGAAGGAAATCTCTTATCTGTTTTGTTGTATTACTATTGTCTGTCAAATAATGTCTTCATACAGATCTGGATTGTTTGAATACTGATTATGCTACTAGTTCATTAGGATTAAAGATCAGTGGTTGGTTGGTTGATTGGTTGATGATTCAATAAATGAGTAGAATGGGTTATAATTTTCAGTTTTATGTATGTTCTTTGAGCTTAAATGTTTGGAGTGGGTCTAGTCTGAAAATTTGATGAAAAGAGGCCTACAAGTTGTGTTGTGTGGTCCATGGTGGTGCTGAGGGTCGAAGCCTTCAGTGAGGGGGTTGTAGCTCCCTTCCAGTGGTAGCTAGTAAATGAGATCAGGGGGTAGTAGCTCCCTTCTAGGAGTGGCTGGTAAACGAGATCAGGGGGTAGTAGCTCCCTTTCAGGAGTGGCTGGTAAACGAGATCAGGGGGTTGGAGCTCCCTTCCAGTAGTAGCTGGAGAACGAGAGAAGGTTGTAGCCTTTTGCAGGTGGGTGCCTGCGTGCTGTATGAGTCTGCACTAGTACATGATTGTAAGAAGTTTTCTTTATAATAAATATTGAAGATAGATACAACAGTAGTGGTGGTTTTCTCTCGAATTGGGTTCCCACCTTAAATCCTGGTGTTCATGTGTGTTGCTTATGTGTGATGACTTATTCTGTTCTTACTGCACATGCTTACTAATTATTAAACATCTGATGAATAAATAATGCACTGATCTAAGTAAATAATTATCTGCATATTAAGATCTCTGTACATACGCAAGTTAGCTTAAAGATATCCGTGTATATACGTGTGTTGGGTTAATTAAAGTCGCGTATATAATTCTGTAAGGAAAAAGTAAAATATTTGAGTAAGCTCTAAATACTGATTCACCCCCCCCCCCCCCCCCCCCCTCTCAATATTTTTCCCAACAATTGGTATCCGAGTAGGTCCTTCTAAAGGAGCTTGATCCCTTGAAGAAGATCCATCACAATGGGAAGGAAGCAAATGAAGAAGGCTACTCAAAGAAAGAAGATATCTCAGAAAACATGTACAGCAGAAAATGAAGAAAATGAAACAGATAAATAAGTATCAAAGACTGCAGGATGAAGTAGCCAATCACAGTGAAGGACTTGAAGCAGAAATCATCTCTCTCAAAGCATATCTGGAAACATCAAATAAGATTAATGAATAACTTCTACAATCATTTGAAGAACAATAAAATGGGTTGAAAGAAGAGATTCTAAAATTTAATGAACAAGTAGAAGAAGGGAGAAGGTTCGAAGAAAGTATGAAGAAGAAATGCCAAAAATTGGAGGTTGAGGTAAACATTTTAAAAGCCAAGTGAAGAAGCAAAATTTGGTCAAAGACAGATAGAAATTACATAGAAAGACAGTCAGCTCCCAGGTACTCAGGTTTCTTTAAGGGATATTTTTTTTCATGCAACAATTTTGGTCATAAAGCAGTTGATTGCAATAGAAGAAAGATTAGAAAAACATATTATGATCCCTATGATCCCTTTTCTGGTCACATAAGATGTTATGCTTGTAACAAGTATGGGCATGTAGAAAAATAATGCAGATTAAGTATGATGAACAAATCTGAGAAATTGGAGACTTTCCAGCAAAGCTGGTGTTAGAGTCGGTCTCTTCATCCCTCCGTCAGAGATCAAAATCTCTTTTGTTGCATTTCATTTTTAGGTGTCTCATTCAGTTTGATCATTTGCATTCCATTAGGAGCATCGGTCGTTTGACAGAAGGGTCTTTTCACTCATGCCCTTCGTGTTTTGTTCCTGCTGGCTTAGGTATGTTCATCGAAGTTCATCAAAATCATTTTACAGTCAATGACAGTCAATGTTTGGTATTTTGGTGGGCAAAGAGTCACTTCAGTCATTAGGTCTAGGGTTTCGCAAATTCGGTCTTCAAAGTGTCCAATAATGCCAGCAGGCCAGAGGGAGGATCAGAATAATTTTTCATCTCAAGAAATTTCATCATCGCAATCTTTGATCATGACTTTTCTTCAAAACTCTGTTTTGAAGAAAATCGTCATTTTTTCCTTTATAATAAATGCCATGTATATTTTAAAGTTTTTCAGTCATGAATTACTCTAGGTGCAGCCCTGGTCATCCTTTGCCAAAATTTCATGCCAGCATCCCTACAAAAAATAGACAAGAGTTTCATCATTTCAGTCAAAGAATCAAAGGAAACAAGAAAATCAGAGTTTACATTAAAAATGTGAAAAGTGCCAATTTCAAAACATTACAAAAGTGGGTCTTTGCAAAAAAAAAATCAAATCCGTGACTTTAAAAAGATATTTCTATGTTTATCAAATCATTTTCATTCAAGAAGCATCAGAGAAGTCGAGCTCAGTTGTGAGAAAAATGAAATTGTGAGTTTGAAGGTCAACTGTGTGTTGGAGGGTTGCGCGACGCATTGGGAGGAAGGCGCGACGCACATAGACCGCGAGCCACATTGGGCCAGGTTTCACCGTGTAATTTTCAACTTTCGTGGCGCATCCAGGAGGTGCGGCGCACTGGGTTTGTGCGCGACGCACAGAGCCGACAGGCCAATTTTATATCATTGCTTCCCAAATTTTCAAAATAACTTCAACACTTTTGCTCCAAGTAAGTTATGCACCCTTGCCATTTCTATTTACTCATGTTTGATATTTTTTGGGGGCAAGGATATAAGATTTTGACTAGTGAAATTATAAAACCTCTCATGTGGTCGAAAACTGCTCCAAGGGTTTGAATCTGAGTATTAAAAGTTGAGTTTGGTGCCAAACGCTCCCACTCCATTTTTCACTTGTATTTCCCATCACTGTCATATTATCATAAGGCCCCTCTCCTATTTTCCTATATCCCATCCCTAAACCCTACCTTTTCCTACCACTTTCCCTCCTTCATATCACTTATAAAATCCCAATTCCCAAAACAGTCAAGTGACTGTCTTCACATCCTTAATTTCACTTGACTCAAATATATTTTCTTCACTTATATAACTTGTTCTCATTTATCCCTATCTTTAAAACTACATTTCCCCATCACCAGCCCTCTCCCATATCATTTGCAACAAATGCCCAAATCCCAGATTCCTAAATATAGTCAAGTGACTGTTAACACATTTCAAATCGCACTTGACAAACTCCACAGTCCACTTTTCCCATTGTCCCATATTCCTCACAGTCCCTCATTTACCTTTGGCACATTTGGCATTGAAAACAAGGCACCAATTTGTCATTTTCAACAAACCAAACATATACTTGACATACACCTTGCAGTACCATGGAGACATACACAAATTCATCATATGAACAAGACAATGATTTCACCAATGAACTGCATGCACCAGGAGGGCACTAAAACATCGGAAAAGGCATGATCCACTTCAAATATTGGCCAAAGCTTGATTGGTTGAGCATGGTACTTAATGGGGGACCTTCACTCCAAATTTCAGAAAATTTGCAGAAAATTTTGTCAATTTTGAGTTTTTGGTCACAAAACAGATTTTCCTGCCCAACGCGTAGCGCCACCTTGCGCGCGCTTACGTTTGAGAGATCTTCTGGAGGAAAAATTTACATTTTTGGATTTTTTATGAAAATTTATGCATGCTCAAGAATGGCCTAAGGATTTCATCAAGTTTTGTGTGGCCTAAAGGGTCAAAAACACCTTGAAAATGGCCTTTCTGCCACTTTTTACACACACAGGAACCAGTCTTGGGAGATTGAAGTTTTGGAGGGGAAAATGAACACCAAATCCAGAAATTCCACTTGGGTTGGAAAGTAGATAGGTAGGGCTTTCCAACGAGATATCATGAGTGCAATTTGGAGTTCAGGAAGTGCCTCAAAATCAGCTCCTAAGATGTGCTACGCATAGAGATTTTGGGCGCGGCGCATAGAGGATTTTGGCCTATTTTTCACTCTTCAGCTCAGAATTTCGCCTAGTTTTGACTAGTTTCACTTTTTGATGTAACTCTTGATCTAATTTGATGTAATTTAATGACTGTTATGTAAATTTGGCACATTTTGACTTTTTCTAGAGGATTCATTCACTAAAAAGTGAAAATTAAATGAATGAATCAGTTTCCTACCATATAGAGGCAAGTTGTTTGATTGCCTAGATTTCAGTTCCTAGTTTAGAATTGGTTGAAATGGCTCCTAGAAGGATGAGCTCGACCCATAGAGGCATGGGGAGGGGTTAGGATGGTCTATATTATGGATTTTCTCAGACATTTTCAGGGTTGGACTCTTGTGAATAGTTTGGCACCTCATTGTACATTTCATTTCAGCATTTTTGGCAAAGGAAATACCAGGGTTTTGCAGCACTTGTTGGGATCCTTGTGGCTCTCAGTTTTGATGGTGTTTTTCTCCATGTAATTGTAAGTTCATTAATTTTTTATGTATGCCATTTCCATTCTCTTTGCTTCTAAAATTAAACAAATGAGTGACTAAGGTAGAATTCATTAGTTTTCTGGTGCTCTACCTTAAAATTTTGTTTAGTTTTATATGTTTTCATCTGTTTGAAGAGGATCCTTGCAGCCTCTTTCCCTCTTCAGCTCCTCAACAGTCTTTTCTATCCATTCATTCAATCTAAGACATCAAAGCCATTTTCTTCCTTGCCCCAACTTGAACTCTGCAAGAATTTGGCCTCATCCCCAAGCCCAAAATTGCCTTTCCCTTTTTTCCAACAAAACCCACAAAATCATTTCAAACCCTCCTATTTGTATACCTAGCCTAAAATTAGTTGTTGTTTCAGTCATCTCAAGCCCCATTGAATACTTTTCGCTGAGATTGACCCGGAGAGAGGCCTCTCCTGTTCTGGTAGGGCTAGCTACCAGACTGAGCGTGGTTTTATGTTACCCTGATTCTGCCTTCTTTCAGCCTGAGGTGGATTTAGGTAATAACAGCTGGAAAAAGAAGAAGCTCCAATAAAAAACGTAGGTAATGTTGACCCTACTGTAGTCATTCGCCTCTAAAGTTTACTTCTCATAATGATTGCAGGAGTGATGTGAGATACATTATAGGACTCAGTAATGTATCATCATAGGGGGAGCAATATATGGTGATTCCCATGGTTGGTTTGGTAATTCTAGTTGTGTTTATTTCTGACAGTGCATTTGATGTGACGGGAGAATACAGGTACAGGTGGTACAAATTCAGGGGGAGATGAAGTTGTAAAATTTTTCTGTATTTCACTTTCTATATGCAGGTTTCATGAACTAAAGCCGCGTATACATGCGAGTTCCGTTGGAAATAGTTGCGTATTTTTTTCTCTGACAAGAAAAACAGTGAATTAGACTCAATATTGGTTTCTGATAGGTTGCTGACAGTTCTAATTTTCTTGACCTAATGTTGATGGTTTCAGTCTACTGATATGATATGGTGATACTTGACTATGAACATGTAACACCAGTTCAGGGGGAGCATTAGCCTAACTACTAAAGTTTCATTGTTGGCATTGTGTTTTATTATTCTCGTGATGATCATGTTAGAATGATGTTTTCATGATACATAGATTTCTTATGATGAGATTATGGATGAGCCCTGATTGTGTTTTGCAGAAGAGTATCTTTATTTTCACACGTGGATTTGATGCAAGTCTAATGATTCAGATATAAGGACAAAACATGCAGATTTTGCTATTGATGAACATCATGATTATATAAGACCTTGGTAATAAAATATCACATGATTGCTTGATGCATATTGACTATGATGAAGTTTTTATGGTATGATAATTATTCTTGGCAAGAATATGATGTTGCTACAAATATCCTGATGTTGGTTAATGATGTGCTTATGCTACAACTGTTGGATGACACTTGAAGACATGGATACATTGTCTTATCTTTTTGATGATACAAGTCTATGGTGTTTTCTCGTGCTATATGGTGCCACTCTACTCTATTTCATGATGATTCCCACATATGTTTCTACAAAGAGGAAATGGAAATTTCACCTTAATAAAGTCAAGATATTGAGTTGATAGCTTATTTCTACAGAAAGACACAATGATGCTGGAAACATAGACCCGGTCACAAGTTGATGATAGAAAAATCACTAGTGGTGGTGTATTCTTTATGGAGCCTCAATTAGTATCTTGGTTCAGCAAGAAACAAAGTTCTATTACCTTATCTACAAAAGAAGCAGAATATGTGGCTTCCACATCATGTTTCACACAAATACTTTGGATGATGCAGACTTTACAAGAAATTCAAATCAAATGTTCACCTCCCACATTATGTGTGATAATACAAGTGCCATCATTATCTCAAATAATCCTGTTATGCATTCCAAGACCAAGCACATTCCTATCAAGTATCACTTATTACGTGAACAATTGCTAGAAAAAAAGGTGAAATTGGAGTATGTTCCCTCCAAAGAACAAGTTGTTGATATATTTCCTAAACCTCTTCCTAGGGAAGCATTCGAATATCTCAGACAAAAGCTGGGAATTGTCTCTGTTGCTCAGAAGATCATATCTTCTTAAATTCAAAATATTAAATTGGATACATGGATTTCATAAAGTATAGTCGCATATATACACGAGTTTATATACAGAAAACTGTGTATGGGTTTTTCCTGGCATAATTTTCTGGGTCAGCATTTTTAGAACAGTTGCGGTGATGTTGGGTATCTCTAGTGATGTTCACATTCTTACATTTCTGTTTCATTTTCTAATATATTTTTGATAAAGATGCCTTGATGATTTTTTGTTGAAAGTGTTCAGGATGCACAAGCTAAGGGGGAGCACTTTTCCTATGAGAAAGGATGCATTGTTAGCATTATAAATGTTTTCTATGGTCTGATCTCATGATTGAGATTCATTGGTCTTGTTTATAAAAAGTCATCTGATGAAAAGGTCATGTTGAGACCTATGCTGTAAAATTGTTATATTCAGTAATGTAAGGACTTGGTCAAATTTTTAAACCCACTTGGTTGGGTATGTTGGGGTTCCCATGTTTTGGCCAGGTTGACAAAGACCAAAATATGAGACAACATAGAACCACTTTGGGACCTTAGGATCTAGCCCTCCTAGGTCCAGAGAGGGATCTCTCTATGAAGTCAAAGGATGTGTTTTTGAGGCTTAAAGTATGATATTTTAGGCTAGTTATAGGCTCGAGGTTGTTGGTTTAATTGTTTATGTTTGGTTGGAGGAAATCAGGAAAGAAGGGCCAATATAAGACAAGGGTGATCAAAGGGGAAGCTTAGGCAGAAACAGATAACTCAGAGAACATCGAAGCCATTGGGCTATGGAGTCAAGAAAGGATTTATTTGTGTTCAATGTGAAAGCTTTCAGTTGGGCTAGTCATCTAGAGCATTTGGATCTTAAAGATGATAGTTGGAATGGAACATTAAGGATAGAAAATGAGAGGGAAAGAAGCAACCAATTCTGTCTATAGATCAGGCCAGAGGTCATTTAACTCCAGACCTACTTGGACAGAATTAGAGGCTATTACAAGGGATCTCAGAAAGGCTAGTTGGTCATGCAAAGATCCTAGTGGACAGGGCTAACACTAATCCCCAGTGTTCCCAAACCTTTCCAGCTAAATCCTACCAAGAACATCTGAACATGGACTTCATCAATTCATACATCAGAGAGCAGACAATATCATCCACTACACTGGTTAAATCAATAGAAATCAACATTCAGAAACACATATAAGCAGAAAACATAAAGGCTGGGAGAGCAGCAACATAAGGTACCTATCAAGGGTAAATCTTATGCCAAACTTCTGGTGCAAGCCTGAAGAAACATAATGAAATGAGAGCAAGTCAATCACAAATACAGAGAAAGGGAAACATCACCAGCTGCTTTAGATCGGGATCCAAAGAAACATGCTGGTCATATTAAAAACAACACCAATCAGGTACATCATAGCCCATAGCCTGAACACTCAGTCTGAATACATCATATCTCAACCTATCTTACAATATACACAGAGAACTCGTCTTAAGAGGGACAACACTTGCATTTCACTGATGTCTCATCAAAAACCATTACAATGTTTCCTTCTGTGCTTTATAGAAAAGGGTAATCCTGAGATCGACTGAGAAGGCAGGTGAAAATTCAATGTATCTTTAAACACAATAATGAATGCAGGGTCAAGGCCCATTCTTCTTGATAATGCTGCGTATTTAATCTCTGTCACCTTCCTAGTAAGAGAACGATCTGCTCCAGATCTGATCTTGACATTTTGGCTTGTTGTACTCCAGGTGATTTGAACAGAAATGAAATGAACTAATAGGTAGGTCTGTCTCATAAATGCTTCGGTGGTTTTGAACTGTGGTCTGGCGGAAATCTCTTCAGAGTCATGGTGCGTAATAAAATTTGTTCGGGTGCCATGTATTCAAGGAATAAAAACATTATGCTGATGAAAACCCTGATATTACCTTTTATCTGCGCTCAGGATCCTTTGATTGATCCTCAGATTCCGTAATCTACTGATTTTCCCCTGAAATCATTGACTTAGGGCTCGAGATCTTCATGGTTGTGCTTTAATCTTCCTTTTGCTCTGTACTGAAACATCCTTCTGCTTCATTTGCTTCTGACAGGGTAGCTCGGACTTTAATAGTGATGGGAGATTTTCAGAGTTTGGAAAACTGCTTTTCCTTAATGTAACTCTTGTCAGCCGATTTCTTTGACTGCCTTTAACTGTACCAGCTTTCGGATTTTAATTTCGCCTGTGCAGCTCACCATGCAAAACCATGGCAGTCTTCTACCTTTAGAAACCCTGCAAAACAACAAACTGTGAAGAAAATCAGGGATGTGACTAACGGAGGTGGCGAGGCCGCAACGTGGAAGCAGAGAAGAGCCATACAGATGAGGCAATGGGGCGAAATCGTGAAAAATGGGGACAAATTTCTCTGGTGAAGGTTCGGTGGAACACAGGGTGAAAACTCATGGGAAAACATTAAAAAATGCAAAAAGAACCAAATATATGAAACAGACAGAGAGGGAGTACGGAGGGTGTACGTGGGGCTGACGTGGCGGGACCGGGTGATCGTGAAATAGTCAACAATGTAGGGACCGATCTGGACCGTCGATCGGGCGAAAAACGACGGCGGGGAGTGACGGATGCGGGTCATGGGGTACGATGAACAAGTGTTAAATGGTGCGCATCTTGGGCGATCGCCAACCGTTGGATGAGGGCTCCAAGATCCGACGGTTTCCATTGGTTTCGCTACAGGGTTTGGTCCGAACAATAACGCGCGGGCGATGAGCGGTTTCGCTGCCGTACCAAAGACACGTGTCGGCTGGCTAATGGAATCACTGGGCGATGGAGGAAAACCGCTCAGTGTGCGAGGGCGGTGCGGAACTTACCGGCGGTTTTGGGGAATGACGCAAGGTTGGCATGGGACCACCGTTTCAGGCGTGCTCCGTGCCGTTGGATCGACTTTTGATCGGACGGCGGAGATTCGTTGCGAAATGCACGGGCGGCCAAAATCTTTATGAATTATTTAAAAACCAAAATGTGCGTTTTCAAAGGTTTTCAAAGGAATTTCGCGCGGAGAAAGGTCTGAGGGGTTAAGCGCCCGGAAATTTAGCGAAAGGTCACGGCACCAGGTTTTATGGAGGAAAAGGGGTGCGGGGCTAAGGCTAAAGGGCTTAAGCCTTATTATATGGTTTTTTGCACATTTTGAAGCGTTTTTTAGGCCCAAGGGGAGGAACGACAGGGAAATGGAGAGTGGGGAAGGCCAAAACAGGGGAAAAAACAGGATTTAGAGGGGGTTTAGAGGGATAATGGAGGAATTGAAGGGGATTTTGACAAAGGGAGGAGGGGAAAGTGATAGTATGCAAAGGTATAAAGGGCAATAATGTGCCTTTGAGAAATAGAACAGTAGAGGAAATACATTTTAGGCACAGTACAGAGAGACTTCCAAGGAAGATGAATTTTCAGGGGAAAGGCATTCCTTGGAGGCTCCAGAACAATTCTAGCCCCCAGCTTGCTTGTTCAAGAATTTTATAGGGGGCTAACAGGGTAGTTGAGTCAAAATGTGTAAACCCACTTGGTTGGGTAGTTTAGTCAAATATGTAATTCCACTTGGTTGGATCATTGGATATAAGCGTCATGTTGAGTTATAGCATCATGTACTTCATTGAAAAATATGTCTAAATATTTAGCATGAACTCAGGGGGAGCATGGTAAATTTAGTGCACTTCATATCTACAAAGCTCATCTCTCTACAAGGGAAGAGAAACCTTGTTTTGGTTTTGATCCATTCTTTGCCCTTGATGTCAAAGGGGGAGAGTATCATGGTGTTTTTAATGTATCTATCTGTTGTGGTGATCAAACACCGTCATGGTTGCCATCAAGTCCAAAGGGGGAGATTATTGGCAATATCATGTAATGTGTTGTCCTTGATGGCAACCTACTTGATGAACTTGTCCTTGATGGAAACTTACTTGATGAGTTGCCCATGTTAAGAAACCTATTTATTAAATATGTAAGAATGATGTATCTACAGATCAGTTCATATGTGACAGAGAAAAGAATTCCAGCAAGTATCAAAGAAATGATAAATATAATATGTCACAATGTATACGTGGGTTTGTAAAGGCCAAGTCACGTATGCACGCGGATAAGTACATCCCAAGTCGCGTATGCATGCGGATAAGTACATCCCAAGTCACGTATGCCTTTTGCACTCCAAAATTATAATACCAAGGGGCATTACCATGGTATTAGCCCACAGTATTGAGCGTTGTATTGTCTATTTGATTCCGTCCAATAATACCATCAGAAGTTGTGTGGTTTTGGCTTATGGTATTGGTAAAGGCTTAAACTATATAAGGGGAAGAAAATCATAGTGAAAGGGTGTGCGTGTGTCTAGGTATTGAATGGATACTTCACTTTGAAGTATATCTACATGGAATGGGTTATAGTTTATTGATAGATCTGAATTAATAATGCACCTATGAATAAAAAGATGGATCAGGATCTCTAGACCTAAAATGACTATGCATTTTATAGATCTGTTTATGGGAAGTTTAGATCTGTGATCTGAAAATTTTTTGCTGAAGTGAAGGGTAAGATCTGAGCTATTTATCTGGTCTGAAGAGTTGCGCAGCCCTGCAATGTTTGCAGATATATACGTAGGTTTGTCACAACGAAAGCGCATATATATGCAGGTTAGTTTCAGCAAAAGCGCGTATGAAATCTAGGGTCAGTCCTGAAATAATTGCAGATATATACGCAAGTTCGTCTCTGTGAAAGTGTGTATATACGCGGGTTTAGTGAAGTAAAAGCGCGTATGGAATCTAGGGTTTTGCTGAAGTGTGCAGAAGGAAATCTCTGATCTATTTTTCTGTATTACTGTTGTCTGTCAAATTATGTCTTCATATAGATATGGGTTGTTTGAATACTGATTATGCTACTAGTTCATTATGATTAAAGATCAGTGGTTGGTTGGTTTATTGGTTGATGATTCAATGAATGAGTACAATGGGTTATAAGTTTTAGTTTGATGTATGTTATTTGAGCTTAAATGTGTGGAGTGGGTCCAATCTGAAAATATAATAAAAAGAGGCCTAGAATTTGTGTTGCGTGGAAGCTGTTGGATCCAGTATGAAAATTGATGAAACGTGGTCCATAGTGGTGCTGAGGGTCGAAGCCTTTAGTGAGGGGGTTGTAGCTCCCTTCCAGTGGTAGCTGGTAAACAATATTAGGGGGTAGTAGCTCCCTTCCAAGAGTGGCTAGTAAATGAGATCAGGGGGTAGTAGCTCCCTTCCAGGAGCAGCTGGTAAACGAGATCAGGGGGTTGGAGCTCCCTTCCAGTAGTAGCTGGAGAACGAGAGAAGGTTGTAGCCTTCTGCAGGTGGGTGCCTGCGTGCTGGTATGAGTCTGAGCCAATACATGATTGTAAGTAGTTTTCTTTATAATAAATATTGAAGACAAATACAACAACAGTGGTGGTTTTCTCCCGAATTGGGTTTCCACCTTAAATCCTGGTGTTCATGTGTGTTGCTTATGTGTGATGATTTATTCTGTTCTTACTGCACATGCTTACTAATTACTTAAAATCTAATGAATAAATAATGCACTGATCTAAGTAAAGAATTATCTGCATATTAAGATCTCTGGACATACGAAAGTTAGCTTAAAGATATCTGCGTATATACGTGAGTTGGGTTAGTTAAAGTCGCGTATAGAATTCTGTAAGGAAAAATTAAACGATTTGAGTAAGCTCTAAATACTGATTCAACCCCCCCCCCCCCCCCCCTCCTCAGTATTTTTCCCAACAAATTCTTACGGAAGAGCTTTTCCTTAACAACCATTCACAATCCAAGGGTAGGGACCCCAATATTCCCAATCCCCAAACACAAAACCCACCCATGAAAAATAATGCACAAGTGCACTTTGTGCAACCTTCCCAGGCACAACTGTGCTAATCATATAATCAATAAAATCATATCTATCCTCCCAATGCAGCAAGGAAAAAATCAAAAAACAAAAAAAAGGGAAATCCTAGACAGGGGGGAAACAATCAACAATGCCATCTGCAATTTTAGGTTAGAGGAAAATCCGACCGAAATCAAAACTAGGAGCCAAATAATAACTCCCAAGGGTAGTTGAAGAGGGTGAATCTTTGAACCAACCACTCTTGTACAATTTGTGGTGACTATGGCCATTACGCTCACCACTGTCCCGATCTCTCCGAGCTGAAGAAGCTTCAGGGTAACCGAGTACAAGGGGGATCTTCATAGCAAACAGTTTTCATGCAAGATACCTTCCCCTACCAAGGGACAGTTAGTACCCAACAATAGAAAACGACTCCCGATGATTCCGGTAAAAACAACCATGAAATCTACATGACTTGTGAAGAATTGTTTTTTTAGACACAGAACAAAAATTACGATGACCCACCAGACACCTATTCATTAGGGGCTAGCACGAGTACACCACACTGTTGACTATATCAAAGATACCTATTGAACCTTTGCCAAATATGGATAACAGACAAACTAGGCGAGCAGGAAACCATTCCAAACTGGCTCATAACTATAGAATTGTGGGTGATTTAGCCCAATCTCCCACCTTCATGTCAGCTTTGGAGGTATTACAATCATGCAAAAAGCAAAGGAAAGCCTTACTTTCTGCATTAGGCACCATTGACCCTGGCGATTCATGCCTAATGGATTTCGATTTAGATAAATCCACCCCTAGGCTTCCTTCGTTGGTCGCCTTCAAAATACCGGTGTCAGTCCAAAACATCACCATTCACCGCTGTGTCATTGACGAGGGTGAATCCACATGCATCATTTCAAAGAACCTCTGGCAGAATTTAGGGTCTCACGAACTAAATCCATCAGACATCACACTCTGAGCATACGATGGGCACCCATCTGCTCCCATCGGTCTCTACCAAAATGTCCCGGTCTGCTTGGCTAGAAAGACGATCCTTATAGACATTGAAGTCTTGGATGCTCAACTGGATTAGAATATATGCCTTAGGAGGATTTATATCTATGCCATTTCATCCATAGCCTCCTCTGTCTTCCGAACCATGATGTTCCCCCGTGAGGATAACATCATTACTATCGACCAGTTGACATACCACAACAAGTGATCCCTAACAAATTTCAATATTATTCTACCCTACATAGACACATCTATTGAGATGCTTACATAGTACCAAGAATATGGCCCCGATAAGTTCAAACCGTCGTATATCCTTGGGTAATTTCTAGGAAATCCCCTTGTTATACCATAATCATAATCTGATATCGCAGAGGCTCTGGTGTGCATGATGTCTACATCAAGAACTGAAGCTAGGTAGGAGAGAGAGACGAGTAGTAACTACACCGAGACCTCAGCCACGACAGCCTCTCTAGCCTATGCCACCTCCCAAACTCCTTTCCTCTACCCCCCATCTAGTTTTGTGTCACAACAAGTCTTGGCCACAATGGTGTTCCCAAGCTTATCATTTTCAATTCCAGTTTGGTACCTGGTCTCACCTACCACAATGGGATTCACAAACGTCACCTCTACAAGGTTAATCCCCCTCAATCCTGAGGAGGCCCCATATATTAAGGAGACTATCGCAGCCATCCAATCTAAGGAAATTTCCTTCGTAAAACTAATGGTTACGACCAAGAAAACCAATAAAAAGGGGAAGAAGGTAGAAAATCCCACCATGAAACGGGAATTACAACCTTGCGCCGTATGCAACATAGTAGGCCACCCTACCCACATCTGCCTAGAGCTGGATGAGCTAAAACCACTTCTTAGCTCTGCGGTACATATCGCAGCAAAAATTTCTCGGAAAAAGGAACCAGCCACTGAAAATCAACACAAAGCATTGCGTACCAACCACACATTCGCTATATGTGGCCATTATGGGCATTACACCCATCAATACCAAGAAATTCCATGAAAGAGGGACACCTTACATGCCATCAAGCAATCCTATCAAGAGGATCCCTCCATCTAGTTAACTACAGAAGAACCTCGCATCATTTTATACCTGCAGGAGGCACGACAGTCACCAGAAAGAGTCTCATTCATATTCCCTCCTCCTATCATACGTTGTGAACTTTGCGATGAACGTGATCATTTCATCGAAGAATGCACAACCCAATTTTCATGTCCGATATATTCTGGCAACCACACTTTAGAACAGTTCCATTACATCCCTCAGTTTCACTTAGCGCTAACTAGTTTACACATGGCCATAGTACGCCTCTCCCTAGAAGATGACTATGATATAGAATCCATGGATAGCTCGACAACACAAGAGGATGTGACGAGTTGATCCATCCTCTTCCTTTCAGATGAAAAGAGGCTAGTCAGGGAACCCTTAGTCACCCCCAACCGCCCTCCATGGAGAAGACCAACATGTGCATTATGTAACACATGAAATCATGTGGTCGCCACATGCCCAGACCTGGAAGCGCTATGATGCTAGTACCTGATCACTTCACCAAATGAGCAGGATGGGAACACCCAAGAATGACGCTCTTGTCTAGTATGTTAGGGACCCCATCATGATCAATGATGTACTTATATCCCTCAGGCGCGCCCACTATCAACATCATCCATACATTAGATATCATTAATCCAGAGCTTAGAAAACATAATGGAAGGCAGATTTCCCCAAGGAAGCTTACCCCATTTCCACATCGACACGTTGGGCAAGTTAGAAAGGCACATCGACCTAGCATGACCCATGTCCAGACTAGGCTGATATGTGGTCTATGCGATAGAATCGACCACCAGGTCAATGAATGAAAATAACTAAAGCACCTCTCGAACATATTTCGCATGGTCTGCTCCCTCCCTGAGAGGCACTTCTCTAACCAAGAGAAAATCACGCTTTGATATTGTTGGATTTGCTCACACTTTCACCATACTATGAAATGTGAACACCTCCCCAAGATTCGAGTGGTGAAAGCAACATTAATTCTACACTCCCCAAAAGAGTTAGTTATACCCAAGCCAAAAACTTGGAAATGGCAGTAGAGGACCCTCTCCCCTATGACTAATCCCTTACAGGCGTCCACTTTAGGGATGAAGAGTAGTGTTGGTTCCCACACAATTTACTTAGTTGGCACAGTGGTACCGTGCACCATTTTCACCGGCCATAACCACAAACCAGAGGCATACCCATTAATGGAAACATTCAAGCACCTTTGCACTAGGCAGAACTTCCAACTACTGAAAAGTGCTCAGCCTAATGAGGAGTCTAGACATGCTCTCATGCAAGCTCCCACAATGTAAATTCCTCCCCCACCAAGCATCGATGACACAATACACCATATATGATTCATATTATCATGTATCAGAAACATGACTCAAGTTTTCAACTCATCAGTTATAGGTGTCGAGTCAGTTGCAACTACGAGAGTAGTTTTACCAACGACGATGCAAACCCATTCCATATGCACCTTGTTGACCGCGTCCAGTTCCACCACATCGATGATGGAATCCTTTTCATGTCTATCGACCAAATTTTTTAGGACTAAACCTTTTCCTCACGACCTTAGGCAGTCTCAATCCCCTTAGGATCCTTGTTCCACTTAGATGAGGATATCCTTGAGGCCATGATGGAGCTAGATTATCGAAGGGATGCAATGCATCACTGCTCGTTTTTTGTCACTGAAAAAAAAATTAGCCCTGACAAGATAGGAAGAAAATATATTTATGTGATTGACTAAAAACATTTCCTTCTATCAGGGAAATTTGATTGATTCAAGAATCCCATTTCGGCTTCTAATGCTTTTGAGGAAGGGAACATGTCAAAAATTTCGCCTGCCATCAAGGTGAATATCTCTCAAAATCCTGAAAAATTCGAAGAAATATCACTAAGTGGAGCATGTTCACCAGAAGAGATAACCTCTTACACCCACTTGCTGCAAGAGTATCAAGATATCTTCGCATGGGACTACTCGGAAATTCCTGGGCTTAGTCCCACTATTGTAGAGCACCATTTTTACACCTTCTCTGACATACCACCAATATTCCATAAACAACGTCAAATTCACCCATCCAAGGCAGAAGCTATAAAACAAGAAATCAACTAGCTTCACAAATCCAGGTTTACCTACCCCATCGCTTACACGTCTTGGGTTTCCAACCCTATTCCCGTCATGAAAAAATAGGGCACCATATTCGTTTCCACC
Organism: Pinus albicaulis; assembly: GCA_034641835.2. Taxonomy (NCBI): domain Eukaryota; kingdom Viridiplantae; phylum Streptophyta; class Pinopsida; order Pinales; family Pinaceae; genus Pinus; species Pinus albicaulis. Next base: position 330,225,918 of record CM076578.1, read on the forward strand.
AATTTTCGTGATTTGAAAAAATCATGTCCCAAGGACAATTATCCTACCCCATTCATTGACCAAGTCATCGATGCTTGTGTAGGTCACGAAGCTCTCTCCTTCATTGATGGCTTCTCTGGGTAAAATCAAATTCAAATCCCTCACACCGACCGGTACAAGGCCGCGTTCACTACCCCCTCGGGCACATTCACATACAAGATAATGCCATTCAGCCTAAAGAATGTTGGAGCCACCTTCCAAAGGGCCATGAAATATATATTTCATGACTTGGAACACCTTATCCTCGCCTACTTGGATGACCTCATCGTCCGATCCAAGAAGCGATCAAACCACCTTGAGTATCTAAGACTGGTATTCCAACGATGCCAGAAACACAACCTATGCTTGAACCCCCTCAAGTGTGTCTTTTGCATCACAACAGGAATAATTTTAGGTTTTATCATGTCCCAAAGAGGAATTAAAGTGGACCCCCTAAGGTCCAACTATCAAAGAGGTACCTCTACCTCGAACCCTCAGGAAACTACAAAGATTGCAAGGAAAGGCCAACTTTCTGAGACATTTTGTCCCATATTTTTCCACTCGTGCTCAAGGATTCCTACGTCTCCTTCGTCAGGTCATACCATTCAAATGGGACGACCAAGCCCAACAAGCATTCGACGCACTACAAGACACATTGTCTTGAGCACTGATGATCAGTCCCCGAGACTCCAACAACGACTACATCCTATATCTATCAGCATATGAGACCTCTTTGGCTAGAGTATTGATCCAGGAGGGCCTAGATGGGAAGGAGAACGTAATCTATTACGTTAGCAAAACCTTATCAAGCCCTGCATTAAGATATGAGCCCAAAGAAAATACTTCTCTAACGCTAATTCACACAGTCCAAAAACTTCGCCACTACATCATCTTAAATACCACAACAGTCATGGCAGATATTGACCCCATCAAATATCTACTCACACGTCATTTAATGAACCAAAAATATGCCCGGTGGATATTCATTTTGCAAGAATACGACATACAATTTCGCTCCCCCAAGAGAAAAAAGGTGTTGATCTTAGCAGAGTTCATTACAGACCTCCCAAGTCATAGCAAAGGATCACCAGTCAATGATTCTCTACTGGACGAACATCTCTTCCTTGTAGCAAATAACAACCCTTGGTATGGAGATATCCCCCTCTTTTTATGAATCCAAAAGTTCAGACCCCATCTCACTCATGATTATCGTAGGCACATTTGTCACTAGGCCCCACAATACCTCCTTATGGGAGATTTCTTATATCGACGAGGCATCGACACCATCTTACATCAATGCCTCACTCACGTCCAAGTGGAGCAAGACCTTAATTACTGCCACAGTGGAGCATGTGGTGGCCATCTCTCCAGAATGTCTACCTCCCAAAAAGTCCTACGGGCATGATATTTTTGGCCCACTTTATTTCGTGATTGCATTTCAGCACTCCATAGGTGCGATCGATGTCAACTCTTCGCTCACAAGGCAAGAGCCTCTCCCGCTCCCCTACACCCTGTCATCATTGCTGGTCCCTTTTGTAAATGGGGGATCGAATTCATGACTTTCAACCCTGCATCGTTGGGCAATCACAAATACATTATTGTAGCTGACGATTATTTCACCACGTGGGTGGAGGCTATGCCCACATACGATAACACTGCAAAAACCACTGCACGATTTCTGTTTAACCATGTCATTGGCCAGTTCAGCGTACCCAAGGAATTAGTCTCCGACCATGGGAAACACTTTGAAAATGAATTTTTCCAGGATATATCTCACCATCTCGGATTCACACATGAATTCGCATCACTGTACTACCTCCAATCCAATGGACAAGTAGAGGCCATGAACGAAGTACTCAAAACAATGTTACAACGTATGGTGAATAACCACAAAAAAAACTGGCACCACATGATTTTTTCCACCCAATGGGCATACCGCATGGTAGTGAAAAAATCAACAGGGTTCAAACCCTTCCAACTGGTGTACGCGGTTGAAGCTGTGATTCCCATAGAACATGAAATGCAAAATTTACATGCCGCAATCGAACTCCTTGATGACACCCAACCCCTAGAGCAACACTTAGTACAACTAGAGTCCGTCGACGAAAGTTGATGACAGTCGCTCCATCACAATGAGGCCCATAAGAAGTGGGTGAAAGCATCATTCGAATGCAACATCAACCCTCATTCATTTACTGAGGGAGAGTTAGTCCTCCACTAGGATGTCGTAAAAGAATCCCTAGAGCTAGGAAAGTTTGAAACCTTGTGGAAAGGACCCTACATCATAAAAAATTGTCTCTTAAAGGGGGCATACATCTTGACATATTCGGACTAAACATGCCTGAGCAACCCTGTCAACAATTTTTACCTCAAGAAATTCTACCCATAAGGGCTAAGACGGCTCAACCCTAGAGTCAACGTACATGTTATCACCCAAAAAAAAAAATTCAAAACATCATTGTGTCAAGTTTGTTTTTTGTCATGGTTCAAAATTGGGTTTAGAAGTCAATTTAGGATTTGATCAAGGGTAGGTTATATTTTTATAAGTTCAAAGCCCATCCTTAAGTTCAAATAAAGTCTTTTTTAAGGTTCATTCATTGTCAAATATCCATAATTTCCATTTGTGGGTCATTTCCTAAATTTTCATGTCAAAAATATTCAATTAGCTAAGAAACCTCGCTTTCGTGGTGCCACTAGTTCAAAAAAATTTATTTGCACTACAAAAGCACTAATAGTTTCATAGTGCAAACAGGGAAAAATACACTGCAAGCGCTACGAAAGCGCAGTTTCTAAATTGTCTTATCATCTGAGCTGGAAAAGGTCAGAAACTGTTGGGAAATGGTAAGTTAGTGGTATGATGAGTCAGTTAATGATGAAATTCAATGTACTTACCCACGTTGTAGTCATCATTGGCATGATAGGGTATGAATGAGGCATCATTCAATTATGAGATGACATTTTAAATTCAAAATATTTCCTAATTAGTTATTCTTGTTTCCTTTGCCTCCATTCGAGATGTCTGAGCACTGAAGTGTTAAAGCCAAACCTGAGGCTATTTTATACAAATGTTTTCTTAATCCTTATCAAGTGAGGCTGATATAAATTAATCAAGTGAGGCTGCTATTTGACATTTTCAAGCAAGGTTGATTCAATTTATCAAGCGAGGCTGATAGGATTTCTGAGAAGCATGGCAGAGGAAAAGAAAGTTCACAGAGGGGGACACTGCTTAAGGCACGAGCCTGAGGATATGAAGGCCATAATTGAAGACCCAACAATGATTGAGGCATTCATAAGAGTAGGTTCTCTTTGGTTTTGTTGAAATTTGCAGGGTTTCCACACATAGGTATCCAAACAATTTTCCTTGAACTTCAATGGAACAACTACCAAGGTTTGGATTCTAAGTGTGTCAATTACACCAGAGATAATTGTTGTTGTTACAGAGATACCAATAGGTTAAGAAACTTGGTTCAATGGTTTCAAATTTTATATGGAGCCATGTAAAGAGTTCATGAAGCCTGAGTATGCAGATATGGACCTCAATAATGGTATCCCTAGAAGTTGCATCAAAGACACTTATGAAAAGTTGTTGCTCAACATTCAGAGGTATTTTACATGTGAAGGTAGATATCATAAGGTTTACACATATCATTTCAAGCTGCTTCTGCATTTCACTGGTAAGATTTCACTTGATTTTCCCTTTATCTACATAGGAGTCTTGCAAAAATGGCTAATAAAGTACAAGCCAACTTTGAAGTTAGTGAAGCATCCTTGTTTCATCATGGTTTAATGAAGTTATTGATTTTAGATGAGCTTCAGAAGATAGGTAGGGATTGGTCATCCTTTTTTTTTATAAATGGTTTTGAGTTGGAAACCCTAACTCCTGCTAGAAACCCTAAAACTAAAGAAGTTTCATCATCACCAGCAGTAGAGACTAGTCAACCTATAGTTTCAAAACCACAGGAATTTGCAAAACTAAAGCCAAGGAAACAGGTTGAGAAAAGGGTAGAGCAGACACAAATACTTGACACACCAACTCCATCACCTACAAAACAAAGGTCAAAGATTGTCAAAGAGGAAAAACAGAAACAAGCTGTTAGCAAGCAGGAAATCAAAAGAGTAATAAGAAACCAAGCAGTGGCATTAAAAGGAAAGACAGATTCTATAGCTACAGAGGACAACCCAGTAATAAAGGGAAATTTAGATGACATCATGCATGCTATTGACATAGAGGAGACACCCATTGTTCAAGCTGAGTTCATTGGAGAAGATGAGCATAAATAGGAAAATGTTAAGTCTGCAAATAAGCTTGAGTTTGAGGGTGAAAAATGTAGCCTTCATCTTTCAAGCAAGAAAACCTATAACTAGGCATGCTAAGAAACTCAAGGAAGGCAGAAAGGAAGTTCAAGAACATATTGAAATAGCTAAAGCCCCTGAAGAAGTGGTTGATCTCTCATCACCTACAGTAAAGCATGCAACCAGCAGAACAGAGAAGGGAAAAGAAGAAATGACAGAGTTTCAACATCTTGAGGAGAAATTGAGGTTGGAAAACCAAGAAATTGTTGTGATGAGAAAGAGGTCTAGAAATCACAGTATTGAGAAATCAGAGTTTAAAATAATGAAGACACTGTGGGAAGGTAAAACTGGTTCTATTTCTGAAACTCCAAGCAGTGTAGAGCAGTTTTTCACATGGACAGTCCCATCAATAAAGGAAGCCAAATTTGTCAGAGTAATAAATACTCACTTGAGAGCTAATAGTAGGAGACTTAAAGATCAAGTGGAATACTTGGAGCTAAAAATGAATTTGATTCATGATGAGTTAAAAGGAAGAGGTATTAAGATAACAGTCATAGAAGAGAATATAGCTAAATCAAATGAAAATGAGCAATAGACCTCATGAAGGTTGGAATGAACGTGTTTTTCACTTGATATGTTTTTTAAATGATGAAATCAGATTTATTTTGAGGTTTTGGCACATTTTAAATTTTCACTTTGGAAATTTTTTGACAAAACTTCCCACTCAACAGTTTCGTAGCGCAGACAGTGTAAAAAGGTAGAAAAGCGATACGAAACTGCTGTAGCAGCTTTTCTTGCCCTTTTTCATCAAATTTCGAGGGGTAAAACAATGGATCAAGAACTGAAATTGATAGGGAGGATGTATTTAAAGTCAAATAACATAATTTTGGAGGATAGAAGTAAAAAACTTGAAGAAAAAAGCAGTAAAGGGCAACGCTATGAAAGGTGATACGAAACTGTTTTATTTTCATAGCGCAGTGTATTAAAACTCATTTGAACAGTTTGAGGATGATTTTGGAAAACTGGAGCTTAAGGAGGAGTTTTGGCATGTGTTAATTCAATTTCCAATAGCTAAGGACCTCGAAATAATGAGTTCATGATGGTCAGAATATTCTAAGGGTGCAAAGGACCCTATGCCTAAAAAGTAGGGGATTGTTTCCTACTTTGGTGGAGGACAGAAATATGGTCTTGAAGAGTTGAAGCCTATAATCCAGATTCGACCATGTGTTGATACACTTGGAAAATGATGTAATTTAATTTAGGTAAGGTTTCTATGGATAGAGATAAGAAGTTTGAATCCTATTTGTCATAGGATTGTCTAGTAGATTAGTTGTCTTTTTGTAATAAATACCATGTCATATGGTTAGGGAAGGTGTCAAGAGTCAGGACTTCGATTTATTTAGCATAATATAAGGTTATCTCATGTTGTAAATGGTCTATAAAAGATCAAGAAGTCGAATATGCCAGGGGTTGGACATTTTTTGGAAAAAGACCGTGTTTATTGTAATTGACTGGTTTTCAGCTAATACAAGAGATTTCTACTTAACCAACTTGAGATTCATAAGGAGTTTTAGTGTGTTCCTATTCTATTTTGCATCTCTCTATTATCCCACTGTAGTGGAGTTTGTCTATATTACTCAAAATTAATATTTGATGCTCTGACTTCCTATATTAATGAACTTACTGTGTTTTTTACAGTTTCACATGTGTATCTCTTGAATAAAACTATGATATGCCTCAACTTCCATGTTAAGTAGATTTATTGGTTTACTGAAACTATCTTGACTCCATAAACCCAATGTGTACTTGTTGATGTAATTTTCAACCTACATCATCTATCTGATTGTTACTCCACATAGAGTTAACCATCTATATTTTTATCTAAATCATTAATCCTTGAGAGAGCCCTCTCAGGCTGAGGAGGCTAAGCCCCAGTAAAAATATTAGGTTTGAAATAGTTACATGAAGTTTACTGATTAAGCAGCCTATCAGATCCAATTTTGTGATAATATTACACACACCAAAACTTTATTTTTTGATGAAATACTTGTGACAAAAAACACTCTAGTGTCACAAATGGATTTTCAACCCAACCGTTACTTTGGATTCTATGATGGAGCATCACGATGGTCTCAAATTTTAGCAGCAGCCGCCTGGGTCATCTACCACCCTAACCGATTACAATTCTTCACCAACGGAGTATGCATCAGTTCAGCGACAAAAAATTAGGCAGAATATGATGTCTTCATTGGGCTCATGTGAGATGCCTTCAATCAAGGCATTCGCCACTTACATATCTACCTAGATTCCCAGTTAGTGGTGTGGTAGTTAAACCAAGAATTTTAGGTACGAGATTCACATCTGTTTATGAAAATATTTGCATGCAAAAAGATTTAGCCATCAATTTGATCACATTACATTCACACACGTGCCAAGAAATAAAAACCGTACAATAGATCACATAGCTAACCATATCCTAACACATTATCCATAAACACATATCAATAGGGGGCACACCATATAGAGCCGCAAAAAATATCTCTCTTATATATATATACATATATATATCAAAAAATGTATTTCTAAGTACAAAGGAGGAGTCATGTATCTAACTCATAAGTCAACCAAAAAATACATGTGTGCAAGTATACAAAAATCAGGGAAGATTCCTCATAACAGGTGCTTTCCTTGTGTACAAGGAGACTCTAGGGTTATGTCACTCCAAGTTGGGTACCTGGACCCGCTGCTGCTCTCAGTACCATCACTGGGCCATTTTCAAGACTAAGGCTACCACCCGGTGCAAAATTGTTCAATAGCCCCTATCACGAAACATCAACGTCTCTAACCAGATGTCGTCCAAATCATCAACAAACCCACGGGTAGGAATTCCATGGGTCAGGTCGTCCACTTGGCCCCATGCATCCTCCAAATCGTGGGCCCAGACCTCTAGAGAAACCATTTGCTGCTTCACCTCTGCAACACGAGCCTCCGCCACCTTGGTGCAAGTAATCTCCGCAGTGCACTTGGCAACAGCTGAGCTGCTACCCTCATCGGAGTGGCCAGCCTCGCCACTAGGTACTCCACCCTAAGGCTGTGTTGGATCCCCTCCTTGTCCCCCGACTAGGAGCGGAATGCCATGGAGCCTCCAGATCGGAAGGTGTCCCACCAACCAAGCCACACGACGCTTGACCTTACCAATATCTACAACAGTAACAAAACTATGTTAGTGTCATCATAATACACATATAAATCATAAATACTCAATTAAATGCAGAATAAAACATAAAAAAACATACCTGCTAGCCCTCATGCATATCCCGCAAGAAGATCCATGTCCGAGTCTCCACAGAAGTCCATCCCAGCATATGGGTAAGGAAATAACATCTAAGGATTGGCCTCAAACCAAGCCTCTACAGTGGCATTCCAGTAACGCCCCACCCGACCTCCCCCACCGCGAGGCATCACGGTGGCCCACCTCCTCATATGAGGCTCACGAGGACCCCTAGTAAGCACTGCCACCACAGGTCGAAGCAACAACACCCTCTCATACATGATGCTACAGAGGAGGTTGGCATAATTAAATAACTTAAATCCATCACATACCCTCGAGAGCTAAGCCAACATCCCATCATAATAGTGACGGGCAAAGTCAAAGAAATGGCCTACCCTCAACCAGTGCAAAATACCAATCTTTGAACTCGATGCCGGATTGGGTGAGGATGACCCTATCAATCACACAATCACTAACAGAGCACACTTCTTGGCCAATTCAGTCACAAAAGCTATCTGAATAAACCCCTCCGTGAGAGGCGCCCCACCACAATGAATAGTCGCGAATCGCTGAAGATCCACCCTCCCATGGGGAATTCCATAAGAGAGAGCCTCACGCTGAGGCGTAGCCTGGTCACAAAATATATATCCATCTTGGTATGGATAGCCATCTCGCACCCTTGTAGCACCATAACCTTGTGTTGCATGTTCCAACATCGGATTAGGTAGCGCAATACGCGATCCTGTGATTATAAAAGGTCATTCTCCAGGAACTTGAGAAAAATCCATCTCACCAATTATTGGTGTGCATTGACATCATGTGCCACAATGATCTGGAGATCAGGCCAGTCCCTCTCCGTCCACAACATCTTGTCATCAAATAGGCACACATCAGCAACATAAAAACATCCAAAAATTGAAAAAATTTCAAAAAATAATTCCCAAATTTTTTAATCTTGGTTGACGCGCCTCTTTCTAAAATAGGCACACCTTCTGCATAACTGTACCTTGTACAAGCATGGAAAATGCACACAGAAAGCCCTCACAAGCATGAAAATTTTATGCAAAACCCTAAGTGTTGCGCAAAAAATTTGCGCATGTTCCTTGATCGGCCACACGATCAAGGCCAGAAAAAGCTAGGGATCTGTACAAACCTAGTTTGTACAGATACCTGCCCATTCACACTAAAAAAATTAAAATGCGAGATGTTATGGGCCTACTTGGCTCAATAATCGTGAATCCTTAGTACTCAAGTTGACCGCAATGGCAAGAACGACTCCGTAGAAGCCTCTGGCCTCTCAAACTCTCAAACACTCAAATGTCGCAAATGAGCTTAAATGAGCCATATTTGCCTATATGTCGCCCTTTTCATATTTTTTGGAGGAACATAACGAGAGCTCAGAGTGACCAATTGCATAACCAAAAGCAACATAGTGATAAGCACCTCATAATTGCCAAAGGAGGCTCCACATATTGACACCTCTGAAAAAATAATTTTTTAGTGTCGACAGGCTCTTATCTTCTGTTCATTCATCACATGTTTTCAATAATATTTGAATGAGAATATGCTTTCACTTGGGGTATTTCGTTGTAGGTATTGTACAAACCATCCACCATCCCATGTATTGAAGGCTATAGAGCACGTATCATTCTATCCTCAGCATGATAGAGTCCCATAAAAACTCTGCATATCCTGACATTGTTTCTCCACAAGAAATTAAACATAGGTTCCAAACACCTGACCATGTTTATCATATCCCCACCTTGCACATGATAAACATCCTTGTTGGCCGCTAGAGCCTCCGCCCCCCCATGGAATTTGTCACTCAAAGTAGACCACACATAAAAAAATCACGATTCCATGGCAATACCACTTTAGTCCGGGAAGCACTTCATGCCCATTCATCCACCATGCATCAAGTCAATTTTTAACATATCGAAATAAAACCCCTTTCCCAGACTACCATTTTTGGCAAGCATATCAAAAGCACACCACCACGTCTCACATGTGGCCTACCATCCCCTCATCAACATAGCCCATCTATGATATTCTCTATCCTCTTCATCACCCCCACACAAGAGACCAACCAATGGGGCCCCCACCCTCAACAAAAACACCCTCCTCACATCATCAGTGAGCAAGCACTTTCATGTTTTGGGGCACCCATCTCTATGTTTTGTACAATCCAATCCCATTGTTTCATTATTTTTGTAAGTGTACAAAGACCTCAAATGGAAAACAATCCCCTACTCATCCATTCATTTTTATCCCATGGTAGAAGTCCCTAATCACCCTTGGTTGTAGCATCACACCCCTCATGCAAAGCCACCATGACATTGATAACCAACATATACCCACCCTAGACGTCCTACCTACTCTAGGGATTCCCTCATCAGAAATAGTTATGACTACCACCAAGCTACTTTTTTATGCTCTGACCTTGGGCCACTGAATCCCCATCATCAGTTTTTAGTCACCCCTCGCCATCATGCCTATGTTAAAACTATCAAATATGAGAACCTGGTCCCTTGCATCAGCAGCTCTCTCTTTTGGTTGAGGCTTCCTTTTTGTTGACTTCAACTCACATTCTCCAAAAAGGAAGCAGTACCTTGGATGGCTCCTCACCACAATAGTTGCATTCTCGGGTGGCACTAGAGAATCATCTTTTCCCACATATGTCATCGATCCTCCTGAAATTCGACTACGACACAAGCTTTGATGTCAAGATGGTATTGTACTTTACAACCATTTCACTTTGAAAAAATTCATTGAAGACCCGTGCCGTTATAAGAATCTATGTCAACAATGCTTACACGGGAAGGTCCCAATCATACACCCATGCGTAAAATGAGCATTTATATGCCATAACAATAGTACACATGTGGGCACCACATTCCACCTACTGTCAGAGAAAAAATTCCCTAGATGGCATCAACAATCATCAACATCAACCAAAAAATAGCAGATCACTACCATAGAAGTGACACAAATGGAACCTTTATCTGTCAGGTAGATTTGTTTCGCTATCCAAAGCATCACGAGCATGGGACATGCCCACCTTGTAGAAAAAATTTATTTATTGTATCATACTATTTCTTGCAGGTTTCCCAAGAACATGGTCACTCTTCTACCCATTGTAAGGGGTTTCCAACCTTCAGTTGTACACGTTCTCTCTCTCTCTCTCCACATAGTACACAGAAAAGAAACTATAATGTATTTTGGCTCTACACTTCTTCCTAGACCTCACACATTAGGGGTAAATTGTTATCATTGGAAAATCGGACAAGAAAATATGACATTATTAAATGTCAAGCAGAAGGATTTATAGGGCTCGGGCAGATTAAAGGATTTTAAAATTTTAAAAAATCTCTAAGGTCAAAAGGAAAAAATCAAAGTGTGCACCAAGAACACAAGTGAAATGCGCCTTTGCGTGCAATTTCCTTATATAGGCACGATGGTCTGCGCAACTTTCCCTCAAAGAGTCGTGTGGTCCTGGGAGTGGCGAAAGTCACTTTTTGGGACCACTTGACACACTTTAGGAAATGATCCTACACTTGAGGCCACCCAAGGACAACCGCCTAAGCCACCTTGGGACCTCAAGGGAGCACACAAAGGAATCAACCCTCTCTCTTGGGTCACCATCCACCAATGTACCAAGAGAGGGAAGCAGAATTTGAATTCACCTATAAATGGCCAGCAAGAGATGAGAAAAATGAGAGCACATTGTTATGCTGACCAAAATTCCCATGAGAAATCCAACAGTGTGCAATCTAGAGCAGCAGTAGAGAGAGGATTCAATTTTTGGAAATCCAACAACTTCAATCCTTTGGAGTAGAGAGAGAGCGAGACCTTGCAACAACTTCTAAATGGTAAAAACGTCCTTGCACTAGGTCTTAGAACTCCATAGTTCTAAGGGTCCTTTGGCAAGAGTGTAACGTAGTATCTTTCTTCCTAACAACGAGAAATAAGAGGGGACTTTGATTCCACCATTTGCATTATTGTTACGTTTGACTCTTTATGAGCTTTTTTTTTAATGCTAAGTTTAGTTGTGTTTCCTCTCCATATATACATACTATATTCCATGATTTAGTGTGTTTTATATTTTATAGCATGTGTTCACTAACCTGCTAACCATCTTTTATGCTCGTGACTATAGCTTGGAGGCAGCAACCAATCCTCCTAAGCTTCGGTGGATTATTCAATTGTACACCAAAACCACAACCATAGTAGTGTCCATGTTGTTAATCACCTATGTATTGGGAGTTTACGATTTCAATTCTCTCAACACCTTCTAGGCGAGGCTTCATGTTTGAGCCATTGGGAAGTGAACCCTTTGAATGGATCTGCCTAGAAAAATATTCCATGGACGTAGCCAGCCACCAATCTCTAATGATGATGAACCAAAAACATGCACACATGTATCTTTTGTGTGTGTGTGTGTGTGCATGTATGTATGTATATATGTATGGATTTGTACATTAGTCAAGTGTAAGGAAAGAAAAATATGTTTTCTTAGGATGATTAATCCACATTAAAAACCAAATTAATCAATTGATATAAGTTAAATTCTCTCAAAACCTTCGAGGTTAGGATTTGTGTTTGATCCAGTAGGAAGTGGTCCATTTGGACAGATCTGCTCGGAAAAATATTCCATGGACATATCCAATCACCGATCTTCGACAATTATGAACCACACACACACACACATACACACACATATGTATGTATGTATGTATGTATGTATGTGTGTATGTATGTATGTATGTATGTATGGATACATGCATTCATGCATGCAGGCATGGATGTCTGTATGTGTTACACCAATTTTTGGTCATCTAACCATTTACAATTAGATGGATAGAAGTACACCATGTAATTTCACTATAAGAAATAATTTAATAAACCATATTTTATTAAGTTATTTCCGGTTCAAACAAGAAACCCCATGAGGAATAATTAAATAAATCCTTACTTATTTGATTTTTCTCTAGGAATAATTAATTAAACCATTGTTTAAATAATATTTTTGGTCATATTTAACCCAATTATGAGAAATAATTAGATAAATAATTACTTATCTTATTTTTCTCTAGGAATAATTAATTAAATCATTATTTAGTTATTATTCCTTGTTAAATTTGACTAAATCACCTAGAAATAATTTAAAAAATCATTATTTGTTAAATTGTTTTCATAACTAAAATTCTTGAAACCATTAAATAAAATCATTCTTTGTTTTATTATTTCTAAATAAAATATTGTGGGTTTAATTCCTTTTCCCTCTAATAATCTATTAAAATATTCAATTGAATCTGATCTTGGTTAATAATATTTCATGTACATATTAAGATAATATTTGTTATAATTAGGAGGTTCATTCGTATTCAGCTGATCAACTTTCGTTATCATCCTTAGTCATTCTGATGCTACTACTATTTTCTTGCTTTTTTGAGCTCCCATAAAGTTCACTGCGTCTTGAGTTTTCTACCATTGAGAAAAGCTTGAATCTAGAAGCATTTAAACCAAGAACCAACCATTGAGACTAATAACTCTTCTTTATTTCTTTAGTCATTAATATATAAAGTTGTTTATATCTTGTCTTTTCCATTAGATATTTGGCACAACTCTTATTTATTTCTACTTTTTAACTGCTTTTACTGCATATATTTGGGTTTTTGTAGCATTTTTTTTTATTACCTATTGCATATCTAAGGAAGTTAAGCAACCATATTTGTTGTTAGGGTTTTTTTTCAAACACAACTAAAGTGAGCTCTTTTCGTACACTTGTGTTAAAAATTTACGCTAAAAGTATGGATGTATGTATGTATGCATGTATGCACGTCTGTATGTATCTATGTATGAATTTTTACATTAGTCAAGCATAAGGAAACAAAAACATATTTCCTGAGGAGGAGTAATCCCAATTATAACCCAACTTAATCAATTGATACAATGATCAATCACTTGGCTCAAAGGGAGCCTCTCAAGAGGAGACAACATAGTCTTAGGGGAGGTACATATTAGCACCTCAAGTCACATTAAGAAGATATAAATCATTGAGGATGAGTTGTAAAAGAATATTCATGATTTGAAAATTCCAAAACCAAATATGGTTTCAAAAGTGAAGACATCTCCATAGGAATAATTAACAAGCATAAGAAATAAGGCAGATGTCAAATATTGTCAAGTATGGCTATATGTCACGAGGTAAAATAGAATAACGATGCATAAGCTCAGGGAAGTTGCATGATAAAAAATAATGTGTGTTCAAAAGGATTTTATTGGTTAATAAAAACATGGAATGAAATCCTTAAGCATGGCTTGGTATAGTATTAAAGTTCATGTAAATTGTACCAAAGAAGAAGACTTGGATTAGAATGAGGAAAGCAATTTTAGGTGAAGCAGAGTCAATATTCAAGCATAGTGACCTAGTACTCTTGCATGAACATCAATTGATTTATGTCAAAGGAGTAGAATAATCAGTAGCATGTTATATCCTTTTAGGGTGAGAATGCTCATAAAGCGGGTACCCAAGCCCTTTTAATTTTATGTCAAAGGGGGGGAGTAATCAAACATTGGAGATATATTGGATAGTAGGAAAAAGTTGGAGATAACTTGGAAATGAGATGAAATTTGTACATGAAAGCAATGGGAGAGAGTAAGCATATAGTAGTAGATTCTTCAACCCGCTAGATGGAGTGTTTCCAAGTGGTTGTATTTCCATCAATTACCAACAATGTTTGATGGCGTTGCCATCAATTCCAAAGGGGATTATTGTTGAGAAAATTATTGTCAATATATAGGATCCCACGACATCCAAAGCCTTATTCCATTTACTTTTATTATATTATAACCTTAATTCCTTAACACTAGTTGAAAAATTGTGTGCCCAAAACCATCAAACATAGACCAAAAAAATTCCTTTGTTATTTTTTGGCTCTACCCTTTAAATTAATATGCAGAGGGGGTCTATCATACCCTTGCGAAACCCATAAAAAACATGATGCATATGTACAAGCGATGGATAAAATTTTGCAAATAATATAACACATACCCAATGTTCCTTTAAGCATGCCTAATTAGGGGTCTATTAGGTTAAAACTTCCTTTCCCATTCCTAACTTCTTGATGCCAAGTGAATTGCAAATATCATAGGCCATTCCATGACTACACATCAAGGTCCATTGAACAGAGTGTGAGATTCATAGGAATTTCCTATGATATAGTGATTGAACCCACAATATACATCCAATAGACAAAATAAAATTTATAATGACTGAGATAATATTCACAAATGTGTTATTTTCATTTTTGAACCTATTTATACCATTCTCCTCCTCTTTGTGATCAAAACATGGTGAGATTATGGTATACTGTAATATTCCAAATTAGCTTTCAGCTAGTTGGAATATTAAATTCTGTTTTTTCCACTTAGATAGAGGAATAAGAGGGTGGGGAGACCCATAAATCTCCTTAGTAGGAATAAAATCACTCCTAATGTGAATAAGTAGCATCTTAATAGTTGGATAAAGCATCCTCATGTGTGAATAGAGGATGAAGAATGTGGATTGGGTCAAGTTTGACTAAATCAACAACGCTGGTATGGAGGGAGTGGATAATCAATGAGAGACATTATAGTGTCAATGGGGGGAAATTTCCATGAGAGTAGTGGCTTTAATGAGTGAGGCCAAAGCTGAGAAGGCTCACAATGCATATAAGGAAGGGGAAGGCATCCATAGAAGCAATATTGATTATTGATATGTTTTTGTTTTGTTATGACTTCTTGCACTCTTTAGTTGTTTAGCACAAGGGTGTTCTCGAGCAGGAATCCCACCCTCATCCTTGGGGGACTTCGAGTGCCCACTCAGGAGAGGTTTGTGAGCTACATATCCACATTCTAGCATTATGGTAGCTTCAATCTTCATCTACAACACAATTTCATCTAGGATTGTGCTGTGTTGCAGGGTAGAAGCAATGGAGGATTTACAGGGCCATTTTCTAAGCTTGTTTTCAGTGGAGGAAGCATTATTTCCATCGAGAGACCAGCAAGGGAGGTCCTTTGGAATTATTTCATCATTTGGAACTAGGAAAAGCTATTACCATCTCCTACAACATATTTTTCGTCATAGATGGCGTTATATTGGTGAGCATTTGCAGTGGAGGATTCAATGCATCATTTGAAGAGTTATATTTCCAATGAAGGGATAAGTCTTTCATTTGGAAATTATATTGGAGGAGTTCTCATACATTTCAACACCATTTCAGCCACCTCTTTCCAGCTATTTAGTTGCAGTTAATCTTTAGCCCTAGGGCTGTAGTTCACTATTTTGTATATTGTGTATTTCTGGAAACCCTCTTTAGGTTGTCTTGGAAAGGTGCTTGGGAGCCTATATCTCTCTTTCTGGCATTACTTGAGCCATATATCAGGAGATCCATATTATTTTACTTTTCCAATAGAATTTTACCCATTGGGACTATGTTTCCTTGTATCTCTGACATTCTACATTGCAACAACATTCTATGTTTTGGCATATGTATTCATTGGAGGCTTGTTTTCCTTGATTGTTTGAGTTATGCCCATGATTATTGTACTTACTTGCTGCTAATTTTCATAATAAAATGGCTCTATATATGTCTCACATTTTTGTGTAATTTTATTCACTGTTATTTCCATTTTTGTGTTCTATATTACTGCTTTTCCTATTTTGGAATATTACAGTGGTATTAGAGCATAATCTTGGCTCAACCTGTGTATTTCAGCCAATATTTCATCAGAAGAGGGAGAGCCTCTCACAGAAAGAGAGAAGAGGTATCTCAATAGAAACCAGAGATATGATTATACAGATAATAGAGAAGAGAAGGGAAAAACTCCCATATCAGGAGAAGAGGATGACAAGGAGTTCCCTAAGATTCTTCTTCAAACCATGCAAAATATTGCAAGAGAAATCAAGGAGATGAGGATGGATAGACACAAATAATCCCCTAAATGGTTTCTACATGGATAAGGCTTCATAATTTCACATCATTGGCATGATCAACCAGTGAAGTGGTAGGTTTCACAACACTCCACTATGCCTACATTATTATCAATGGGAAATGGAGGATTTCAAGAACAAGAAACTCTTGAAGATTACTTTCTTAAGTATGAGTCTCAATCTCAGAGATTCAAAGATCATTTGATCTTTTAGGAGTTTTTTCAGATCAAGGACAATAGGAGAACCTGACATCACAATAGAGGTGGAGGATTCATACAAAACAATGATCTTCATCGGACTATGGGTAGATTCTTCTTGCCCACTTTTGATGGGTCATCCAAATGCGCAGCCAAGTCTTGGGTAGAGAAGCTAGACATCTACTTCCAATTGAACCAAGTACCAAAGATGGAAGCCATCAAAATAGTAGCGCTGCACCTTGAGGGTGAGCCACATGATTGGTGGTTTCATGGTAATTATACATTGGGGCATGCCAATGTGACTGCATATTCAGATTTCACCAGGAGTTTGGTGGAGAGGTTTGATTGAAGAGATCCAGAGGCACCTTTTATTGAGCTAGCTAAGCTCAAACAGTCAGGTAATCCATAAACTTACATTTCTAAATTTTAAAACTTTCTGTTATGGTTCCTGATTTATCTGTAGCTAGGAGGGTCTATATGTTTATTGATGGGCTAGCAGAGCCACTACATGGATTGGTTAAATCAACCAAACAAACTACCCTTAAATATGTTGTTGAAAGGGCTAGAGATCTAAAAGATGCTTTGCCAAGGGTAAAGGCACCATTTCAGAAAAAGCCCACTTTTCCATCTGTTAGCACTAAAAATGTTAATGGTGTAATCACCATTGTATTACTATTTTAAAATTTTTATTTTGTCCTAGTCCATGTCCAATGTTTCAGTCATTTCCAATAAAAGTTAAAAAGTCCCAAAATCAAGGTGGTTTTAAGTGAATAGGTGTCATAGTGTTTTAGAGTCCCAAAATAAGTTAAAATATTTGTTTTGGCTTATATTAGTGTTGAAGGAAAATTGATTTCTAGGAAATAAAATTGCAATCATCTAGTCTGGAATAATAACTACCTTTGTTGCAAATTCATTGTCAAAACAATAATACAGTAAAAGGAAGTTATTTCTCGGAAATGGAAGTCATATATTCCACACGGTGAAAAGTGTAGCTATTTCACTGAGATTTTGGTTATCTTTGAAAAGAGGCTACGGGTAAATAGGTAATAATTTTTTGAAGTAGGAAAATTAATGCTTCGTGGCAACTAGAGTTCTCTAAAATCAAATCGCAACTAGAAGAAAACATCTTAACCAATAGAGTGGGAGATCCGGAGAAGAGCAGCAGACAATATTTAAAGGAAGCTAGCCTAGAAATAGACTAGGAAATGAAGCAATGAGGAAGAACTGCGTGCAAAAAGAACGGACGACCATGATCTAATCGTAGATCCAAAGGGGAATAGACTGACGACTGAGATTAAAGCACGCATGGGGAAACTTCGCAAAGCGAAGTTTTTAAGTTTTATCGTTAAGTCAAATCGCATGGTATGTTAAGTGATTTGCGATGTGATGAGGCTAAGGGGCAAGCAAGGAAGACTGCTAGATCTGGGCACAGATCAACAATGGAGATTAAAGCGCAGATGGAGTGATTTCACAAATCACAGTTTTTAAAGTTTATTGTTAAGGCTTCGCATGGTATGTTAAGCGATTTGCGATGTGATGAGGCGAGGGACACGTGTCAACGTAGCGCACCAATGCGATTTCATAAATCATAGAGTTTATGTTTTAGTCGTTATCATTGTAAATTTAAATTTGTGGGCAGCTGATTTGCGATTGCTTCATATTAGTCAACTGATTATGGGGACCAAGAACCACAATTCCGTGTGAATGTATATTGTTTGGGAGCAATTTTGGTTTTGTTTAAGTTCCGATAAATGTTGTTGATTTCACAAGTCTATATGTTTATAAAACTTCCGATGCAGGATCTGCAATCGGTCCCATTTCTCTTCCACGTCACCTCCAACCTCATCGCATATCGCACTTTGCCATTTTGAACATTTAACTTCCTGTATTTCACAATAAAACTTTCGATGCATGATATACAATCGGTCCCACTTCTTCGCCATGTCACCACCCCCCTCACTTATCATTTATTCCGCTCCATGTCTCCTCTAACAATTAAACATGTTTCAAAGTATTTTCTTTGTAATTTCTCATAAAATGAAACTTCATTATTCTATCCAAAATTTTCAATTTTTCCACCATTACAAAGGGTCTTCAACCAAAAAAAGGGAAAGGAATAGCAGAACAGTGGCAGATTTTCTCTCAAACAGTTTTCTACCACTACTCTCAGTACCAACACGTTTTTACCAAACACCGGGCAGCATTCAAGGAAAATCCACACACCATTTTCACTGTTGTTTGCACTTTTTATGGAGTTGGTTGCACCAGAATGAAAGAGGATTATTCCCATAAAACTGCCACAGCATACAAACCACTTCAAACTGTTAGCCTTAATTTTTTTATTTTCATTATGTCATAACACTTCGTATTAAAGTTTTAGATAAACCTCACCTCTTGCACGAGGTTGTAATGACTTTTGAAACAGATTTACCTTTTTCTATGGAAGATAACAGTATCTTATTTTGTATATATATGCCAAACTGATATGAAGTCAGGTTTGGTTGCTAGTTATTGAATTTTGACTTATATGAACTGTAATATTTTTTGTTAATGAAATGGAATGATACTACTACCAATTTGTTGTGTGTATTGTCTACTTTATCTGTGTTTCCATATCTCTTTTCTTCCAGTTCCAATTTGCAAATCATCATATTGTTATGTGTTTCTATTAGTCTCTTAAGAATGTTATGCGTTTTATCATTTTTTGTTAGTCTCACACAGTGAGCATTCCTGATAAAATATATGTTATAAAAGTGGAAGAGCATCACTCATGATTGTTATTCTTCATGATATTTCAGTGAGAATCTTGTCAGACTAGAAATAGCTTTCTCTCAATGGAATATTGTCAGACTGCTACTTTTGTCAATTTCTACTAAATCAATAGATTTATGTTTTACGGAAATATTGATTTTCCTCTCATCTTTCAATTTCCTCTCATCATATACTACAAACTTGCACCTTGCTACCACATCAAGTTACAATACCCTCATTAGTAGAACTGTGGATTTGCCTGAAATCTATTTTCAGTGAATCAAAGCTTGTACCACCTACCAATCTCACAAAAAAAATCATTAAATTTCTTTATAGTTTAAGATGTGTCACGGTGAGGTGCTTGCTACAATCCAAGTGCCGATTCCAGTGCCAACATCTTTTGGTGCGTCTGTCAAGGTACAAAGGCCTTATAACAAAGTATTCTCCTGATTCTATTGTTATGAATTGTTGATAATCAGTTCTTGATGGTGAACAAGAATTGGCGACCTAAAGAAGACTACAAATTTGTTCACCTGGCGACTCCACGAAGAGGAAGAGGAGTTTCAAGTCCTCCTTCTACAAGGAGGAATCAAATATCTCCAACTGTGACTCCAATTGCAGGCCTAGATAAAATTATGAAAGATGCTAAAGGAAAACAAAGATCAGTTGAAGCCACATCTCAGTCAATGAAGAAGGTACACAAAAAGTATGTTCCAAAGAAAAAGGTACCTCTATCTACTTTAGAATCTAAAGAGGTTTTAGTTTCAAAATATTCTGCTAAAAAATTGAAAGTTGAAGCCACTCCCCTAGAAAATAAAATGGATGTTGTTAACCTAGGCTCAGCTAAATTTTTTTCTTACTCATCACCTAGTATATCTGAAATAAGTATTGTTCTAGTCAAAGAAGGAGAAACTGAATTTATAAGTGTTGATAAGAAATCAGAAGAGTTTGCGCTGACTGAAGGGGAATTAGAACAAGTATTGGCTATTGCACCTTTTCTTGATATGGATATTTTTACTGAGGAATACTTCAATACTATTTTAAATTTCCTTCGGACTCATCCTAAATACTAGTCTCTTGTCACCCCTTAGCAAGAATATTTTCCTTTCTCGCCAAATCCAACTATTGGGTCATCTTCCTCTCATCCACTTAAAGAGATTGTACCTGAAGGTCTTACTTTTAGTTGATCTGATTTCCTTGCTCAAAAAAATAAAGCTAAATTAACTCCATCCTCTCAAACAACTTTAGATTATGACTCTTCTGCTGAAGGAGAAGTCAAGACATCCTCTGTTCATATTTTTGAAAACCCACTCTTCTCAGTTCCAAAGCCTGGAAAATCATCTCAAGGCCCTCAATTTTCTGCTGTCCTAAATCAGAATCAGAATTCGCCACTTGTAATTCCTATTTCCCAAACAACTACATCAACTATACATCAACAAAATATGGCTCAACCTACCCTTACAAGGATGCATCAGATAGTGGCTACAAGATATGCACCATTTTTTCTCCCTCAACACTTACATCCACTTCCTCAAGCATATTACTTGAAATATCTTCCAAAATACACTGGGGAGGGAGAAGGAGTTTCTGTTGAGGAACATTTAGTGGCTTTCTATAGTTATGCTGACAATTAGAATATTGGACATGAAGATGTCTAGTCAAGACTCTTTGTTCAGAGTTTGGATGGTGAAGCTCAAAAATGGTTTAGAAGTTTGGCTCCAAATTCAGTAACAGGAATTGATGAATTAGAAGAGATATTTGTGAAGTATTGGTGTGATAGAAAAGGCTATGTCTATTATCTTACAAAATTTGAAACTCTGAAGAAGAAGGCATATGAGTCATTAGTTGATTTTACTAAGAGGTTTAATAAGATTTATCAGAAAATTCCTGAAGAAATTAAACCTACTGAAACCATAGATATGATAAATTTTTCAAATTCTTTAGATTCTGAGTTTGCTTTATGGTTGAGGGCTGAAAAATCATAGACACTGAAAAGTATGCAAGAGGCTACAATTGGAGTACAGTCTATGATCCAGATTTTTTACAGGAACACAACATAATACATATATAACCATAAACACAGAGATTCAGTGGAAATAATGCTTCATTTAATTAATAAAATAATGACTAAAATAGGCTTACAAACATAATGGAAACAAGCTAGGGCATTGGTAGCGTATCTCTGAGAAGAGATGTGGTGTACGAATGCCTATGAACTGGGTTACATTGAGGCTCAAAGGCCCATTATAGACATAATGGAAATATATGAGCTAGGGTATTGGAAGCATATCCTTGAGAAGAGATGTGATGGCTACCATCCCTTGAACTGTGTTACAATAGAGACATGATGGGAACAAGCGAGCTAGGGCACTGGTAGCACTTATCTCTGAGAAGAGATGTGTCGGCTAACAACCCCTGAAATTTGTTACAATGAGGCTCGAAGGCCTATTTATTGTTGAGAAACAATGAAAAACCTGAAACATCCAAAAACCTAACCCTAGGAGATGAAGTGCCAAAATTGTGGGCCCCATTTGGGTAAATTAGTGTTTCAACTTCTCGGGGATGTAACTTTGGAATCCGATCTCCGTTTGACGCAGTCAATAGCTCGTTAGAAATATCTTCCCGAGGAATACAACTTTTGGTGTGATAAACATCGGTTTATGGGCCCATGTTGCTCCCGATTTTCCAAAAAAACTTCGTTTAGGGCCTCAAAATGGATCTGGAAGTTCAGGACCTGAAAAACTGCTAAATATAGTAAGTTGTGTTGCAACTTGAAAACTAAAAGAACTGATGGTGGGGGTTCAAATGGAATAGGTGGGTGGCCACTGATATCCACCTGAATCTTGAATGCCCCAAAACGGCTCTGGGCATGCAAGACCCGAAAACCTGCTAAAAATAGTAAGATACTGGAAGTGGAGAAATGAAAGAGTTGATGGTGCGGGTCCAAATGGAATAGGTGGGTGGCCATCGATATCCACCTGGATCAGTCTAATCTCATGGATTCTAATAAATTAAAAATGGAGGAATAAAGGAAAAAGACAAAAATAAAATGAAAGAAGAAAATCCTTCTTCTTCTAAGTCTCTTTTAGCATAAGAAAATATCGATCAAATGTCCAATTTGATCAAGGAACTTGCCTCTAAGATGTCAAAATTAGAGGTAGAAAATAAACCAGCTACTAGAGCCAATCAAAACGAAGTTAATATAAATCAAGCTCTCTTCAGGAGGCCTTTTCAGCCTCAACAAACCTTACAACACCCAAGTAGGAATACTGATGATCAAAATTTTCAGCCTCCTTTGAATAATTTTGCTGAACAAGAACAACAAGGAAATGAGGAAGAAAATGAAGAAATAAACCATGTTGGAGAAAATTCATAGTCAACATGTTTTACATTGCAGGAATATGAATATACATGAATAATTTCTTTGTTTTCTGATTATATGAATGCTCAAATTTATACACAAAATGATAAAAAACAACAAGAAGTTAAAAGCAGAAATTACCCTTTGAGGTCCAAAGGTCTTGTTCAGCAGCCTCAACTAAAATCAAATTTAGATAAACAAGTTGCTAAATAGATGGCCAAGGTAAATGAGGTTCCCCCACCTCAAAATTCTACTCCATTTTTCAAAATTACAGCGTAAAATAAGGAATTTGTTCCAATTTATTTTAGTTTCAAATTTGAATTGAATAAAATCAAAATTCCAGTTCCACTCTTGGAATTATTAAAAAATCCAGCATATAACGAGTTTTTTAAGGGTCTGTTGCAACCTCCTCTTGCCCCCAATTCAATCAAACTTGAGGATGAGCATCCCACCATTTATTTAGGATGTCATTTCCAAGACCAAAATGATGATAACTCACCTCCTTTCTACCTGTCACTCAATATACATGAAAAATTGTTGTATAATTGTCTTTTAGATTCTGGAGCTTCCCACAATCTCATGCCAAAGAAAGTAATGGATGAATTGGGATTATATATCACAAAACAATACCATGACCTTTACACCTTTGACTCCAAAAAATTCAAGTGTCTAGGAGTCATTAAGGATTTGGTTGTTTCCCTTACCCACCTCCCTATGAAGAGCTTTGTGATGGACATTGTGTTTTTTGACATTCCTTCTAGATTTGGGATGTTACTTTCAAGAACTTGGTCTAATAAATTGGGAGGTACCCTTCAGATGGACATGTCATATGCTATCATCCCAACATTTGGAGGGGAATTTAGAAGGCTGTAAAGGGAAACTCAAATGGCCTACATCATTAGTGATTAACACAA
The DNA here is from genome assembly GCA_034641835.2 of Pinus albicaulis. Lineage (NCBI taxonomy): Eukaryota > Viridiplantae > Streptophyta > Pinopsida > Pinales > Pinaceae > Pinus > Pinus albicaulis. The sequence goes on from CM076578.1 coordinate 330,249,697, forward strand.
TCGATTAAACCATCCCATATATGCTGAAGAAAAAGAATTGGGGTCATCAATTTTGCACCTTATTGTTGATGATAATGATTTCGAGCCTGAATTAAGTGAAAAACAACATTTTCAAGGTGCAAATGTGTAACATTCAGAAGGAGGAAAGATCTGGAAATTTTACTTTGACAGAGCTTCTTCAAGAGAAGGATTGGGAGCTGGTGTAGTCCTCATTTCTCCTACTCAGTAGAAGGTAACCATATCATACAAACTGTAATTTTCTACCACTAAAAACACCATTGAGTATGAAGCACTTGTGTTGGGTATGAAGGAAGTGAAATATTTGGGAGAAAAATAGCTAATTGCCGTTGGTGATTTAGAGTTGGTGACTAAGCAGGTGAGAAATAATTACCAAGTGAAAAATTCCAAATTGAAGAATTATAGGAATGAAGTATGGGATTTTATTGAACATCACTTTTTAGCATTTAATATAAATTTTGTCACCAGAGAATAAAATAAAATTGTTGATTCACTAGCTATTTTTGTTAGTAATTTCAAATTTCCTCTAGATGTCAAGGCATTATATGATGTTCAAATAAAAAACATACCTTCAATTCTTGATAACATCAAGCACTAGCAAGTATTTGAAGATGACATGGAGATTCAGAAATTTTTGGTGTCTGTAGAAGAGTTTGTAGACATACAAATTGATGATGAGCAGGAAATTGTTGAAAACCGAAATAGCAGTCCTTTTAAGAAAAATATGGCCGCGAAAAACATTATAGATCTGAAAACTAATTTTATTCCTAAGGGTTTGGTTCCTTTAGAAATACTATTTGATAATAATGATTTTTTTCTCAAGTCTGAAAGCAAGGTTGATGGAGAGAGTACAATAGAGTGTAGCATTGGTACAGGAGATTAGCCAAGAATAGTATAAGTGTCCAAATTCCTTCCTCTGGAAACAAGAACAAAATATATCAAATTGCTGAAGGAATTTGCTGATATTTTTTCATGGTCTTAGAGTGAGTTGAAAACTTATGATAAGAGCATAATGAAGCAAAATATCCCTTTGAAAAAATATGTAAGCCTATAGCACAAAAAATCAAACACATCAATCCCATGCTTCTTCCAATCATTGAGAAAGAAATAAAAAAATTATGGGAAGCAAAGATTATTCTACCTTTGATATTTTCTAACTGGGTAGCTAATATAGTCCTAGTCCAGAAAAAGAATGGAGAAATAAGGATTTGTGTTGATTTTTGCAACCTGAACCGGTGCTCCTTGAAAGATAACTATTCACTGCCCAAGACGGATTGTATCTTGCATAAGGTTGTAGGATCCAAAAGACTGTCAATGATTGATATCTTTTCAGGCTATAATCATATTTCAGTTGACAGGCAAGATAGAGAAAAGACAACATTTACCACACCCTGGGGCACATTCATGTACAACGAAATGTCATTTGGTTTGATGAACACACGTGAAACCTTTCAAAGGGAAATGGATATTTCTTTTGCAGGAGAAAAGGATAGGTTTTTGGTGATCTATTTGGATGACATCACAGTATATTCAAAATCTGATGAAGGTCACTTGAAACATCTTAAGCAAGTTTTTGACAAATGTAGAAAGTTTGGTTTTTCCATATACCCCAAAAAGTCGTCTTTTGTTGTCCAAGAAGGTAATTTATTGGGACATATTGTAACAAAAAGTGGCATCTATATTGATCCTGGAAGAGTAGAAGCTATTCAGAAGATTGGTTTTCCAAGAAATAAAAAGGAATTGTAGTCAGTTTTAGGGAAAATCATTTTTATGAGGCATTTGTTCCTAACTTTGCAGAGATGAACATATAAATGCTTTGCTGAAAAAGGATGCAGAATTTAAGTGGCGAGATGAAGCTAAAGATTCTTTTTCAGCAATTAAGTCCACCTTGACTGAAGCACCAGTTTTGATTAGTCCTTATTTTGAAAAGGAGTTTCTGATTTTTTTCATATGCTTCAGAAGAAACAATTGCAGTTGTCTTACTGCAGAAGAATAATAAGGGTTTGGAGCAGCCAATTTCATTTTTTAGTCGTGCTTTAAGGGATGTTGAATTAAAGTACAACTTGACTGAAAAACAAGCATATGCACTAGTTAAGGCTTTGAATTATTTTTGAGTTTATGTGCTGCATTCAAAAATAATTTTTTTTGTGCCTGATATCACTGTTAAATATGTGTTGATGCAGCTAGATACAGATGGAAGGACAGGACGATGGCTGACCAAGATTCTGGAATTTGATGTTGAAATCAAACTAACTAAATTGATAAAGGGTCAGGGCTTGGCTCTCTTGATGGTTGATTATAACTGCAAAGCTTTAAATCTGAATGTAGAGGCAGCGAAAGGAGAAGATGGAGAAGGTATTGCTAATTATCCTGAAATATTTAATTCATATTGGTACAAGGATATAGTTTACCTCTTGTTAAATTTCAATTTTCCACCTGAAATGGAGAAATATAAAAGAAGATCTTTTAAACTAAGAGTTGTGAATTATTTCATTTTGGAAGATCATATTTACTGGAAATTTCCTATTGGAGTCTTGTTAAGGTGTGTAGATGAAGCTAAATCCCAGGAGATTATAACAGAGATACATGCAGGAGTGTGTGGAGGGAATTTGTATTGGAGAGCAACTGCAAACAAAATATTAAGAGCTGGTTATTATTGGCCAACTCTTTTCTTTGATGTCTTTGCCAAAGTCAAGAGTTGTGCCAAATGTTAGAAATTTTCTATTAAACAAAAATTTCTACCATTACCTCTCATTCCTATTTTAGAAAATGTTCCTTTCTAGCTGTGGGGGCTAGATTTCATCGGCGAAATTCATCCACCTTCATCAAGAAAACATAGATGGATTCTTACAGCTACAGACTATTTCACTAATGGATTGAAGTTGTACCAACCAAAAATTATATTGATACAGTAATTATTAAATTTTTGTTGGAAAATATTATGTCAAGATTTGGTTGTCCACAGAATTTAGTAATTGATAATGCAATGGCCTTTAAGTTTGCTAAGATGTACAACTTTCGTCACCAATATGGGATTTAATCGACTCATTCCATGCCTTATTACCCAAGGTAATGGATTGGGTGAGTCATCCAATAAAAGTTTGGTAAGGATTATTAAGAAAATGTTCCTTGAAAATAAGACAAATTTGGACACTCGGCTGATACATGCTCTATGGGCAGATAGAGTAAGTGGTAAAAAATCAATTGGAATGTCTCCATTTCAACTTGTATATGGTACAAAAGTTGTAATGCCTTCCCAATTAGCTCTTCATGTGATGAAGTTCCTACAAAATGAAGTTGATCATGAAAACCCAGTCGAAAGGAGAATGCTACAGTTGATAGAGGCACACCAAATCATAGAATCATTGCTGGAAAAAGGTCAGAAGTATCATGCTAAAGTCAAATTAGTTTTTGATAAAAGAGCAAAGCAACATTTGTTTGGGCCATTTAAAATTGTTGAAGTTTTGGAGAATAATACTTTTCTGCTCAAACATCTAGATGATGATCAGCTCACTAGAGGCCCAGTTAATGGTCATTTTATTAAAATTTTCTTTATTTAGTAAAGTCATTTGAGCCACTCCATTGTAAATATCTGGTGTGATGTGTCAATAAAATCCATGCCCAATGGTACTTATGTCTGTATATATGATCAGTCTTGAGTCCAGTATGTCAATGGTCAATCCTAGTCATTATTTTCAAAAAGTCTTCTAAGTTTCAAGTGCTTTTGAGGCACTGAGTCTACATTCCTTGAAGCCTCACAGGGAAGACTTCATCCCCAATAGTAGCCAATGTTAACACTAAAATTTTTAACGGTGTAATCGCCATTGTATTACAATTTTCAAATTTTTATTGTGTCCTAGTCCATGTCCAAAGTTTCAGTCATTTCCAATAAAAGTTAAAAAGTCCCAACATCAAGGTGGTTTTAAGTGAATAGGTTTCATAGTGTTTTAGAGTCCCAAAATAAGTTAGAATATTTGTTTTGGCTTATGTTAGTGCTGAAGGTCAGTTGATTTCTGGGTAATAAAATTGCAGTCATCTAGTCTGGAATAATAGCTACCTTTGTTGCAAATTCATTATCAAAACAATAATACTATAAAAGGCAGTTATTTCTCAGAAATGGAAGTCATATATTCCACACACTGAAAAGCGCAGCTATTTCACTGAGATTTTGGTTATCTCAGAAAAGAGGCTACGGGTAAACAGGTAATCAATTTTTGAAGCAGGAAAATTAGGGCTTCGTGGCAACTAGATTTCTTTAAAATCAAAGCGCAGCCAAAAGAAAACATCTTAACCAATAGAGTGGGAGATCCAGAGAAGAGTAGCAGACAATATTTAAAGGAATTTGGCCTAGAAATAGACTAAGGAATGAAGCAACAGGGAAGAACCAAGTGAAAATAGAATGGACAACCATGATGTAATCACAAATCCAAAGGGGAGCAAACCAACGGCTGAGATTAATGCGCACATGGGGAAACTTCGCAAAGCGCATTTTTTAATTTTTATGGTTAAGTCAAATCACATGGTATGTTAAGTGATTTGTGATGTGATGAGGCTAAGGGGAAAGCAAGGAAGACCGTTAGCTCTAGGCGCAAATCAACGGTGGAGATTAAAGCGTAGATGGAGTGATTTCGCAAATCACAGTTTTTAAAGTTTATTGTTAAGGCTTCGCATGGTATGTTAAGTGATTTGTGATGCGATGAGGCAAGGGACACGTGTTAGCGTAGCGCACCAGCGTGATTTCGCAAATCACAAAGTTTATGGTTTAGCAGTTTGTTGAGCTAATTTATGTACCTAAATTAACACAATTATTTCTTATCAATCCAGTTCATTTATAGCGACAAGTTCACTATATGAAAGTGGAGTGTAAGTCAAGCATTAGAAAGAAACATTTCAGACCTTAGAAAGTGTGGGTGGTAATTGTATTAGATAAAACATGGAGATTAAAACCAAGAACTTAAGATGGATAAATTATTAATGAAATAAGTCCACTTTCACCTCAATTACCACTTAATGAATCAGAGATTAAAGCCAAGAACTTAAGATGGATAAATTATTAATGAAATAAACTCTTAACTTAAGAGACACATAAGGTATTCCATCATAATTCATTCATCTCAATATCAAAATCTCAATAAGAAACTACTTGCACATAAACAAAGGAAACTAGTTTTAATTCATCATTTTAGTAGAAGGGATGCTCAACTTGAACACCTGTTTTTCCAACTCGATAAAGTGATGAATAAGCTATGAAATAATGAAATCAATTACTATGCATGAACCATAAAGAAATCTGAAATAAAGCTTTGAAAAACCAGTTCTACAATAACCAGATTACAAGGAAATAAAACTAGTTAACAAGGAAGTGTACTTAGCTTGGAATGGGGGCCCTCCACCCTTGCCTTGCACACTTGAGAGGTGATCTCAGAAGCTTAAATTCAGTTACAAATCCATAGCATTTAACAGCAAAATAATAATAACACAAGTCTTCAAATTAGCTCCTCAATCCAAAGGTGTCACAGCATAAAAGTATAATAAGTCAATACATAAGCCATCAAAGTTTTGGCTTTAAATAAAAAGTCTCATGAAACAAACTGATCTATATTCACTCAAACAAACCCATCTACTCTCATCCACCTATATAAGTCGAATTCATTACTCCTATCCCAAGAAATATGACCAATCCCATAGAATCTCAAAACTGCCCTATTTCTATGGGATTTCTGAATGACTAGTCATGATTGACTAGCACCAAATGGGCCTAATAAAGCTTGTTATGTTCGAACTAAGCATAGCTGGCTTAATCCTAGTTCCCAAGCTTTCCATCCATGCATTCAATTCGTGCCCAAGTGTCCTGCAACCACATCAACCATAGAGCTATTACGGGAATTTCTGAATCTGCCAATTTTGCACTAAAAGCCAAACTTTCATAAAAACTTTAGAAATTGAAAAATTAAAATTAAATACCTGAATGGATATCAAATATACATCAAAATGGAATAAATGAAGGGAAAATGGATGGGAAATAGATGGATTAGTAAGTTTCTTTGAGCAAAAATAAGACCAAAACTAAGGCCCAACATCTCTCCCTTGCTTATCAGCAAGCATGTCCCCATGCTTGCTTATTCCTCTTTGACCTTCTTCTCTCTGTAGTAGATGTTGTACCTGTAGATGCTTCCTCTTGTGCTGCCCTGGCCAAACAATCCAAACCTGTGTCATGTCTTTCCCTGAACAAAGTTGCTTTGACCTTCTGTTTTTCATACTTTGCCTGCCGCATATTCTTTTCCTTTAACCACTTAAATGCTTGCTTAGAAAGTAGATCATTTTTCCGTTTCAGTCTCCCCAATTCTTCTTTTAATTTTTCATTTGCCTTAACCAATTTAGCATTATCATTCTTATTTTCCTTGTTTTCCTCTTTTAATTGTTTCTCCAAGATTTTGCTAATTTCCAACTGGTCAGTTAAGTCCCTGATTCTTCCAAGATTGATTTCTTTTTCAAAATCTTGTGTTGTTTTCATTAGTGATGCTGCTGCTGCATCATCATATGAAGAATCCCTCTCAAATACTTCTTGTGCAATGTCATTTTCTTCTTGTTGTCTTGGGGAATATGTTTCTTCTTTCTTGTCTAAGTCAATGGGACTTTTATTTGTAAATCTTCTAGGAATAGACATAACAGATGTTTCATTTTCCTGCATGGCCATGTTATTCTGCTGTTTAGCTCTTGTTCTGGGATACAAGGGTGAGTTCATCAATCCTCTGTTTTCCTGCTCTATTTTATCCTATACTTCCTTAATCTATTCAATGAACTGATTTTTAGACATGAACTCTCTCCATACTATGCCCTGTGACCTCACCTGATACTCAACTAGGATTTTGATCAATCCTTGATGGTAAATCTGTCCTGATTTAGGCCTGTGTTCATGTTTTACTGTTTCAATCATTCTCAAGAGGCTCCTATATAGGAAGTAAGGCAAGTTAATCCTATCCTCTCCCTTAATATGTTGTAGAAGTCTGACATGATACAAGTGGGCAACGCTATATCCTCTATCACAAGTCAAAAACTTCTGGATGACCAAACCAACTCACCCCATGGTTCATTGAACCATTCCCTGGGTATCCCTTTTATTCTATCAAAAGTCCCTTTCCGGTTCTTCTCAAGAAAGAAAGTCCAAGATTTCTCCTTGAAGTGCAGGCCTTTGTAATACTTCTCACCTATCATGGGTAGATCTAAAGCTTGGGAAAGATATTCCTGGGTTACAGGAATAATGACATCTCCTACCCATGTCTGGTCTTGACTGAAGTTATTTATAAAGTCCCTGGTTATCTGTTCAGAGTGGCCATCAAATTTTTGTAAAAAGCTTATCATCCCTGCTTGGTAAAGTTTTTCTATAGTTTCCTTCCCCCAGCTCTCTATCTGAAATTTTGGCTCTACTCTAACTGACATTGTTTCTGAAAACCAATGAATGAATTCCTCTGCTGTTACTAATTTCATCTTGACAATAAAAATATAACTATTGTTCGTTTTCAAAACGAAATTTTTAAAGCAAAGAAGCTTACCTTCCTCCTCTCAACAATTTAACTCTGATTTTCTTAACCTCTGTTTACTCTTTTCTCTGCAGCAGCACTGTTTTAGTTCCCTGTTCAAACAAGCAAACACCTATATACCCCTGTCAATATGCTAATCTCTGTTCTTAAAAACAAAATACATATGCAAACAATGTTCCATGTATGCTCATCGCCTTATACTGTTGCCAAAATCAAACCATAAGTTCACTGTGTATGTACAAATAAGGAGTGTTTTGACTACAGCGCATGCATATGGCTCTCGGCCTCAAAACACAAATGATAAAAAAAACGCAGCGCATTTAAATTGAGTTTTAAATGGCTCGGCAATCGAACTCCCTTTGGCAACCAAAAATCACACATGGCATGGCTCGTTCGGCCCTTAGAAACTTCAATCCCCTGTTTCAGTTAAAACAAAAACAAAAACGCGCAAGCAGCAAGGGTTCATAACAGAGACATATGGCGTTAAGGATTGACTGTTGTTGAAATGTTAATGGAATCAGCGCGCAACACAATAAAGTGTGCAATTAAAACAAAGCGCAGTGCGCATTCAACCAACAGCGCACACAATTCAATCAACAAATACCGCCATGCAGCATAAACATGCCATAACAATTATATTTCGGTGCCTCCTCTGTTCATAGACTTCGTTATAAACACGGCACATCGTTAAAACTCCACACATAATGCCAGACCCTAACGTGTTATCCATGCAATGAATTCACATTTAAATGCTGCGCGATTCACTAGTAGTTTATGCCATGATTTACGCAGTGAATCAACTAATTTAGTGTTGTGGTTTTGGCATTACCTGTTGTCAACGAGCGCTTGAGGAATATCCGGCGCTCCAAATCCCTGTTCAACCGTTCAATTGACTGGTGGCAAGAGTAGAGTAATATAACCATTAATAACAGATAGTTCACAACGTATACTTCCACTATTTTCCGAGCTTAAACAATTATCCCATTACCTGATTGAATCCCAAAAATCGGTGATCACTGATCGTTAAAACCGGGATGATTTTCCTTCTTAAATCCGCCCAAACTCGCTTCACCCTTCTTTTCACTAGTTTGCAGCTTCAAACACCATCTCTCTGAGCTATTTGGCAATGAGGACTGAGGTTTAAACAATCAAGAACTCAGTCGATTCATGACCGTTTCATGGGTGTACTGTGCGCCTCTCTTTCATTGGTGTTACAATGCGTGGTTGGTATGGCCGTCCTGTTTGACCAGTCACCCGACTGTGTCATGAGGATGGCCAAATCATCGTTTTATTTTGAATGGTATGCGCATAGCATTATTGCCACCGTCGTGTGCTCCTCATGCGTGCAATGATATTCAGGCATTGTTTGTATTGCAATGAGTGTGTATGCAATTACCATTTGACAATACCCCGCCGCAATACTTATATGCACAGTCGTGCCATATAGTTTGCGCGCGGCCGTCCAACACTCCTTATATCATATGCGCCCTTTCCTAAGTTTATACCATATGCCTTCGCTTATATCATATACCATATGTTTTATACCATTATATCATATGCGCTTTGGGTTATGATATATATATATATGACTATGGCGCATGCACACCATTTGGACTATGGTATATAATTTGATATGGTATATATTTACTTTAATTTCCATATAGCACATGAGTTTTGTTTGGATTATATAGCATATCTTTATAATTTTAAAATGACCATCTTGGGTCATATTTAAAATTATCACCATCACTAATGCTTGAGTTGTATGTGCGGGTTGAAAAGTTGTCCCAGTTTGGTCTTTTAAGCTCTTAAAGAAAAATACTTAGGGGTTAATGAAAATAGGGAATATGTATGGAAATGAAATGGAATATGATGTATAAGGGTTATAGGGTATGTATAGGGAATATAGGATATGAAATGATAATGAATATCCTCATGTACTAATTTCGACTTAACAAAAACTAAAAATTTCTAAGAAAAATTTGAATTTTCAAGCACAAAATGACTATACATATACTCCCCTGGATGATGTCTGTAAAAGTGGGATGAAATCAATTGATCAGATGTTGTAGATGGATCAAAAAGTAAACTTTATTGCTGCTCCTTGTTCTTCATGCTCTGGTTCTTGAATTGTTAGTCAGGTCCCTCTGTAATGATTCTTTGTTTTAGGTCCCTCTGCACTGCTTACAGAATATGCACATGTTGTTTTGACATTGGCAGGTCTTTCAGGTCCCTCTGTAATGATTTATTATTTCAGGTCCCTCTGTTGACAATACAAGTTCCTTCTATACTTCAGCTTTCCAACTAAAGATCTGATGCAAGTCTCCCCCTTGTTTAAGATGTGACTTGTCCTCAAGTCAGTTGTTGGTGGAGAGTACCTGTATTGAAATTATGTGAGAACAGTAGAACAAGAATAAGGAATTCATAGAGTCCAAGTTGCCCTGGTTTTCCCCTATGAATTCGTGTTTGCTAAGTGCCAGTTGCCTGGTTTTCACTAGCAAACAAATTATTTTTTTATTTTTTTTAATTTTTTTTAATTTTTTATATTTTTTTTATTTTATATTTTTTTTTTATATATGTGTTTTTTTATTCAACTACAAGACTGGAAGATGGCTGAGCCTGGTGTGCCATGACTTCCAGTTCTGTATATTCTATCAGTTGTTTCATAAATGCTTCTTTACTGATAGGCCTATTATAAACTTTGAGCCTATGTCCATTCACTATAAATGAGGTGGAGTCCTGGTCAATTGTCCTGATCTTGACTGCTCCATTGTCAAAGATTTCGTCGATTTCATATGGGCCTAGCCAGTGTGTTGTGAACTTTGCTTTGAAGTCTTTGAATTTGGAGTCAAAAAGTAATGCCCAGTCTCCCTTGCGAAATGTCTTTGTTTTGATATATCTATCGTGCCACTTCATTCTTTGTTGTTGCACCAATGTAGTATGTTCTATGGCTTGTTGACGATGCTCATCCAATTGATTCAGTTCCATGATCCGCTGCTGTTGTGCTTCTGTCAGGTCTAGTCCTAGTTCAGCTGCTAGTCTGTATGTTTGTATTTGAAACTCTATAGGCAATAAGGCCTCTTTCTCATATACTAGCTGGTATGGACTAAAACCAGTTGTATTCTTCCATGTGATTCTGTAGGCCCATAGTGCATCTTTTAATTTTTCAGACCAATCTTTTCTGTTCAGCTGTACTGTTTTTGTCATGATATTTTCTAGGACTTTATTTGTTGATTCAACCTGCCCATTTTCTTGAGGATGATATGGTGTAGATTTCCTGTGTTTGATCTTGTATTTCTCTGTTAGATCTCGTACTAGCTTTGATGTAAACTGTGTTCCTTGATCTGTTACAATTTGTCTAGGTACTCCATATCTGACAAATATTTCTTCAAAAAGAAAGGTGACCACTGTATCTTCTGTTGCTCTGTTCACTGCTTTAGCCTCTGCCCACTTGGTTACATAATCTGTACATACTAATATGTACTTCTTTCCATTTGATGGTGGATTGATGGGTCCAACAAAGTCAAGTGCCCATTGCTCAAATGGTTTTATGAGGACCTGTGGCTTCAGCGGCATCTCATCTGTTGTGATTGGTCTCCCTGTTCTCTGGCAACTGTCACATTGCTTGACATATTTCTTAGAGTCTCTGAAGATGGATGGCCAGTAGTAGCCCAGTTGCAGCACCTTATATGATGTTCGTTTGTCTGCAAAATGGCCACCACATGGTTCATCGTGACATGCTCTTAGAATGTCTAATATTTCATCTTCTCGCACACATTTTCTAATTATCAAATCTGAACCAGTATAAAATAAATCACCATTTACCCAACTATACCTAGAGCTTTCTCTAACAATTTTTTGTCTTTGCTTTTTAGTGAATTGAGTTGGAAACTTTCCAGAAGATAAATAGTTTGCAATGTCTGCAAACCATGGTGTTCTTACTGTGATGGAAAACAGGTGTTCATCGGGAAAGTTATCTGCAACCGGATTTGGATCATTGGGTGAATGTATGCGGGACAGAAAGTCAGCCACTTGATTTTCCTTGCCTGGCCGATCTTGTATTGTGATATTAAATTCTTGCAATAACAGTAACCATCTTGTTATTCTTCCATTGGTGATGGGTTTATTCATCAAGTATTTGATTGCTGAATGATCTGTATGAATGAAAACTTGATATCCTGTTATATAGTGTCTGAATTTTTTTACTGCATGTATAACGGCTAACATTTCTTTCTCTGTGACTGTGTAGTTCAATTCTGCAGGTGTTAGATTCTTGCTTATAAAGTATATTGCATAATTGAACAAGTTCTCTTTATGTCCAAGAGAGGCACCTATCGCAGTATCAGATGCATCAGTTGATATATGAAATGGCAAAGACCAGTTTGGCCCACGGAGAATGGGTGCAACTGATAATTTCTCTTTCAGATTTTGAAATGCATTTTGACAGTCATTTGTCCAGTGAAATTAAATATCTTTTGCTAATAGTTTAAACAGAGGTTGGGCTATTTTACCGAAGTTTTCAATGAATCGTCTATAATAGCCTGCATAGCCTAAGAAACTTCTTACCTCTTTCTGTGTTGTAGGAGGCATTAAGTTTACTAGGACTTGAATTTTTGCTGGATCCACTTTAATTCCTGAAGCAGAAATATGGTGTCCCAGAACTATTCCTTTTGTCAACATCATATAGCATTTCTCATTGCTTAATGACAAATTTGTTTCAATGCATCGTTTTAGAACTTTCTCAAGATTATTTAGGCAATCATTATATGTGTTTCCATAAACTGTGAAGTCATCCATATAAACCTCTACACATTCATGAATTAGATCAGCAAAGATTGCAAGCACTGCTCGTTGAAAAGTTGCAGGTGCATTACATAAACCAAATGGCAAAACATTATATGCATAGGTTCCCCATGGGCAAGTGAATGTTGTCTTGTCTTGGTCTTCTGTTGCTATTCTTATCTGGTTGTATCCGCTAAACCCATCCAAGAAGGATAAAAAAATTTTTCCAGCTAATGAGTCTAACACTTGATCAATGAATGGTAGAGGAAAATGATCTTTTAGTGTAGCTTTGTTTAGTTCCCGATAGTCCACACATACCCTCCACTTTCCATTTTTCTTTGGTACAATAACCAGTGGAGAAACCCATTGACTATCTGAAATAGGATAGATGAATCCAACATTTAACAATTTTTGCAGTTCCTCTTTCATTATTTCTTTCATCATGGGATTCATTCGTCTTTGAGGTTGTCTTACAGGTTTGAGTTGATCATCTGTATAGATGTGGTGGACAAATGTGCTAGGATGGATTCCTTGCATGTCAGTATAATCCCAGGCAAAAGCTTTTGAATATTTCTGTAATAATGCAATTACCTCTTGCTCTTGTGCTGCTTGCAACTCGTTTCCAATGTTTAAATGTTTTCCAGGATTTACCTCAATTGTTTTTATTGTTGGATTGGAGATTGTGTTTACAGGAAAGATGTCTATAAAAGATTTCCGCAAAGTTTGAACAGTACAAGTTTCCTGAAAGCATTGATTCAAAAGGTTACTTGCAGATTCATATTGGACTTCTCTAAGCTGCTCTGAAATACTTGGTTCTGAAATGAAAAGATCCATTAAGTCTTCATTCTCTTCTTCTTCTCTCAAATCAAAGAATTGATTTATACTTAAAACTGATTTAGTTTGCTGTTTTTCTTGAGCTTCAAGCACTGATTCTAAAGAAGTTGATTGTGAATAAAGAGCAATGTGTTTCCTTTCATCTCCATGTGAAATAATCATGCTTCCTGATCTGCATCCTATGAAGGCATCAGCGGTAGCTAACCATGGTCTGCCTAAGATTAGAGGATGTCCTCCCAAATTTGTTTTTGGTTGCAAGATAAGGAAGTCAACAGGATACTCCCATGAATCCAAAGAGACTATGATATCTTCCAATATTCCTTCAGAAACAACTTTAGATCTGTCTGCTAGTTCTAAGATTGTAGAGATTGATCTAATGTTGTTCAAATGCAAAGTTTTCATTGTCTCCATTGTCATTACATTTATAGCTACTCCCAAGTCTATTAATGTGTTTGGTACTGAGAAATTATTTGTTGATATAGTAACCATAGGGATACCAGGATCAATATATTTTTCTACTATGGTTTGTGTAGACATGAGGCTTGCTAGTTTACCAATGACTTGGATTGTAGTAGGATCCTTCTTCTTTTTCTGTGATTTCTTAATGCACAATTCCTTTATTGTTTTAGCATATATTGGTATTTCTTTAATTTCCTTCAACAAAGGAATTTTTACATAAGCATTTTTTAACTCATCTAAAATATCAAATTCGGGAAGGGTTATTTCTTTTTGTTGTTCCACTAACCTTTCAAGATAAGGTGGTGTTTGTGTTGTAATGTTTGTTCCTTTCTGAATTTGTATCTCAGTTTGTGATGTTTCAGGTGATTCTCCTTGTTCAGTTGGTTCTTCTATGATTGGAGGAGAATCCTTTTTAATCACTTTTCCAGACCTTAGATGGACTTCATTAAGAGGAAGAATTGAATATGTGGGAAAACATGCTGCTTCCTCTACAGTGTATGCAGCTTTGTCCACCTTATTATTCGGATTTGCCATTGGTTGGGCTGGTAATTGAGTTGGTCTGGGTTGATTTGTGGGTAGTTGTAACTGTTGTGGTTGGGTCAACAACGGTGGAGGATTCTGCTGTGGAAATGGGATGGATTGTGAATATGCAGAATGTTGTTGTTGAAATGGTATGGATTGTGGATATTGTGGATATGTAAATGGCTGTTGGTATTGTTGCTGGTATTGTTGTTGATACTGTTGAGGTGGCTGGTTTCCATAACCATATCCTCTCCAACCTTGTGCAGGTTGTTGTGGATATTTTTGTGGAGGCCAAGCTTGCCATGGCATTGGAGGGGTCCAAGGATTTTGAGGTGGATAGAGGTACTTTTGTTGAGGGAATTGTTGCTGATTTTGTTGAGGCATCCTAGGTTGCCATGGTCTTCGTGGTGCTACATAATAAAAACCTTCTATTCCTGGCACTTCTTCCATTGAATTCATTTGTAATTCTTTCAATCTTAGACAATTTTCTGTGGAATGATTTTCTGTAGAAAGACCACAAACCTGAACACTATCCAAAGGACATTCTCTCAATGGATGTTTCTTTCTACATTTGGGACAAAAGATTGCTAAAGCTTGTTCTTGTTCTTCTTTCTTCTTGTTTTCCTTTAGCACATCTACTTGTGTCCCTAATGTACTCAAGATATCTGTTTTGAAGTTCTCCAATAAGCTTCCTATTTCAGCTCTTGTTATCCCTCCTGCAGCTAACTTTGCTACTTTTGAACTTACTTCTCTTCTTCCTGTTTTTGATCTTCCTCTAGAATATTTTTGACATAACTCAACAATTTCTTCGAATGGTAGGTTTGAAATGTCTCCTTTACCCATCACATTCAAAATGTCAAGGTATTCATCCCTTACACCCTTGAGAAAGATTGTTCGAATGGTTTCTTGATTTAGAGAGTGTTGTTTAGATTTCTGTAGATTATATGCAAATCTTTCCAAATATTCTTCTAAACTTTCATCTTCTTGTTGTGTCATTCTGAAAACATCTTCCTTTGAATCTCTAGATCTACAATAAGCTTGATATTTTTTAAGGAAGACTGATCTCATATCATCCCAAGAAGCTATTGTTTGTTCTCCTAAACCCATAAACCATTTCAAGGCTACTTCTTTTAATGTTGTAGGGAAAAGACGAAGTTTATGAATGTCATCAATGTATCCATATGTTCTACATAGAATATCAAATTCAAACATAAATGCATCAGGATCTTCCATGGACATTCCATAAAAATTTGGCAATACAGAAGGTGGAATGTTTTTCATTTTCACTTCTTCTCCTAATATTGCACTTGTGTCTATTATTGGAAAGCCAAAGGTAGTCTCTTGATCATTACCATCTTCTTGTCTTTTCCGATCGTTTTCTATTTTTCTATCATTTTCTTGCTTTGCCTCCTGCTCTCTCTTTCTTCTCCATTCTATTTGTTGTCTTTCATATTCAGCTCGTTGTTCAGGAGTGAAAATAACAGATCCATGTCCCTCTTCTGCCATTGGTTGATTTGTTTCAATTTTGAGTGGAGTTTCAGGTTGCTGGAAGATAGGAGGATTTATGGATGGAAAGACAGATTGTTTTCCTTTGATAATTTCTTTTTGTTTTCCAAAAATTGAAGATTGTTTTTGCTTTGCTTCCCAAGCTAACAAAGTTTTCCTCTCAATCAAAGTTAGTCTTTGTCCACTTCTTTGTTTTTCTGCCAATTCCTCAATTATTGGATTACCAGTAACTGGGGTGTTTGATGATCCTATCTCTATTTGTGGGGGGTTTTTAATAAATCTACCTTGAGGATCTCTATATCTAGGCATAAAGAAACATAACTAAAAAATGTAACTAATGTTTTTGTTGTTTTGAAATTTATCTTTCTATTGACTATGCCGATATTTGCCTCCCTGGCAACGACGCCAAAATGTTGAGCTAATTTATGTACCTAAATTAACACAATTATTTCTTATCAATCCGGGTTGTTTATGCTTTGAGGAAAGTTCACTATATGTGAAGATCATATGTAATCAAACCTTGAAAGATAAGCTATTCAAAAGCTGAAAGTAATACATCCTATAATTCTAATTCAATTAGTTTAAAAAGAGGAAGAATATTGAATTGGTTCTTGACTCAAGAAGTCCACTTTCACCTCAATTACCACTTAATGAATCAGAGATTAAAGCCAAGAAATTAAGATGGATAAATTATTAATGAAAGAAACTCTTAACTTAAGAGACACATAAGGTATTCCATCATAATTCATTCATCTCAACATCAAATTCTCAATAAGAAACTACTTTCATACAAACAAAGGAAACTAGTTTTAATTCATCATTTTAGTAGAAGGGATGCTCAACTTGAACACCTGTTTTTCAAACTCGATAAAGTGATGAATAAGCTATGAACTAATGAAATCAATCACTATGCATGAACCATGAAGCAATCTGAAATAAAGCTTTGAAAAACCAGTTCTACAATAACCAGATTACAAAGAAATAAAACTAGTTAACAAGGAAGTGTACTTAGCTTGGAATGGGGGCCCTTCCACCCTTGCCTTGCACACTTGAGAGGTGATCTCAGAAGCTTAAATTCAGTTACACATCCATAGCATTGAACAGAAAAATAATAATAACACAAGTCTTCAAATTATCTCCTCAATCCAAAGGTGTCACAGCATAAAAGTATAATAAGTCAATACATAAGCCATCAAAGTTTTGGCTTTAAATAAGAAGTCTCATGAAACAAACTGATCTATATTCACTCAAACAAACCCATCTACTCTCATCCACCTATCTAAGTCGAATTCATTACTCCTATCCCAAGAAATATGACCAATCCCATAGAATCTCAAAACTGCCCTATTTCTATGGGATTTCTGAATGACTAGTCATGATTGACTAGCACCAAATGGGCCTAATAAAGCTTTTTCTGTTCGAACTAAGCATAGCTGGCTTAGTCCTAGTTCTCAAGCTGTCCATCCATGCATTCAATTCGTGCCCAAGTGTCCTGCAACCACATCAACCATAGAGCTATTACGGGAATTTCTGAATCTGCCAATTTTGCACTAAAAACCAAACTTTCATAAAAACTTTTAGAAATTGAAAAATTAAAATTAAATACCTGAATGGATATCAAATATACATAAAAATGGAATAAATGAAGGGAAAATGGATGGGAAATATATGGATTAGTAAGTTTCTTTGAGCAAAAATAAGACCAAAACTAAGGCCCAACACAGTTATCAGTGTAAATTTAAATTTGCAGGCGACCAATTTGTGATTTCCTCCTATTGGTCAACTGGTTGTGGGGCCCAAGAACCACAATTCCATGTGAATGCATATTGTTTGGGAGAAATTGTGGTTTTTTTTTAATTTCTGATAAACGTTGTTGTTTTCACAAGTATGTATGTTTATAAAACTTCCGATTCAGGATCTGCGATCGGTCCCATTTCTCTGCCACATCACCTCCACCCTCATCTCACATCGCACTTCGTCATTTTCAAAATTTAACTTCCGGCATTTCACAATAAAACTTATAATGGGAGATTTGTAATCGGTCCCACTCCTTCGCCATGTCACCACCCCCCCTCACTTATCATGTATTCCACTCCATGTCTCCTCTATCAATTAAACCCGTTTCAAAGGATTTTCTTTGTAATTTCTCATAAAATGAAACTCCGTCATTCTATCCAAAAGTTTCGAGTTTTCCGCCATTACAAATGGTCTTCAACCAAAAAAATGGAAAGGAACAATGGAACAATGACAGAGTTTCTCTCAAATATTTTTCTACCACTACTCTCAGTACCAACACGTTTTTACCAGACACTGGGCAGCATTCAAGGAACAACCACACACCGTTTTCACTATTTTTGGCACTTTTATGGAGTTGGTTGCACCAAAACAAAAGAGGATTCTTCCCATAAAACAACCACATCATACAAACCACTTCAAATTGTTATCCTTAATGTTATTATTTTCATTATGTCATAACACTCAGTATTAAAGTTTTAGATAAGCCTCACCTCTTGCATGAGGTTGCAATGAATTTTGGAACAGATTTACCTTTTTCTGTGGAAGATGAAAGTATCATATTTTTTATATATATGCCAAACTGATATGAAGTCAGGTTTGGTTGGTGGTTATTGAATTTTGACTTATATGAACTGTAATCATTTTTGTGAATGAAATGGAATGATACTACTGAGGACTTATTACCAATTTTTTGTGTGTATTGTCTACTTTATTTGTGTTTCCATATCTCCTTTCTTCCAGTTCCAGATTGCAAATCATCATACTGTTATGTGTTTCTATTAGTCTCCTAAGCATGTTGTGTGTTTTACAATTTTTTGTTAGTCTCACAAAGTGAGCATTCCTAATAAAATATATGTTATAGCAATGGAAGAGCATCACTCATGATAGTTATTCTTCATGATATTTCAGTGAGAATATTTTCAAACTAGAAATATCTTTCTCTCAATGGAATATTTTCAAACTGCTACTTTTGTCAATTTCTACTAAATCAGTAGATTTATGTTTTACAGACCTATTGATTTTCCTCTCATCTTTCAATTTCCTCTCATCATAGTCTACAAACTTGCACCTTGATACCACATCAAGTTACAATACCCTCATTACTAGAACTATGGATTTGATTGAAATCTCTTTTCATTGAATCTCACAAAACAAATCATTAAATTGCTTTATAGTTTAAGATGTGTCTAGTCAAGTGCTTGTTGCAGTCCAAGTGTTGATTCCAGCGCCAACACCATCAAAGGGAAAATATGTGAAGGATCCTCCTTCAAAGGAGATTCAAAGCAAAGGACCTCTTAATGATGATGTTTGAAGAGATTTGAGGAGAAGGAAGCTTTGCTTCACATGCCAAGAATTATGAGCACCCAGACATAGATGTGTAGCAGGGAAGGCACACTATATAGAGGTGTTATCTAATGATGAAGAGGAGGAAGAAGAGGAACTAGAAGGAGGTCACATAGCTAGGATAGCAGGAGAGGATCCACCACCACCAGGAGGTGGGAATAGAGCAATTTCTCTAGTTGAAGGGGCCCTTGCATCTTTGCGGGGAGTACCCAAGTATCTGACTTTGAGAGTTTGAGGTTCCATTTAGGATCATAGGGAATCAGTGTAGATTGATAGTGGGGCTACCCATAACTTTATTAATGCCCATATGGTGCAGAGGACGCAATACCTACTGATGAATTTGAGGGATTTTCAGTTTTGGTCCCAGGAGCTAGAACCATGCAGTGCATGAAGTATGTTCCAACATTATATATCACCATGGGAACATACACATTGACTGACCACTTCTTTGTGGTTGATATCCCTGACACCATTGTGATATTGGGTGTGTAGTGGTTGATTACTTTGGGGAAGGTCACCACATATTGGGAGACTTTACAGATGGAGTGGATAGATAAAAAGAGTGGTAAGCATTAGGTGATTAGGGGCATGCACACTTATCCCTCTCAGACAATTTCCACATAGAAAATAGAGTTGGATTTGCGCAATGGAAGAAAGGACCTAAAAATCCATTCAGTTATGCAGTTGACCTTGGCCCATGACAAATTAATGTTTATAGGCATTCCACCAGTGAGGCCACCGAACTAGGAGTTGATGGGAGAGTTCTCACAACAAGTTGCACCACTCATAGATCCAGGATGGATGAGGACCTTGGGAAAAATTGGCACAGTGCAGAGATTCTTGGGTAGGCTCAAGGAGGAGGGAGACATTCTCCCAATATAATTATTACCAACTCTCACCAAACATCTTGCGCTGAGAGAATATGTTTCAGGGATGCATGATGGCACCATCACGATGCAAGGAGACCACTCCATGTATTTGGAGAACTAGAAGATACTTCCTCATAGGGAGGAATCTTCCACATATGGTAGAGGGTGGTGGCCACTCATGCATACATTGGCCAAACTTAGAAGGTTTTTGATGGGTGATAGCTTCCTAGCGAAGGCTAACCTCCAAAAACTTCAACCTTTACTTGAGCAGGAGCAGCTACAGGAGGGGAAGCATAGGTAGGATAGTAGCATCTCGGCATATTACATTGGCATGGGAGATGTCAAAGGAGAGGGAAGCAACACGACAGGTGATTTACATTGCAAATCAGAAACGCAGTCATTACTAGGTATAAATCCTTATTGGAGATCTCAGTTGTTGGTGGAATACTCCAAGGATCTCTTCACATGCAAAGTACTTGATGGCCAGTTGTCAGATGGGAGATATGCAGTGAGAGATGGGGTCATCTATTATCAGAGTAGGATATTTTTTACTAGAGCCTCTAAGCTCAAGGAGAAGCTACTACATGCAGCATATGAGGTTTTTCTCTCCAACCACATTGATTTCATAGGAGCATATCGTACTATAATGGAGGGATTCACTTGGGAAGGCTTCAAAGAGGAGATACACCAGCATATCAGGAGATGCATGGGTTTTTTGGAGATTGAGGAGAGACACAACTACTTGGCAGAGTTGTCACAACCACTTCCTTTTCCAATGGGAATGTGGGGAGGTCCATCTATGAGCCACTTCACCAGCTTTCTGAAGGTACATTGTAAGGATTGTATTTTTTTGCATAATTATCCACTAACTGAGTATTTTTATTTCCTTGCCATCCATGTATAGTTCATTTCTCCAAAATGGGGAACTCTTTCCTATAGACATCTTGGTCCATTTGGGACCATAAGCAGTGATGAGGATGGCCACTCCCTGGGAGATTTTGGGGAGATGATATCTTACTCAGGGTGTGCTCAGTTGACACCACACATTATCCACCTTCTCCATGCATGTGAGAGGATTGTGGCAGCAAGAAAGTGGTTGGGAAACCACTCATCATACCATATTATGAGGCAATCAGGAGTATTAATGCATTTTTTCCACTTGAGGGACTATTATCCTCCTCCGGTATTTCATATGGAAGCTAGAGTGTCCTTGATTTTGATCCCATATATTGAAGATGTTCTTATCATTTTTGTTGGCATTATTAGAGGGATGGCACATGGGCTAGATTTACCCATTGGGAATGAGATTCCCCACACTTCTTATGCCTCATGCTTTAGGGGGGACATTAGACAGTATATGGTTGCTACAGTAGATATCTTGTTTCCTTATGAGGTGAGCCATTTGGTTAACTTGAGCACTTGGGAGGAGCATCTCATGAGCACTTGGGAGGAGCATTTCAAGGATGGATTGATTGGGGGACACTTGGTTCATGAAGGGAGATCATCATTGGGAGGTGTCACAAGGGAAGGAGGAGAATTTTTGCAACACTCACCTTTACAGTTGCTTGAGGACAAGCAACATTTGGGTGGGGAGTATTGTAATATTCCAAATTATCTTTCAACTAGTTGGAATATTAAATTTTTTTTTTTCCACTTAGATAGAGGAATAAGAGGGTAGGGAGACCCATAAATATCCTTAGTAGGAATAAAATCACTCCTAATGTGAATAAGGAGCATCTTAATAGCTGGATAAAGCACCCTCATGTGTGAATAGAGGATGAAGCATATGGATGGGGTCAAGTTTTACCAAATCAACAGCACTGGTATGGAGGGAGTGGATAATCAATGAGAGACAGCGTAGTGTTAATGGGAGGAAGTCTCCATGAGAGTAGTGGCTTTAATGAGTGGGGCCGAAGGTGAGAAGGCTCATAATGCATATAAGGAAGAGGAAGGCAACCATAGAAGCAATGTTGATTATTGATATGTTTTTGGTCTGTTATGACTTCTTGCACTCTTTAGCTGTTTAGCAGAGACTGTTGTGTCATTTAGCACAAGGGTGTTCTCGAGGGGAATCCCACCCTCATCCTCAGGGGACTTCTGAGCTTTTTTTCAGTGGAGGAAGCATTCTTTCCATCAGGAGGCTAGCAAGGGAGGTCCTTGGGAATTATTTCATCATTTGGCACCAAGCCAAGCTATTACCATCTCATACATCATAGTTTCCCTCATAGACTACGTTATATTGGTGAGCATTTGCAGTGGAGGATTCAATGTATCATTTGGAGAGTTATATTTCCCATGAAGGGATCAACCTTTCATTTGGAAAGTCTATTGGAGGAGTTCTCATACATTTCTACATTAGTTCAGCCACCTCTTTCCCACTATTAAGTTGTAGTGAGTCTTCAGCCCTAGGGCTGTAGTTCACCATTTTGTATATTGTGTATTTCTGGAAACCCTCTCTGGGTTGTCTTGGAAAGCTTCTTGGGAGCCTAGATATCTGTTCCCGACATTACTTGAGCCATATATCAGGAGATACATATTATTGTACTTTTCCAATAGCATTTTACCCATTGGGACTGTGTTGTCTTGTCTCTCTGGCATTCTACATTGCAGAGACATTCTATGTTTTGGCATATGTATTCATTGGAGGCTTGTTTTCCTTGATTGTTTGAGTTATGCCCATGTTTATTGTACTTATTTTCTGCTGATTTGTATAATATAATGGCTCTATATTTGTCTCACATTTTGGTGTAATGTTATTCACTGCTATTTCAATTTTTGTGTTCTATATTACTACTTTTCTTATTTTGGAATATTACATATCAATCTCATAAACATAGTTACTTACTACATAATTTAAAATGTAATATCTTCACAATTATTCAAATGAGTTCAAGGTTTATTTCTCCATTCAAATTTGGTTTCATCACACTATTTTTTTATCTGTTTATGGTGTTGATTTCACAATATAGTGGAGGATTCTATTGCAATTCCAACATGCCCACATAATCCGCAACAATATATCTATGCCAAAATTACAATACTATAAAAATATAAATATTCCATTTCCCATACCATCAAGCACACACTCAATGAACCAACCTCTATTCACTCATGAAATATGCTCACATATGTGCAAGAAATATTTAACCACTTCTCATAATTTTGTACATAAATTATAGGAAATTAGAATACCACATGATGGTTGTAGGATTTTATTCAAAATACATAAGCTTGAAGGGTGGATGGCTATAGGAGAATTCCAAAACTTTGATTGGAAAGTATGAGGGAATGTTGGGTTTTATGTAGATATCAAAATAAGTTGGAAAATGGCATGTACTGGTTAAACATAAAATTATTTTACACTCAATTAGATATATAGTGAGTTTATTCCATTCATAAAACATTGGTGAATAGTTCTGCATAGTAGGAAAACTAGAGGAAAAAACAAATTGGACAATTGAGAACACTATTTTTATTGGGGTTAAATAGGAAACCAAATGAAAAAAAACATATGGAATTCCTAAATTAAATTAGTAGATATTAATTGGAATATATAATATGTTTTTAATAGTAAGCCACTGTAGTGTTGGGATCCTCATTAGGGGTATAATATAGGCCATTTTTAGGTTTTCCATTGCACCAAAACTCGTATGCATGAGTAAAATTCCAAATCCTTACCATTACCTTGAGTTTGCAATTAGTCCATTGTTCCCAAGGTGGAAGTTAGTCCATGTGATTTATTACCAATGGTGTGGCGATTAGTTTAAAAAAATCATCTAACATAACTTGGGGGAATCAAACCCAGAACTGAAGGCTCTGATACCATGTTGAGATTTTCTATTACACAAAAAACCGCAATAATTATTAAACTTCCAAACTCTTACCATTATCTTAAGTGGGTGATTACACCTATGTTCCTAGGGTGGTGGTTAGTCCACATGATCGATTCCCATAGGTGTGGTGATTATTCCAATAGGTAAAAGTTCACATTACAATATTAATAGGGGAAAATTTCAATGTAAGATGTAATCTCTCCATCTTCCAGTCGGGAAACACTACGTTGCCTCAACCCAAACTCTATCCATAATTACTCAACATCATTGTGAAGCTTGTTTATTCAAATATTTCTAATATTAAGATTTATTTGACAACTAGAGTCCCTGCAACTTAGAAATTAGGCATAAACCCTAACTTAAATTTTTTAGGAAGAACAACATTGATGGACAATCATTATGCACATAATTATAATTCACATGACTCATAATCATTATTTATTGCACAAAATAGTAATAAAATGCATTGCATACAAAATACCATAATTTAACAAAGAAAATGCATAATTTCACATAAATGTAGAATTACCAGAAACATCGAATTTATAGAATTAACAACAGTTAATTACATAATCTAGAAACTAGGTTTTATACCAATTTCATCCAATAAAATACACAATGTAATTGTCTAGCCTTTTAGTGGAAGCACAACCCTGAAACTAAGTTTTAAAACACAACACAATACACAAGCATAAATTAACACAACACAAAATCTTGAATACTTATTCGATTAAGGATTCCAAATAGCTGTGAGATCTCCATGTTTCACCCAGCCATAGACCTAGTGGTTCATAAGCTCAACCACTTGGTCACACCCGAGTTGGGAATACAACTCCAAATAAAATGGTAACTAAAAAATATCCATACCTCCATGACAAAGGTACCAACCCAATAGTCATGTTGCTCCAGGGCTCTACACACCCTCCAGGCTAATTACGAAGGTATCAACGCAACAATCGTGCTACTCCATTGTTCTAGGAACCCGACAGGACATAAATTTATACCAAATTACCACTAGAACTTGATGGCCTCTAGGCCATAAACAGGGTCAAAAAACCCTTATATAACCAAGCTCCAAAATGAAACATTAGGGATCACATCATAAATATGATGCATCCATCCTACACAATTAAATAAATAACCATGGATCATCTAGTCCAAAGTCCAATCCCAGGACTTACTGGCCATTAGTCAATTTACTCACTGAATGATTCACACTCCCATCCATCCCTGGTTGAATAAATGAATTTGCAGACAAACATAATTATTTATAACTGCATGTCCCTAACTAGCCAAGTGGCACTCATTAGAGCCCCGTTGACCCCAAGGTGAAATTTTCACTGAAAGGACATAATCATTTCCTTTTCTTCCGGAGTTCCACCCACCATACTATTTTCATAGAGTGGGATCCACAACTTGCCTTATTTTAATATCATTATAATAGATTATTGCATTAATTACAATTCAGGCTCTAATTCCTCACAACTGTTACATGCTTATAAATATATGGGCATAGTAACCCCACACTAATTAACTTTGTTACATGGGAACATCAGCTTGATAATATAATTCTATCTCACGAACCTAAATAATAATATTTAATTACATTATGAATGACAGAGATATTAAATCCCCCCCCCATTTTATGCATAGTCCTCAATGCATGATATATATACACAATCTGATTCTTTGGTGCAAAGTACTTGAGTCCCAATCCATAGCTACAAGTCCATGTACCCATGCATGGTTTCATCCTTGAGCATCATACATGCATCTAGTTCCAACCATACACTAGCAGGATCTAGAGGTCCATGCCCCATGTTGACAAGCGTGCAGTTCCAACGCCACCAACATTATGCCTAGAGGACAACAATCAAATAACATTAATATAAAAAATGACTAACCCTAATGTATATGCACATGTTCTTAGTTTCAGAAAGAAAAAAAATAACTCATAAGCACACAAATATTCAACGAAATTCACAACATAAATTTGCATTTTTATTTTAATGTGGAAATCATGTTAAAATTCACGCCATACTCGAATTGTTGTGCCTCAACCAAGAAGTAGTGTTCTTGGATGCCAACATTGTATACCATCCTTGTATACAGTTTATGTTTGTACTCCTGAATATAATCACCCTATATTCCTACTTATTTATTTTGTTGTATACAATTCTTGCATGCAATTTACAGTTTACTAGCTCAACTAACATAAATATTGTAAATATTTTCTTGTCACTCGATCGCCAAAGTATCTACAATATGCTAAAACCATTTCCAACTTCTCTCCACTCTAATTGTTGACACCTAATATGAAAGGACTAGGATTATTTTAAATATTGTAAATAGTTTCAATTATGCTTTAGGGAAAACCAAGAGACCTTGGAATTGGAATCCAAAGAGTCTCTCCACTCATGTATATATTCATGATTTGGCTAATGCAATAACCAATTTCATTCATGGAGTTACAATTTTGAACTGACACGGTATCAGATCCAACTCCCAAAATTAGTTTTCCTTCCCTTGTAACTCCTATTTCCTACCATTAAACTTTGTCCCACTGTCCTCTGTCCCTCTATAGAACTTGGAGTGATTAATTATATGTTTGCTTTTCTATGTATTATGTGCACCGATCCTAAAATTTTTGAACCAGTGTTGAACCATCTATGTTGTATTTATCCTCTATGTTGAGCGTTAAGAAACATTGATTATGGTCATGAACTATGGTGTATTGTGCGATGAAATGGTGACTTCTCTATGTGATATATGGAGAGGTCGAAATTATTGTTCATTGAATGTCTTTGAATTTGTTCAGCAAAAACGTTGAAGTAATCTTGAATATCTTGGTATGTGCATATGCGTTGAATATTATTTGGAGGTGTTATCACTCAGGTTTTCCTAGAAGTTGTGTAAGAGGAAAGTATACCCGAGGTAACCACAAACCAACCTTTTAGATGCAGAATCTAGCCAATCTGCATCCAGAGAGGGCTCTCTCTTTATGATTTATCTTTGTTCTTGGAAGGTTTTAGGCTAGTTATAGATTCAAGAGTTTGTTTTGGGAAAATGGTGGAATCCACAAACTAAGGGCAAGGTTGAGGACTTTCAGTCCATTAAGATATGGAGTCAAAGGATGGCTTTACTGGATTTCTATTCTAAACACAAGATGGTATTACAGGGCAAGATAGCTAGACAGAGAACAATCCTTAAAATTTAAAGTGGATAGGATGATCTTGAAGGGATGAAAGGCAGTTAAGAATCTTTCACCGTGTTCAAAAGAAAGAAATGAGATGACTACAAACAAAGAGCAATGAAGAATTCTTTATTATAGTAATCAACAATGTTTAAATTAGCAAAGCAGGAGCATTTAAGAATTCATGCTTATAACTAATTTAGAAGAAAACATTAAGAATAATCAAATTTGAAAACAGAGTACAATTAAGCAAATTCTGTTTCAATCCTTTATGTAAATTATTCAGAAATGGATATGATGGTATTATAAACTAATATAGTATTTCAGAAAAAAGGGTAGAAAAACTTATTGAACTGTAGTCCAACACATGAATCCTGCAACAAGTCCAGTGCTTTAAATCGTCATCCAGTAAGCCACGAATAAATTTCTCCAAAATGCTTTTATTCCGAAAATCTTAATGTTACAACAGAGTAATAGAATCCACCCTCAACACTCTCTTTGAGGGTTTATTTATACACTAAATAATTGAAAATATCTCACACTATCCTAGCCCATATTTTGGGGTGACTAAGGATTAATTTACAAGTAAACAGGAGACAAATGGTCTCGTAGATAGAATAATAAGTAACTGCTGATGTGCTGTTTCCTTTTTTTGTGGATGTGCTGGAGGTAAGTGCTGAAAAAGGGCTCGTTGCTGTCTTTTGGAGTAATTTCTTTGCTTGCTTGATACTCTTTGTCTTTACGAATACTCTTTAACCTGTGTAACTGATACTCTTTCATCTGTACTCATTTTTATCCTTTACTTGATAGTAAAGATAAAATTCTTATCCTGAAAGTAACTTTTATAGAATTTCCAACATTTCATTCCACCATTGATTATCTGGTATCATAGTCCTTTTGAGCTTTCTTAATGTCTCATCTGCTTCTGTGAGTTTGTAAAAGGTGGGCTCATTAGGAAATAGATACTTTATTTCATGTTCCAAATGAAATAAATTCCTCACTCTATCATAGATGCTTCTCCCTGTTGGTAATGTTGATTGAGGTAAACTAGGAGAACAAGCAGCTGTATTTTGAGCATGAGCATTTATTTTCTTTACATAGGTTTCTAAGTCCATTATTTGATCCTCTGAGAGCATAGGACTTGGTAACCCACTGTCCAACAAAGCTTGAAATTTCTCTCTGAAAATATTGATATCAACCAAAATATCTGTGCACTTCCTTTCTAAATTCTGCATGAAAGTTCTCTTGATGAAAACTCTCTTTATTTCCAAAACTGTGCATGTCCTGTCATCAATCCCTAACACTGCAAGCTGTTGCTTTGTCCTGGTGTTCAAAAATTGAATGAGTTGTTGGGCCTGCTCAGGCCTGCCTCTTAATTCATTTCTGGTTCTGTTTATTTCTTCTTGGGCTATTTTAACTAACTCATTTTGTTCAAAAATAGCTTGAATAGAGGGCCAAACACCCTTTATTAACTCAATGATGTTACCCCAAAGAATGTCATTAATTTCCTTTAAAGGCTTTTCCAATGAAAGATCTTTTTCCAAAGCCTGAACCAATTTTTCTAATCTTTTTATTTCCCTGGTGTGATCAGCAACTGTCTTTTTAGATGTATCATATTTTTCCTCCAATTTTACTAATTGTAATTTCGTTGTTTGGAGTTCTGTGACCCTTAGTTGTAGACTTTCCATCTGTTTTATTAATTCATCAGAACTCAAACCAGAAGTGTTTACCTGGGATGGCTGTGTTTGCTGACATGTTGTTGTAGTACCTGTTGTTGATGTCTGCCTGATAGTTTCCTGTTCCTGCAAAGCTTGTTCCAATTCCTTCTCCGTTTCACTTAGTCGCTCAGTCATATTTAGGAGCAAATCCATTATTTCTTCCTGTGAATTCCCCTTTAGAACTTCTTGGGTCTGAGGGTGCCTTGAGGCTGGAAATTTTAGCTGCTTTCTCAGTGCAGCTATGTCATCATCTTTCTTCTTTATTAATGCCTCAATACTTTTAATGTCTTTGGGGTTGTGACCCAAACCAATGATTATTTCTTCTAAAGACTTTATTCTATTATCTTTGGCCTGTGAAGAGGCCTTCTCAATTTGCAATTGTGCAGTAGTGTTATTCAAAGAATCCTGCAGCGTTATAGCTTCCATGGCCTTGTTGGTGAGAGTGGAATAGACCATTTCCCCAGTTTGTCTGTGTAGCTCTATTTGGTCTAAAGGATGAATGTCCTTTGCCAGGACCTCAAAATTTGTTCTAATGTAATCTGCTGCTGACATGGGCTTTGGTACTTTTGATTTGAAGTGACTCATTAACATTTTGCCCTGTGAAATGTCAAATGCTGACATTAACCTCTCCTTGTTATGTGGAGCCATCTTCATATATTGATCATAAACTTTCATTCTTAAGGGATCATTTTTTGCCTTTATGTTGATGAAAGTTCTTTTAATATCCCCTGTATTTGTTTTGGGTGGCTTGAAAGAGGATACTTCAGTACTTAATTGCTTTTGTAAAGCTTTCCCTTTCCGGCTTATGTTTGTTTCACTTGCTGTGCCAGTTTGCTGACTATCTTCCCTTCCATCATCAAATACTTCATCTATAATTTCCACATCTGGAGGTGGATTTGGTTTCTGTTTCTTGACCTGATATACCTGTGAGGTTTCTTTTGGAGGAGTGGTGTCTGAAACCTGCCTTTTCTTTCCTATTTCCACATTTGATGGAGTCTGTAACTCTGGAACCTGTGGATGCTGTACCTGAGTGGGAGAAACCTGTGATTGTTCAAGTGCTTTGGATGTTTGTGGTTTCTCTGCCATGACCAAAGTTTCAATAACCTGGATTGTAGGTTCTTTTCCTTTGCCCTTTGATTCTGCTGCAACTGATGAACTGCTTTCCTGTAATGCGTGCTGTAGAGTTGCTGCTAAAGAAGTGCCAATTTAGGGTACCTGCACTTGACCATAAGATTCTAGGTCAAAATTCTTCTCAACATCTTTCATAATTTTATTCATTTTGTCAACTTCACTTTCTTCCTCAACAAGTGTTCCTTCAACCCATTCATCTTGATTGGCATACTGTTCTAGATCAGGAATCTTGTGGTGTATATAGGGGGATGATTTATTCTTTAATCTCTTTTCACAAATAAAACCAAATGGGTCATAAGGAACCCAACAGAAAGATGTTTGGAACTTTCTTTGTAATACATTTTCTGCCTCTCTCTCGGCCTCCCTAGAATTGCAGATGAAAGGACCTAATTGACTTTTGATCCTTAATTGAGCTTTCTTCTTTACACTACAAAAATGGATCACATCTGAATTGTTCATTTGCCTGAAGTATTCCAAGGCAAAAATCCTCATGGGCACATATCTTGGTAACCTGAATGGATGTAATTCACATCCATAAATTCTGATGACTATATGGTTTTGATACAAATACCAATCCCCAACTTTATAAGTCCTTGAAAGTTGCAAGGTCTTTTTTATTTCATTACTGAGCCTTGGGGGAGAGATTCCTGTTAACAAAGTTGTTGCAGGATATACAAATTGGTCAATGAATTTAGTGTAAAAATAGGGAGAATCAGAGGAAGAATGAATTATGGGGGACCAAAAGATGACTGACCTGGGGTTTCCCTTAGCATCAAGTTTTTGGACAGGGAAAGGGAACTTTTCTGAATGATAGTAGATAATGAGATGATAGATGACTGAGGAATATTTAAAAACTTTTTCATCATCTAGCCTCATGAATTGATCATGGATCTTGTTGGCTATGAAGGAGGCAAAGTCATATTTAATCTCAGGAGGTTGCCCAGGGGTAAAAATGGATAGCAAAACCAAGGTTATCTCATCCACATATTCACTGGTGTTGAATCCCAAGACAAAAGATATCATATTTACAATGAGCCTTCCCAATGTATTGAAATAATAAAAACCATAGGGAGGAGACCCTTTTGGCTGATGCTCAGGCAACATGAAATTCTGACACATGGATTTTATCTTTTCTGGGGTTAATTGCCTGGTCTTCTCAATCAATTCTTCCATGGACAATGGTGCTAGTTCTTGGTCTGGTTCAAAGTGTAACATGGCATTGATAGCCTGGGGAGTAATGGGAAACAGAACACTTTTATCAGGAGCTATTACAGCCCTTTGAGTGGGATCATAGTTTGAATGGCAATAATGGATGATTTCTGGGAAATAAATGACTGAAGGGATGAGATACCTTGGGAGATTGGATTCCCACAACCCTATAAGATCTTGCCCCTTTGAGTATTCATCTCTGCAGCGACAATAACTCAAAAGGGGACTTTCATCAAAATGCAAGTCTTTAATTTGGAAATCTTTATCTACCAAAGGTAAATATTCCAATTCACGGTGAGGGGCATTCAGTGGAGTGATATTCAAAGCTGTCGGGGCCTCCATTTTGGTTCTTGTGGATTCAAAATGGAGGTTTTTGGTTTTCCTCACAGGCCAGGCGGGATTTCTAAAATGAAGGAAATTGGCACAATTTGTAGGTTCAGGGAGCAATTACACAGTTTTAAAACCTCAGGGGAGGAACTCAGTGATGATTTTAATCACTAATTCAGCGGAAAAAACAAAGAACACAGAGTTTACTTGCAGCTCGGGGCGGAGTAGGATAAATACCTGTCTTTGGAAGCAAGCTGGTTCTTTAACCAGTATCAGGTGATGGCGGGACTGTACTCGAACACAGGTGCAGCGGAATCTTGGAGCAAAATAGATAACACAGTGAATTTCAGTGGAAATTCGAAAATCGCAGCAGAAGGCACTGTTGTTTTTAATAACGAAAATAACGGAAAAACACGAAGAATTG
Organism: Pinus albicaulis; assembly: GCA_034641835.2. NCBI lineage: Eukaryota > Viridiplantae > Streptophyta > Pinopsida > Pinales > Pinaceae > Pinus > Pinus albicaulis. The sequence continues at coordinate 330,281,423 of CM076578.1, forward strand.
GCTTTATTTACAATTTAAAGGGTTTTTTATTTTTCCGAGGTGTGACGTCATCAACGTACAGGCTGACGTGAGCAAAGGTCGGGAGGTAAGTGGTAAGCGGTAACCCCGCACCGCTTTTTGGACGAGGGTGATATTAGTCGGGAGGGCAGCGATTCCACAAAGTGATTGCCACGTGGACGGTGAACTGTTCAAATACCACCCATTCCCCGCTGGTTAAAAGGCTGACAATGGATGGGTAGCAGAATTGACAGGGATCGTTGATCTGCGGAGGAGTGATCAAACGGCTGAAATGATGGGGAGATCACGGAGGATTAAAGCGTGGGCCCGTCGGGCTTTAAAACAATTAAAGTTTAATCTAATCACCCCGGGAGATGTATAATAGGCGGAGAATAAGGTTATTAGTTAATTCAGATAATTAACTAATCCCGTATTTATAATGAAAAGGGAGTCGTGGCGGGATTTTGTTAGGCGCGGGTGTTAAAATGCTGCGTTAGATGCCAGGTGGATGAGCCACGTTGGCGCGGGGTTTTCCAAAGTTTAGTTTAGAAAATAAAACTTCGGGTTTTGTATTTTTGGGTTTAAACATACATATTGTATGTCTAAAGTTTTATTTTTTCATATATGTTTTATTATATGATAAATTAATTAATACAATTAATTTACCATAGGGGCGGGATTATTATATAAAGGTATAATTTAACCAAAGGGCTTATATAGTGGGTTTTCTTTTGAATGCACGGGAAAATAATTACTTTGGTTAAACTATATAATAGAGGGGTTTTTTGGGGTATTTATAAAAAAGGAGTTATATACTTAGGATAGGGTATTTCATTAGGATTTAGTAAAATAGAGTTAAACATTAATATGGCAAAGGACAAGGAAACTCAAAATATTTTTGCACATCTAAGAAAGTGAACACTTTTGAAGTAAATTGCAATATCTTATCTTCAACACTTAAACTTAGAATAGCAAGTTATGATGAGGGATTTTTATGGAATTTTGCATGATGTTCCTAAGTAAAAGGGGATTTTACTTAGGACAAGGTTAAAGATGGATGATTTATAATGATGAATTATCTCAAGGACTTAGGTATTTTTGATCATTAGGCCGAGGGTCCGGTCCCTCCAGAAGTCAAGGAAATGCCTTGAGCCCCTTTGATCTCCAAATACCTTAGTACTTTGGGGGAAATTAGTAAAACTTTTGAGGGGAAAGTGATGAGGGAAGTTAATGAGTTTGACTTTTCTTGCTGTGATTTTCCAGTGTATTTCCTGCTTTAGTACTTGTGATGAAAGTAAAGGATCAAAAACATGTAGCAGCATCATTCATCAGATAACACTTTGCAGCACCATCTACCTACCCTATCTACTTAACACTACCATTTTCTCTTCTTTATTAGGATGCATTTAGACTTGCAAACCCTTTTCAACTTTTTCTTTTTACATGATAAATCTATCTATTTCTACCCTTATTACATCCAAGGGCTTCAGATTAAATTGTTGAGCACCTTTTAATAACTCTACATATCTACTTATCTGCCAAGATTAAACTGTTTGGTCAGATATTTATTCTCTATTCTAACACATGAAATTGAAATATGAGTAAGCCAAGTTTAAACAGTTTGACTTATTCATGAATTGTGGCAAAGGTTTGACAAGCTTCACACAATTGCTTTATTACAAAAATGAAATAGGAGTGGCATTTGGATTTGCACACTTTCCTTGGTCTATTTTTTGCTTGGGGTTCATTTCTTTCACTTTTTTGACCATTTTATTCTTTTTACCCTTTGATCTTTCTTTTAGGGTATACCCTCTTTACATTTTTTAAATTTTTTGATTTTTTGGTTTTTCAAGAATATGAAACACCTTTGCTCAAGAAAGAAGGTTTGAACATATTCCATAGTTCAATCAAGACAATCATGAAAAATGAAACCTATTGGTATAGGAGTCTAACACTGGCTCCACTTGGGGATGGCTTTTCCTTGTGAAAAGTCAAGAACAGCAGGTCAGTTGCCTAAACATGTCTTCAAACTGGAATTATGTAATATCCTTTTCCTGGTAGCTTTATTGTACATATGATAGTGAAACTCTTGAAGCTTAGGGCCTTCACTTCGGGCTTCAACTTCCAGAAGTCACCATCAAATCCAAACTGCATTAACAAAAACAAAACAAAAAAAAACAATATATTATGTACAAGTTAGAAACATTAAAACACTCTAGTAAATTGGATCAAAATAATGCTTAAGCATTCGACCATTGACTGGTCCTTCTTCAGCTTCTGAATTGTCCACATCTTTCAAAAAGTATGTATTATTCCCCTGCAAGGCATGAATGACATAAGGCCCTTTCCACAAGAAATCAAACTTTCCATGTTTCCCTTTTTCTTCTCTTCTAGAATCCCATCTCAGGACTTTATCACCTAGTTGAAAATCTTCTGATTTAGTCCTTTTATCAAACATTTTCTTTAGCTTTTCCTGCAAGACTTGTGATCTTTGGTATACCTCTTCCCTGGTTTGTTGCAGGTGGATTGTTTGATTAATTCTTATTTGAATGTCATTTGGCTCCACTTGAGCCTCCTGAAGTAATTTCATAACAGGAATTCCTAAAGATGATGGGAATCTTGCTTCAATGCCATAAACTAACTCATATGGACTAGTCCCAATTGATTTCTTAGTTGTAAGTCTATCTGCCCATAATGCATTGGTCAGTTTCTTATGCCAATTCTTTTTATTTTCTTCCAACAATTTCTTAATGATATTAATCAGGCTTTTATTAGAGGATTCTGCTAGTCCATTACCCTGGGGGTAATAGGCTGTTGAATGGCCTAAAGTAATATGATATTTATGGCAGAAACTAATCATTTTATTTGATTTAAATGCAGCAGCATTGTCTGTTATAATCTTTTCTGGACAGCCAAATCTTGAGAGTATGTTGGTTTCTAAAAACCCTATGATTACTGAGTCATTGGCCTGCCTACATGGGATAGCTTCAATCCACTTAGTGAAGTAGTCTGTGGCAGTTAAAATCCATCTGTGTTGCCCTGAGGAAGGGGGATGAATTTCTCCAATAAAGTCTAATCCCCATTGTTGAAAAGGTCTTTCTGTGGAAATTGGTTTTAAAGGCAAAGGTAACAATTTCCTTTTACCCTCAAATATCTGACATTTGTGACAAGTTGTTACAAATTTCTTAACATCAGAAAATAAAGTTGGCCAGTAAAAACCAGCCCTTAAGATTTTGTCTGCAGTTGATTTCCAGTAGAGATGTCCTCCACAATCCCTTGCATGAAATTCATAAAGTACTTTATTAGCTTCATCTTTTAAGAGACAATTCAATAAGATTCCTTCATGATTTTTCCAAAATAAAGTGCCATCTAAAATACAATATTTTAAAGATGTCATTTTTAAAAATCTTCTTTTCGTTCTGGACAACCCTGGAGGAGCTTGAAGGTTTAATAAAACATAAATTATATCAGTATACCAGGGTGAATCTAAGAAAGCTTGACTGATCTGAGGAGTCGCCATCTCCTGCTCGTTATCCAGTTCATTGATGTCTAAGGCTTGGCAATTGGTTTCTGTCATGAGTTGTGCTAAACCTTGGCCTTTTATAAGTTTTGTTGGCTTAATCTCAATATCATATTCTAAAATGGTAGCTATCCACTTACCCCGTTTACCTTCAATGCCATCTTGAGTCAAAATATCTTTAACTACTGCATTAGGCACATAAGCTATCACATGAGAATATAATATGTAAACTTTGAAATCTTTGATTGCTTTTACCAATGCAAAAGCCTGTTTTTCCATAATATTGTATTTTAGAGATGCATCCCTCAGTGCTTTACTAAAAAATTCTATTGGCTTTTCACACCCTTGGTCATCTTTTTGAAGTAAAACAGCTGCAACAGTGTGTTCAGAAGCAAATGAAAAAATAATAAAGTCTCTATCAAATCTAGGACTGGTCAGAACTGGTGTCCTTGTTAAAACCATTTTAATTTCCTCGAATGATTTTTTGGCTTCTACAGTCCAGTCAATGCTTGAATCTTTCCTCAACATGTTAGTTAGTAATCTAAGTAATTCTGCTAGACTAGAAATAAATCTTCTCAAGAAATTAATTTTTCCTATGAATGCTTGCAACTCTTTTATGTTTCTGGGGTGGGGTATTTGCAAAATTGCTTGAATTCTTTCTGGATCAATCCTAATGCCATCTTTAGAAATAATGTGTCCTAAGAGCTTTCCTTCTTCCAAACCAAACAATGACTTCTTAGGGTTTAAAGAAATCCCATATTTTCTGCACTTTATAAATACTTGCCTTAAGTGATCTAAATGTTCTTGATCTGTTTTAGAAAAAAAAGTCAAATCATCTAGGTAAATAACCAGAAAATCATGTATCTCTTTAGCAAAAGCAATATCCATTGCTCTTTGAAATGTAGCTCCTGCATTCTTGAGCCCAAATGGCATTTTGACATATTTAAACGTACCCCATGGTGTTGTGAATGCTGTTTTATCCTGATCATCAGGATGAACCAGAATCTGGTTGTACCCTGAAAATCCATCTAGTAGTGATATTCTCGAAGATCCTACTACCCTTTGCAGAATGTGGTCCATTTTTGGCAGAGGATAGTTGTCTTTTAAGGAAAATTTATTCAAATTTCTTAAATCGACACACAGTCTAATTTCTCCTGTCTTCTTTCTTGTTGGTACCAGGTTAGAAACCCATTCTGAGAATCTGATAGGAGCTATAATCCCTGCTTCAAACATCCTTTTGATTTCCTTTTCAATTGAGGGTAATAAAACAGGATTTATTCTTCTAAGATTTTGTTTAAAAGGTTTCAGGTCTGGTTTCAGAGGTATAGTGTGTTGAATGATGGATGTATCATAAGATTTGAGGTCTCCATAACTCCAGGCAAAAACATCCTGGAATTCTTTTAATAGGTCAACATATTTAACCTTTTGATCTTTTGGAAGGGATTTGGACAACTTGACCATTTTGGGATTTTCTGGGGTTCCTAAGTTGCATTCTTCCATATCAGCTTTCATAGGTTCCATTTTAGGTCTAAATGGAATATCATTTGAGTCAAACAGATCTTCCAAAGGAGTTAATCCTTTGGGCAAATGATTATCTTTTAAATTGATGATTTCTGTCTCATCTTCTATGATCTCATCAGATTCCATGTGTTTCAAACTTTGCATGTCCTTTTCAGTGAATGTGGTTGGATGCAGCATATGAATTGCATTTTCTCTTGAAATTTCTATTTTTTGTTCTTTTCCTTGATCAGATTCATCAATAATTATATCCTCATCTATATTATAGTTAGAAAACTCATCTTGAAGTGTCAAAAAATTATTGATTTGATTGTTATTCACAAATACTTGCCAATTCAAAAGATTGTCTGGTATTGCAGGCCTGTGTCTAATCTCAGCTGAAAACTGATGATTAGGATCAAAAGGTAACTTACATGTACTAGCAAACATTGCCAAACTGTGAGCATGTAAATTTTGTTTCCTGGGAATCTTGGCAAGTTGAGCTTGTAAAAATGTGTTGAGAATCTCTACAACTGTCTCTCTGTATTGTTTCAGTCTCATGTCTTTTGTTGAAAATTCTCCTTTAATTTGTTGAATAATTAGTTCGGAGTCTCCTATGATTGATACCCTAATAGCTCCTAACTTCTTGACATGTTTAAGCCCTAATAAAAGAGCTTCATACTCTGCCATGTTGTTAGTGCATTTGAAATTCAACCTATAAGCATGACCCTCTGCATAATTGTTCTCAACATTATGTAACCAAATCCCAGCTCCTGCCCCTAATATATTTACTGAGCCATCAAACTCTAAATGCCATAGAATTTCATGTTCATAATCTTCATCAATTGTTTTAAAGTGTTTCTTGACAGGAGCTAGTTGTTTAGTTTCTTCAGGTATTTCTTGATCATCTGGTGTTTCTTTGTTTTCAGAGTTTTCTTCGATTTTAACAGTGGTTTTGTTTATGGTTTCCAATTCTGGAGCTTCTATTTCAGTATGGAGATCTAACTCAGCATTGTATAAAATAAAAGAATCCATATCAGAATGTACAGAGTAAACAGGGAATTTTTCAGGCTTCTCATGGCTACTCACTAAGTACTTCATCAAGGTTTCTCTATACAATCTTTTAGGCTGACCAAATACTGAAATAGTTGCATATGACATGTCTAGTTGAATAGATCCTCCAAGTTTAGCACCCCAAGATCTAGACAATAACATACCATATTTAGGTGGAATATCAGCAACTACTATGTCCATTAAAACAGATTTAGCAGGGTATTGGACCAAAGTAACACACAGATCTTTAATCAAACCTAAACATTTTACCTGACTGGAATCAAATGAAAACAAATCTTTGTACGGCCTGGTAATATCTAGATTCAATCTTTCCATTACTGCTTTTGGCATCAAATTGTGAGATGCTCCAGAATCAAGCATTGCATTATGGAGTATCTTGTCATGAACATTCAGGCTTACATAAAATGGAGGAGTTCCTCCATTTTCTGGTTTGCCATTAACCTCAGGGCCAAAAAGAAGTTTGGGTTGATCATCAAGAATGTTTACTGAATCATCCAATCCAGTAATGTTAATGTTTAGGGACTTGGTAATCTGACTCCTATAGGCATCATGTTTAGCCAATTCTGATAAAGGAACAGCTATCTTGAGTTTGCCTATTTCAGCCTCTAGATTGAAAGGTTTTTCCGTTTGAGTTTTAGTGTTTTGCACAGTTGGGTTTTCTCTGTTTTTTGGGTCTTCAATGTTTTTCTCTTTTTCATGAATGAAGTTTTGTTTTGAAGATGTTTCTGGGCTAACTTCTACTGTTTCTTCTACATTTCCCACAGGAGCAAAATTATTATATTGTTGTTTATTGTTTGGTTGGTTGTCAGAGACATCTTCAATTATTGGATTTGAAGGGTTGGGAGTTATCCTAGACATAATTTGTACTTGGGGACTGTTTTGTACAGGGGGAATGTTTTGTTTACCTTTGAAATTTTGTTTTGTTGTTTTCTGTTTGGTATTCTCTGGCACATCAATCCGCCTACTTCTCAAGTTGTACTGTTTATGAACCTCATAGATTGCTGTGTCATAGCCTTCCTTGAAATCAAAAGTCTCACCTGAATGAGTTTGGAATGTTTCAAGGATGTGGTTCTCTTGATCATCTTGGGATAGGAAGACTTCTGGTTCATTTTTGTCATCAGTTACATTGTTTATTTCTACATCTTCTGTAGGTTCTTCAGAAGTTGAGCCTTCAACAAAGTTTTCTTGGAAAGGTGGCCTAATGTTCTGGTCAGGAACATTCTTTCCACTATTTTGATTCAAATTTCTCCTAAAGTTCGGGTTTCTTGCAACATTCTGATTGTCAGTAGAAGAATTTCTTTCAATGGTTTCCACTCTGTCTCCTAATCTTTCCATACCTTTAATGATTACATCCAAATTCTTTTCAAAAGCTGAAGGTTCTTCATTCATAGGCATTCTTCTTTTTGCCCTAGCTCTGGCTCGTTTTTCAATCAGATTTGCTTCTACACTCACCACTATGCTTTGCATTTCCTCTAATGTTTGAGGAGCTCCTTCCCTGAGGGAATAAGCTATATCAGAGTCAAAACCATCTAGAAATTTAACTAATACAGAGTCAGGTGGGGGTCTTAGGTTTTGAGGAACTGCATTATATGCTTCATTGAATCTTATGATGTAATCTTGTACGGTTTCGTTAGGTCTTCTTCTTAATTTCTCAAATTATGATAGGATCTGAAGAGGATCCTTTTTCTTCTCCCAACGGTTCAAAAATGCCCTATATAAAGCTTCTAAATCAGCAATACTATTCGGGGCAAGGGCCCTAAACCAAGTTCTAACTTCTCCAGTAAGACTCTGAACGAAAATTCTCATTCGGATATTATCAGTATCAATCTCGTAAAACTCAAAGTAATCAGTCATCCTTTTGGTGTGTTGTTGAGCTGTGTAAGTACCCGATCCATCAAAAGGTGTGATCTTACTTTGATAATCTTGAGGTAAAGCTGGAGGGTTGGCTGGTAACTGTAAAGGGGCATATCGATTAGCCATTGGAAGATAAAGTGGGGTAATAGGAGTTGATGGTCTGGCAGGAGGAGATGGAGGAGTAGAAGGGGTGACAGGTGTTTGAAAAGCTTGAGAAAAAGTGACTGAACTTGGAGATGCTTCAGTAATTACAGAGATGTTTGAACTTTCTTCAAAGGTTTGTTCAGTCTGAATAGAGTTATGTAATTCTCTATCAAGATGATGTGAAACAAATCTGTATTGCAAATATTCAAAGAACAATGGATCTGAACTAATCTAGATAATTCAGTTTCAGAAAAATTCACAAATAAAGATGTTTCAAATCGTGCATCAAAAGGAATGTCATCAATATATATAATTTTCACAGGACAAGATGCAGATCTAGAAAGTGGTCTAGAACCTCCTGAACTCTCTTGACTTCCTCTTTCAGAACTTTCTTGACTTCCTTGTCTTCTAAGAATCCTAGGAATCAGATTTGGATTTTCAAATATTGGTGGTGGATTGGGGTCAGGGTTTGACCTAGTATGTCGAATCCTTTCTGAAGCCAGTTTTCCTAGACTATGTGTTTTTAGGATTTTTGAGTTTAATTGAAAGAATAAATACAACTTCTACAAATTCTTCAAGAAATAATGATGTATGATTAAAATTTTCTCAAAGATCTGTTTAAACTAGAAAATCTGATTGAATATTTTGAAACTAAAGTTCAGTATATAAGCTAAATCAGAGATAGACTGAAGCAGCATTTATTTACTTTTGCAATTGCAGAGCAAAAGAAATTTCAAAGGCTACCTGGCTGATCTTCAGACTCTGTCTATAGCTTATAAATCAAACAATAATATCAATAAAATGATTCAGATCCCCAGTATGGTCGCCATTATGTTATCACTCAGGTTTTCCTAGAAGTTGTGTAAGAGGAAAGTATACCCGAGGTAACCACAAACCAACCTTTTAGATGCAGAATCTAGCCAATCTGCATCCAGAGAGGGCTCTCTCTTTATGATTTATCTTTGTTCTTTGAAGGTTTTAGGCTAGTTATAGATTCAAAGTTTGTTTTGGGAAAATGGTGGAATCCACAAACTAAGGGCAAGGTTGAGAGCTTTCAGTCCATTGGGCTATGGAGTCAAAGGATGGCTTTATTGGATTTCTATTCTAAGCACAAGATGGTATTACAGGGCAAGATAGCTAGACAGAGAACAATCCTTAAAATTTAAAGTGGATGGGATGATCTTGAAGGGATGAAAGGCATCTAAGAATCTTTCACCATGTTCAAAAGAAAGAAATGAGATGACTACAAACAAAGAGCAATGAAGAATTCTTTATTATAGTAATCAACAATGTTTAAATTAGCAAAGCAGGAGCATTTAAGAATTCATGCTTATAACTAATTTAGAAGAAAACATTAAAAATAATCACATTTGAAAACAGAGTACAATTAAGCAAATTCTGTTTCAATCCTTTATGTAAATTATTCAGAAATGGATATGATGGTATGATAAACTAATATAGTATTTCAGACAAAAGGGTAGAAAAACTTATTGAACTGTAGTCCAACACATGAATCCTGCAACAAGTCCTGTACTTCAAATCGTCATCCAGTAAGCCACGAATAAATTTCTCCAAAATGCTTTTATTCCGAAAATCTCAATGTTACAGCAGAGTAATAGAATCCACCCTCAATACTCTCTTTGAGGGTTTATTTATACACTAAATAATTGAAAACATCTCACACTATCCTAGCCCATAATTTGGGGTGACTAAGGATTAATTTACAAGTAAACAGGAGACAAATGGTCTCGTAGATAGAATAATAAGTAACTGCTGATGTGTTGTTTCCTTTCTTTGTGGATGTGCTGGAGGTAAGTGCTGAAAAAGGGCTCGTTGCTGTCTTTTGGAGTAATTTCTTTGCTTGCTTGATACTCTTTGTCTTTACGGATACTCTTTAACCTGTGTAACTGATACTCTTTCATCCGTACTCATTTTTATCATTTATCTGATAGTAAAGATAAAATTCTTATCCTGAAAATAACTTTTATAGAATTTCCAACATTTCTTTCCACCATTGATTATCTGGTATCATGGTCCTTTTGAGTTCTCTCAATGTTTCATCTGCTTCTGTGAGTTTGTAGAAGGTGGGCTCATTAGGAAACAGATACCTTATTTCATGTTCCAGATGAAATAAATTCCTTACTCTATCATAGATATTTCTCCCTGTTGGTAATGTTGATTGTGGTAAACTAGGAGAACAAGCAGCTGTATTTTGAGCATGAGCATTTATTTTCTTTACATAGGTTTCTAAGTCCATTATTTGATCCTCTGAGAGCATAGGACTTGGTAACCCACTGTCCAACAAAGCTTGAAATTTCTCTCTAAAAATATTGATATCAACCAAAATATCTGTGCACTTCCTTTCTAAATTCTGCATGAAAGTTCTTTTGATGAAAACTCTCTTTATTTCCAAAACTGTGCCGGTCCTGTCCTCAATCCCTAATACTGCAAGTTGTTGCTTTGTCCGGGTGTTCAAAAATTGAATGAGCTGATTGGCCTGCTCAGGCCTGCCTCTTAATTCATTTCTGGTTCTGTTTATTTCTTCTTGGGCTATTTTAACCAACTCATTTTGTTCAAAAATAGCTTGAACAGAGGGCCAAATGCCCTTTATTAACTCAATGATGTTACCCCAAAGAATGTCATTAATTTCCTTTAAAGGCTTTTCCAATGAAAGATCTTTTTCCAAAGCCTGAACCAATTTTTCTAATATTTTTATTTCCCTGGTGTGATCAGCAACTGTCTTTTTAGATGTATCATATTTTTCCTCCAATTTTACTAATTGTAATTTCGTTGTTTGGAGTTCTGTGACCCTTAGTTGTAGACTTTCCATATGTTTTATTAATTCATCAGAACTCAAACCAGAAGTGTTTATCTAGGATGGCTGTGTTTGTTGACCTGTTGTTGTAGTACCTGTTGTTGATGTCTGCCTGATAGTTTCCTGTTCCTGCAAAGCTTTTTCCAATTCCTTCTCCGTTTCACTTAGTCGCTCAGTCATACTTAGGAGCAACTCCATTATTTCTTCCTGTGAATTCCCCTTTAGAACTTCTTGGGTCTAAGGGTGCCTTGAGGCTGGAAATTTTAGCTTCTTTCTCAGTGCAGCTATGTCATCATCTTTCTTCGTTATTAATGCCTCAATACTTTTAATGTCTTTGGGATTGTGACCTAAACCAATGATTATGTCTTCTAAAGACTTTATTCTATTATCTTTGGCCTGTGAAGAGGCCTTCTCAATTTGCAATTGTGCAGTAGTGTTATTCAAAGAATCCTGCAGCGTTATAGCTGCCATGGCCTTGTTGGTAAGAGTGGAATAGACCATTTCCCCAGTTTTTCTGTGTAGCTCTATTTGGTCTAAAGGATGAATGTCCTTTGCCAGGACCTCAAAATTTGTTCTAATGTAATCTGTTGCTGACATGGGCTTTGGCACTTTTGATTTGAAGTGACTCATTAACATTTTGCCCTGTGAAATGTCAAATGCTGACATTAACCTCTCCTTGTTATGTGGAGCCATCTTCATATATTGATCATAAACTTTCATTCTTAAGGGATCATTTTTTGCCTTTATGTTGATGAAAGTTCTTTTAATATCCCCTGTATATGTTTTGGGTGGCTTGAAAGAGGATACTTCAGTACTTAATTGCTTTTGTAAAGCTTTCCCTTTCTGGCTTATGTTTGTTTCACTTGCTGTGCCAGTTTGCTGACTATCTTCCCTTCCATCATCAAATACTTCATCTATAATTTCCACATCTGGAGGTGGATTTGGTTTCTGTTTCTTGACCTGATGTACCTGTGGGGTTTCTTTTGGAGGAGTGGTGTCTGAAACCAGCCTTTTCTTTCCTATTTCCACATTTGATGGAGTTTGTAACTCTGGAACCTGTGGATGCTGTACCTGAGTGGGAGAAACCTGTGATTGTTCAAGTGCTTTGGAAGTTTGTGGTTTCTTTGCCATGACCAAAGTTTCAATAACCTGGATTGCAGGTTCTTTTCCTTTGCCCTTTGATTCTGCTGCAACTGATGAACTGCTTTCTTGTAATGCGTGTTGTAGAGTTGCTGCTGAAGAAGTGCCAATGTAGGGTACATGCACTTGACCATAAGATTCTAGGTCAAAGTTCTTCTCAACATCTTTCATAATTTTATTCATTTTGTCAGCTTCACTTTCTTCCTCAACAAGTGTTCCTTCAACCCATTCATCTTGATTGGCATACTGTTCTAGATCAGGAATCTTGTGGTGTATATAGGGGGATGATTTATTCTTTAATCTCTTTTCACAAATAAAACCAAATGGGTCATAAGGAACCCAACGGAAAGATGTTTGGAACTTTCTTTGTAATATATTTTCTGCCTCTCTCTCGGCCTCCCTAGAGTTGCAGATGAAAGGACCTAATTGACTTTTGATCCTTAATTGAGCTTTCTTCTTTACACTACAAAAATGGATCACATCTGAATTGTTCATTTGCATGAAGTATTCCAAGGCAAAAATCCTCATGGGCACATATCTTGGTAACCTGAATGGATGTAATTCACATCCATAAATTCTGATGACTGTATGGTTTTGATACAAATACCAATCCCCAACTTTATAAGTCCTTCAAAGTTGCAAGGTCTTTTTTATTTCATTACTGAGCCTTGGGGGAGAGATTCCTGTCAACAAAGTGGTTGCAGGATATACAAACTGATTAATGAATTCAGTGTAGGAATAGGGAGAATCAGAGGAAGAATGAATTATGGGGGACCAAAATATGACTGACCTGGGGTTTCCCTTGGCATCAAGTTTTTGAACAGGGAAAGGGAACTTTTCTGAATGATAGTAGATAATGAGATGATAGATTACTGAGGAATATTTAAAAACTTTTTCATCATCTAGCCTCATGAATTGATCATGGATCTTGTTGGCTATGAAGGAGGCAAAGTCATATTTAATCTCAGGAGGTTGCCCAGGAGTAAAAATGGATAGAAAAACCAAGGTTATCTCATCCACATATTCACTGGTGTTGAATCCCAAGACAAAAGATATCATATTTACAATGAGCCTTCCCAATGTATTGAAATAATAAAAACCATAGGGAGGAGACCCTTTTGGCTGATGCTCAGGAAACATGAAATTCTGACACATGGATTTTAGCTTTTCTGGGGTTAATTGCCTGGTCTTCTCAATCAATTCTTCCATGGACAATGGTGCTAGTTCTTGGTCTGGTTCAAAGTGTAACATGGCATTGATATCCTGGGGAGTAATGGGAAACAGAACACTTTGATCAGGAGCTATTACAGCCCTTTGAGTGGGATCATAGTTTGAATGGAAATAATGGATGATTTATGGGAAATAAATGACTGAAGGGATGAGATACCTTGGGAGATTGGATTCCCACAACCCTATAAGATCTTGCCCCTTTGAGTATTCGTCTCTGCAGCGACAATAACTCAATAGGGGACTTTCATCAAAATGCAAGTCTTTAATTTGGAAATCTTTATCTACCAAAGGTAAATATTCTAATTCACGGTGAGGAGCATTCAGTGGAGTGATATTCAAAGCTGCCGGGGCCTCCATTTTGGTTCTTGTGGATTCAAAACGGAGGTTTCTGGTTTTCTTCACAGGTCGGGCGTGATTTCTAAAATAAAGGGAATTGGCACAATTTGTAGGTTCAGGGAGAAATTACACAGTTTTAAAACCTCAGGGGAGGAACTCAGTGATGATTTTAATCACAAATTCAGCGGAAAAAACAAAGAACACAGAGTTTACTTGCAGCTCGGGGCGGAGTAGGATAAATACCTGTTTTTTGGAAGAAACTGACTTTTAACTGGTAGCAGGCGGTAGCAGGAGGACGCTTGAATGCAGGTCTGGTGGATTTATGGAGCGAAAGTGACTGAAACAGTGGATTTTAATGCAAATTCGAAATCGTAGCAGAGAGCGCAGTTGCGTTTAACAGCAAAAATAACGGGAAAAACACAAAAATTGACTTTATTTACAAGTTAAAATGGTTTTTATTTTTCCGAGGAGTGATGTCATCGACGTACGGGCTGACGTGAGCGAAGGTCGGGCGGTAAGTGGTAAGCAGTAACCCCGCACCACTTTTGGATGAGGATGGTTTAAATAGGGAGGGCAGCGATTCCACAAAGCGTTTGCCACGTGGACGGTGGACTATTCAAATACCACCCATCCCCTGCTGGTTAAAAGGCTGACAAGGGATGGGTAGCGGAACTGACAGGGATCGTTGATCTGCGGAGGATTGATCAAACGGCTGAAATGATGGGGAGATCGCGGAGGATTAAAGTGTGGGCCCGTCGGGCTTTAAAACAATTAAAGTTTAATCTAATCACCCCGGGAGATGTATAATAGGCGGAGAATAAGGTTATTAGTTAATTCAGATAATTAACTAATCCCGTATTTATAATGAAAAGGGAGTCGTGGCGGGATTTTGTTAGGCGCGGGCGTTAAAATGCTGCGTTAGATGCCAGGTGGATGAGCCACGTTGGCGCGGGGTTTTCCAAAGTTTAGTTTAGAAAATAAAGCTTCGGGTTTTGTATTTTTGGGTTTAAACATACATATTGTATGTCTAAAGTTTTATTTTTTCATATATGTTTTATTATATGATAAATTAATTAATACAACTAATTTACCATAGGGGCGGGATTATTATATAAAGGTATAATTTAACCAAAGGGCTTATATAGTGGGTTTTCTTTTGAATGCACGGGAAAATAATTACTTTGGTTAAACTATATAATAGAGGGGTTTTTTGGGTTATTTATAAAAAGGGAGTTATATACTTAGGATAGGGTATTTTACTAGGGATTTAGTAAAATAGAGTTAAATGTAAATATGGCAAAGGACAAGGAAACTCAAAATATTTTTGCACATCTAAGAAAGTGAAAACTTTTGAAGTAAATTGCAATATTTTATCTTCAACACTTAAACTTAGAATAGCAAGTTATGATGAGGGATTTTTATGGAATTTTGCATGATGTTCCTAAGTAAAAGGGGGTTTTACTTAGGACCAGGTTAAGGATGGATGATTATGATGATGAATTATTTCAAGTACTTAGGTCTTTTTGATCATTAGGCCGAGGGTCCGGTCCCTCCAGAAGTCAAGGAAATGCCTTGAGCCCCTTTGATCTCCAAATACCTTAGTCCTTTGGGGGAAATTAGTAAAACTTTTGAGGGGAAAGTGATGAGGGAGGTTAATGAGTTTGATTTTTCTTGCTGTGATTTTCCAGTGTATTTCCTGCTTTAGTACTTGTGATGAAAGTAAAGGATCAAAAACATGTAGCAGCATCATTCATCAGATAACACTTTGCAGCACCATCTACCTACCCTATCTACTTAACACTACCATTTTATCTTCTTTATTAGGGTGCATTTAGACTTGCAAACCCTTTTCAACTTTTTCTTTTTACATGATAAATCTATCTATTTCTACCCTTATTACATCCAAGGGCTTCAGATTAAACTGTTGAGCACCTTTTAATAACTCTACCTATCTACTTATCTGCCAAGATTAAACTGTTTGGTCAGATATTTATTCTCTATTCTAACACATGAAATTGAAATATGAGTAAGCCAAGTTTAAACAGTTTGACTTATTCATGAATTGTGGCAAAGGTTTGACAAGCTTCACACAATTGCTTTATTACAAAAATGAAATAGGAGTGGCATTTGGATTTGCACACTTTCCTTGGTCTATTTTTTGCTTGGGGTTCATTTCTTTCACTTTTTTGACCATTTTATTCTTTTTACCCTTTGATCTTTCTTTTAGGGTATACCCTCTTTACATTTTTTAAATTTTTTGATTTTTTGGTTTTTCAAGAATATGGAACACCTTTTCTCAAGAAAGAAGGTTTGAACATATTCCATAGTTCAATCAAGACAATCATGAAAAATGAAACCTATTGGTATAGGAGTCTAACAGGAGGTCATAAATGGGTTTTGAAATTCATTAGTAAGGAATTGGTGTGTTTTTAAACTTGAGCATGTGTATTATATGTTGGCTCATATGTATGGTATGTGTAATGGTATGCTCCCCTTATGTGTTAAATTTTTTTGAAGGGTTGTATTTGGTATTGGTAAAGTGACTGTTGTGTTGATATATTTTGAAGACCGAGTACCATATGGTGCATGAATTAAACACTGAGCATCTTTGTGTTGAATAGTTATGGAAGACTATGTATGGTGAATTCTTTGTGCATTTATTTTCTTATGGCCACTCTGAACTCTCCTGCATTGGTTCATATATTATATATGAATTGTTTCAACATTCAACGTGCTATGGAGATATATTATATGCCATGTGTTGGTTCAATTAAGTGTTGAATTGTGTTGAAATTTGTGAAATACATATCTAATGTTATATAATTGTGTTAGTTTGAAGGTTTATTGTTAGTATTTGAGAAGTGGTATTTGAAGAAAAAGTTGTATATCAATCAATTTTATTGCCGAGACATTTCATATTTTTATGACTATTTAGGGTGCAATTCAGAATTGTATGATGCATTCACTCATCTCCATAGTGGGAGTGGTTCTCACTGGCAAAGAGAAATTCCATGAGTGGTCTGAGAAGATAAAACACACCTTTATTTTCAATTAGTTGTGGAAATTGGTTTGTGAAGGAGAAGGAGACTATGCATTTGAAAATCCCACTTTGGAAAAGGAGCTTACCATTTGGGAAAATAAGAACAACAAGACCTATGCCTTGATTGCAAAATCAGTAAATGAAGAGGTGAGCTCTGAGCTTGAATTTGTTCAATTTATGATCAAGTTGTTCAATATTTAGTTGAAAAAATATGACCCTCTTGCCTTAGCATCAACAATAAAATCCATTATGCATGACATAAAATCCATTGGTGTTGAAATAGATGTTCCTCTCACAAGCTATGTTAACAAAATATATCCCACTTGTTCACATTATCTTGAGTCATTGCAAGCAAGTGGAAAAATTAAGAAGATTTGCTTTGACTCCTTGAGGAGAATTTTTCTTAAAGAGAGAAGTATTTTGGGAAGAAGATAACTCCTCAATATTTTGAAGAAGTTGTATGTAACAAACCAGGGCTAAAATTTAATGTAATAAAATTTAATAAAGGAAAAAATAAGACCATGGTCAAGGGAAATGTATTCCAGGCTTAATGTTGGGCAAGATATCCTAGTGGGCATATGTGCTTATGGCTAAGGGGAAATTGGCAAAGGAAACGACTCAAGGCTTTGAAAAGGAAAAAAGTATTTTTGGAACATTATTTATGAAAATAAAGGAAATTAGGATAAAAGGAAGGTGAAAGGTCACATGTTTAATGTGAGGAAGAAAATCAATTAAAATAATGTAAAATGAATAAAATAGAGGCCTCATTCATAAAAAGGCTTAGGATGACCAATTTGCAAGATTTTGTTGGTTTAGATTTTGGTCAATTCGGTTTGTGAGCTCTCAGTCTCTATTTTCTCTCTCTCACTCTTCTACACTTAGAGTTTTCTTGGAGCATTTCAACATTGGATCAAGAAAGGCAAAGAAGGAAAGGAGGAAGAAAGATATTAAGCAATAAAAGTAAGGATGAGGAAAGGAAAGGAAAGTAAGAACATGATCAAGCAGCTTCAACATGAATGCTTGTAGGTAATAGATTGCATGTATGATTTGCTAGATGTTTTTGACATGCATGGTATGTGAATCTTGGTATTTGGATCACAAAGTATACAGAAATAAGGAACACACATACAACTACCTCCATGTTGATTCACATCACCATCTGGGCTAGAATATGGGGATTCTAAACACACTCTTCACAAGAGCATTAAAAATTTCTGACAAGGAACATGTAAATGAAGAAATAAAGTATATAAAGAAGGTTTTATTGAACATTGGCTACAATATCAGAGACATCAATAAAGAAATAAAAACATCCCAATCCAGAGCCACCACTAATCACAACTCATTCTCCTCTCAAACCTTTAGAGACATCAATAAAGCAATAAAAAAATCCCAATCCAGATCCACCACTAACCCCACCTCATTCTCCTCTCAAACCCCCTAATTGGAAAGACATATCGTCCATACATCCATGGTGTCATTGACAAAGTAACAAGAATTATTAGAAATAAAGGAATATCAACCTTGTTCAAACCCTTGGATAATATCAGGAAAAATATGAGATCGGTGAAAGACAATTTGGATCACCTCCAGCATAAAGGAGTTTACAAAATCAAGTGCTCATTTGGTAAGTCTTGCATTGGGGAAAGTGGAAGAGCCTTCAAAGCTAGACTCAAAGAGCATATTGTTGACATCAAGAATGGAAGAATGAAATCATCGGCTCTTGCAGAACACTCTATGAATACTAGTCATCATATATGCCTTGAGGACATGGAATCAATCTCCAAATAAAGCCATTACTATAAGAGGAAGATGCATGAAGCACTGAAGATCTTAAAAAATCCCAAAAATATCAACACAGACGGTGGGATTGAGGTTAGCAAAAGTTGGATACTTCTACTTACACAGAAATACAACCTTTAAAAACTACTTTTTCCTTTACTCCTTCCCGCTGGCCCTCTCATTCCTCCATTAGTATCATTAACCATTAATGATAATAATCATGGAATGGTTAATTAAAATAAACTATAATATTAGATATGGATGATTTATTTTAATTATTAATAATTAATTAATTATAAAACAAATGAAATTCAATCTTTAAACTTTTAAGCATATTAATATATTTAATTATATTTAAATTTATTAATATATTTAAATTAAATTTAATATATTAATAATTTAATTATCAACATTTTAAATATATAAATGTATTAAAATAAATTTAATATAATAAAGTTTTTAAAATCTACATTTAATTATATTAATATATTTAAATATGAAATAATAGTTTAAAATTAAAATTAAAATTATATAAAAAATAATAATTGTAACACTTTACAAAAATTAGCCTAAATGAAATTTAACCTAATTAAAATTAATTTTGTTTAATTATAAAAAGAAAATTAAAATTCATTATGTTGTCCATTTCTTTCTTTTGTTGTCTCTCTATTTATAACTCTCCTCATTTTCTTTTTTCTTGACCTTTGTCTTGACGATGGGTCTAGTTGTAGGCTCTAAACGTCGAAATTCAAATATGTCTACCGTGGAGAAATTTTCGACAACTCAATCACAGAATCCACCCCACACAAATCTAAAAATATTAATAGGTTATTTTGTTGTCGGTTGCATGGTTTTGTCAGGTTTTGACAGTGGTTTTCAGTCTTGCCTTGCCATTTCCAAATAGCCATGGTATGATGGGATTGTTCTTGGTTTTGAGCTTTGGAATTACTAGAAGGTTTCAGGATCTGGGGCGGAGCTGGTCTCATGAATATTCCCAATGGCCTAGGAATCCCTTAACCAGTAATGGTGAGATACACAGTAAATCTTGAGGGTGGAGTCTCGATTAGGGCCTAGTGATCCAGTGTCGATTGTGGTAAAGCCTAGAAGTTGGAGATAGAATATTCCTCAAGGATGGTGAAGGAATCTGAAGTCATTCCAAGCTCGATTTGGTTTTGTGATATTGACACCGGTTTAGGGTAGATCATAGTATGGTGAGGGTGGAGGTGGTTTAGCCTCTGGATTCCCTTGGTTGTTTTAGATTGTTTTATCCAATGAGATCCCACATTCATGCTTGGAATATGGCAGAGGGGTGATTGGCTAAAAGAAAATTTTGGTTCAACCATGTCTATGGTCGGGTGGTACATGGAAGTCCCAAACCTGTTTGGCTCTTGCCTATGTTTAATGAAAGATAAGTATTGGTTTTTATTGGTAAAGGTGCTTTTTATTATGTGGATTTAATGGTTATTTATATGTTTATATGTTGGATATAAGAATGGATATATGAATGGTTTTAGTCATGGCTCTTTTCATGTTTTTACTTGTAACTAAAAGAATAATGGATGCAAGACCTAATTGATGTTAAGACAAATAATGGAAGAGGGTGGTGATCCTTCTTGTTAAGTATCATATGAATTTTCAGTCCCTGATGCACAAACTTGCAATCATGACCTGTAGGTTACTTATCTACCAAGTGTTTGACGGAATGTCAACCACGGTTGGGGATGGTCAAGTCTATTAATGGTTCCAGTTTTGGGTTTATAATTATTATAGTCATGTATTTTATGAGTTATGAAAGTTACATGGATTTTTTGGTAGATGCTTAGCCCCTGCCTTTAAAAATAGCCTTAAATTCTACAGTCGCTGGCACAACGGTGGGTAGAAGGAACCACAGTCGCATTGATCTAGGCCTATAGGAGAGATTGGGGGATTCTAGCTGCATGGAGGGCTTGGAAAGGGAGCAACTAAGGCTCTATCTCAGGGAAAATTAAGTTGGCTCAGGGGATGGACACCTAGAGGGTTTGGGTTACTCCTAGAGGATCCTGAGGTACCTAAGAGAAGTCAGTAAGGTCTATTTTGTCAGCTCCATTTCCTTAATGTCACCTAGGAGGTTTAGGCTTGTTATAAAATCCCCTCATCTCATGTTTACCCCGAGTAAGTCAGTGAAAGTGGGTAGATGTGATGGGAGAGGTCATTTACAGGTGGTATCAGAACATGGTTCAAATACTTGGAACAGAAGGGATGAATGCATGTTGTTATGCATGCATTTTCATGGTTAAGTTTGTCATGCATGGGGTTATGGTATGAAGGATATGTCATTATGATGTTATTTCTATGTTATGATGTTGATGTGTTGGTTGGGATAGAGAAGGAGATGCAGATTAATAGAGCAAGGTTGCAACACTGGACCTCGAGGAAAGAGAGGATATTCATACATGTATTGTATGTTTGGCATGAACATATGTTGGTTAATGATTTCTATAAGCATTAGGGTTTTTTACATGTCTATCAGTCTATGGTTGTTGCAGTTACACATATGATAGATGTTAGTTAATTAGTGTGATCATATTTACCTGTGTCGATTAGTCATGAAGGGTAGTACCCTATTGTTATATGCATTATGGTCATATGCATGATGGTTATGGACATTGTAACTAACATCTTGATGTTATATGTATTGTGATAATTTGGATTGGCCTAATCATATGATTATGGTTATGACATTCAGGTATGAGTCGACCTATTTGTGATATTGTGTTATACTAATCTAGACTGACTATGAATATGCAATTTCTATGCATGAATGAAATGTTTTTATGAGTTTATGAATCATGACCTTAATTATGTTTCAGTTGATATGTTTTTAAGTTATATCATGTTAATATATACTGGTTGTGAAGAAAAGCTAGCCTCCCCTGAGATACATTCAGGCATGATTTTTATTATGTCATCTATTTTATGTTAGAGTGTTTGGTTCCTATTATGTCGTCTATCTATTTTTTGGATGTGTTGACTAGTTGCATGATAATATTGGATGAAGAAATGATCCTGTTTCATATGGTTGCACTAACACATATGTGTTGAGAACAATTGATATGTACTTAAGTGTAAGTAGGTGATAGGTGTAGAATTATGTATTATGAATGATGAATCTGATTTGATTATTGATTATGACATGGTTGTTAGACTTGGTAAGGTTGATTTCAAATTAATAGATATGATGTCTTGATCTTTGGAACATGTCGCTAACGCGTGTGTTAAGTTACAAGGAAAAGTTCTTGGCACAACAAGGTAAGATGATTGGTATATTGTTGTATTTATTTATACTTTGAAAATTATGTGTTTATGGTAGTATGACATAGGGGATTGCATGAAAAAGAGACTACCATGAAATATTGGAGATGGCTCAGGTTGAGCTTTTTTGGGGAAGAATTGGGAACCCATGGGGATTGAGTCATGGTTTTTGTTTCTAGTCTAGTGCTTTTGGTCTTTTGTGATTTTTTGTGCTTGATTGTGGCTTTGTTTACGTCTAGTGTATGGCCATAATTACTATTGGTTTCCCTGGGTTTCTTCTTGGTTACTTTTGGTTCTTGTTTTTTATGTTTTGAGGGTCTTGGGATTGGTTGGGGAAAGAGGAAAATTGATGGAGTTCAAGAAGAGCTTAATGAAACCTAGCAAGTAATGTAAGACTCGGATGAAGCTTAGTGCATGTATAAGAGAATTTGAAGGAAAGAGTATGACAACCAATTGGATTTATTGGGTCCATTAGTGTAAATGAACGGTGGTAGGACAGTCATGAGAAAGGTAACAGGAAAGGTAAAGAAATTGGATTTGAGGCATCGAATTCCTTGTCTATGTTGGGAACTGTTGTTCTCAATGTTGTGCATGTTGTGCATAGATGAAGGGAGTTATCTTAACCTAGACCTTACGATATCAGGTAATTTTCTTGTGACTATGATTATTATTGATGTTTATATATGCATATATGTATGTATGTATGTATGCATTTGTGTGACTAGATCGTCAGGGATCATGATTGCTTTATGCTAATGATTATATGTATGTATGTATGTATGTATGCCACTTTTTTGACAGGGTCATCAGATATCATAATTTTTTTATGCTAATGTTTATATGTGTATATATATGTATGTATGCCATTATTTGATAGGGTCGTAAAGGATCACTCTTGTTTTTGAATGATTATCTATGCAGGTGAGTGGCATGAAGAGGTTCCTGGTATATGAGGAATCAAGTGAGAAGAGTAGCCCGGATAGACCTATGAGGTCAGTATCATGTGGATATAAATTGATATTATGTGATTATACTATGTCTATGTTTATTTTATGGATAGGTAATGTTGAGGGATACATCAGTGAAATGAAAGAAGTGTGATCTGCGGCATATCTTGGATAAGACACTAGAAGCAAGGTTGCTTGGTAAGGACAATGTTGTCTTAGTATATTCAATATTGTGTACCTATGATGTTGTATTCATGTTGCATATATTATGTTGTGTGCATGTTGCATATATAATGTTCTGTGCATGATTGCATATGCGGTTGGGTATCGATGGTGTTAAGTACATGTCATATATATAGTGATATGTACATATGGTGCTATGTATATGTCGTGAATGCAATGATATTTACATTTTGTGTAGTTTACATGTAATATATGTGGTGTTATGTGCATATGGTGTAGTGTACTGGTTGTACATGTGGTACTGTGTACATATGGTGCGGTGTGCATGATTGTACATGTGGTGTGGCGTGCATGTGGTGCTATGAAAATGTGGTAAATGTGGTGTTGCGTGCATGTGGTGTTATGTACCTATTTTGTAGATGGTGTTGTGTGCATGTGGTGCTATTTTCACATCGTACAACTGATGTTGTTTACACATTATGCAGGTGGTGCAGTGTAGATTTAGTGTTGAGCACACATTATGCAGGTGGTGTCGCGTATGTGTGGTGTTGTGTACACATTTTGCAGGTGGTGTTGTGTACAGGTGGTACTTTGCACATGTTGTATGTGTGGTATTCTTGTACATGTGGTATTGTGTACACATTGTGTTGTGTATATTTGGTATGGTGCTACGGGTATTGTGTAGTCGTTGTACCACGACATGTGTATTCATGGTATTCTATGGTGTACATATAGGTATTGTGTGGTACGCTAGGTGTAGGTGTATGTGTTGTTTTTTACCCCAAATGTAGGTGTATGTGTCGTGTTTTACACTAGTTGTAGGTGTATAAGTTGTGTTGCACACCGGGTGTAGATGTATGTGTTTCATTGTATCTTGGGTATGTGTATGTGTTGTATAATGTGATGGGACATGCATGTATGGGATTGTCTTGTCCCTTGTTTTTCTATTAATATTTGAGGCGGTTTAGTCCCTATATTCCCTTGTTATTAATATTGAGGGTTGAGGCGGTTTAGTATCAGGATACCCTTGTTTCTAATATTGAGGGAGGAGGCGGTTTAGTCTCCAAATTCCCTTATTTCTTAAAGAGAAGTCACTAGGTGCTTTCCAAGTTTGGAAATCGATTCATTGTGTGTACAGAAAGGATAAATAACAAAGGAAGAAGAAAATATCATTGAAGTATAAGTATCAATATTTTACTTTTAGTTTTTAACTATGCATGTGATCAATGATTTTGGTTTATGATGGTTACATGTGATTTATGATGGTTTCATTTTAAGTTAACCATATGTGATATATTTATAGATGATGGTTTGGTTAAAGAGCTAGTTTGACTTGTTGCGACAGGAAGTAAGCAAGATTGCAAGTGTACCTTATTGATGAGCCACCGATGAGGTACGATGTGAATTTATTTTGAATCTAATGGAAGTTGTGTGCTTGGTATAGGAAAGCACAAAAACGCCCATCACAGGTGGTTGAAATTTACTGCAAGAATTAGAGGCAATAGTAAAAGGAATTGAAATAGGCAACAATATGCTGGTAAATATTTTCAGGAGCAGGGCCATTATGGGGCACTAGTACCCAATAATGTCCACTGATTTTGATGAGCATGCTATGACCAGTGTGATGGTTTTGAGGCAGGGATATTCCTTGGTTGTTTGACCTTCCAATGCAAGGAAGCCTTGCTAAGGGATGGATTGCCCGAGATATGGGCTGTCGGGGAACTTGGAAGGTGAGTGACTACATGGAAGGGGGTGACCAGATTGTCTGAGGAACTGTGTAACAGAGAAGGGAAGGTCAAGGATGGATTTTTTTTTGTCATTAGCATTTTCAAATGGAATCAGATGCACATTGGGAGTGTGCCCTGGAAGAATGATTCGATAACCGTTCACTAAGGCAACAAGTGGCACAATATTGCAGCATTGGACATTGGATGCATATTTGAATTTGATAGTGGATTCTAGACTTCCAGGAAAGGAGGTGAATCTTGGTATTACTTTGAGTGTGGAGGTGTAAACCTTTGGATTCCCTTGTTGTGGATGCAAACATCATATCCTTTTATTTTATGGTTGATAAAATGTGCATATGTTTATATGTGTATATTATTGTAAATGTTGTATCGAGTTGGATTTATAAAGTTCCATAGACAGATTGGTTATTTTCTAGTTGAAGAAAATGTGCATGAGTATATGTGGTTTTTATTGTAAATACCGTAATGATTTGTGTTATAAAGGTCTAGTAAGTGGTATGGTTGTCATGATTTTCATGATGGTTTTTTCTTTTGAGTAGACTATTCATTGTAAATATTGCATCGAACTAATTTATAAAGCTCCAAGGGAAGTATGTTTTCTTTTCAGCACTTTTTTAAAGGTATAGGTGTGGTTTAACACCAAGGATGGTGTTCCCCAATGGGGAGGGTTTTGTAAAAGACCCAGGATAAAAGTTCATGTAATAAAAGTTAATAAAGTAAAAAATAAGGCCATGGTCAAGGGGCACGTATTCCAAGCTGAATGTTGGGAAATATGTCCTAGTGGGAATCACTTGATGTTTTTATGGCTAAGGGGAAATTCGAAAAGGAAATGGCTAAGGCTTTGAAAAGGGAAAAAGTATTTTTGACACGTTATTTATGAAAATAAAGAAAATTAGGGGGAAAGGAAGGTGAAAGGTCACATGTTGCATGTGAGGAGAAAAATGAAGGAAAATAATGGAAAATGGAGAAAATAGAGGCCTCCTTAATAAAAAAACTTCTTAGGATCAGTTGGAAAGCTTTTGTTGGTTTATTTTTTGGTCAGTTCAGTTTGTGAGCTCTCTCTCTCTATTTATCTCTCACTCTTATACACTTAGAGTTTTCTTGGAGAATTTTAGCATTGGATCAAGAAAGGAAAAGAAGGCAAAGATGAAGAAAGAGATCAAGCAAGCAAAGGAAGGAAAATAAAGCAAAGGAATGATGAGGAAACGAAAGGAAAGCAATATTAAGAAAAAAAGAACATGATAAAGCAACTTCAACAAGAATACTTGTAGGTAACAAATTTCATGTATGATTTCTTAGCTCATTTTTACATGCATGGTATGTGCATGTTGGTATTTGGTTCTTCTGTTGTCGATGACATGGTTTTTCCTAGTTTTGATAGTGGTTTTTAGCCTTTCCTTGCCATTTCCAAATAACCATGGTGTGATGGGATTGTTCTCATTTTTCAGCTTTGGAATTGCTGGAAGGTTTCAAAATCTGGGGCAAAGGTGTCTCAGCAACATTCCCAAAGGCATAGGAATCCCTTGACTGGTAATGGTGGGATACACGTTAAATCCTGACGGTGGAGTCTCAATTAGGGCCTAGTGATCCAGTTTGGATTGTGGTAAAGCCTAGAGACTTGGAGACGAAAATTCCTCAAGGATTGTTATGAAACCAACTCCAAAATTAGAATAAAAGAGAGATCAACTCCTGATAAATCAGCCACTTCGAGGGAGAAACCTCCTTTACATTACATAAATGAAAAATTATTGGATTATTGAAATGAAAAAACCTCCTTTCCATATATAGGAGTCCATGGGGTCACAATATAATCCTAGTCGACCTAACAATAATAATGTAAGGGCACAACAATAAAAATAGTGGGGTTTTATGGGGAACAATAATAACAATATGGGGACTACAAGGGTACAAAAGTAACAATAAGGGGGCTACACTAACAACAATAATGGACTACACTAGTAATATAGGGACCTAACATGCCCCTCTCCCTCAAAAAAGTGTTGTCCTCAATGCCTGATTATTTCTTGATGCTTCTATATAAAATCATCATCCTCCCATGTGGAATCTTCAATGGTTAAGTTCTTCAACTTGCTAAGATACTCTCAAATTTATCGATTTCATAGTTGTCAATTTCTTGCTTTTTTGACTGCTTCAAAACTTCTTTCGCTGTGATGTTGATCTTCCTATTGTTTCATTTGATTATGCGCCAAAGTTAGGTTATCCTTTGAGAGTTGGATAACTTTTCGTTGATGCCCGATTTGATCTTCCACTACTTTATCATCCATATTAGATTTCATTTGATCCTTCCACCATCCAACTTAGCCTTCATTTCTTCTTTTAAACCATCTATGGCATCTTTGATTTCTCTTTGTAAGATCAAAATTTGTTGCACTTGGTACCATAATTTTGATATATCATATTGTAATTATTCCTCTTCATGCATCATATTAGAGCTTTTTGAGGGCGTGATGTGCATGGAATTAATTTTGGAAGGCATTATATAACTCAATACTAATAACTGTGCTTCAATATGCCCTTCAAATCACTTCAAACTATTTTTTCAAGAAAATGTTATACAAACTTTTTTAAAAACTACATACCTTTCTTGCTTTTGAGGAGCTCGATATTGAAACTGATGTATGTCTTTAATTTTAGATCCCCAAGATTTTATGTTAGGTACTTTAGTATCCCTATGAATCTTCTTTCCAATGCCACAAGTCTGACCTGATTTGGATTCTTCAAGGAAACATTATGCTCAATCTCCCACAATGACCTAATTATGGACTGGTTCAGTAGAGCGAACTTGTACTGCATGCCATGTGCCACCATTTCCTCCTTTGGCTCTGAAATTGATACAAAGTCCAAACTAAAGTCCGTTTGATTTTTGAAACTTTTTATAGAATTCCAATCCATTTCTTAGAGAGAGAGAGTTATGACGATTTTCCCAAGATCAACTCTTTGAGATGAAATTCATGAGCCTGTAAAAACCCTAACTTCCACAGATGATATCTATGAAAATTTTTCAAACCAAGATCTGAATTTTTTTACGACATTCCTTAGCATTTCTTCGAAAATAGGTTTTTTTTAAGCTTTTGAACCTTCGTAGAAAACATTTTATAGAAAAAATGCCACTATGACCTGTTTGAAGCAGAGAAACCCTAGAATCCAAAGCTCTGATACCAAATGTTATGAAACCAGCTCCAAAAATAGAAGAAAAGAGAGATCAACGCCTTAGAAATTAGACACTTCTAGGGGTGAAGCTCCTTTACAATACATAAATGAACAATTATTGGATGATTCAAATGAAAAAATATCCTTTTTATATATAGTATTCCATGGGGTCACAATATAATCCTAGCCAACCTAAAAATAATAATTTAAGGGCACAAAAATAACAATAGTGGGGTTTTATGGGACATAATAACAACAATATGGGGACTACAAGAGTACAATAATAACAATAAGGGGGAGTACACTAACAAAAATAACAATAATGGGGCTACACTAACAATAATAAGGGACTACACTAGTAATATAGGGACCTAACAAGAATGGTGAAGGAATCTGGAGGCATTCCAAGCTCAGTTTGGTTTTTGTGATCTTGGAACCATTTTAGGTGAGATTACGGTATGGTGAGGGTGGAGGTGGTTTAACCTCTAGATTCCCTTGGCTTTTTTCAACTGGTTTATCCCATGATATCCCACATTCATGCTTGGAAAATGGCACGAAGGTGGCTGGATGAAAGAAATATTTGGTTCAACAATGTCTGTGGTCGGGTGATACGTGGAAATCCAAAACTTGGTTGGTTCTTACCTATGTTTATAGAAAATATATGTTATCTTGCTTTTGATTGGTAAACGTACTATTTATTATTTGGCTTTAATGGTTGTTATCTTATGGTTATTTATATTTTTATATTCTGGTTATAAGCGTGGATATATGACTAGTTTTAGTCATGTCCCTTTTCATGTTTTTACTTATAATTGAAAGAATAATGGATGCAATACCTAATTGATGTTAAGACAACTAATGGAAGAGGGTGGCGATCCTTATTGTTAAGTCTCATATTATTTTTGAGTCCCTTGTGTTCTGACTCGCATTCATGACCTATATGTTGATTATCTACCAAGTGTTTGATGGAATGTTAGTCCCAATTGGGGATGGCCAGGTCTAGTTTTGGTTCTAGTTTTGGGTTTATAATCATTGTAGTCATTTATTTTATGAGCTCTGAAATTTGCATGGATTTCTGGGTAGAGGATTAGACCTAGCCCTGAAAAATAGCCTTAAATTCCACAATCATTGGCACATCACTAGGTAAGAAAATGTCATAGTCACACTAATGCGGAAATGTGGGAGTGACTTGGGGTTTCCATTCACTTGGAGGGCTTGGAAAGGGAGCGACTGGGGCTGTAACTTAGGGAAAAGTAAGTTGTATTAGGCGATGGACACCTAGAGGGTTTGGGTTACTCCTGGAAGATCCTGAGGCACCTGAGGGAAGTTAGTAAGGTTTTTTTTGTCGACTCCATTTCCTTGAGGTTAGTTGGGAGGTTGAGTGTTGTCATAACAACCCCTCATCTCATGTTTACCCCGGGTAAGTCAATGAAAGTGGGTAGATCTGAGGGGAGAGGTTTGTTACATTTTGTTTCATGCACTAAATGAGAATAATCATCCATAGGATTATTTTAGAGGGTGAGGTGGCTGAAGAGGAAGAGGAAGGAATAATTTTAGAGGGAGGGGGGTAGACATTTCCAAGGAGAAAGGTATGATCAGCATTGCATATGGTGTAACAGAAATGGACGTAATGCTTCCACATGTAAGTTTCCTTCAGAAAAAATTGAGTAGGAAAGAAATGAAGAAAAAGGTAAAAATCCCTGTAAAGGGAAAGGAAAAGCACCCGAGTGTGCTCTCACACCACCTTTCATACAAACACTACCACAATTATGTTGTGGCACATTGCAACATTGGAGTAACAGAAGACTTATTAAATTCTTCACTTGCTTCATGGAAAGATGATTGGTTTATTTATTCAGGACAACTTTCCACGTGACTTTAAAAATATATTTATTTTAAGAATTCATTTACAATGATGATGGAGCAGTCTACTTTACAGACAAGTCAAAACTTAAGCCATCAGGGCTTGGCACAATCAGGCTCAAAATTCTTGTTCTTCCATAATTTTTTCTACATGATGTTCTATACCTTCGAGATTTGAGGAGGAGCTTTTTGTCTTTTTTCCACATTCGCCATTAATGACACTCCATTCACATATTTGACGGAAAGGTTGAGGTCAGAAAAACATCAAATCACTCACTTTTCATGACAGGGAAAGAAGAACAAAGAATTTTGAAGCTACAAGGAACCTCTACTCCTGCACATAATTTTTCATATATTTCTCATTATGATGAAGGTACACTTACATCAAGTATTTTATTTCATGATATATTTGAACATATGAACTATGACAACCTTTTTTTTCGAAGAAAAATGATGTTATTGGTTTGCCTACAATTCCTAGGAAAATTAAATCATGTGATTCTTATATCTTAGGGAAACACAATAAAAATTAATTTCACGATTCTCATTTAAGAGCACACAAAAAAATTGAACTCATTCATTCTGATTTATGTGGCCCAATTCATGTTCCTTATGCAAATGGTAATAAATATATGATGCCATTTATTGATGACTACACCGGAATGTGTTGGATTTATTTATTGAAGAACAAATCTAAATATTTTGAAAAGTTCAAGAGCTTTCATCCATGGATTTAAAATTATGCACAATATCATATTGGCTCTATTCATATTGATAATATAAAACAATATACTTTAAATCAATTTGAAAGCAATCTTCACCAGCATGGGATCAAATTCCAAACAATAGTTTCTTATAATAACCAACAAAACGGAGTCGCTGAAAGAATGAACAGGACAATATTAAATATGGTACGTTCAATTTTTTTTCAAATATGTTAAGATGATGTTTTGGGTTGATGTTGTTCTATGTGTTGTGCATATAATTAATCGGTGTCCATCTCATGTTATAAAAAAAATACTCCCTATGAAATGTGGTATGGCCACATTCCTTCGGTGAGGCATCTCAAGGTTTTTCATTCCACCTATTATTCATTGATACCTAAGGAAAAAAGAAACAACCTTAGTGCAAGGAGTTCAAAATTTATCTTCTTGGGGTAATCAGATACCTCCAAAGCATACCATCTCTATGGTGAAGTTAATATTAATTTTATAATATCTAGATATGTGATATTCAATTAATCTTCTAAGACTGACAATGTTGTTGAGTGACAAATTGATCGCTTGGATAGATTTGTAAATGCAAAGTCTTTTCAAGAATTTGATAATGAAATTCCATATCTTGAAGGAGGGATAAATATACTGGATCAATCTGTGGAATCTCCTTCTGAAGCACTCTCTGTACCACATGAAGGTCCAACCACTGATGAAGATAACACTTTGAGTGATTTGATTGACATAATTGGGAGGCTAAATATTGATTCAACCCCATCTCAGTAAACTGAGCATCGTGGGAAACCTCAGAAAGGTCCACCAAAATGGCTGACAATGACACTTGAAAGTATTTGTCCTGATGAGGTTGGAAATAAATTAACAAGAATACATGTTACACAAATTGGATATGATGTAGATGATTTTGATTCACCTATTGATATGGATGTTTCTTATGATTGTGAAATAAATTTTTATATAGACTTTGAACTGAATTCCTACAAATAAATTGCTTCCAATGATGAATGGAAAGAGGCGACGCAAAAAAAATATGATGCTTTGATAAAAAATGACAACTCAAAGTTGCTTGATTGTCCATTGGGAACCAAACCAATTGGTTACAAGTGGGTCTTCAAGAACAAGTATAAAGCGTATGGCTCACTTGAAAAGCATAAAGTCAAGCTCATGGCAAAAGGTCTTTCACAAAAGGAGGGGGTTGATTATGATGAGACCTTTTCCCCCACATCAAAATGGGCTACAATATGGAAACTCTTTACCTTACTCTCCTCTCCACACAAATCAGTCAATAGTGACATAAAATTTCTCCTTCATAACTCGATTATGGACCTATCCTCCCTTACTATGCACAAAGGAAAATCACATATTTTCAGTCCCAACTCTGCAAAGAACATCACCACTCATCGCAAGTCTAGAAGAGGGGAACATCGCCACCATTTACGGCACCGAGGTTTGCCCCTAAAATTTGACTTTGGTAATTTACATGACATTATGATACTTGACTCATCATCCTCAGGGACCCTTAAATACCAACCACCCCTACTTCCGGGGAACCATGACCATTATCTCCTTTACACTTCACAGCCTGGGGGACGTTGCCAAAAGGCTTTCCATTTTCCACCTCCTCCACACCTTTCATCCTTTTTTGGTTATCATCCAAGAAACCATGGTCGATGTGACCATATCTTTGCGGTATTCAGGAACATTCACCCCCATTGGCACATGCCAACCACTGACTTCATTGGACTATCTAGAGGTCTTACCTCCCTATGGGATCTATCGTGAGGGAATTTCAAGGAATATTATTTCTTTTTTGAGATTTTTCTCTCTGGTCAGATTCGTGGAATTTAGGATAAGATCCACGTTTGGAACATATATGCTCATTTCTATGGTCGTCTCTCCTTCTAGGATCAGGTCTGAGACTCCAAGGTTATTAATTTTCCTTCTCTTATTATTGCAGGGGATTTAAATTTTACTCTATCCCCTTTTGAGTGTTTGGGGTCATCCAGGCCTTGCGATCCCTTATCTGGTAAGTTATCGGGTCTCTTTGAATATTGTCTATTTATTGATGTCTCCCCATCCCCTCTCCTGCCCACCTGGAACAATGGTAGATCTGGGGATGAATATATCGATAAAGGATTGGACCATTTATTTTTACAAAAATGTCTATTGGAAACTCTAGTTAATTTACGCTCTACAATGGTAA
The DNA here is from genome assembly GCA_034641835.2 of Pinus albicaulis. Classification (NCBI taxonomy): domain Eukaryota; kingdom Viridiplantae; phylum Streptophyta; class Pinopsida; order Pinales; family Pinaceae; genus Pinus; species Pinus albicaulis. The sequence continues at coordinate 330,313,989 of CM076578.1, forward strand.
ATTTTTTTATTTCAAATCATTGCCCTATAATGTTACAATGGATAATATAATAGGCTTGAACTGGGATCCATTTAAAATTCAACCATACCTAACTTGAAGACTCGGTTTTCAACATATTGGTTAATGAGGTATCAAATAATTTTCATAGGTAGATTGAACAGTCTACAATGGACTTCATCACCTCTTTCCTAGTCCCCCTCAAATGCAGGGTTCGGATGTGGGAACACATAAAATAAGCATGTCATTATGCGGAATTGGAGAAGGTCTCCATGGAGCTTCAGGCCCTCAATGCCTTGCTTTTGGAGAGAAGGCCCACACATATGGAAATGACACTCTCAAAACCCTGGAGTTGAGGAAGAAAAAAATTTTAAAATTCCAAGAGGGAATCTAAAGGCTCAAGAGTCTAGCCATCTCGATCCAAGCGAGAAACAGGAACACCAAATTCTTCCATCGCTTTGAAAATCAGAGGAGGAATACTAATTCTATATGGAATATTTATGGTGTGAATGGCGAAATTAAATTCTCTGAGATAGATATTCGCAGGGAGGTTGTTTAGTTTTTTCAAACACTATTCAAGGAAAGAGAGGAAGTTGCTATGGAAGATTGGCTTTGGGATATCAAGGAGTTTTCTATCATGTTCGATATGAAATAAAATAGAGAGTTGAATCTCCTGGTCACTTTGGAGGAGGTTCACTCAGCTCTCTGTTCCTTTGCTAAAGATAAATGCCTATACTTGATGGTTGGACCATAGAATTATTTATACACTTTTTTAATTGTGTGCATGAATCCCTCCAGACCATGGTTTATGAATCTAGTGTCATAAACACCATCTCAGGTTCCATTAATGCTAGCTTCATATCTTTGATTCCAAAAAAATACAATCCAACTTATTTCTCGGAATACAAGCCCATATCATTATGTAATATTATCTATAAAATCATTTCTAAGGTTATTGTTGAACATATTAAAGGTGTTCTCTCTACTCACACTAAAAAGGAGAACTTCATTTTCCTCTATGGATGCTCTATTCATGATGCAATTTCAATTGAATAGGAATGTGTGCACTCCATCCACATTATGAAGAAGGATGCAATTGTCATGAAAATAGATTTGTGGAGGGCCTATTATTATGTTCATTGGAGATTACTATGCTTCATACTTGTTAATATTGGTTTGGTATATGATAATGTTGAATGGATAATGGTCTGTGTTTCCAATATTTAGATTTCCATTCTATAAATGGATATCCCACCGACCTCTTTAGAGAAAAACGTGGCCACAGGCAAGGATGTCTATTATCACCTCTGCTATTCCTTATCACCATGAATGGTTTTAGCAGAAATATAAATGCAACCGAGATCTGAATATTTTTCAAGGAGTGCGGATGGCCCCTCAGGTAATCATAATGAACCTACTTTTTTCGATGATATTTTGTCTTTTTCCTTGCTTCAGAAGGAACAATCGGATGCCAATTATTACATCTTTCAAATAATGGTGGCAATTTCTAGTATTTATTTAAATGGTCCCAAATATTTCATATATTTCTCCCTTGGAGACCTGTTGGATGTCAGATACATTGATGATATGTTAAATATGAATATGGCTGCGCTAAACAAGGGTCTTCCATATCTTGGTTTCCACTTCAAGCCAACCTATTACAAATCTTATGATTGGGCGCAGATCCTTGCTAAATTTGGTAAGAAGATTAATGGATAGTCTTGAACTACCTCTCCTTTGGTGGTTTCCTCAATCTAATACAATATGTCCTACAAACTATCATGACCTATTGGTCCCATTTGATTTCCCTATGTTGGATAGGGTACCCCTTGATTGAATATTTTGAGAAAGAATTTGAAGATCAAGGAGTGGATCGTGCAACGTGGAGCTATGTTAGAGACTTAGAAGGTTTGTGGTGGGTCAAAGCCCCTTATTTTGTAAAGAGATGGGATAATTTTATATACCTTGAGCTTCGCCCATGGTTTTATGTGTTTATATAACTAATATATGGGTGATATGACAATGCATAGTAGGACTCAATGGCAACAAGGTAAATGGTAAAAAGAAAGGAATTGGGTAAGAATTCCTTTGGTTATCTTTGGAAACCCTAATTCCAAATGAATGAGTGATTTTCATACAAGAAGTCTTCTTAAACCAAATCTTGTATGGCATTGTGTGGACATGTGCTATATTTATGAACATGTATTTGATGGGTATAACAGTTAGTTTCTAGTTATATTCAAATCCATCAAGGGATTGGATTCCCTTGAGAGGTGATATATGTATGTGTTCAGATACAAGATAATGTGCCTAGCATAACAAGGTAAGATAACTGGTATATTGTTATATTTATTTATACACGTACAGTTATGTGATTATGGTAGTATAATTCAGGGGATTTCACGGTAAGAGACTACCATGAAATCTTGAATAAGCCTTGGGTTGATTTTTCCTTTGAAATTATTGGGAACCATGGGGATTGAGTCACAATGCTTGTTACTTGTCTTGTGATTTTGGTCTCTTGTGATTTTTTGCACTTGGTTTTTCGTCTTGATTGTATCTAGTACATGGCCATGACACTTTGTTGCGGTGTTGTATTGCTTGTGTTTTTTCATGGTCTTATTATTTCTTTATCTTGTTCTTTCCTCTTATGTTTTGAGAGTATGGGGGATTTTTTGGGGAAAAAGGAAGTTAATGGAGCTTAGGGAGAGTTGTGTGGTACCCAATAGGTAATGTAAGACATGGATGAATCTCGGTGCATGAGTAAGCACAGCGGAAGTTAATAATATGACAGTTAGTTTGACTGGTTAGTTCCATTCTAGCACATGGATGGTGGTAGTACAAACATGAGAAAGGTAACAAAAAAGGTAAAGAAAATGGATTTGAGATGTCAGATGCCTTAGCTATGTTGGTAATTGTTGTTCTCAATGTTGTGCATGGTGTGCACATATAAAGGATGTTCTCTTAACCTAGACCTTATGATATCTAGAAATTGTGTTCTGATCATGATTAGGTTGATGTTTATATATGTATAGATGTATGCATGTATGTATGCCATGTTTGATAGGGTTTTCTTGGATCATGAAGCTAAATTTTATATTTATATATGTGTGCATTTATGTCGTTGTGTGACAAGATCATGATTTTTTATGCTAATGATTATATATATGTATGAATGTATGTATTTATGTCACCGTACGACAGGGTTTTCAAGGATTATTTTTGTGGAGGAATGACTGCTTATGTAGGTGAATGGCATGAAGAGGTTCTTGGTCTTATGAGGAATCAAGTGGGAAGAGTAACATTGACATATCTAATAGGTAAGTATCACGTGGACATGAATTGAAATTATATGCTTGTACTATGCCTATGTTTATGTTATGGACAGGTAATGTTGAGGGGTCCATCAACAAAGTGAAAGTAGTGTGATATGCAACATGCTAGGATAGGCATGTATAGTTGAAAGACACTAGAAGCAAGTTTTCCTATGGGGTCAGTGTGTGGTCTATGGATGTCTAGTACTATTGTTGTGTATATGTTGCGCATGTTGTATATTTAATTATTATACTTATGGTGACATGTATATGGTGTTGTGTGTATATTTCATATGCAGTGATAGGTATAGATGGTGCTACTTACATGTTAGATATGTGGTGTTGTGTACCTATCATACTTTGCACATGTTGGATATGCGGTGTTGTGTGCATATGGTGTTGTGTGCATGTTGGATACACGATGATGTTTGCATATGGTTCTATGTACATGTTGTATATCCAGTGCTATGTACATATGGCATTGTGTTTGTGTTTTACGTATGGTTTTATGTACATACGGTGTTGTATGCATGATTTTACATGTGGTGATGTGTGCATGTCATGTTGTGTAAATGTTGTACATGTGTTTTTTTGTATATGTCGTGCATGTGGCGATGTTTACATGCCGTTTCATGTACATGTTGTGCATGTGGTTATGTGGTATTGTGTACACATTTTACAAGTGGTGCGATGTACATTTGGCATTGTGTAGGTGATTTCATGTACATGTGATGTTTTTCACACATTGTGCAAGTGGTGTTGTGTATAGGTGGTATTGTGTACATCTTATGCATGCAGTACTGGTATACATGTGGTATTGGGTGCATGTCGTACATGTTGAGTTGTATGCCGGTGTAGGCATATGTATTGTGTTGTATTGTACATCGGGTGTAGGTGTATGTGTTGTATGCTAGTGCAAGAGTATGTATTGTCTTGTATTGTACACCGAGTGTAGGTGTATGTGTCGTATGTGGGTGTGGGTGTATGTATTGTGTGGTGGTGTACACTTTGTGTCTATGTACGTGTTGTACATTATGTGTATGTGTACGTAGTTGAAGATAAGAAACTGGTGCTTACTGGGTGTGGAAACTGATCTAGTGTGTGTACAGAAAGAACAAAGGAGAAAGTAAGGACCCATGAAGGATAAGTATCAATATTTTATTTAAGTTATATTATGCATGTGACTGTGATTCTGACTTATGATCGTTACATGTGATTTATGATTATGGTTTTTGACGATTGCATGTGATTCATTATTTTGACCTATGATGGAAGTGTTTTGAGCTAAACATATGTGATATGTTTATACATGATGATTTGATCAAACAACTATTTTTACTTTTTATGACAAGAAGTGAAAATTTTTCAAGTGTACCTTATTAACGAGATACCAATGAGGTATGATTTGAGTTTATTTCAATCTATTTTGAGTCTAATGGGATTATGTGCTTGGTATAAGAAAGCATGGAAATTCTTGGTTGGGTGGTTGAAACAGATTGCAAGAATTATGATCCAGGTGGATATTGGTGGAGACCCATAATTCCACTTGGACCCCCACCATTGTTTCTTTCATTTTTTCAGTTTCCTTAATTATAACACTGTTTACTATTTTTAGCAGTTTTTTGGGTCCTGAACTTTCGGAGCCGTTTTTGGGTCATATATATCTTTCTAACGAGGTGTTGAGTGCGTCAAATAGAGATCTTATGCCAAAGTTACGTCCTCGAGAAGTTGATGTACCAATTTACCCAAACGAGGCCTATAGTTTTGGCACTTCATCTCTTAGGGTTAGGTTCTTGGATGTTTAGGGTTTTCCATTGTTTGTCAATAATAAACAGGCCTTTGAGCCTCATTGTAAGACACTTCAGAGGCCTGTAGCTGCCACATCTCTTCTCATAGATAAGCTACCAGCGCCCTAGCTATTTTATTTCCATTCTGCGTGTAAGCATATTTCAATTATGTGATATTAATGAAATTCATTCTTATTTCCGTTGCATCTTTGTGTTTATGTGTATTTCTGTATTTTATTGCATTCCTGCATAAGTTCAGATTAGTGGTATCAAAGTCATCTACTCTTTCTTGATCATTATTTTCATGTCCCCATGGAGGTCGGTGCATAAGGATTTAGGGCTCGATATGGTTGAACCTTTGTAAGACCAGACTCACAAACCCTGACGACTGCCCATGGGGGATGAAAAGAAAGATCAAGGAGCAGGATATCTTATCAAAATATTGCTCAAGGGGGCCCTCGAGAAACAAAGGAATGTGATAATGGATAAATTTTCCCAGATTATTCAACAACTACCTACCGACGGCGCATCTGCATCCAACCACCACTCTGGAGGCGCAACTCCTTTTAAGGTACAAGTAAACTTTGACATTCTATTTGAAGGCCAAATAGATGTAGACATCATAGATAGATGTTTGAATCTATTATAAGGTTATTTCTTGGTTCATGAGATTTCGAGCCGAGAAAATATTAATTTTTCACTCCTTAAAGTCAACCCCCATGTCAAGGACTGGTGGGAATCCTACTGTGAGAAAACGAACGAGAGGGAACCATCTCTGTTTTTGGCAGCACCCACATGGAATTCTTTCTGAGACACCATCAAGGAAAAATATTATCACTTAGGGAGCTATGAGGACAATCATATACAATGGATGATGTTGTGGCAGCAAATGGATTAAGATGTGCATGAGCTGCAGAATATGTTCCATACCCTGCGCACAAAATTTGGTATCAAAGATTCAGAGAAAAAATTTGTGTTGAAGTACCGCAATTGTCTACACAGATACATTCAAGAGGAAATAAAGTTCCTCGACATCTCCTCGCTTGGCTCAGCATATCGGTATTCTTTCAAGATTGAGCAGAATTTCAAACAAAAGAAACGAGAATTTGGATCTGCAAATTAGAAGTAAGGGAAAGGTGCCCCCAAACCGAAAAACAAAGGACAAATCCAAGGTGGGGTAGCCCATGATAACCCGCCAAAGCCGCAAGAAAATAAAAGCACTATGAATCCAAATAAGGACACAGGAAAGTGGTGTGAGTTCCATAAGAGCTCCACTCACAACACAAGTGACTATCGGGCCAAGCAGTCAATGGTGGTCGAGATGAAGACTTCTAAATAAAATGCATGCTCCGACTCTGAATCAAAACATAAAAAGGGGAATGATAATGGGAATGCCATTCTTTCCACCAAAAATATCCAAAAGGAGTAACCAGAAGATTCAGAGAAGGGGGAGCGCCTCTTCCATTCCGAGATGTGGGTAAAGGGTTCTCCGTCGTTACACCAAGTTTTGGTCATCTACCCATTTACAATTATCTTGATCGAATTACACCATGTAAGACCAATTTTATCATAGTAAAATTGCTTTCACTATAATAAATAATTCAATAAACCATATTTTATTAAGTTATTTCCGATTCAAACAAGAAACCCCATGACGAATAATTAAATAAATCATTATTTATTTGATTTTCCTCTATGAATAATTAATTAAACCATTGTTTAAATAATTTTCCTGGTCATATTTAACTAAATTATGATAAATAATTAGATAAATCATTATTTTTGTTATTTTTCCCGATGAATAATTAATTAAATCATTATTTAATTATTATTCCTCGTTAAATTTTACTAAATCACCTAGAAATAATTAAACAAACTATTATTTGATAAATTATTACTTAAACCCCATTCTTGAAATGATAAATAAATCATTTATTTGTTTATTATTTCTAAATAAATGTATTTAACTAATTTAAATTCATTTTCCCTCCAACAAAATATAATAAAATATTCCGAGCAGTTAGATCTAGATCTTGGTTAATAATAATTTATTATTCGTCATTATCAATGATAACTCAATATTTTTTTATAAATAGGAGGGTTTTCCATTAATTATTCACTTTGATCACTTTCATTGTCGTGCTTTGAGCATTCTCATTGTTGCTAATATTTTCTTACTTCTTGAGCTCTAATAGAGTTCAACACTTCTTGGTTGTCCTCAATGCTTCAGATCCAAAAGTTTCTCTCTCAATGGAAATTTGTTACACCTATTTTTTGGTCATCTAACAATTTACAATTAGATGGATCGAAGTACACCATGTAAGTCCAATTTTACCATAGCAAAATTGCTTTCACTGTAAGAAATAATTTAATAAACTATATTTTATTAAGTTATTTCTGGTTCAAACAGGAAACCCTGTGAGGAATAATTAAATAAATCATTATCTATTTGATTTTCTTCTAGGAATAAATGATTAAAGTACTCTTTAAATAATATTCCTGGTCATATTTAACCAAATTATGAGAAATAATTATATAAATCATTATTTTTCTTATTTTTCTCTAAGAATAATAATTAAATCATTATTTTGTTACTATTCCTTGTTAAATTTGACTAAGTCACCTAGAAATAATTAAACAAATAATTATTTGTTAAATTATTGCTTAACCCCATTATTGAAATGATAAATAAATCATTTATTTAATTATTATTTCTAAATAAAGGTATTTAACTAATTTAAATTTATTTTCCCTCCAAAAAAATATAATAAAATATTTCAAGCAGTTAGATCTAGATCTTGGTTAATAATATTTTATTATTCGCCATTATAAATAGGAGGTTTTTTCATTCATTATTGACTTTGATCACTTTTATTGTCATGCTTTGAGCATTCTCATTGCTGCTACTATTTTATTTCTTCTTGAGCTCCCATAGAGTTCCACAAGTCTTGGGTTTTATACACCATTGAGAGAGAGAAACTTCTCGAGCTGAAGCATTGAGGACAGCCAAGAACCCATCCCATTGAGGGGGGCTGGTAACATCATTCTTTGCTCCCTTCCCAGGTGTTAATACATATAAATTCTTTATATATATCTTGTCTTATCCATTGGATATTTGGAGAAACTCTTATTTCTTTCTACTGTTTAACTTCTTTCACTGCATAGATCTGGGTTTTTGCTGCATTTGTTTCAACTATCTATTGCAGATCTAAGGAAGTTAAGAAACCATCTTTGTTGTTAGGGTTATTTGTCACACACCTATAAAGTGATCTCTTTTCATACACTTGTGTTAAGAATTTACGTTAAAAATTGGTGACTCCACTATGTTTTATTCAGATTCCTACGCGACCAGCTGTGTCAGTAACTAGGGTTTTTATTCATCCATTTTTCGTCTCTTAATGTTTTTTTTTTACCTTTTATGCCCTAAAATAATAAAAATAATAAATTCTGGGTGTTTTTGGGTGTCTTCCATAGGTAACAGGTATTATCCACTCTACATATGACAAATTTTTCTGCAACCCTTCCCAACCCCTTGGCATATACCAAAATTTTCCTATCACTCTTCCGGGCAAGACTGTTTGCATTGAAATTGAAGTCATTGGCGCCCCCTTGGATTACAATATCTTTTTGGGTCATAGCTATACCTATGCAATGTCTAATTTCACATCTGCGGTTCACCGTAAGGTGTGATTTCCTCACAATGGAAAGGTCGTCACCATCAGTTGACATATTACAAACTGAAGTCTCAAATCTCCCCTGAGTCTATCATATCTTTGGTGGCCGATAAGAAATCAGTCGCACCTCTCACCAGTGTTTCACCTGGAGTCTATAAAGATGCCACCTTACTTTCTTCTTTCCCTAGTCACCCCCCTCTTATCAATAACCCCATCTCGTCAAATGTTTGCATGATGAAATCGTCTCGGGCTTGCCACAAGCGGCCCGGTTAAATTAGCCAATAGCCTACACCTCTTCAACCTGCTGGTGATCACTTGATGGAGACTTCAGGTCCTTCTCTTCAAGAACCTTCTTCCTCTGTTTGTATATATTCCACCCCATTTCAACCAAGAATAGTTCCCCCTAGCCTTAACCATTTGGGAGCCATTCCACCATGCCCTTACCCTTCCAGTCAGATACTTCTAGCTCCCCCCTATGGAGTATTTTCGGTGCCTGTTATGGCTATGTTGAGCCTTCCCAATTTAACCCTGGGGATCCCAGTCTGGTACATCGACCCCCTAGCCAACACTCTGCCTGGTTATATCAAACCTTATACCGCTTTGACCTTGGTCCAATCGGTCTCTATGACCCCTTCCTTTGCTTCAGTGCCTCATCCTCCTCAACAAGACTCTACTCATGTTGCGAAATCATATGGTGAGGGGGGAAAACCCAAAAATAAGGAACCTAAGGACAAGGCCTCCAAAAAAAATCCTGCTCCTATTAAGCCTTCAAAGCAGTCACTTCAGTGCACTTTGTGTGATGTTTTTGGGCATGCTACCCATAATTGTCCTTATGTTCCTCCTCTCAAACCTATATTCAACGAGACGTTTCCTAAATTCGATATCTTGAAGGTTCATTTTACCTTACTCGATTCAGCTAAGAAACTAAAATCCTTGCGCGCGAATCACCCTTCTACTTTGTGTGATGTTTATGGCCTCTATTCTCACCTTTTTCCCCATATCGATGCTTTTCATGACACCCTTGAGGTTGTTCGCCGAATCGAGGCCGATCGTAGTGGATCATGTACTCCTCTACTCGCGAGTTTTGCTTCAACAGAACCGGAGGATATTTATGCACCCATTGTGATACCTCCCCCCGATGTCAAGATGATGGAACCTTGGCCACTATCCTCTATCTGCCATCATCCATGAGATCCATGGTGGAAGAGCCCTCTGGGTCATCCCCTTCCTTTTCGACTGAGCATCCTTCAGTGATCACCTTGGGCTCAACTCAGTAGATGTTTCATCTACTGACTCTTCTTCTACCCTCCGCAGTGATGCGTTTGTGAACCATATCTCTCGTGATGATGCATCAGGTAGCCCTGCCATGTCATGTGTTCTTCCTCCCGCCAGTCCTCCCATATTTCATTTTGATGAAGACATTATGGAAGCAATGACCACTGCTAATTTTCCTTTGGATGATATGCACCATCATGCGTACTTCCTTCCACAGCAGACCCATAACCAATATGTTGTGGATTCCAAATACTTCATCCATAGTGATGTCTTTGATATATTCCCCTTTACATCGAGCCCATGAATTCGATCAACATACACCTTGTGGTCATTACATTGACACCCAATGCTTGGGCAAGGGGGGATACCTTCTAGAGGATTTTCAAGGCCAACTCCTTCTTAACCCTCACAATGCACTCTACCTTAAGAGATATTACCCATAGCATCTCCCATCGAGATGTTTGTTTTATTTCTATCATGCATTTAGGTAGCTTTCATTACTCATCATCTCATTTTTTGTCTTGTGGCACCTTTCAGATGGATCCATCATCCACATTGTATATCGCCTATGTCGATGGTGCAAGTCGCTTCTCCTAGAATCTAGCCTCGATAGCCTGGGCCATTTTTATCCCCATGCATTCGTTAGTCCTTTCCAACGACGTATGAATTGGATATACCACTAATAATCAGGTCAAATATGATGCAGTGATAGGTTTGTTAATTGATGCCCTTTATCATCGCATCCTTCATCTTCATGTTTGTTTATATTCCTTGTTACTTGTCATGCAATTGAATGGTGTTTATCGTGTGAATAACCATGTCCTTTTTAGAAGATATTTACGAGTGAATTTCTTAGTGCATGAATTTTAAACCATTACATTCAGTCATGTACTTAGAGCCCATAATCACCATGTAGATAGCATTCCAAAAAATATTCTAGATTTTCACTTATCACATGTATTATGGTGAACCATATACTCGTCATATATAAAAATATGCATATCCATAATATGTGTCCACAAAATCATAAATGTTTTGGATTCCTCTACTGTAATACATCCGACATGCCCATAACATGTTACAAAATCAAAACTGGGGGAACCACATGCCCCTACATATAATCACTATCTAGAGGGTCCTGAGCTAATGGCTTGGCTCCTGTAGCCCGCAAATCCCTCATAGCCTGACCAGCCATTGCCATGCGTTGCATGACCCCTCGCCACTCAAAGGGTAGCCTGATACATCCCTCAATGTACTGGTCCTCAAGATCGTGCCATCCGCACTCAAGGACACCAGTCATCATCAACTCGCACCTATGGTGACTATCCTCTAGGAGGGCCTGATAGTTAGGTCCCTGTTCATCTCTCTCTCTACTAGACTCTACAGCCCCTGGTGTTGCGGGTCGTCCCGTATACCCTGCCGGCTAAACCGGTGCTATATCTACATACAAAAAGTAATGAATCAGTACCACATACATATTCTAAAAACTTTAAATGCACCATGAAATATAACAACTTTCATTTACCATCTTGTCCACATGCTCAACCCAGAGAAAGTGGCAAGTCAGGGTCACCTTGAAAGTTCATACAACTTTATAAATAGTCATCTATATACAGGGCATTTGGTACCAATGTTTGAAGAACTCGAGCTAGAACACTTGTCCGACTCCCCTACCTCCTCCTCTCCATAGTTTCTACCCCCAGTGGCGCATCTTGGGCTCTCATGGGCCCCCATCTTGGATCTATACATGAGGTCTAAGTATGGGGATATTCTTGAAGAAGAAAGAGCACAACACTGTACTGAAAGCACAGTCATGGTTCATCTCTCACTTACATAGCAACATTTTTCATTTCACCAACGACAGCATCATCTGGGCCCACCCATAGCAGGTCCCACTCAGTACACTCTCAACTAACATCATCTGCCCTCCAGTGATGTGGTGGAATGCCCAGTTACCTAAGATCTAAAGCAATTCTCTAGTGACAGCCTATGTTTCTAGTATCACTACATCACCGATCGGTATGGTTGTTCCCTTAGCACGAGCATCTGGTCTGTAGTGGCGTTCCACAAACTTTGATATGTTCAGCTCTCATAGTAACACTGGATGTATATCTCCCACCACCCCGAGTGGTGGCAGTCCAGTCAAGAAATAGATGTCCTGTATGGTCAACTCGATCTAGTGCCCATGCACTACAAAGGCCTCCTGGTTTGGATCCACGTAGCTGACTATCCTGGACAGAAAAAGGTTCCCCCGCCCTCATTAGTGTGTTATCAATCAACTTGAAAACCCCGTACCTCACTAGTGTGCCTCAGACAACCTGATCCCCCCATATCTTAAAACGAAGTGCATCCAAATCTCTCTCTCTCTCCAATTGATCTTTAACTCTACCATACTTGCACGAACCTAGCATTTTTTTCAGTTCAGAGAAAGAAAAACTGCATCAAAATCATCCATCCCTAGTTCCTAGCCAAAAAATAGGTCAAACCCCACCTTTCTGACCAACCCACAATTTCCCAGTCCTGTACCAGCAAGCTCACAGTTTTCCCCTCTAAAATTTGTGAGCCAAATCATAGAATAGGGCCCAGAAAGTGCGAGCCAGACATGAGGAAGGGCAGGGTGTTTTTCCTGGACTCTAGGCACCAAATCTGAAAATCTAATCCGATGAAAATTAAGAGTAAGGTTAGGCCACATATCTAAAACTCATGAATCTCTATTCCAATGGTCATATTTTCAGCTACAAACACCGCAAGATTTAGGGCCTTCTACTCCTCTCCAAATTCACCACAGATCCACTAGCAAATGAACCAAATTGGATGGAAATCACCCTATTAAAAGAAAAAACATAATTTTTCTTTTGCCAATTGTGACCAAACTGTAACTAGGTTTGGTGAACCATCAGCACCGTTGGCAAGCTCTCATCGAGCTCTAAAATGGGTATCCTTTTGTTTTGGGTTATTTGATACTTCACCCAATAGCCATTTTTCCAAGAAGGGTCACTACACTGCCTCTCAAAATCGGATTTCTTCACCTATGCTACTTGTACTTGGGGTGCCACTTTTCCTTCATACTTTTCAACACGTGTGTTGATTTTCTTCATGAGTAACCATCTTTTTCTTATGCTTTTATGGTCCCGACCAGACCTCTTCTATGTGGCAGCATCATCCAGTCGCCCTTGATCAGAGCATCCGAGTTGAGTCACCATCGCATTCATGGAGTCTATCCCGAGTCCCTTTGCCTCATGTTATAATATTCCATCCATTTGTGCCTTTTACCTCTCTTGTGTCACCCATTTAGGCCTCTAGTCATATTGTCCCCCATCCCCTCCGGAGTCGAGTCAGTCATTGTTAGGTGATCCATGCCTTTATGCTCTGACAAGGGAAGTTGTTCGTCCGCTACTCAATATCCCATATTCCATCATCAACCCTGGTTTCAGTCCATCAGTCACTCTACTATGATCTCCCATGCCTTAGTTGAGGATTCCTTATTGTCTCACCTATGGCGGACCTCCTTCTGTCGACATCAGCACATTCATTCCAGAAGACAAGTCTAGAGGGCGGTGTACCTTGGTTCCAGCTTCCATTCTTGTTCAATGACTCGGATCAAGAAAAGGGACTCCCCAATTCCCTTTGACTTGATTTTTTTCTCATCCACTCAGCTTCAGCATGATCGAGATTCGTATACTTGATAGTTCTATGATCTACCATATTGCACCAGTGATTCCCGGGTGTGTGTGAGATGTTTTAGACATCATGAGGGGGTGGCCCTTCATATAGCCCCCCACATACCCGGATGACCTCATTTTATGCTACAGCCTTAGATGTAGCTTTGTAGATTTGATGGGTTTTATTACATCTGCTTGCAGTGCCTATCGCATGCATGTATCACTCATATGATCCATTCATATTTTCAGATCCCTTTCATGTTTATCAGGTCTTCTTTGGTTGTTATTATATCTCATGTACTCGGATATTATTGTATTTAGTCCTCGTTGTTTTCCTAGGCGCAGTATATATGTGGGATCCATTATATATTTTTCTGGCCCATTTTATGCCATCATATCATGTAATTTATAGTTCAATCTTATTTTATTGGGTGCACCATTATTTTTTGTAGTTTTTCATCTCGACAGGCATAGGTATGCCTCCCCTGCCTCACTGAGAATAGGTACCCACACATTAAAGGAGACTTATATCATTTGTATGTCTCACCCCCTCAGGTTATTGACCTCTCTCACTTCACTTTGTCTATGTATCTCTCTCTCTCCCTCTGACTACCCTTCGGTGTCTAGTGATTGTGTTCTTACAATATACTTCGGTCATATGATTAGCTCCTAATGCTCGCAAGTTGGGGGGAAATTTGTTACACCAATTTTTGGTCATCTAACCATTTAAAATTAGATGGATCGAAGTATACCATGTAAGACCAATTTTATCATAGTAAAATTGCTTTCACTATAATAAATAATTTAATAAACCATATTTTATTAAGTTATTTATGGTTCAAACACGAAACCCCATGAGGAATAATTAAATAAATCATTATTTATTTTATTTTCCTCTAGGAATAATTAATTAAGCCACTGTTAAAATAATATTCTTGTCATATTTAACCCAATTATGATAAATAATTAAATAAATCATTATTTTTCTTATTTCTCTCTAGTAATAATTAATTAAATCATTATCTAGTTATTATTCCTTGTTAAATTTGACCAAATCACCTAGAAATAATTAAACAAATCATTATTCGTTAAATTATTCCTTAACCCCATTCTTGAAATGATAAATAAATCATTTATTTGTTTATTATTACTAAAATAAAGGTATTTAACCAATTTAAATTCCTTTTCCCTCCAACAAAATGTAATAAAATTTTCCAAGCAATTAGATCTAGATCTTGGTTAATAATATTTTATTGTTTGCCATTATCGAGGATAACTCAATATTTTGTTATAAATAGGAGGTTTTTCCATTCATTATTCACTTTGATTGTCGCACTTGAACACTCTCATTACTACTACCATTTTCTTACTTCTTGAGCTCCCATATAGTTCAACACATCTTGGGTTTTCCACACCATTGAGAGAGAGAAAATTTTGGATCTGAAGCGTTGAGGAAAACCAGGAACCCATTCCATTGAGGGGGACTGGTAACATCATTCTTTGTTCCCTTCCTAGGTGTTAATACATATAAATTCTTTATATATATATATATAATCTTTTCCATTGGATATTTGGAGAAACTCTTATTTCTTTTTACTGTTTAACTGCTTTTACTACATAGATATAGGTTTTTTCTACATTTGTTTTTATTGTCTATTGTAGATCTAGGGAAGTTAAGTAGCCATGTTTGTTTTTAGGGTTGTTTGTCACAAACAGCTAAAGTGATCTATTTTCGTACACTTGCGTTAAGAATTTATGCTAACACCCGTTGTAGTTCATTGTCGACAGCGAGAGCCAAAAGAACCTCATTTCAGCAGAGGTCATGAAGTGGTTTGGCTTGCTGACCACAACACACCCACAACCATACAATATCATGTGGCTTCACCAAGGATAGGATCTTCGTGTCAGCGAGCATTTCCACCTTCCCTACAACATCAAGCACTTCACGGATGATGTATTATGTGACATTTCTCCTCTTGATGTTTATGATGTATTATTGGGCAAAACATACTTGTGGAAGTGACATGCTGTGTATGAGTCCCGGCCTCATGTTGTTATTGTTACTTTGGGAAATAAGTTGTACAAGATACCAGAGGTAGCACCGCCAACCACCACCTCTTTGGTTACTATAAAATAATGCAGAAAGCTCATTTCCAAAATTGGAAAAAAAAAATTCTTGATAATCTGCCCTCGAGGCAAGAAGAAGATTGTGGCCACAACCTCCAGAAAAAGCTCCTCCATACGACAACAACAGATGGACAAGGTTGTGGAGGATTATGGGGACATCTTCACCTCACCCGCAGGGGTGCCACTACACTATCAAGTCAAGCACCCCATCGACCTAACCCCAGGTGCGTCGTTACCCAATGGACGAATCTATCGACACTTTGTTTTGGAGAACGATGAAATCAAGAGGCAGATTCAGGAGCTGCTGCAGAAATGTCACATCCGTCCAAGTTCATCTCCCTGTTGGGAGCCCGATCATGTTGGTGCAGAAGAAGGATGGGACTTGGATACTTTGTGACTATGAGGTGTTGAAAAAGATCACTATTTGGAATAGGTACCTGATCCCAAGAATTGATGACCTTATGGACCAACGCAAGGGGGAAAATTATTTCAGCAAGATCGACCTTAAGTTCGTATATCACCAAGTACCAATTGAACCCTCTGATGTATGAAAGAATCACTTGAAAGCCAAGGAGGACCTTTTCAAATGGTTGGTCATGCATTTCAGGTTGATGAATGCTCCCGCAACCTTCATGAGGTTGTTAGACGACATGTTGCAGCCATTCACTAACTCATTTGTAGTAGTGCATTTGGATGGCATCCTGATCTTCAGCCAAACTTAGGAGATCACCTCCACCACATCTGATGGGTCCTCCAAACACTACGGCAACACAAATTTTGTGCCAATTTGGAGAAGTGTACTTTTGGCATGACCCAGGTTCAATATCAAAGATAAATTATTGATGAGCGGGGGGTGCATGTGGATCCAGCCAAGACCTAAGACATTCGGGATTGGCCAGCCCCAAACACTCTAAGAGAGCTTTGTAACTTTCTGGGTCTTGCCAATTTCTACCGCATGTTCGTGTTGGGATTCTCTCATATCACTTGGCCCTTGAACCAAGTTACCAAGGGAGGAGGAAAACAAAAATTATTTTGGTATAAATCTGAACAAAGAGTGTTTGTAGAGTTGAAACACCACCTCTTCTCTACCCCAGTACTCACATTACCAAACTTGGAACAAACATTTGAGATTGAGACAGATGCCTCAGATTATGCTATTGGGGCAGTTCTTAGTCAACAGGGGAATCTAGTAGCATATCACAGTGAGACATTGTCTACCACAGTCCAGAACTATCCCACTTATGATAGAGATATGTATTCCATTGTGTAGGCTTGCCAACAATGGAAGCATTACATTTTGGGGAAGGAAAAAATCATCCACATAAACCACTGACCCCTGTAGTTCATACAGACACAAGGGAAGTTCCAAAACGATCGCCATCAGAAGTGGTCCATATATCTACAATAGTTTCATTTGAACGCCAAGTACAAGAAGGGAAAAACAAATAATTTTGTAGACTGCCTCGACCAATAGCCAATCATGGTGCTAACCACCACGCTCAACTCTTATGGGCATGAGACTTATGATTGGCCGCTTCTCTACAATAGCGATCCATAATTTAGCCACACATGCAAGATGCTCTTGGAGGGTAAGAAATTTCCAAATTTTCACCTCCAGGATGCACTGTTATGTCACATGGGACACCTTTTTGTTCCTTCAAGTGAGTGTGTCAAGATGATTTGGGAAGTGCAAAATAGTCTGGTCGCTAGGCATTTCAAGGTCGAGAAAAAAGTGGCAATACTGTAGAAGTATTTATATTGGTTGAACCTTCGACAAGATATCAAGAAGTAAATCAGGTCCTACAGTACCAGCACCATTTCCAAACCGACCATCAAGAATCAAGGCCTCTATACTTCACTGCCTACCCCTAGTCAACCTTGGGAATCCATATCCATGGATTAAATGTCGGACCTTCCTTCTACTAAGCATGGAAACAACTATGTTTTTGTGCTCGTTGACAAATTCTCAAAGATGGTAATTATGACGGTCTACAAGAATAATATCAGAGCATAAGCCACTACTAAACTCCTCTTTGAACGAGTGTGGGTAAATTTTGGATCCCACAATGTATCATCTCAGATCGAGATAGAAGGTTACTCGATACATTCTAGTCCAGCCTCTAGTCGATGTTGGACACCAAGCTCACCAAGTCCACATTTTTCCATCCCCAAACTGATGGTCAGACAGAGGTCATCAACAAGATGATAGTACACATTCTATGCATGTACAACTCAAAGAATCCACAAACATGGGATGAGATCCTCCCCTATTTGCAGCATATCTATAACTGGGCTCTCCACATCTCAACTAGACACATCCCATTTCAGGTGGGCTTGGGATTCCAGCCTTTTTGTACCATTGACTTAACCATGCCATTTGTGGCCACTCAGATAGATTCAACTTGTGTCCAGTCTGAAGCTAACAAGGCAAACAACTTCATTGAGCACATTCAACACATCCACCAACAGGTTCATGACATATTGGACACATCCATTTCTAAGTACAAGCAACGACATGATCAACATCAGGTGCCACACAAGTTTCAGGTGGGCGAGAAAGTGTGACTACATTTGTAGAAGGAGCGCCTCACTAGACCCCACCGCAAGCTTCGCCCACTCCGATTTGGGCCATACACCATCACCAATTAAGTAGAGGACAATTACTTTGAGCTCAGTATTCCACCATTCCTTCATCTGCATCTAGTGCTCAATGTGGACCAGCTTTGGCCCTACTTTCCACCTCTATTGGACACATCCAACATGATATAACAACTCACACTAATAGAGTTAAACCCATACTGAATGGAACAAGCCACCAATGATGAAATCATGGATACATAGATCAAAAACACCTGACAACAAAGGATCCAGCTATATCGAGTTGTCTAAGCAAGCCAACTCCTTCACCAAGGTAAGTGGCTCACCAAAAACCAAGTTTAGCAGAAGTTTCCTCATCTCATGGAGGAACTCAATGCGATGGGGACCATTTCTTCCTAAGGGGGGAGGAATGATCCAGCTAGATATTTGTGGCCACCCGCTTATTCCAATTTGACTCTCACCAGTGTTTTTTCAGTTTTTCAGTTTCCTTAATTATAACATCGTTTACTATTTTTAGCATTTTTTTGGGTCCTGAACTTCCAGAGCAATTTTGAGACCCTAAACGATGTTTTTTGGGAAAATTATTAGTCCTCAAATATATATTTCTAACGATTTATTGTGTGCATCAAACGAATATCATATGCCAAAGTTACATCCCCGGGAAGTTGATGTACCAATTTACCCAAACAAGGCTCATAGTTTTGGCACTTCATCTTCTAGGGTTAGGTTCTTGGCTGTTTATGGTTTTCCATTGTTTCTCAATAATAAATAGGCCTTTGAGCCTCATTGTAACATAGTTCAGTGGCCTGTAGCCACCACATCTCTTGTTAGAGATAATCTCAGCACCCTAGATAGTTTATTTCGATTATGTTTGTAAGCATATTTTAGTTATGTGATATTAATGAAATAAAGTCTTATTTATGCTGCGCCTCTATGTTTATGTGTATTTCTATATTTTATTGCATTCCTGCATAATTCTATATCACATTAGAAACAAAAAAGAAAAAGGAATTGAAATAGGAAACAATATGTTGGTAAATCACTTTAGGAGTAAGGCCATTGAGGGACACTGCTACCCAATAGTGTCTATTGATTTCCATGAGCATGCTAGGACAGGTATGATGATTTTGAGGTATGGATATGCCTTGGTTTTTAACCTTCCGATGCGAGGAAACCTTTCCAAGGAATGGACTTCACGGGATGGGGGTGTTAGTGGAACTTGGAAGGTGTGTGACTGCACGGAAGGAGGTGGTCAGATTCTCGAGGCACTATGTAACAGATAAGGGAAGGTCGAGGATGGATTTTTTTTTGTCATTGGTATTTCCATATGGAATCAAATGCACATTAGTAGTGTGCGTTAGAACAATGAGTCAATAACTATTCACTGAGGACACAGTAACGCAAGATTGTAGTGTTGGACATTGGATGTAGACTTTAACTATGATAGTGGATTATGGACTTCTTGGGAATGAAGTGAATCCTAGTACTACTTTGAGGGTGGATGTGAAGGATTCTGGATTCCCTTCATGTTGATACAAGCATCATATCCTTCTATTTCTTGGTTGATAGAATGTGTATATGTACATACTATTGTAAATACTTGAATGAGTTGTGTTATAAAGCTCCAGAGCACAGTATGATTGTCATGATGATATTTTCTTTGGAGTAGGTTATTCAACTCAAATACTGCAATGAGATGTGTTATAAAGCTCCATAGGAAGTATATTCTATTTTCAACGCTTTTTTGTTTTGTAGGTGTCATTGAACATCGAGGACAGTGTTCCCCCAAGGGGTAGGGTTCTGTAATAGCCCTGGTGAAAATTCCATGTAATAAAAGTTAAAAATAATAATCATGATTTTTCGAGCAATTATTCCAAGCTTAATGATGGGAAAAACATCATAGTGGGTGTTCATTTCGGTTATTATGGCTAAAGGAAAATTGAAAAGGCAATGAAAAAGTATTTGGAAAGGCATGAGGCATTAATTGGCATTTTATTTATGAAAATAATGGAAAATAGGAGAAAATGGAGGTGAACATCCCAGGTTGCATGTGAGGAGAAAAATGAAGGAAAATAATGGAAATTGAAGAAAATTGAGGCCTCATTGATAAAAATGCTTCTGAGGATCAGTTGGAAAGCTTTTTCTCAAACCCTTTTTCAATTCAGTTTTGGATATCTCTCATTATTCTCTCTCTCTTTATCTCACTCTTCGAAACTAATAGTTTCTTGGAGAATTTTGGCATTGCACTAAGAAACGCAAGAAAGTAAGAAGAATGAGGAAGCATGAAAGGAGGAGCAGGAATCAAGCAGCTACATCAAGATTCTTGGTAGGTATCTATTTGCATGTGTGTTTTCCTTGCAAGGTCTGGCATGCATGGTCTTTCATGTGGTTCTTTCTGTCATGGCATGGGCTTCTCCAGGTGTGAATGTTTTTTAGTCTAGCCTTTCCATTTTCATTTTAGCTTTGATGAGATGGGTTTCTTATACTTTTGTTGAGATAGATTTCCAAATGGATTTGAAGCTGAGTGGGGTGGATCTTCGAAAGGAAAAAAACATAGCCTAGTGGTCCCTGACCCAGATTGTGGATCACAGTAAATTCACTGGCCTAGTAACCCTTGAGCTAGACTGTGGGTTGTGTTAAAGCCAAATTGTGTGCCTTGGTGGGCCTAGGAATCCTTGCCAGTGAATGGAAAGATATACAGTAAATCCAAGAGGTGGATTTCTCTCTGTTGGGCCTAGTAGTCCGAGGATGGGATGTACGGTAAAGCTTGGAGGGTGGGCCTTGTTGTAGGGCCTAGTTATCACTACATCAGTTAGTGGATTACCGCAAAGCTTGAGAGACTAGGAGGCACTCAAATTCCTCACGGTGTAGGTAGAGAAATATGGTAGCATTCATGCTTGTTTGGTTATTTTTGGTTAGTTATGAGTCCCACATTCATTCTTCGAAATGGCACTAAGATGATTGGCTGAAGAGAGATTTTTCTCAGCCAATCTATGGTTGGGTTGAATGTGGAAATGCCATATCTGGTTGGTTTTTACATTCATTAATGAGAAGCTCATTCCTTTGGTATTTGGTGTATAGATGCATTGGTTTATATGTGGATTTTATTGTTGTTGTATCCATGATATTTCTATTTTTATTAGGTTGGTTATAGGCATGTATTTGGACAGTATTGATGTATGGATCTCTCCATGCTCCTATTTTTAAATGAATGCACGGTGTATCTATGGTCAAATATATTGTATTTCATTAAATGATTTAAGGTAACAATTCTTCTTAGTGATTCTCAGGTAAGTACGAGACCCCTATGCTCATATGTGTTGTTTACACCTGTTGTTTCAATGTTTGCGACATGTTTGAAAAAATTCTTGTCATGGCTAGGAGGGGTCCATATGAGTTCTTATTGTTGTGATTTCTTTTATATCATTGTCCTATTTTTATTTATCATCTCTGAAATTTTCATGAAGTTTTGGCCAGAGCAATGAGTTATAGGCCTGAAGAGGTGGCTGAAATATCGGGGACGTTAGCATGGAACTAAGAAATTGAGTCCCTAGACGTTCTCATGAAGAGTTATTCTTGCATCTATAGCCTGTTGGACACTGACTTGCAATCATGTTCCTGTGTCTATGGCTCAAATAGGTCAAAATGCCTGTGTGACCCAGGGAAAAGAGACATGAATGGTTCGGTTACCTCCTAGGGGTGTTTTTGTTGTTGTACAATGTCTGTATGTTGTGTTTATGTCGATTCCACTTCCTTAAGGTCACCCAGGAGGTTGAATTAGCATATCATCATGTGCTTACCCTAGTTGGTTAGTTACTTTGGTCAATGTGGGAAGAGGGTCTTACAGGAATGATAAGGTAAATGGAGAGAGTAATGGCCGAAGTGTCCTCAGACACATAATTTTATTAATAGAAAAATAAATTACATGAGAAATTTTCAAGAGTTTACACCTGTACACTCCAACACACTTGCAATTAGGAAAATGAGCTATTTATAAGCGACATGTCCTAACCTATTTTATTTATGGACCATTTATTAAAATAACAAGTGTCCATTTACAATAAATATCCTTCTAACAAATCTACTAACTTTTTTCCTATATTAGAGCCTAAGCTATGACACTTTTCTAGAGTCATGTCTCTTCTAACAATATTCTATTTCTAAGCGTCTCCAATATTAATTTAAATATTATAATTT
The DNA here is from genome assembly GCA_034641835.2 of Pinus albicaulis. Lineage (NCBI taxonomy): Eukaryota > Viridiplantae > Streptophyta > Pinopsida > Pinales > Pinaceae > Pinus > Pinus albicaulis. The sequence goes on from CM076578.1 coordinate 330,336,620, forward strand.
AATAAATAATTTATCCTAGCTTTAAGCTATGATATTTGGATCATCTAACATTCCCTCCTATCATCCAAAGATAGATTACAACATATACCAAGTTCATCCCTGAACTTAGTAAATTTTATCCTGCTAAGAATTTTGGTGAAGATATCGGAGATATGATCTTCTGAAGGACAATAAATCGGCTTGATGACATGATTTACAATGAGTGATATGATATGATGATACTTGGTTTCCACATGCTTTGTCTTTGAAAGAAAAAATGGGTTCTTGACAAGCTTTATGGTTGACTGGTTGTCGATGAATAATGATGTACCTTCTACTTGAGGAATTCCCAAGTCCTATAAAACTTTGTGCAACCAAACAATATCACATGTTGCTTCCCAAGATGATATGTATTCGGCTTTTGTTGATGAAGTGGGCACTATAGCTTTCTTCTTGAAACTCCAAGATACTACAGCTGACCCCATCTTCATTAAATAACCTAAGGTTGATGCCCTATCATCAATACTTCCAGCAAAGTCGGCATCTAAAAATCCACCAAGTACAAAGTTTTTAGTCTTTTTTGTAAAGAAGAAAAAAATATTGTGTTCCTTGGATATAACAAAGAATTATTTTGGCTTCATTCCAGTGGTTGTCTCGTGGTTCCTGCATAAAGCATGAAATAATACTAAGGGCATAAGAAATATCCAATTGAGTGGTTGTCAGATAAATTAGGCTGCCAATCAAATGTCTATAAGTAGTGCTATCCATCATTGCCCCCCTTCAAATTTTGAAAGTTTCAAGTTTTATTCCATGGGGGTAAGAATGGGCTTGCAATCTTGCATTCCAAATTGCTGAAGAACTTCTACTACATACTTACTCTAAGAAATGAAAATGTGATGTGGACATTGTAATACTTCAACTCCAATATAGTAGTGAATTAGTCTCAAATATGTCATCTTAAATCCTGCATGTGACTCCTTTTTCACCTATGCAATATGATCATCATTGTTTCCAGTGATGATCAAATCATCTACATACATAAGAAGAATTACTAGATTTTTACCTTTTTGGCGTACATACAAGGTATCATCAGATTCACTTCGTTGAAAGAAAACTTTCTGAAGGTATCCGTCCATTTTGGCATACCAAGCTTGTGGAGCTTGTTTTAATCCATATAAAGCCTTTATGAGTTTGCAGACTTTATGTTCCTATTCTTCAATTTCAAATCCGAGTGGTTGCATCATATAAACTTCTTCCTGTAAATATCCATTGAGGAAAGCACTTTGTACATCCATCCGATGAATTTTCCATCCTTTCTGGGTTGTTAATGCAAGTGTTAATCGGATGTTGTTCCATTTAGTCGTAGGAGCAAACGTTTCCTCATAATAAATCCCTTCCTGCTGCGCAAAACCCTTAGCAACAAGCCTTTATTTGTACTTGTCAATGTCTCCATTTTTCTTTTACTTAATGCAATAAACCCATTTGCATCTGATGGGTTTAACATTTTGAGGACAATCAACAAGTTTCCAAGTGTTGTTGCCGAGAACTGCCTGATATTCATCAACAATAGCCTTTTTCCATTCTTTATGTTTTACTGCCTCTCTATAAGCAGGTTTGAGTAAAATCATTTGCTATCAAGGATAAATTTCCTTCACATCTATGGGACCCCCTTGTTCCTGTTTTATTCTACTCATTAGGCCTTACATCTTCCAAAAGTTGAACTACCCATTTTGGAAATTTATGTTCGCTAGTTTGAGATTCTGAAAAATCACCATCATTGTAAAGAGGGTTCATGTAAACAGATTTTATTTTATCAAACACATATTCTGGGGGTAGAGAGTCACTATCATAAGAATTGTTGTTGCTAGGAGATTTGGATGAGTTGCCAGAAGACCTAGATGGTGCCGGTGAAGAAGATGTAATCATATGCACACTGGTAGTGTTCGCTAGAACAATGAGTCAGTAACTATTCACCGAGGGTACGGTAGTGCAGGATTGTAGTGTTGGACATTGGTTGCAGAATTTAACTATGACAGTGGATTATGGACTTCCTGGGAAAGAAGTAAATTCTGGTGCTACTTTGAGGGTGGATGTGTGAGCCTCGAGATTCCCTTAATGCTAATATAGGCATCATATCCTTTTATTTTTTGGTTGAGAAAATGTGTATATGTGTATACTATTGTAAATACTTGAATGAGTTGTGTTATAAATCTCCAGTACATAGTATGATTGTCATGATAATTTTTTCTTTGGAGAAGTTTATTCAATGTAAATACTACAACAGGATTTGTTATAAAGTTCCATAGGAATTATATTCTATTTTCAACATTTCGTTGTTTTGTAGGTGTCATTAAACATCGAGGACAGTGTTCCCCCAAGGCGGAGGGTTTTGTAACAACCATGGTGAAAATTCCATTTAATAAAAGTTAAAAATAATAACCACGATTGTTGGAACACTTATTCCAAGCTAAATTTTGGGCAAAACATCCTAGTGGGTGTTCATTTTGGTTATTATGGCTAAAGGAAAATGGAAAATGAAATGACAAAGGATTTGGAAAGGCATAAGGCATTAATTGGCATTTTATTTATGAAAATAATGGAAAATAGGAGAAAATGGAGGTGAAAGGTCACAGGTTGCATTTGAGGAGAAAAATGAAGGAAAATAATGGAAATTGAAGAAAATAGAGGCTTCATTGATAAAAATTCTTCTAAGGATCAGTTGGAAAGCTTTTGGTCAAACCCTTTTTCATTTCATTTTTGGAGTTCTCTCATTATTCTCTCTCTCTATTTATCTCACTCTTTGAAACTAATAGTTTCTTGGAGCATTTTGGCATTGTACTAAGAAATGAAAGAAAGTAAGAAGAATGAGGAAGCACAAAAGGAGGAGTAGGAATCAAGAAATTACATCAAGATTCTAGGCAGATATCGATTTGAATGTGTGTTTTCCTTGCTAGGTCTGGAATGCATGGTATTTCATGTGGTTCTTTCTGTCAAGGCATGGTTTTTTACATGTGTGAAAATGTTTTTCAGCCTAGGCTTTCCATTTTCATATAACTTTGAAGAGATGGGTTTCTCATACTTTGGTTCAGCTGAATTTCCAAATGGATTTGAAGCTAAGTGGGGTGGATCTCCGAAATGAAAAACACATGGCCTAGTGGTCCCTGACCGAGACTGTGGATCACGGTAAATTAATTGGCTTAGTAACCCCTGAGCTAGACTGTGGGTTGCGATAAAGCCAAATTGTGTGCATTGGTGGGCCTAGGAATACTTTTTGGTGAATGGTAGGATATACGGTAAACCCAAGAGGTGTATTTCTCTTCGTTGGGACTAGTATTCCCAAGATGGGATGTACGGTAAAGCTTGGAGAGTGGGTCTCGGTGTAGGGCCAAATGATCCCTGGATCGGATTGTGGATTACGGTAAAGCCTGAGAGACTTGGAGGCACGCAAATTCATCACGGTGTAGGCGAAAAAATCCAGTAGCATTCATGCTTTTTTTGTTCTTTTTGGTTGTTTATGAGTCCCAAATTCATGCTTGGAATATGGCACGGAGGTGATTGGCTGAAGAGAGATTTTTCTCAGCCAATCTATGGTCGGGTTGAACGTGGAAATGACATATCCAGTTGGTTTTTACATTCATTAATGAGAAGCTCATTCCTTTGGTATTTTATGTATAAATGCGCTGGTTTATATTTGGATTTTATTTTTTTTGTATCCATGATATTTTTGTTGTTATTATGTTGGTTATAAGCATGTATTTTGACAGTATTGATGTATGGCTCTCTCCATGTTTCTATTTGTAAATGAATGCACGATGTATCTATGGTCAAATATATTGTATTTCATGAAATGATTTAAGGGAACAGTGCTTCTTAGTGATTCTCAAGTAAGTACGAGACCCCTATGCTCAAATATATTGTTTACACCTGTAGTTTCAATGTGTGTGACATGTTTGAAAAAATTCCTATCATGGCTAGGAGGGGTCCATATGAGTTCTTATTGATGGGATTTCTTTTGTATCATCTCTAAACTTCTCATGAAGTTCTAGCTAGAGCACTGGGTTCTGGGCCTGAAAAGGTGACTCAAATCCCTGGGATGCTAGCATGAAATTGAGGAATTAAGTCTCTGGACATTGTCATGAAGTATTATTCCTCCGTCTATAGCTTGTTGGACATTGGCTAGTAACCCTGTTCCTGCGTCTATGGCTCAAAGAGGTCAAAAGGTCAGTGTGACCTAGGGTTAAGAGGAATGAATGCTTGGGTTACCTCCTGGGGGTATCTTTGTTGTTGTAGAATGTTTTTATGTTGTGTTTCCGTCGATTCCACTTCCTTAAGGTCACCCAAGAGGTTGAATCTCATTATAGTAGCATATTTTCGTGTGCTTACCCTGGTTGGTTGGTTACTTCGGTAGATGTGGGAAGAGGGTGTTACAGGAATGATAAAGTAAATGGAGAGACTAATGGTAGAAGTTTCCTCAGACACATAATTTTATTAATAGTAAAAGATATTACATGAGAAATTTGCAAGAGTTTACAACCGTAGACTCCAAAACACTTGCAATCAGGAAAATGAGTTATTTATAAGCTACATGTCCTATCCTATTTTATTTACGGACCACTTATTAAAATAACAAGTGTCCATTTATATTAAATATCCTTCTAACAAATCTACTAACTGTTTTACTATATTACAGCCTAAGATACGACACTTTTCTAGAGCCATGTCTTTTCTAACAATATTCTATTTCTATGTGTCTCCAATATTGATATAAATATTATAATTTAATAAATATTTTATCCTAGCTTTAAACTATGATATTTGGATCATCTAAAATTCCCCCCTATGATCCAAATATACATTACAACATATACCAAGTTCATCCCTGAACTTAGTATATTTTATCCTGCCAAGAGTTTTGGTGAATATATCGGAGATTTGATCTTCTGAAGAACAATAAATCGTCTTGATGAAATCCTTTGCAATGAGTGATAAGATATGATGATACTTGGCTTCCACATTATTTTTCTTTGAAATAAAAACTAGGTTCTTGGCAACCTTTATGACTGACTGTTTGTCGATGAATAATGATGTAGCTTCTACTTGAGGAATTCCCAAGTCCTGTAAAACTCTGCGCAACCAAACAATCTCACATGTTGCTTCCCAAGCTGATATGTATTCGGCTTTTGTTGAAGAAGTTGCCACTGTAGCTTGCTTCTTGAAACTCCAAGATACTACAGCTAGCCCCATGTTCATTAAATAACCTAAGGTTCATGACCTATCATCAATACTACCAGCAAAGTCGGTATATGAAAATCCACCAAGTACAAGGTTTTTAGCCTTTTTGTAAAGAAGACCAAAATATTTTGCTCCTTGGATGTAATGAAGAACTATAGTGGCTACATTCCAGTGGTTGTCTCATGGTTCCTACATAAAGCGTGAAATAATATTGATGGTATAAGAAATATTTGGTCGAGTGGTTCTCAGATAAATTAGGCTACCAAACTGTCTATAAGCAGTGCTATCCACCATTTCCCCCCTTCAAATTTCTAAAGTTTCAAGTTTTGTTCAGGGGGGGTAAGAATAGGCTTGCAATATTGCATTCCAAATCACTAAATAACTTCTACTGCATACTTACTATGAGAAATTAAAATGCGATATGGACGTTGGAATACTTAAACTCCAAGATAGTAGTGAACTAGTCCCAAATATGTCATCGTAAATCTTGTATGTAACTCCTTTTTCACCTATGAAATATGAACATCATTGTTTCTAGTGATAATAAAATCATCTATATACATAACAAGCATTACCAGATTTTTACCTTGTTGGGGTAAACACAAGGTATCATCAGATTCACTTCGTTGAAAGCCAACCTTTTGAAGGTATTTGTCCATTTTGGCATACCAATCTCTTGGAACTTGTTTTAATCCTTATAAGGCCTTTATCAGTTTGTAGACTTTATGTTCATTTCCTTCAATTTAAAAACCCGGTGGTTATCTCATATACACTTTTTCATATAAATATTCATTGAGGAAAGTAATTTTTACATCCATCTGATGAACTTTCCATCTTTTTTTGGTTTCTAATGCAAGTGTTAATCAGATGGTGTTCCATTTAGTCATAGGGGAAAAAAATTTCTCATAATCTATCCCTTCCTACTGCACAAAACCATTAGCAACAAGTCTTGCTTTGTACTTGTCGGTGTCTCCATTTTTCTTGTACTAAATGCGATAAACCCATTTGCATCCAATGGGTTTAACATTTTGAGGACAATCAACAAGTTTCCAAGTGTTGTTGTCGAGAACTGCCTGATATTCATCAACCATACCTTGTTGCCATTATTTATGTTTTACTACCTCTCTATAAGTAGAGGGTTCAGTATAATCATTTTCTATCAAGGAAAATTTTCCTTCACTTCTATGTGACCCCCTTGTTCTTGTTTTATTCTGCTCATTAGGCCTTACATCTTCCAAAAGTTGAACTTCCCATTTTTGCAATTGATGTTCACTGGTTTGAGATTCTGAAAAATCACCATCATTGTAAAGAGGGTTGATGTAAAAATATGTTCTTTGATCAACCACAGATTTTGGGGGCAGAGAGTCACTATCAGAAGTATTGTTGTTGCTAGGAGATTCAGATGAGCTGTCTGAAGACCCATACGGTGCTAGTGAAGTAGATGGAATTAGATGCACATTGGGAGTGTGCGCTAGAACAATGAGCTAGTAACTCTTCACTAAGGGCATGGTAGTGCGGGATTGTAGTGTTGGACATTATATGCAAACTCTAACTATGATAGTGGATTACGAACATCCTGGGAAAGAAGTGAATCCTAGTACTACTTTGAGGGTGGATGTGTGAGCCTCTGGATTCCCTTGATGTTGATACATGCATCATATCCTTTTATTTGTTGGTTTATAAAATGTGTATATGTGTATACTATTGTAAATACTTGAATGAGTTGTGTTATAAAGCTCCAGTACACAGTATGATTGTCATGATGATTTTTTATTTGGAACATGTTATTCAATTTAAATACTGCAACAAGATGTGTAATAAATCTCCATAGGAAGTATATCCTATTTTCAATGGTTTTTTGTTTTGTAGGTGTCATTGAACATCGAGGACAATGTTCCCCCAAGGGGGGGTTCTATAACAGCCTTGGTGAAAATTCCATGTAATAAAAGTTAAAATTAATAACCACAATTGTTGGAACACGTGTTCCAAGATTAAAGTTGGGAAAAACATCCTAGTGGGTGTTCATTTTGGTTATTATGGCCAAAGGAAAATCGAAAATGCATTGACAAAGGATTTGGAAAGGAATTAGGCATTAATTGGCATTTTATTTATGAAAATAATGGAAAATAGGAGAAGATGGAGGTGAAAAGTCATAGGTTGCATGTGAGGATAAAAATGAAGGAAAATAATGGAAATTGAACAAAACAGAGGCCTCATTGATAAAAATGCTTCTAAGGATCAGTTGGAAAGATTTTTCTCAAACCCTTTTTCAGTTCAGTTTTGGAGCTCTCTCATTATTCTCTCTCTCTCTTTATCTCACTCTTCAAAACTAATAGTTTCTTGGAGTATTTTTTGCATTGTACTAAGAAACACAAGAAAGTAATAAGAATGAGGAAGCACGAAAGGAGGAGCAAGAATCAAGAAGCTACATCAAGATTCTTGGCAGGTATTGATTTACATGTGTGTTTTCCTTTCTAGGTCTGGGATGCATGTTATTTCATGTGCTTCTTTCTGTCATGGCACGGGATTTTCCAGGTGTGGCAATGTTTTTCAGCCTAGCCTTTTCATTTTCATATAGCTTTGATGAGATGGGTTTCTCATACATCGGTTGAGCTGGATTGCCAAATGGATTTGAACCTGAGTGGGGTGGATCTTCGAAATGAAAAATACATGGCCTAGTGGTCCCTAACCCAGTCTGTGGATCACGGTAAAGTCACTGGCCTAGTAACCCCTGAGCTAGACAATCGGTTGCGGTAAAGCCAAATTGTGTGCCTTGGTGGGCCTAGGAATCCTTGCCAGTGAATGGCAGGATATACGATAAATCCAAGAGGTGGATTTCTATCCATTGGGCCTATTAGTCCCGGGATGGGATGTACGGTAAAGCTTGGAGAGTGGGTCTCCATGTAGGGTCTAGTGATCCCTAGATCAGACTGTGGATTACGGTAAAGCCTGAGAGACTAGGAGGCACTCAAATTCCTCATGGTGTAGGCGGAGAAATCTAGTAGCATTCATGTTTTTTTGGTTCTTTTTCGATGGTTATGAGCCCCACATTCATGCTTTGAATATGGCACGGAGGTGATTGGTTGAAGAGAGATTTTTCTCAGCCAATCTATGGTCATGTGGAATGTGGAAATGCCATATCCGGTTGGTTTTTACATTCATTAATGAGAATCTCATTCCTTTGGTATTTGATGTATAAATTCACTGGTTTATATGCGGATTTTATTGTTGTTGTATCCATGATATTTTTTTTGTTATTATGTTGGTTATAACCATGTATTTTGATAGTATTGATGTATGGCTCTCTCTATTTGTAAATTAATACACGATGTATCTATGGTCAAATATATTGTATTGCATCAAATGATTTAAGGGAACAATGCTCCTTAGCGATTCTGAAGTAAGTACGAGTCCCCTATGCTCAGATCTGTTGTTTACACTTGTTGTTTCAATGTTTGTGACATGTTTGACAAAATTCCTGTCATGGCTAGGAGGGGTCCATATGAGTTCTTATTATGTGATTTCTTTTGTATCATTGTCTTGTTGTTATTTATCATCTCTGAACTTTTCATGAAGTTTTGGCCAAAGAACTGGTATCTGGGCCTCAAAAGGTGGCTCAAATCTTGGGGACGCTAGCATAGAACTAAGGAATTGAGTCCCTGGACGTTGTCATGAAGTGTTATTCCTACGTCTATAGCCTCTTAGACGTTGGCTTGCAACAAACCTGTTCCTGCGTCTATGGCTCAAAGAGTTCAAAAGTTTAGTGTGACCCAGGGGTAAGAGGCATGACTGGTTGGGTTACCTCCTAGGAGTGTTTTTGTTGTTGTACAATGTATGTATGTTGTTTTTCTGTCGATTCCACTTCCTTAAGGTCACCCACGAGGTTGAATCTCATTATACTAGCATATCGTCGCATGCTTACCCTGGTTGTTATGTTACTTTGGTAGATGTGTGAAGAGGGTGATAGAGGAATGATAAGGTAAATGTAGAGAGTAATGGCAGAAGTGTCCTCAAACACATAATTTTATTAATAGGAAAATAAATTACATGAGAAAATTTCAAAAGCTTACACCTGTCGACTCCAACACACTTGCAATTAGGAAAATGAGTTATTTATAAGCTACATGTCCTAACCTATTTTAGTTATGGACCACTTATTAAAATAACAAGTGTCCATTTACGATAAATATCCTCCTAACAAATCTACTAAATTTTTTCCTATATTAGAGCCTAAGATACGACACTTTTCTAGAGTCATATATTTTGTAACAATATTATATTTCTAAGTGTCTCCAATATTAATATAAATATTGTAATTTAATAAATATTTTATCCTAGATTTAAACTATGATATTTGGATCATCTAAAATTCCCCCTATGATCCAAAGATACATTACAACATATACCAATTTCATCCCTGAACTTAGTAAATTATATCTTGCCAAGAGGTTTGGTGATGATATCGAAGATCTTATCTTCTAAAGGACAATAAATCAACTTGATTACATCATTTGAAATGAGTGATGTGATATGATGATACTTGGTGTCCACATGCTTTGTCTTTGAAATAAAAACTGGGTTCTTGGAAAGCTTGATGGCTGACTAGTTGTCGATGAATAACGATGTAGCTTCTGCTTGAGGAATTCCCAAGTCCTGTAACACTCTGCACAACCAAAAAATCTCACATGTTGCTTCCCAAGCTTAGATGTATTTGGCTTCTATTTAAGAAATGGCCACGATAGCTTGCTTCTTGAAACTCCAAGATACTGCAGCTGACCCCATCTTCATTAAATAACCTTAGGTTTATGCCATCATCAATACTGCGAGCAAAGTCGGCATCTAAAAATCCAACAAGTACAAATTTTTTCGTCTTTTTGTAAAGAAGACCAAAATGTTTTGTTCCTTGGATATAACGAAGAACTCTTTTGGCTACATTCTATTGGCTATCTTGTGGTTCCTGTATCAAGCGTAAAATAATACTGACTGCATAAGAAATATTTGGTCGAGTGATTTTCAAATAAATTAGGTTGCCAATCAATTGTCTATAAGTAGTGCTATCCACCATTCCCCCCCCCCCCCCCCCACCCCTTCAAATTTTGAAAGTTTCAAGTTTTGTTCCATGGGGGTAAGAACAAGCTTGCAATCTTACATTCCAAATTGTTGAAGAACTTTTGTTGCTTACTTACTCTAAGAAATGAAAATGTGACATGGACATTGGAATACTTCAACTCCAAGATAGTAGTGAAATAGTCCCAAATATGTCATCTTAAATCTTCCATGTAACTCCTTTTTCACCTATGCAATATGATCATCATTGTTTCTAGTGATGATCAAATCATCTATAGACATAACAAGAATTACCATATTTTTACCTTGTTGGCGTACATACAAGGTATCATTAGATTCACTTCGTTGAAAGCCAACTTTACGAAGGTATTCATCCATTATAGCATACCAAGCTCGTGGAGCTTGTTTTAATCCATATAAAGCCTTTATAAGTTTGAAAACTTTATGCTCATGTACTTCAATTTCAAAACCTGTTGGTTGTGTCATATACACTTATTCCTATAAATATCCATTGAGGAAAGCACTTTTTACATCCATTTGATGAAATTTCAATCTTTTCTGGGCTACCAATGCAAATGGTAATCAGATGGTGTTCCATTTAGTCGTAGGAGAAAAAATTTCCTCATAATCAATCCCTTCTTGCTGCGTAAAACACTTAGCAACAAGTCTTTCTTTTTACTTGTCGATGTCTCCATTTTTCTTGTACTTAATTGGGTAAACCCATTTCCATACGATGGGTTTAACATTTTGAGGAAAATCAACAAGTTTCCAATGGTTTTTGTCGATAAATACATGATATTCGTCAACCATAACCTATTTCCATTCTTTATGTTTTACTGGCTCTCTATAAGTAGAGGGTTCAGTAAAATAATTTTCTATCAAGGTCAAATTTCCTTTACTTCTATGTGACACCCTTGTTTTGTTTTATTCTGCTCATTAGGCCTTACATCTTCCAAAAGTTGAACTGCCTGTTTTGGAAATTGATGTTCATTGGTTTTAGATTCTGAAAAATCACCATAATTGTAAAGAGGGTTGATGTAAACAGATGTTCATTGATCAACCATAGATTCTGGGGGCAGAGAATCACTGTCAAAATAACTGTTGATGCTAGGATATTTGGATGAGTTTCCAGAAGACCTAGACAGTGCTGGTGAAGTATATGGAATCAGATGCACATTGCGAGTGTGCGCTAGAAAAATGAGTCAGTGAGTGTTCATTGAGGGCATGGTAGTGCAGGATTGTGGTGTTGGACATTATATGCAGACTTTAACTATGATAGTGGATTACGAAATTCCTAGGAAGGAAGTGAATCCTGACACTACTTTGAGGGTGGATGTGTGAGCCTCTGGATTCCCTTGATGCTAATACATGCATCATATCCTTTTATTTGTTGGTTTATAAAATGTGTATATGTGTATACTATTGTAAATACTTGAATAAGTTGTTTTATAAATTTCCAATACACAGTATGATTTTCATGATGATTTTTTCTTTGGAGAAAATTATTCAATGGAATTAATGCAACAAGATGTGTTATAAAGCTCCATAAGAAGTATATTCTATTTTCAACGGTTTTTTGTTTTGTAGGTGTCATTGAACATCGAGGACAGTGTTACCCCACGGGGGAGGATTCTGTAACAACCCTGGTGAAAATTCCATGTAATAAAAGTTAAAAATAATAACCATGGTTGTTGGAACACTTATTCCAAGTTGAATGTTGGGAAAAACATCCTAGAGGATGTTCATATCGGTTATTATTGCTAAAGGAAAATGGAAAATTCAATGAAAAAGTATTTGGAAAGGCATGAGGCATTAATTGGCATATTATTTATGAAAATAATGGAAAATAGGAGAAAATGGTGGTGAAAGGTCACAGGTTGCATGTGAGGAGAAAAATGAAGTAAAATAATGGAAATTAAAGAAAACAGAGGCCTCATTGATAAAAATGCTTCTGAGGAGCAGCTGGAAAGATTTTGGTCAACCCTTTTCCAATTCAGTTTTGGAGCTCTCTCATTGTTATGTCTCTCTCTTCATCTAACTCTTCGAAACTAATAGTTTCTTGGAGAATTTTGGCATTGTACTAAGACACACAAGAAAGTAAGAAGAACGAGGAAGAACGAAAGGAGGAGCATGAATTAAGCAGCTACATCAAGATTCTTGGCAGGTATCGATTTGCATGTGTGTTTTTCTTGCTAGGTCTGGCATGCATGGTATTTCATGTGGTTCTTTCTGTCATGGCATGGTTTTTTCTAGGTGTAACAATGTTTTTCAGCCTAGCCTTTCCATTTTCATATAGCTTTGACGAGATGGGTTTCTCATACTTTGGTTGAGTTGGATTGCCAAATGTGATGCAGAAGCATTAGCTCGAAAAAATACTTTGTATTTTTATTAAACCTAGGGGTCTCATGTTTTTGAGAAAATATTAATTTTATGTAAATATTAATTAGATTTTTGAGTGATTAAATTATATTTTTAATTAATTATTGTGAGGATTTGTAAATGTTCCCAAATGATTTGGAGAACATGAGAGGAATTAGATTTTAGATATTTAAGAATTAATTATGAGCCTAAGTTAGATTTAGTTTCAAGATTTTAGGGATAAAAATCTAGATTATAGGGGTGTTGAGATATTTGAGGACTTTGTTGAGTGATTAAAGGGATGTGAACCAAAATTGGTTCAATTCAATTTGTATAAATTAATGTGCTTCAAAGGCAAAAATATAGAGTGATTAGAGGTGAGATTTGGACAGCAAAATTTGTAAGTATACGGACAGTTGAAAGGGCCATGGATTTTGAATATCTGGCCAAAGACAAGAATGTTGATGTAATTATTGGTATTAATGCAGAATATGATTTTCTGAAATTTATGCCATGATTGAGTTTTTTTTATTGAATCGATTTTGAAAAGAAATAATAATTATGTAAGACTGTGTGAATTGAACTATATGTTCAATATGTTGAGGAGGGGTTCGATTCCCTTTAATTTCCTGAGTTATTATGCTGAACGGTTAATCTCCGTGTGAAGAACCAACTCATTACTTGAAATTGTGACTGAGTTACACGCCTTGATAAAGCCTGTATGTTGAGGATTCTGGGTTTTATTTTTTGGAATTCATTTGATTTTGGTAAATCTGTGTGAAGAGGAAATCGAGAGATCGATCTAACTCTGGACGCAAAAGAAATCGCGCCAGAAAGGAGCATTGGATCCGTGAGCAAAGATCGAACCTTTTTATGCAAGCGTTGGATGGGTTCGATTGACATAATTTGAAGTCGATTATAGTATCATTATAATTGCAGATGGGTGCTCGGACCTTGAAATGGTGCGAGTGGTTTAACCCATTTGATGGGTCAAGTCTTAACGCAGAGGAAGTGTTTTAATTGCCAGAAATGATAATTAATGCAGAGGTCGAAATATCTATTTTCCGGAATGATGTTTTGAATCAATTAATGCAGAAGTGTTGTATTGAGTAGCAGATTCGACAGATGGTGATAAGTTGAAGGAGGAAGAGAGATCGATTTACATAAATCGATGTTGATTTTGTGTTAAAATCCCCACACAAGAAATCAAGGGTGGAATTATGTAATATACAGTAGTGAAACTGAACCAAACTTCGTGAAGTCTTGGTTGATGTCGATCCGGGTCAAACTCCAAACAAAAATGTGATGGAGTTTAAATGAACAGCGTGGAAAATTGAGAGCAAATTTGTGCAGTGATGGAGAAACGTTAAACGCAGAGCAAGAACGGAGAATAGAAGCCATCCAATGATCGTTGAAGAGAATGGTAAGTTAATGGGCCAAACACCTTGTTAATGTTGATGCGTGGTTGAAAGTTAAATATGTGTTAAAAATAGAAAAGGTGAATCAATCGACTGTGGAGTTTGTATTGAACACATATGGTTTAACATTGTTGTTTATCAATGAAATGCTACATTGAGTTTGTGGGATTGAACGCAAGCCGATTCAAACCTGAGCAATTTTGGTGCGTAGAGAGCGTTACAAAGACTGGGGTAATGGATCGAAGGATAAATCGATTTGCAGTGTTGAAGAGGCGGATTTGCAGAGGTGCGTAGTGAAGTTTTGAAGTGGGAAAGGAGCGCAACTCATTTAGAAGTAATACAAAACTAGCATTGGCGAAATCTAAATAAACGGTGAAGTGGAATTTCGGAAGGAGAAGCGAGCTTACAGAGATTAAGTTTTAATGCAGCCCGTAGCATGGTATAAATTACATTGTAAGTGATCAAATGGTTACAAGGTAAGAGAAATTGAAGTTTTTTGGATTGAAATGGATATGCATTGGCTCATTGCACTGATAATGTGGTCGGCATTTGATTTTTTCGAAGTCTGGTTTTTTTCATGGTTGCCATAGCCGGAAGTTGGTGTGTGGGTATTAAACAAGCGGAATGGTAAGTTTTAAAAACTTATTAAATATTCATAACATCAGATTTGGGGTGTGGATATTATGGTTTTTATGTGAATAAAAATCCTTGAGGTTTAATTATATGATTGTTGGGTTTGTGGTTTTGAACCATATGTTTGAAGAGCTTCCGCGTGAAAATGATAGTGTGTGAAATTTCCAGAATTGGAAGTTTTGGAGCTTAATTTTGGAGATGAATTTTTTTATGCATAGTATTGGAGAGATTCTGGGTTTTGCAGGGTTTCCTGCATCAAGTGGTATCAGAGCTGGAATGGCTCTGTGTGAAGATTCAAGTTTTTCAATTAAATTAATTGCATGTGATAAATAAATGTCAGATTTTGAAACTAATGAAGATTGCAGCACAGGGATGCAGTGCAGTTGAAGAAGTGAAGCGAGATCAACAGGATCTTGAAGGTGAACTGACAAAGTATTATTTAACTCTAGTTTGAAGACTATTTGTAGAATTTAGGTTGCAAGCAGGTTGAAGAAGTCTCAGCAAAAAAAAGAAGCATATCACAGCTGGAGAGCAGTAATGAAGGAGTCCAGTAAGGGATTCTAAGAGAGAGTGGTAGAACCTGGAGATTCAACAGAGGTTGAATAAAGTTGCAGATGAGTGAAGCCCGAAGGAGCAGTGGAGAAATGCTCAAAAGGTTCCAGCAAAGGATCGGTGATTACCAAAAGACCAGATCCGGAGGAAGGGATTGGTGAGGTAAGTGGCAGCAGGAGAGTGTGCTGTTGTAGAGGCTTGGTGCAACACATGGGTGAGAAACTCATGGTGAAGGAGATGACTATTGAAAGTCATAAAGGAGAGAGCAGAGGTTCAGAGAGAGGCCACAGTAGAAAGAGGTAGAAAGATGTCAAGGAAAATGGCATATGGAAGCAGTTGACTGATGAAAAGTATGAGAGAGAGAAAGTTGAGATAGCAGTTCATCTTGAGTTATTGATGAAATTGTTATAGGAAAATATGGAACACCAGAGACATGGTTGGACCATGAGGAAGAAAGTGAAATGGCAGAGACTACAAGTAAAGAGGTATCAACAGATAAACATGCAGTTAAAAGAAGAGTTGAAGAAGCTCGAGTAGATGATGAGTTATTGGGTAAATCTAGATCATATAGATAATGTAAACCGTGTATTTTTGTAGCTGACAATTGTGATGTGATTACAGGTTTTACTGAGGAGGATGCGCAATCTTGTGAAGCTGTCACAAGTATGGAAAAGACTCTTTCAGGAGATAAATACTCGGAAGAAGAAAGTAGTGATGTGTTTGTACTGGAAGCTGTTACATTACAAGAGGAAGTTCTTGTGAATGAAGAAGAGGATCAACTTGAAGAGCTGGTATATAAACCAACAGTTGAGCTTTGTGATTTTCAAACTAAAATTTTGTGTGTGAATGCAGGGATGATACATGATGATGATATACTTCAAAAATTCCACAGAGAAATTGCATTATTGGAATACTTGTTGGTAAATTCAGAGTATGATAAGGAGATTGCAACAGAAGGTAGAGTTCATTACAGTGAACAAGAGGAGAAAGACATCATGGAGACAGATGGTGTGAGAGAAAGACTAGTTGATAGTCTTGAGAATTATTCAGAGAATTCTTTGAAAAGTTTGGATCAGCATACTGATGTGCTGATAGTGGAGGAGAACTTAGAACAGCATACTGAAGTGCTGGCAGAGGGAAGTAAGGCACTGAGGCCTTATGATTTTTATTTTAACAGGTGTTTTGTGAATGCAGGTATTCTTGCAGGTGCTGAAGAATGTTTGACTCAGTTGAGCAGTCAAATGAAGGAAGAAGAAAATTCTATGGAAATTTCAAATCCATGGGATGAGGACGTTATGTTGCTGGAAATGACGCTGAATAATTCAGTGCAGGAAGAATCTCAATTTCAGAATTGGGAATGGCAGATGCAGAGAGATGAAGACAGCAGAAAGGAGTACACAATGTACCAGTCCAGTAAGTTGCTGATAGGAGAAGGCAGAGGAGAATTTTTCCGTTGTAGAAGACAAGAGGGCATAGATGATTGGGCGGCGGTAAGAACTGAGCGAGTAAGAACAGAAGCAAGCATAGAAGCAAGAGCTCAGCAAGCTAAAGCAAGAAATTAGCAATCTGAAGAATTATTGGACAAGGAAATTGAACTAATCAGAAGAATCATGATGAAATTATATCAGAGGAAGATATCAGCAAGGAAGAGAAGCAGCAGTAGCAAAAGAAAGACAGAGACAGACTGTGAAAGTGCAGCGAGTGGAGCAAGGCAGCATAAGATATGGAGACCTGGAGAAAAGCAGCAAACAACAGATATAGATGATGAGTTATAGAACAAAGTGTGGGATCCAAGCGGAAAAAGACTTAAATGGATGATCAGGAGATCATGATCATTTTCAACCTTGGGAGTCTGATGCAGGAGCATTAGCTTGGAAAAATACTTTGTATTTTTATTAAACCTAGGGGTCTCATGTTTTTGAGAAAATATTAATTTTATGTAAATATTAATGAGATTTTTGAGTGATTAAATTATATTTTTAATTAATTATTGTGAGGATTTGTAAATGTTCCCAAATGATTTGGAGAACATGAGAGGAATTAGATTTTAGATATTTAAGAATTAATTATGAGCCTAAGTTAGATTTAGTTTCAAGATTTTAGGGATAAAAATCTAGATTATAGGGGTGTTGAGATATTTGAGGACTTTATTGAGTGATTAAAGGGATGTGAACCAAAATTGGTTCAATTCAATTTGTATAAATTAATGTGCTTCAAAGCAAAAAATATGGAGTGATTAGAGGTGAGGTTTGGACAGCAAAATTTGTAAGTCTACGGACAGTTGAAAGGGCCATGGATTTTGAATATTTGGCCAAAGACAAGAATGTTGATGTAAGTATTGGTATTAATGCAGAATATGATTTTCTGAAATTTATGCCATGATTGAGTTTTTTTTTATTGAATCAATTTTGAAAAGAAAGAATACTTATGTAAGACCGTGTGAATCGAACTATATGTTCAATATGTTGAGGAGGGGTTCGATTCCCTTTAATTTCCTGAGTTATTATGCTAAACGGTTAATCTCCATGTGAAGAACCAACTCATTACTTGAAATTGTGACTGAGTTACACGCCTTGATAAAGCATGTATGTTGAGGATTTTGGGTTTTATTTTTGGGAATTCATTTGATTTTGGTAAACCTGTGTGAAGAGGAAATCGAGAGATCGATCTAACTCTGGACACAGAAGAAATCGCACCAGAAAGGAGCATTAGATCCGTGAGCAAAGATCGAACCTGTTTATGCAAGCGTTGGATGGGTTCGATTGACATAATTTGAAGTCTATTATAGTATCATTATAATTGCATATGGGTGCTCGGACCTTGAAACGGTGCGAGGGGTTTAACCCATTCGATGGGTCAAGTCTTAACGCAGAGGAAGTGTTTTAATTTCCAAAAATGATAATTAATGTAGAGGTCGAATTATCTATTTTCCGGAATGATGTTTTGAATCAATTAATGCAGAAGTGTTGTATTGAGTATCAGATTCGACGGATGGTGATAAGTTGAAGGAGGAAGAGAGATCGATTTACATAAATCGATGTTGATTTTGTGTTAAAATCCCCACACAAGAAATCAAGGGTGGAATTATGTAATATACAGCAGTGAAACTGAACCAAACTCTGTGAAGTCCTGGTCGATGTCGATCCGGGTCAAACTCCAAACAAAAATGTGATGGAGTTTAAATGAACAGCATGGCAAATTGAGAGAAAATTTTTGCAGTGATGGAGAAACGTTAAACGCAGAGCAAGAATGGAGAATAGAATCCGTCCAATGATCATTGAAGAGAATTGTAAGTTAATGGGCCAAACGCCTTGTTCATGTTGATGCGTGGTTGAAAGTTAAATATGTGTTGAAAATAGCAAAGGTGAATCAATCGACTATGGAGTTTGTATTGAACACATATGGCTTAACATTGTTGTTTATCAATGAAATTCCACATTGAGTTTGTGGGAGTGAACGCAAGCCGATTCAAACCTGAGCAATTTTGGTGCGTAGAGAGCGTTACAAAAACTGGGGTAATGGATCGAAGGATAAATCGATTTGCAGTGTTGAAGACGCGGATTTGCAGAGGTGCGTAGTGAAGTTTTGAAGCGGGAAAGGAGCGCAACTCATTTAGAAGTAATACAAAACCAGCGTTTGCAAAATCTAAAGAAACGCTGAAGTGGAATTTCGGAAGGAGAAGCGAGCTTACAGAGATTAAGTTTTAATGCAGCCTGTAGCATGGTCGAAATTACATTGTAAGTGATCAAATGGTTACAAGGTAAGAGAAATTGAAGTTTGTTGGATTGAAATGGATATGCATTGGCTCATTGCACTGATAATGTGGTCGGCATTTGATTTTAATCGAAGTCTGGTTTTTTTCATGGTTGCCATAGCCAGAAGTTGGTGTGTGGGTATTAAACAAGCGGAATGGTAAGTTTTAAAAACTTATTAAATATTCATAACATCAGATTTGGGGTGTGGATATATGTTATGGTTTTTATGTGAATAAAAATCCTTGAGTTTTAATTATATGATTGTTGGGTTTGTGGTTTTGAACCATATGTTTGAAGAGCTTCCGCGTGCAAATGATAGTGTGTGAAATTTCCAGAATTGGAAGTTTTGGAGCTTAATTTTGGAGATGCATTTTTTTATGCATAGTATTGGAGAGATTCTGGGTTTTGCAGGGTTTCCTGCATCAAAATGGATTTGAAGCTAAGTGGGTTGGGTATTCTAAATGAAAAAAACATGGCCTAGTGGTCCCTGACCTAGCCTTTGGATCACGGTAAAGTCACTGGCCTAGTAACCCCTGAGCGACACTGTGGGTTGCGGTAATTCCAAATTGTGTGCCTTGGTGCACCTAGGAATCCTTGCTGGTGAATTGCAGGATATACTATAAATCCAAGAGTTGGATTTCTCTTCGTTGGGCCTAGTAGTCCTAGGATGAGATGTACAGTAAATCTTGGAGAGTGGGTCTCGGTGTAGGGCCTAGCGATCCCTGGATCAGACTGTGGATTACAGTAAAGCCTAAGAGAATAGGAGGCACTCAAATTCCTCACGGTGTAGGCGGAGAAATCAGGTAGAATTCATGCTTGTTTGGTTCTTTTTTGTTGGCTATGAGTCCCACATTCATGCTTCGAATATGGCACGGAGGTGATTGCCTGAAGAAATATTTTTTTCATCCAATCTAAGGTCGGGTGGAACATGGAAATGCCATATCTAGTTGGTTTTTACATTCGTTAATGAGAAGCTCGTTCCTTTGTTATTTGGTGTATAAATGCACAGGTTTATATGTGGATTTTATTGTTGTTGTATCCATGATATTTTTGTTGTTACTATGTTGGTTATAAGCATGTATTTTGACAGTATTGATGTATGGCTCTCGCCATGTCTCCATTTGTAAATTAATGCATGGTGTATCTATGGTCAAATATATTGTATTGCATCAAATTATTTAATGGAACAATGCTTCTTAGCGATTCTCACATAAGTACAAGACCCCTATGCTCAGATCTGTTGTTTACAACTGTAGTTTCAATGTTTGTGACATGTTTGAAAAAATTCCTGTCATGGCTAGGAGGGTTCCATATGAGCTCTTATTGACGTGATTTATTTTGTATCATTTTCCTAGTGTTATTTATCATCTCTGAACTTTTCATGAAGTTGTAGCCAGAGCACTGGGTTATGGGCCTGAAAAGGTGGCTCAAATCCCAGGGATGCCAGCACGTAACTAAGGAATTGAGTCCTTGGAAACTATCATGAAGTGTTATTCCTGTGTCTATATTTTGTTGGATGTTGGCTTGCAACCCTGTTACTGCGTCTATGGCTCAAAGAGATCAAAAGGTTAGTGTGACCCAAGGGTAAGAGGCATGAATGATTGGGTTACCTCCTGGGGGTGTTTCTGTTGGTGTACAATATCGGTATGTTGTGTTTCCATTGATTCCATTTCCTTAAGGTCACCTAGGAGGTTGAATCTCATGATAGTAGTATATCTCTGCGTGCTTACCCTGGTTGGTCGGTTACTTTGGTAGATGTTGGAAGAGGGTGTTACAGGAATGATAAGTTAAATGGAGAGAGTAATGGAAGAAGTGTCCTCAGACACATAATTTTATTAATAGGAAAATAAATTACATGAGAAATTTATAAGAGTTTATACCCGTAGACTCCAACACACTTGCAATCAATAAAATGAGCTATTTATAAGCTACATGTCCTAACCTATTTTAGCTATGGACCATTTATTAAAATAACAAGTGTCCATTTACAATAAATATCCTCCTAATAAATCTACTAACTTTTTTCCTATATTAGAGCCTA
Organism: Pinus albicaulis; assembly: GCA_034641835.2. Classification (NCBI taxonomy): domain Eukaryota; kingdom Viridiplantae; phylum Streptophyta; class Pinopsida; order Pinales; family Pinaceae; genus Pinus; species Pinus albicaulis. The sequence goes on from CM076578.1 coordinate 330,357,655, forward strand.
AAATACGACACTTTTCTAGAGTCATATCTTTTGTAACAATATTTTATTTCTAAGTGTCTCCAATATTACTATAAATATTCTAATTTAATAAATATTTTATCCAATCTTTAAACTATGATATTTGGATCATCTAACATTCCCCCCTATGATCCAAAGATACATTACAACATATACCAATTTCATCCCTAAACTTAGTAAATTTTATCCTGCCACAAGGTTTGGTGAAGACATCGGAGATCTGATCTTCTGAAGGACAATAAATCGGCTTGATGACATCCTTTGTAATGAGTGAGATGATATGATGATACTTAGTGTCCACATGCTTTGTATTTGATAGAAAAACTAGTTTCTTAGATATCTTTATGGTTGAATTGTTGTCGATGAATAATGATGTAGCTTCTTCTTGAGGAATTCCCAAGTCCTGTAAAACTCTGCGCAACCAAACAATCTCACATGTTGCTTCCACAGCTGATGTGTATTTGGATTCTGTTGAAGAAGTTTCCATTGTAGCTTACTTCTTGCAACTCCAAGATACTGCAGCTAACCCCATGTTCATTAAGTAACCTGAGGTTTATGCCCTATCATCAATACTGTTAGCAAATTCGGCATCTAAAAATCCACCAAGTACAAAGTTTTTAGTCTTTTTGTAAATAAGACCAAAATATTTTATTCCTTGGATATAATGAAGAACTCTTTTTGTTGAATTCCAGTCGTTTTCACATGGTTCCTACATAAAGCATGAAATAATACTCACGGCATAAGAAAGATTTAGTCTAATGGTTGTCACATAAATTAGGTTGCCAATCAAATATCTATAAGTAGTGCTATCCACCATTCCCCCCTTTCAAATTTTGAAAGTTTCAATTTTTGTTTCATGGGCTTAATAACAGGCTTGCAATATTTCATTCCAAATCATTTAAGAACTTATTCTACATGCTTACTCTGAGAAATGGAAATGTGATGTGGACGTTGGAATACTTCAACTCCAAGATAGTAGTGAGGTGGTCCCAAATCTGTCATCTCAAATCTTGCATGTATCTCCTTTTTCACCTATGAAATATGATCATCATTGTTGTCAGTGATGATCAAATCATCTACATACATAACACGAATTACCATATTTTTACCTTGTTGGTGTACATACAAGGTATCATCAGATTCACTTCGTTAAAAGCCAACTTTACGAAGGTATTTGTCCATTTTGGCACACCAAGCTCGTGGAGCTTGTTTTAATCCATATAAATCCTTTATCAGTTTGAAGACTTTATTTTCATGTCCTTCAATTTCAAAACCTAGTGGTTGTGTCATATACAATTCTTCCTATAAATATCCATTGAGGACAGCACTTTTTACATCCCTCTGATGAACTTTCTATCCTTTCTAGGTTGCTAATGCAATTGTCAATTGGATGGTGTTCCATTTAGTCGTAGGAGCAAAATTTCCTCATAATAAATCCCTTACTCCTATGCAAAACCCTTAGAAAAAAGTCTTGCTTTGTACTTTTCGATGTCTCCATTTTGCTTGTACTTAATGTGGTAAACCCATTTCCATCCGATGGGTTTAATATTTTGAGGAAAATCAACAAGTTTCCAAGTGTTGTTGTCGAGAACTTCCTAATATTCATCAACCATAGCTTGTTTCCATTCTTTATGTTTTACTGCCTCTCTAAAAGTAGAGGGTTTAGCAAAATCATTTGCTATCAAGGAAAATGTCCTTCACTTCTATGTGACCCATTTTTCATTTTTTATTTTTCTCATTAGGCCTTACATTTTCCAAAAGTTGAACTGCTCATTTTGGCAATTGATGGTCACTGGTTTGAGATTATTAAAAATCACCATCATTGTAAAGAGGGTTGATGTAAATAGAGGTTCTTTTATCAACCACAAATTCTAGGGGCAGAGAGTCACTGTTAGAAGAACTACTGATGCTAGGAGATTTGGATGAGCTTCCAAAATACCTAGATGGTGTTGTTGAAGTAGATGGAATCAGATGCACAATCGGAGTGTGTGTTATAACAATGAGTAAATAATCGTTCACTAAGGGCACGGTAGCATAGGATTGTATTGTTGGACATTGGATGCATGATTTAAATTTGACAGTGGATTACGAACTTCCTCGGAAGGAAGTGAATCCTGGTACTACTTTGAGGGTGGATGTGTGAGCCTCTGGATTCCCTTGATGTTGTTACAGGCATCATATCCTTTTATTTTTTGGTTGAGAAAATGTGTATATGTGTATACTATTGTAATTACTTGAATGAGTTGTGTTATAAAGCTCTAGTACAGAGTGTGATTGTCATGATTATTTTTTCTTTGGAGAAAGATATTCAATGTAAATACTACAACAAGATGTGTTATAAAGATTCTCCATAGGAAGTATATTCTATTTTCAATGGTTTGTTTTTTTGTAGGTGTCATTGAACATCGAGGACAGTGTTCCCCTAAGGGGGAGGGTTTTGTAACATCCCTGGTGAAAATTCCATGTAATAAAAGTTAGAAATAATAACCACGATAATTGGAACACTTATTCCAAGCTGAACGTTGGGAAAAACATCCTAATGGGTGTTCATTTCGGTTATTATGGCTAAAGGAAAATGGAAAATGAAATGACAAAGGATTTGGAAAGGAGTGAGGCATTAATTGGCATTTTATTTATGAAAATAATGGAAAATAGGAGAAAATGGAGGTGAAAGGTCACAAGTTGCATGTGAGGAGAAAAATGAAGGAAAATAATGGAAATTGAAGAAAATAGAGGCCTCATTGATAAAAATGCTTCTGAGGATCAGTTGGAAAGATTTTGCTCAAACCCTTTTTCAGTTCGATTTTGAAGATCTCTCATTATTATCTCTCTCTCTTTATCTCACTCTTCGAAACTAATAGTTTCTTGGAGACTTTTGGCATTGTACTAAGAAACGCAAGAAAGTAAGAAGAACGAGGAAGCAAGTAGGAGGAGCAGGAATCAAGCAGCTACATCAAGATTCTCGGTAGGTATCGATTTTCATGTGTGTTTTCCTTGCTAGGTTTGGCATGCATGGTATTTCATGTGGTTCTTTCTGTCACAGCATGGGTTTTTCCAAGCGTGACAATGTTTTTCAGCCTAGCCTTTCCATTTTTGTATATCTTTGAGGAGATGAGTTTCTCATACTTTCGTTGAGTTGGATTTCCAAATGGATTTGAAGCTAAGTGGGGTGGATCTTCGAAATGAAAAACACATGGCCTAGTGGTCCATGACCCAGACTATGGATCATGGTAAAGTCACTACCCTAGAAACCCTTGAGCTAGACTATTGGTTGCAGTGAAGCCAAATTGTGTGCCTTGGTGGACCTAGGAATCCATGCTAGTGAATGGCAGGATATATGGTAAATCCAAGAGGTGGATTTCTCTCCCTTGGGCCTAGTAGTCTCGGGATGGGATGTACGGTAAATCTTGGAGAGTGGGTCTCGGTGTAGGGCCTAGTGATCCTTGGATCAAACCGTGGATTATGCTAAAAACACTGTTACCGATGAAATAGGTAACCTGACCTCAAAACGGGAACTCTAGCCCAAAAAGTCTCAAAAAACAAGAAAAAGCACCCCAAAAACAAAAAGTGTGTCTTCCAGAATGCACTTGGTTTTTTTTTAAGGTCAAATTTCAACATTTTATAAAATTATGCTAAAAACAAAATTGTTTGTTGAAAAAAGGATTGAAAAAACACCCTCAAAACAAAACCAGTTGATGCTGGAATAACAAAAAAAAAAATGTGTCATAATTTTGACACTTGTAACAATGGAATTAAAGACAACATATTGGGACATTTTTTAAAATCGTAAATTTCTAACATTTTTGATAGATGATGTTAAAGATAAACAAATACATGTTTGAAGGGCTTATCATTTTGAACAATTTTCATCCATGTTGTTAAACATAAAATATCTTGACTTTAAACAACCCCAAAACTGTAATTATTGTCAACCATAACCTTAAAGATAAAATTTGGTAGCGCATAAAAACCCTTAATGACAAGTTGTAAATCTAAAGTTTTTCAATCTTAAGTGTTCAACATACTTGAACAATGAAATTATGGAGAAATTATAAGACTTAATAATTTAAAAAAATGAACAAGTAAATGAAAAAATTATCATTGAACAGAAACAAGTAAGAGTAATTTTAATTTTAAAGAATAAAAACTTATCTTTTTTCAAATCTTAGCATAAGACAAATTTAAATATAATTTCAACCAAAACCTAAAAATCAAGCATCAAAACAAAGTGTTTTGTTTCAATGACGCATATAATTATTAAAACTTTTAAAAGTATCTTATACCAAATGGTAACAATACATAATATCATGGTAATATCACTGCATAATCTAAAAAATCAACATTAGTTTCTATTTTCTATTTTACTTATAATTAAAATATCAACATTGGTACATTGAATATAACATAAATTATTTTTGTAATTTATTGTTGCATTGTCGATATTCTAAAGAAACAAATTCTTCATAATTAAAACATATAATCCAACAAACATAGAAATGTCTCATAACTTCATGAAAAATGAGATGGAAGTCAAAAATTTTATTTCAAGTTACCATGCAAACATCAATTACATAAAAGTGTCTTAGATAGTTATTCAAAATCAGCCATAGGTTCTGGCACACCATCATAATCTACATCTTCAGATGAATGGCTCGATGCAGATGAAGATGATCCATATTCTTCTCTTTCATCAACTAGTGCTCCATCTCAGTCAACATGCATGCCCACCATTTCAGAGTTCAAAATTCTTTTAGATCTACGTCTACATTCTGCAGAGTCCCATCTCAACAGTAATTGTTCTAGTAGCAATTTCTTCAAAATATTTATGGTCTGCAACCGAAGAGTTCCTCTCTTTGTCAAATTGAAGTCATACACAAGTATGTCAACATCCTCCAATTTTAAGACATCTGTGCGGCAACGATTTATATTTGTGCCCTTTCTTTTTCTCTTTCTTCCAATTCTTTTTTCCACTACCATCTCTGGCTTGTACACACCATTGAAAGGGTGGGTACTTGTGGCATACCAATGTACATCAACAGTTGTAATCTCTTCATTTTCATTAATGACCTTTATAACCTTGGCAATCTAGAATGGATAGCCAAGTGGATCTTCATCTACTAACACTCCTATCATGCAACCCTCCTTAAGATCCTTCACAAAACCCCTGTAAAGGTCTTCCATGGCTTCACGTTGTGCACGTGATCTTCTAGAACCAATATAGATTTCTCTTTCCTCTACCTGTGGGGAATTAATAATAGCTTGAGGCTGTTGTTGTTCAACATTGTGTGTTTCCTAATGTTCATTTTCATTTGGCATATTTTGTGGCAAACAAAAAGGAGTCTTCAAAAGCGTATCCCCATTTACTGATCTTGAAATCATATCACTTTGATTGCTGAAAAAAGAGTCCCACCAAACTGAATCAACAACATCGAAGTATTCATATGCATCTCTAATACATCTTTTAATTTCCTCTAGACATTCAGAATAATTTATGTCTCTCTTCTGCCTTCGTGCATTATGGAGTTTAGAAACTGACTGTAATAACAATATCTTTGATGAAAACATTGGACGCTCTGGAATGAACTTCAAAAATGCTAAACCTGATGATGGTCCCCATTCTTCAATAGTTGAATACTTCTTGCCCCATATAAGTGTTATCCCATCAATTTTTTTGATATGAAATTGATGCGGGAAGCTAATGTCGTTAAGTTGTTCAATGCATTTCTCCTCACCATGCGATCCAAAAATAAACCTTCGCATGTCAATGGTTTCTTCCAACACATGAAAAACAAGCTCTGGAATACATTCAATTAATGATGGCAGGCTCCCAACACCTTTCCTCCTCAATGTTACTGAAAAAAACTGAACATTTGATCAATATGATCATGAGTATGCCCAACAAGAAGGAAACCAACCTTTATCTTTTTAAAAATCCCCAATTCAACGAGCATGTTTAGATACCCAAAAAGAACTTGATTCCGGGAATCGGCCCTCGACCCGGCAGGGGCCGTGAGGCCGGCTGGGCCGCTCCTATGGCGCCACCCTGTCGGCGCCCAACGAGCGGGGCTCGGCCCCATAAAAGCTCATACGGCCCCGGGCGCCCGGCCGCAGGGCGACGCCACGGGCGACCCGGTAGGCCTCACGGCCCTCGGCTGCGGGGAGCCGTGAGGCCGGTTGGCGCCCCACAGCCAAGCGGCCCCGCCCAGCCGGCCCCAGTGAGCGAGGCTGCAGTGAGCCCCACCTGCTGGGCGTCGGGGGCCGGCCGGCCAGTGCCACGGGGGCGGCCCAGCCGGCCTCACGGCCCCCGCCGGGCCGAGGGCCGATTCTGGGAATCGGCCCTCGGCCTGGTGGGGGCCGTGAGGCCGGCTAGGCCGCCCCCATGGTGCCGCCCGGCCGACCTCTGGCGGGCGCGGGCGGCTATTCTTTTCTTTCTTTCTTTCTTTCTTTTTTTTTTTTTATTTATTTTGTTTTTAAATTTTTTTTTTTAAATTTGTTTTAATAAAACTCTTTTTAATTTTGGTTTTTTTTAATTTTTTTATTTTGTTTTTTAAATTTTTTTTTTTTTAATTTAATAATTTGTTTTAATAAAACATTTTTTAATTTTTGTTTTTTTTATTTTATTTTGTTCTTTAAATTATTTTTTTTATTTCTTTTTAATTTTTTTTTTTTAATAATTTGTTTTAATAAAACAATTAAAAGTTCATAGAAACATTGTTATATATAAAAATAATAAAAAAATCGTTATATAATATAATAAAAACATTGTTAAATAATAATTGTTAAAAATCTCAAAATATAACATATATATATATATATATATAATCATTAAACAACAATTATGTTTTGTTTTTAAACATTATATAATTAAAAAAAAAATACAATATAATAAATTTAAAAAAAAAACATTTGTTTTAATATAACAATATAATAAATTAATAAAAAAAAAAACTATATAACAATACAATTAAAAAAATAAAAAATATATAATATTATAACATTTGTTATAAATAGTTAGTAATTTTTTTGTTTTTTTTTAATATTAAACAAAAACTGAAGTTTGAAAATACTAGTTTTTTTTTTTAATTATTTTATACAATTTAAACACATTTTTAAATTTTTTATAAAATGTATTCAAAACATATTATATAGATATATATACATATGATTTATAATATTTTGTTTTTAAATGAAAATTTTTATAGTTAATTTTACTGCTTTAATTTCAAACTATTTAGTTTTAGAAATAAATTTTTTTTATTAAATTTATTTTATCCGCAATATTTTTCCATTAACTAATATATATATATATATATATATATATATCAGGAAAATGGCATCAAAAAATATTTTTGTGAATGTTTCTGCACCTAGGGCAGCAGCTCCCAAATCTACAGCTGCAGCTCGACGCACTATGGATACAACTCCCAAATCTAAAGTTGCAGTTGAACGCACTATGGACATTGTTGGACGCAATAAGGATATTGTTGCACATACTAATAAAAGTCAAGCAAGTGGGGCACCAGGTTCATTAAAGCTTATTTCTGATTGGAAGAACGCCGAGGAAATAGATAAAACCGATTTCTCATGGTATCTTGAAGACAGTGAAATGGAGGCCGATATACACATCTATCTGATTTGTGGTATGATTGACTTAAATGAGCCATATGATGTGATGGGTAGAGTACGAGACATATGTATGGTCCCGAATACAAACACTATTTATGTTCTTTCAAGGAAGGCTCAGAAACGTGAGAAGGTTAGATATCGTCTATCAATCATCAAGTATGACATAGATGAAATATCTTCAAAATTTTCTGAAGAAATATCAAGCAACATTGAAAATAACATTGTGAGTATGCTTATTTTTATTTCCTCTATGAATTATTGTAAGGATGATTCAATTTTTTATAAATTATTGATCATTGACATGTTTTATTTTGTTTCATAGGATTTTGTTCTGGGTCTTTCAAACATGTTTGATGGTATTTATATGTTGGTGCCAAATGTTATGGATGTGATCAAAACTTTCCACAAAGACAAAGAAGAGGAAAGGAGATTGAAACAAAGATCAATAGCTCGTGACACTGCAACAGTACAAAGAGGAGATCAACCAAGAGTCACTAAGGTGGGTCAATCTAGTAAACTTAAACATGTTTCTTTTGAAGGTGTCGAACATGAAACAGAAAATTATGATAGAATTAGTGAGGAGATGAGAACTATTGTACAAAAGGAGAAAACAGATCAGACACTAAAAAGAAAAATTGCCAAAGATGTCTCTCTTTTACCTCATGAAGGAGAGCTTGTTTATAAAAAAACTGATATGTTATCCAATAAGACTAGGAAATCAAATATTGGTGAACCTGTAAAGGTCATGAGTAGCGGTGAAGAAAAAATTGAAAGCTCTCACAGAAGCAGAGAAATCATAACACCAGGTGCTGAGTTAGAGGATGGCATTGTTAAAACAAAACAAAATTCTATTCGACAAGAGTTGAGGAAGAATAAATTAATTCTTGGTGGCCAAACATTTGAGCTTAATGTTAACCAATTTTATGGCCCAGATGAAGGACAATCTCAATATCAAATTAGAAAGGCCTATCACCTACATGTACATAATCTGAAAACATTGTTCAGGTTTAATCCATATGCGCATGTGGTGGATTATGTGGTTCTTGTCGATCCATGTCAGGTTCCCAACAAACAAGCATTTGACAAGACAAAATGTTTTGATTATAAATATTATGTAATTGGAGGGAACCATTCAATAGAGGCTAAGAGACAATTGATTGCAGAATATCCCAATAAATATCTTTTTCAAACAGTGAAATGCATCATTTACGCTGGCTTAACATAGATGGAATCAAAGTTATTGGTATGGGATCATACTGCAGATAATGAGTACAGAATGAAAATGAATTTCATCCAAAGGGTCAGATTTATTCATAATGAATTCATAGAAAAATGTGGTGGGGATAAGACACAAGTTAGTGTAGCATTTCGAAAGGAATGTTTAATTGAAACAGATTATCAAATTGATGAAAAAAAAGCAAAAGATGGAAAATGGATTACAAATCTCTTCAGAGGCACAGATGACATTTTTCAGTTGGCATTTAGAACTGGGGAGGTATGGGATTTGATTGATGAGATTTTTGATCAGTGGGAGAATATTTTCATAAAAAATCAAAAGGTTAGAAAGAGTAAACCCATAATATGTACCAACAGTAAGGGGGGTCCTGAAATGAAGCAGCTTCCAGAGGATATGACTATTACACCTTGGAGAACAATGCAAGGTGTGAAGGGTGATAAATTAGTCAAATTAGTATTAGCCCGTGTGAAGTCGGGTGAATTATCAATGGAAGAAATGTGTGCAGAATTTCAAAAGTAAGTTTCTTGAATTATTTCTTATTTTTCTTTCATTATAATTTTCTTTTAAATAAAACATAATGATGTTGATAGAATTTGTTATACATGTCAATATATTAACTCTTTTAACTTGATTTATTCGGTCAGAAAGTTTTTATGAAAATACAAGAACACATGGTTAAAATGTTGAATGAAGACAGTTGGGATGATGTTGTACGCAACTACCCAGAAGAAAGTTCTACATCAACACTAAAAGAGTTTTATATTTCATTCAATAAGGTATGTTGATTTATAAATTCATTTTATTCATATTTAAACTATTTTTATTTTATTACTTATACATATCTATATATATATATTTTTTTATGGCATTAAAGATGTCGAAGAAGGATGGAAATGGAGTACCAGATACTTTCAAAAGCTTTATTGAAAAAATTAAGATGGAGAACATGAGAAGGAAGCGTCTTATGAATGTTGAACTAGATCCTACCCTTAATCATTACATTTGGAATGGGCTCGACAGTGTCCAATATCAAATAATACAAGGTGACTGTGAAGACATTGCATCACTAATACCTAAAAGGGAATATGGCCTAGTTATTGCAGATATTCCTCATAGTTTCAATTTCCCAGACATTGAATATGATAGAGAACCATATACTTATCAAGCTTTTAGTAAAGTGGTTACGGGTTTTCAAGAAGTGACAACATCACCACTTTGGTGATTTGTGACATTTCATTCAGACACACAGTTTCCAATGTTATTAACAAGCTTCAAGGGTAAATCAAACTCAAGGATGCAACTTACATGGTAAGATTTTGAAATTGTATGTTTGATTCCTCCTAAAAAAATTTATTCATGTAAAATTTAATTGAACTTTTACTATGTTATGTTACAGGCAAAAGTCAAATATTGTTTCTTCCGAAGATCAGCTTATTATAAATGATTGTGAGTTCATCCATGTTGAATGTTGGACAAAAGACGATAGCTATAAGAATATTATTATGAATCGAGTAGATGGGAAGAGTCATAGTCAAGTATTGATTTATGATGCAGTTGTAAGAAAACTAACATATGAGGATAAAGATGCAAAAGGAGATATAGTTAACATTTATCAAAAACCACAAGCATTGATTAACTATCTTATAGATCTATGTTAAAATGAAGGAGAATGGGTTTTGGATTTATTCTCAGGTTCAGGTAAGTTTTAATATACAAATTTAAATTTAAATATTGTCTTTTTTACTTTTTATGTCTCCATAGTAATTTTCTTACTTAATTTTTTTGTGCTTGATGATTAGGTACAACACTGGCATGTTGCCTACAAAAAGGAAGAAATTGCATTGCCATTGAGAAAGATCCAGTTCAATGCAAATTTATTCAACAAAGAATTAACGCTCTTAAATTCCTTCCAGATGCGAAGCAAGAAGTTGGTTTGAGGAAAGGAGATTTTAATGAATCACGTGTGGCAAAAAAAGAAAAGGAACCTCAACCACCATTATATGGAATGATTGGAAAGGGACACTTTGAAAGATTTGATGACATGCGAGATCCATTAGAAGACGGCAATGATCAAAATGAAGAAGAAAATGCTGTGGAAGAAGCCATCAATGCTGTTCTAGATGATGTTGAAGATGTATTAGTTGATATTTTTGATGATGTTTAAGTTATGTTTGCAAACAAAGCTTATTTTTTAGAACTATTAATCAGTTTTACTTGTAATGTTTAGACTTTGATATTTTATGAGAACAACCCTTTTTATTTGCAAAAAACATGCGATTGCTATTATTTTTTGACATAAAATTCAATAAAAATGTTGTTTTCTTAAGTTTTTTTTGTTAAGATTCTCCCAAAAAATTAGTTTATTTAACATGTTTTTTCCAACAAAAACTCTGTAAAAGTGTATTTTTTGCATTGTATTTATATTGAAAAATTGTATTTTTTTGTCATATGGTTCAAAATATTGGTTTTTTAGCGATAATTTTTTGATGTGCATTGAAAATTTATTTAACAATACATAAACATGTAGAAAATATAAACTTTAGAATATTGACCCTTTTTCCATCTTTTATGTATGTGAAAAAGTGAAGATATCATTACAAGTTTTTATTTTTTTTAAAAATATTTTTTTTTATTTTTAAAACACAAGTACATAAATGCACTTAAAAATAAACATCTCACAGAAGAAGAAGACATTAGAAAATCTATAGTGTCAAAATCAATCCTATAAAAAAACATTGGTGATGATACACCACCACTATTCAAAATCGACATAAAAAACATCACTTAAAAAAAAAAAAAAAAATTTAAAAAAAAAAACAAAATGAAAAAAAAACTTAAAGTGCCAAAAACATGCTCAAATTTTTTGTTCTTGATTCTGCATCGCCACTTTTTCAAAATCAGGTGTTTTTCTTGATACTTCAAAAAGTAGGTAACAATGAGGTTACCTATTTCATCGGTAACATTGTTTAAATCCTGAGAGACTAGGAAGCACTCAAATTCCTCACGGTGTAGGTGGAGAACACTAGCATATTTGGCCCAATTTCCAACGGCCAAATCATCACTATTCTGACACATAGGCATCCCAAGAGCGACACTATGAGGCAGGGCAAAACGTGGTTAGCCATTACGTCGCAATTCCAAGACTTTAATAAAGTGTCGAAAGAGCGACATATTTTTCGACGTTTCCAGACGTTCGTCACTCTTCTGACGTTATCCAAATCGTCGTTATTCTACTGCCATCAAAGGCATCTCTATTTCGATGTTATCCAAACTGTCAGTCTACCGATGTTATCAAAATCGTCGCTAATCCGACGTCAATTAAACCGTTAGTCTTCCGACGATCCATAATTGTCAGTCTTCCAACGTTCCGTAACGATCCATAACCTTCGGTCTTCCGACGATCCATAATTGTCAGTCTTCCTACATTTATCAGGTTTTCAAAATAATGTCGCAATTCCGATGTTATCTCTTCTGACGTTTAAAGCGTCGCTCTTCCGATGGCTTCAGCGTCGCTCTTCCGACGGATATAGAAACTCTCTTCCTACGTTTATACCGTCGCTCTTCTGACAAAAACAAAACTTCTCTCTTCCGACGAAACCTAAACATCACGCTTCTGATGGAAACTGAAAAATATTTTAAAAAAAAATATTTAGATAAATCCTGCCTTCTTGAGTTGTATTTTCGCTCAAGATTTCTCAAGCAGCAATCGCACAATATTTGATAAGTTATCATGATTTTGGAGTAAACATGTTATATGGTTTTCTTACAGAGTACTCCAAGACTTACATCTGTACCGTGCATGCCAACATTCTCACTCCTGCCATTGTTAACATTCTCATCCTCTGTTCCTAAACCAACACTAAACACTACCAACAGCCTCCGCAGAAATTGCAAGGATGGTTCATTGAAGGAAACATTGGGCATTTTACATGAAAGAATCCATCGAGGTCTACCAATTGATCCTGATACTTACGCTGCTCTTTTGCAAGCCTGTGTAGATATCCATGCATTATCAGAGAGTAAACAAGTTCATGCCCACATCCTGATAAATGGATTTGAGGAAAATTTGTTTTTAAGATTCAAACTTGTGTTTGACAAAATACATGAATGAGGTGTGATTATATGGAATGCCATCATCAGATAATATTCCAGGAAAGGGCTATGTGAGGAGGTCCTAAGGCTATATTATCAAATGCAACAAGAAGGGATAAAGCCAGACAATTTCACCTTTCATATTGTGCTCAAGGCATGTGTTATGCTATCAGCTCTGCAAGAGGGCAAAGAGATTCATCATCATATCGTCAGAAATGGCTTTGAGTCTGATGTTTATGTGTGCACTGCCCTAGTTGACATGTACTCCAAGTGCGGCTGTGTAGAAGCAGCATGCCAAGTCTTTGACAAAATGTCTAAAAGGGATGTGGTTTCATGGAGTGCAATGATTTCTGGGTTAGCCCAGAATGGATTTGCCAATGAAGCTTTAAGTATTTTTCAGCAAATGTAGCTGGCAGACATCAAACCAAATGTAATTACCATGGTTAGTGTGTTATCAGCATGTGCCCATTTAGCAGATCTACAACAAGGTAAGTGGATCCATGATTATATTATTAGGAGCGGTTTTGAGCTGAACTTTTCACCCATATGAAACAGGTAGGAATAAAGCTAGACCATGTCACCTTCATTAGTATCTTATCTGCATGCAGTCATGCAGGCTTGGTGGATGAGGGCCTTTAATACTTCGAATGCATGTGTAAATATTATGGCATTGCGCCTACCCTGGAGCATTGTGCTTGCACAGTTGATCTTCTTGGTCAAGTTGGGCACATGAAAGAGGTGCTCACCTTTATCAGGAAAATGCTAATAGAACCTATTGCTGGTGTGTGGGGGGCACTGCTTGCTGCCTGCAGAATTTACCACAATATTAAGCTAGGAAAATATGTTGCAAAACATCTTATTAAATTAGAGCCTGACAATGTTGCAAACTATGTACTGTTGTCAAACATATATGCTATGGCTGGAAGGTGGGATGAAGTGATTAAGGTGAGAGCAATGATTAAAGACACTAAATTGAAAAGAGCCCAGGATTCAGCTAGATCGAGGTCAAGAATGGAGTCCATTCATTTGTTGTTGGACACAAATCACACAAACAATCAGAGCGGATATATTCAATGGTGGATTTATAGGCTTGGAAGATGAAAGATTCAGGTTATATGCCTGACAGGAGTTTTGTGCTTCATAATGTTGAGGAAGAAGAGAAGGAAGATGTTCTTTCTACCCACAGTGAGAAGTTGGCCATCGCATTTGGGCTTATTAGCACAAGCTCTGGGACACCTATACAAATTACCAAGAACCTCCGTGTATGTGGTGACTGCCATATGGCCATTAAATTTATGTCCAAGATTGTTGAACAAGAACTTATTGTGAGGGATACAATTCGCTTCCATCATTTTAGAGATGGATTGTGTTCCTATGGAGATTATTGGTAGTGTTGATATAAATGAAAGCATATAAGCATGTGAAACTACAGACTTTGCATATGACTGAGTTGGTAGCCCTGTTACCCTTTTATATTTATTAGATTATAATGTCATAATTGGAGGTCAGGGTATAAAAGTTTCAAAACAAAAATGAAAGTATTTCTTGGTCTATACATAACAAATTAATATGGAAATCTTGATAGGGAAAAAAAATCAATGTCATGTTCCCACCCTCCTCCCCAACAGAGAGAGAGAGAATTTAGTAAAAGGTTTTGGTCAATGTTTATAAACAAGAACCTGTCTTAGCATGTCAAGCTGTATGTTTTTCTGGCATTGTTTTATAACTTCATTTAGACAAGAAACTCTTATAGATTAGTGTATCTCATATCCCAATCATTTCTAAATGAAATCTAAGTGGAAAGATTGCCGTATCCTGCATTTGGGCTCAGAACCTACAAAAAATCCCATTCCAGAACTGAGAGTTCTTTCTTTCTTCCACAAATATGCCTCATAGAACCACGAATTTTGACACTCTTACTGCCTCTATCACATGGCTCAGTTTCAAGTTCAGATTTAGAAACCATCAAATTTGGATAAAATTTGAATTGTTTGATGAAATTTGGATAAATTTTGGCATTACCTTTTTCTATATATAAATTTCAAAATATTGAATATCTATCTATCTATCTATCTGTATATACACACCAAATCTCAAATAAATAAAAAATGAAATTCATTGGGTTCACTGAATTTCAAACGAAAACCTCAAGGCTAATTTGAGAAAAGCCTTACTTTAAAGTAAAACTTCATTACCATACTTTTGATTTTATTAAATATTTTCTTGCACAAACCTATCGGAAACTTCACAAAGGCCATAGCAAGAAAATGTAGAAAACCACAAAGACAACAAATATTGGCATCCAATGTTGTGTTAGTATCTTCGGCCTCCTCACCACACCCCTGACATTGTTTTTGATTCCTAAGAAAATATTACTTACAAGGCTAATGCCACACACTTGGTTTACAAAAATAAAAAATCAAATTCAGCAGTGCATCTCCTCTTCACATCCTTGCTTCGCTCCATCCACACCTATTGATTACAGAGCCATGAGATTCACACACAATAACTATTTCTTTCACTCACGAAATTTATTGAAATAAAATCCATTATAATTTCAATGAACTATTGTGACTTAACCATTTACAAATGCTAATGAAGGCAGGTGAGGGAGTAGCAGGTCAATGTTTTGACTGGTCGCCACTTGGTAAGTCCTACACTCAACAGTCTTAGCCAATAGGGAAGCTCCTACCACATGACAATAACACGCGAGTGGAAGCATGACCTATCTCAACAAGTATATGGATCAATGGTACAATGGGGATGAGGTTTTCATATTCTCGCATGGTTAACCAAACAAAATTTCAATTAAGTGGTTGTGTTATGTATCTTTCACTCAGCCATACACAACAACTTCAGTTTTCATTCACAGAGCTAGAGGATTCACGATATGGATACTTCTTCTTCTCACATCTTCATTTACTATGCTTACAATTTTACCCTTAAGAATTATGAAAGAACTCAATTGAAATATTGTACGCTAATACCAGTCATGAAATCAATGAATATAACTTCTGCTTGTGGTTTCTCTGCATTGTTGATGCATCCTAGGACAAAATAGACGTTCTTAAGCTCAACTTTATAGTATTTCATGAAAGGTCAAGTCATTCCACCAAATCACAGTCAGTTTTAACTGGAAATGGCTAGAAATAAGGATGGGAAATTCAAATCCCTTTAGCAGTACAAGAAAAGAAAATTTTCTTCTGAAATAAAGTTTGGTCGGGTAGGACTTCATTGATTGAGAGTATTTTCCACAAATAGTTTGAAAATTATTTTTTATGTAGGGTTATCTGTTTGACAGAAAGGGTTGATGAGTTCAGGATCTCTTTGTGGTACCTCATGAACTCCAAAGAGATCACTTCTCAGTGACTGGATTTCAATGGAATGTCCTTCAATAATGCTTATTAATTATGATTGTGATGTAAAAGTAAATTGGCAAAAACCAAATCCCTGCTCTGGGCTGACTGCATCATACACAGCATAATGATCATCTGTTTATATTAATTATCAATCATTTCTCATTTGATCTGAAAGGATGACAAAGAAAAACAATAGACTAATGATCCATGAGCTAAGATTTTTTGTTCTTCAGAAACCCTTCTAAGTCCTTCCCATCAAGCTTTAAAGAAATCTTAAGGCTTACCTTGAACAATTTCTCATCTATGCTACTGGCTCATCCTTGACAATCAGAACCAGGTAATTGATGCCCTCCAGCATTAAAGGAAAAAAGGCTTTTGGCAGATTTTATAGGCAAAGAAACAATAAATTCCATTTTCTCCTTTCGAAATTCAACAGCACTATATAAGCTCTTTCAACCATCAAAAGCAGGGAGAGAATTGGATAGAAGAACAAAATTCTCTTGAACTAATTTTTGTTTCAGACGCCTAGCCACCTCCTTGGATGGTTGTGGAGAAATCTCCACGTCATAGTGGAAGATATGTTGTGAAGGCTTGAATTGAACAAGGAAATGATTAACAAGAAGCTGGATCAGAGCCCCTTCTTTTCCTCCAGAATCAGGCCTCCCTATAGCCACGAGAGGCACAGGATTTCTGGAAGTCTACTTCTTCACTTGGTACAAGTTTTGGGAGGACAATAATAACCATAAAATCAGTCAAGGAAGAAGTATCAGGTCTTGTGACCAACTCCATGTTCTCCATTAGGGAAACCAGACACTCCGAAGCTGAAAAGACATCAAAACCCAAAAGGCCATTGGAGCAAATGCCGAAAAAAAAACATTAAAACCCTATGGGTAAACTAAAACACATCGAAACCAAATAGCAATTTCTATAGATGCAAACTAAAAATTCTCGCATATATAAGGGAAAAGTAACCAAATGAGCATATCAGCTAACGTAAACACATTGAAACCAGATACGCATTGCTGCACGTTGCAAACCAAAACTTCTGAGTTACATGTGAAAGATTAACCAAATGGGCATATCAACAAACTAAAACAAACAGAAACCAAAAAACCATTGTCGCGGATGCAAACAAGAACTTCTTAGAATAACATAGACAAAATAACCAAATGGGCATATCAGTGAACCAAAACATATAGAAACCAAATAGCCATTGTCGTAGAAGCCAACCAAAAATTATCATAGCTAATAAAATGCACCATAACCAAATGGGCAGAAGTAGAAAGTAACAAAACCAAATGGGCAAACAAATAACCAAAGAAACCTAATCAGCATTGCATTATCATTGGATAAACACAGAAAGTTAACGAAAAGCATTGCATATTTAGGGCAATCCATTACAGCAATAAATCTTTCAGTGGGACTATTGAATGAATACATGGATTAACTTGTCCAGGGCATTTGACGGCATGTTCTTCAGAGTTCACCACTTTTCCTTGACTTTTACTTCTCCAAATCCCACTACTTTGGGGCTGAATGAAGGGCCTTTGAATCCGCAGGGCAGGTATTGATGTCTGGATACAAAGCACAAGACTATTATGATAATTTTTGTTGATCATCGGACCAAAGGCAATCAGGATCTGATGTATCAGAGTAGATTCTTTCTATAGAAGGAAATAAATCATCGGACTTCAACCAAATGTATCAGAGCAGACCTGCAACAGGCACTCAAGATCAATTTCTTTACTTACCACATCCTTCCTCCAAACCTGCAACTGTATGGCCGCATCCTTCCTCCAAACCTGCAATAGTATGGTTGTATCCTTCCTCAAAATCGGCGACAGTATGGCCACATCCTCCCTCCTTCCCTGGACAAACCATGCAACCGGAGGGAAATGAATGAGGGAAATTAAAACTTTTGATATTTGAAAATTTTTGACATTTTGAAATGAAATACGTGTGTTTTTTTAAGGTCAATCAAATTCCATTAAATAAACTGTGTGAGACTTTTCTTGGGGTTAATAAGGGGATTGGGTAAATAAGTGGTATTGCTAATTATAAATAATTATTAATGAGGTTAGATCTAAGACATTTATTTAAATTATTAATTATATAAAATTGTTGAATTTTTATTTCATAAACTAGGGATTTTGGTTTATTTTTTAATCTAATTATGTGATATTAAAGATGAATTATGGTAACTTAAAAATAAGTTTTATGTGGTTAAAAGGGAAGTAGTAATGTTATGGTATGAATGATTATTTTCAATGAAATTTTTGGTTTAGTCTATGGACATTTTCCATGATTTTTAAGACGAAGTCAATATAGGAAAGGTGATACTTAAAGGGCTCCCACATGCTTTAGAAATTTTATATCTATTGGTTTATAAACATTAGAGGTGGAAAAATATCCTAAGCTCTAGAGCTAAGTTTGTTCCAACTTAGCTATATCTTGAACAGCTAATTGTTGTTGACATCAAGGATATGATAGAAATTTGGTGGGTTGTAGGGTAGTCTTGTCATGAAATAGATGTAATGTAGTTACTAGGTAGGTAGGGGGAACCATTTTGGTGGAACTTGGCCATAAATGGGATATCTATCCATGCATAGTTTTTTAACTAAAAATACACCTAGTGGATTATCATTGTATGGGAAATATCACTTTAGGATCTAGGCTACTGTTCACACACTAACTAAAGGGATATTAGTGAAACCCACAAAAGTGTTATAGGTGCTTTTATATAAATAGGTGTTCTTGTGCTCTCATTGGTTAGTTATGGGCAAATGAAAATAAAGTAAGAGAATTTATAGGTGCTTTTATAGAAATAGGTGTTCTTGTGCTCTCATTGGTTAGGTATGGGTAAATGACAATAAAGTAAGAGAAGGATTTGACTACTGGACAATTAGAGGAATTGTTCCACACAAAACCAAGCGTGGTGCTATATAAATTTCTAGGCTAAGGGCTTTTGAAGGGGTTCCCCCACCATATGACCATAAGAAGAGAATGGTCATTCCAAATGCTCTGGAAGTGTTGAGGCTTTAGCCAAGTCACAAGTATTGTCTGCTAGGAAGGCTTTCCAAAGAAGTTGGCTGGCATCACTTGACAGTATTACGGAATTAGAAGGGAAGAGAAAGGCAGAGGCTCAGGTATCATATGAGAGAAGGAAGCAATTGGAAAAATTGAGATCAAAAGCAGTGGAGTTAGCCGAAAAGCAGCTTGCCCGAGAGATGGAACTCTTAGCTTCAATAAAGTATTAGATAAGCTGCATGTTGTGCTCAATGAGGCAGTCAATTTTGAAAATGACAAGAAAATATTTCTGAATATGACGTTTTTGACTAGAAAGATATAACAACTCAGAAATAATTACACTGTTGATACAATAATAATATAATCCACAAACATCCTTCTCACATTCATGATCTGAGTATATAGTGAACTAGACAGAAGTAAAAACCTGATAAGTAGCAAGGAAATGAACTATTTAGGTGAATTTAGGGGTTAGGGATTGAATAATGAGTTAGAAGTTAAGGGATTAGGGATTGGAGGCTTAGGGGGCCTGACCCGAACACATTTGGGCGGGCGCACTCAACCGAAACGACCCGACCCGAACGGGTTTGGGTGGGAACCCTCAAACGAAACGACACAGCGCACCCGACTAAACGAAGGCACAAGGGAGAAAACGACAAATGGGCTACATGAACGTGCACAAGGCACCTGTGTGGTCACAACTTAGCAAATTTAATACGACCGCCCTCAAACGAAACAACCCAACCCGAATGCATTTGGGTGGGCGCCCTCACACAGCGCGACACGACGCGCATGACCGAATGAAGGCACAAGGGAGAAAATGGGTCGCACGAACGTGCAAAAGGCACCCGTGCAATCACAACTTAGCAAATTTGATATGACCACCCTCAAACAAAACGACCCGACCTGACCCGAACGCGTTTGGGTGGGCACCCTCACATGGCACGCTCGACCGAACAAAGGCACAAGGGAGAAAAAAGAAAACGGGTTGCACGAACGTGCACAAGGCACCCATGCAGTCACAACTTAGTAAATTTGATACGGTCGCCCTCAAACGAAACGACCCGACTCGAATGCGTTTGGGTGGGCTCCCTCACACGGTGCGCAGAACCGAACGAAGGCACAAGGGAGAAAACGGAAAACGGGCTGCACGAATGTGCAAAAGGCACACGTTCGGTCACAACTTAGCAATTTTGATACGATCGCCCTCAAACGAAACAACTTGACCCAACCCGAACGCATTTGGGTGGGCGCCCTCACATGACGCGCCCGGCCAAATGAAGGCACAAGGGGGCAAATAGAAAATGAGCCACACGAACATGCACAAGGCACCCCTATGGTCACAACTTAGAAAATTTGATACGACCACCCTCAAACGAAACAACCCAACCAGAATGTGTTTGGGTGGGCGCCCTCACACGGCGTGACATGACAAGCACGACCAAATGAAGGCACAAGGGAGCAACCGGTAAACAGGCTACACGAACGTGCACAGAGCACCCGTGTGCTCACAACTTAGAAAATTTGATACGGGCGCCCTCAACGGCACCGACCCGACCCAAACGTGTTTGGGCAGCCATCCTCAACCGAAACGACCCGACCCAAACGCGTTTGGGCAGGTGCCCTTAACCGAAATGACCCGACCCGAACGGGTTTGGATGGGCACCCTCAAATGAAACGACGCAGTATGCCCGACCGAACGAAGGCACAAAGGATAAAATGGAAAACAGGCCTCACGAACATGCACAAGGCACCCATGCGGTCACAACTTAGAAAAATTGATACGGCCACCCTCAAATGAAACAACCCGACCTGAATGCATTTGGGCAGGTGCCCTCACATGGCGCGACACAGCGTGCACAACCGAATGAAGGCACAAGGGAGCAAACAACAAACGGGCCACACGAATGTGCAAAAGGAACCGGTGCGGTCACAACTTAGAAATTTTGATACGGTCGCCCTCAAACGAAATGACCTGACCTTACCCGAACGCATTTGGGCGAGTGCCCTCACAGGGCGCACCCGACCGAATGAAGGTACAAGGGAGAAAATGGTAAACGAGCCTCACGAACATGCACAAGGCACCCCTACAGTCACAACTTAGTAAATTTGATATGGTGACCTTCAAATGAAATGACCCGACCCGAACGCATTTGGGTAGGCACCCTCACACGGCGCGACATGACGCGCACTACCGAACGAAAGCACAAGGGAGAAACCGAAAAACGGGCCACACGAACGTGCACAGGGCACCCGTGCAGTCACAATACTCTTGAAGGTACAATATGTATTAGGGACTACATTGATGTGACAGATTTGGTGGATGCATACGTGAAGCCTTAGTTTATAATGTTCATCCTAGTGAAGTAGAGTTATATAATGTTGGCCTGGGAAAGGGTATGTAATCTATAACTATAGTTTTTGCATATTGTTTTTATTATGTCGAGTCTAATTTATTTTAGACCTTTTTCTTACCTGTGCCATTTTGATGTGGACAAGAGGTACTTACGGAGTGTTTGAAAAGTAATAATGAAATTTAATATTATATTATGATTGAAAAGTTATGCATTAATATTGGTCTAAATGGAAATAATGGGGATGTGACATAAAATTGTATTGTCTTGTGAAACTTGAGGCAGAAGAATAATAGTCTTTGTTCCCCATAAGGGATAGAAATCGAGTGTTGGAACACAAAATTAGATACAAAGTGTGATTTGATACCACAAATAGGGAGCCAAAAGAGCTTGGAAATAGAGGGGGAGAGGTTTGAGCTAGGGGAGTTGCCTACACAAGGAGGAGACCCAAAATTTATCGGAACATGGAAAGAGACAAGCTGGAAGAAAGGGAGGGAGTTGTCCAACAAAGAAAAAAAAGCAGAATAGAACTAAGGGTACCAAAGAAGTTAGTATTTATGCAGGGGAAATTGTGCGTATGAAAATTTTGTAAGACTTGGGATGCATGAAGCTACACCAGTGATGGTGCCCTCAACATAGTAACACCTATTTCCATGGAAAAGGTTGCAGGATGCGCACAGGGTGGTGAAGAAGCTTGACATTTGAAGATGAGAAATTCAACACCCACTGGAAAAAATTCCAACTTAACTTCTTGAGATTTACAAAAATCCATTGACAACCTAGAGGGGAAATATTCCCAACTTCTTACTGCATAGGAGGAAAATAAGCCAAGAAAAGACAAGAGAATTCCCCATGTTTTCTCTTTGAATGAGACGAGCAAGACAACGTTCACAACATCGAGAAAGAGACACATAATATTGAAAGAATTCTTAGCATCGATGGAGTTTACAAAGGTGTGGAAAGCCCACCAACTAGCAGAAGGGTTGTCTTGACTCTCAAGGGCACACCCTTGAAATGATACTTTTTGCCTTATCATATTAACACCAACCATGAATTCCACCTTTAGACTAGTGAACTCCCATGCCCGAGGGTTCGAATCAACCACGAAATTCATTAACTCTCCCCACCATGTATCCATCAATGATCTTGGTACGAAGTCAAAGGAGGGAATTGAGGGTTTTCCAACTTCATAAGGCTCCACGTGTGAGCGGTAAATGGGCGCGTGGCCAACACCCCCACAAACCACCACCTCAACCTTAATGATGAGATCCTAACACCAAATGTTATGCATGATGTGAATATGTGCATATATAGGAGGAGATAGGGGGGGCATAGAAAGGAGGGCTTTGGAAATCTTCAAAAAACAATTCTCATGGTGCATATATCCAACTAGCAAAACAAGAGAGAGGGACAATTATATTGAGTGGAATTATTCATGGAATATCTTTCCAACCTGACATGTCATTGATCTCATACTAACCTGCTTCCTTCAAGAAGGAAGACTTGATTCGTTTGTGTATCCGCCTCTTTGTTTTGGCTTCTTAAAATTTGGTAATAAACCTTTTGAGAGAATTATTGTAGGGCTATTGATTTTTCTAAGGAGGAGGGATAAATTGTTGTTCTTCAGAAGAAAACATTTTTGAAGGTGTTGAATAGTGATGAGGGAATTCCCCAATATCACTAACTTAGAGACATCTTGATCATTAGCCAATTGGAGACCTGGAAGAAGCTCATAAATTTATGTGAGATTATTCATTCTTTGGACTAGCCCCCATAAGTACTTTATTTTTCATATTCCATTGGAATTTAGGAGAATCTCTCCCCTTCCCCCTCCAACCACCCCAACTATTTAACTTTTATATTTTATTGAACTATTATGTTTCTATTATAACTCTTTATAAATGTATAAATTTATATAATTTAAATGTATGTGGTATAAAAAAAAACTTAACATATTAGAATCGTGAAGATAAAGATAAAAAAACAGAAACTAAAAATATTATTAAAAAAAAGTGGTGTTCTATGTAAATTAACAACATAACTTCCAACATGATCCTCATAAAATTAACTTAACCCATATTGGTCTACTGTCAAGTTTGATATTTCAATATTTTTTAGATGATTTTCATGAAATTATTAGAGTTTTTGTTTAGCTGGTTTAAATTTGACTTGAGATTTGTGAACCTCATGAAATTAATTTACGAAAAAAGAAATTGGACAAAATTCAAATGTAACTAATTTTATTCACCAATCTAATAACTTATTTCAAAACTATATAAAAAAAATATATTTAAAATATAATTTTTAATATATTTGAAATGGAGTGTGAATTCTATAATAATTTTAGATATTTATTTTTCAAAATTTTTATTCTATTTTATATTTATATATAAAAGTAAGTTAAAACTCTATTTAAAAAATATATTTGAATGTGAAATTATTAATGTGATGTTTATTTTGAAACTATATTGTAACATTATATGTAAAAAAAAATTATATTTATATATTAATGAGAAAAAATATATTTAAATGTGAAATTATATTAATATAATTTGCATTTTAAATTAAAATTTGAGCTAATTATATGTATGTGTTTGAATTATATTTGAAACAATATGGAGTATTTTTAGATACATAATTTGTTATATATATTTTTACATAGAAATAATTTAAAACTATATACAAAAATGTTTGAATGAACTATTAATGCATTAACGACATTTGCTCCAAACCATCGTAATACCGACGCATATTTTAGAAACATCGGAAATGCGACGTTTCTAAAATATGCGTCGGTATTGCGACGGTCTGGAGAAAAATGTCACAAGACCAACGCATAGTTTAGAAACATCGCATTTCCGACATTTTCTCAAAATTGTCGCAATACTGACGCATATTTTAGAAACGTCGCATTTTTGACGTTGTGTCCCAAAAACATCGTAATACCGACGCATAGTTTAGAACGTCGCATTTACGATGACATTCATAAATTTCGCAAAAGCGATGATGTCCCTAAACGTCGGTATAGCGACGGTTGTTGGCGGGATTTGAAAAATTGATAAAAATTGGGGAAATTTCTGACAATTCGACAAAAGTGTCGGAACTAAAGTGTGAGAATTTTGACCAAATGTACTAGTGGAAATATGATATCATTCATGCTTGTTTGGTTATTTTTGGTTGGTTATGAGTCCCACATTCATGCTTGGAATATGGCACCGAGGTGATTGGCCAGAGAGAGATTTTTCTTAGCCAATCTATGGTCGGGTGGAATGGTGAAATGCCATATCCAGTTGGTTTTTACATTTGTTAATGAGAAGCTCATTCCTTTGGTATTTGATGTATAAATTCACTAGCTTATATGTGGATTTTATTGCTATTGTATCCATGATATTTCTGGTGTTATTATGCTAGTTACAAGCATGTATTTTTACAGTATTGATGTATGGCTCTCTCCATGTTTCTATTTATAAATTAATGCACGATGTATATATGGTAAAATATATTGTATTGCATCAAATGATTTAAGGGAACAATGCTTCTTAGTGATTCTCTGGTAAGTATGAGACCCCTATACTCAGATCTATTGTTTAAACCTGTAGTTTCAACTTTTGTGAAATTTTTGACAAAATTCATGTCATAGCTAGGAGGGGTCCATATGTGTCCTTATTGATGTGATTTCTTTTATACCATTTTCCTATTGTTATTTATCATCTCTTAATGTTTCATCAAGTTCTAGCCAGAGCACTGGGTTTTGGGCCTGAAAATGTGGCTCAAATCCTGAGGATGATAGCATTGAACTGAGGAATTGAGTCCCTGGACGCTGTCATGAAGTGTTATTCTTGCGTCTATAGCCTGTTATAAAATGGCTTGCAACCATGTTCATGTGTCTATGGCTCAAAGAGGTCAAAATTTCAGTATGACCAATGAGTAAGAGGCATGAATGGTTGGGTTACGTCCTGGGGGTGTTTTTGTTGTTGTACAATGTTTTTATGTTGTGTTTCAGTCGATAACACTTCCTTAAGGTCACCCAGGAGGTTGAATCTCATTATAGTAGCATATCGTCGTTTGATTACCCTGGTTGGTCGGTTTCTTTGGTAGATGTTGGAAGAGGGTGTTACAGGAATGATAAGGTAAATGGAGAGAGTAATGGCAGAATTGTCCTCAGACACATAATTTTATTAATGAGAAAACAAATTACATGAGAAATTTGCAAGAGTTTACACCTGTAGACTCCAACACACTTGCAATTAATAAAATGAGCTATTTATAAGCTACATGTCCTAACCTATTTTAGTTATGGATCACTTATTAAAATAACAAGTGTCCATTTACAATAAATATCCTCCTAGAAAATATACTAACTTTTTTCCTATATTAGAGCCTAAGATACGACACTTTTCTAGAGTCGTATCTTTTGTAACAATATTCTATTTCTAAGTGTCTCCAATACTTATTTAAATATTCTAATTTAATAAATATTTTATCCTAGCCTTAAAATATGATATTTGGGTCATCTAACATTCCCCCTTTTCATCCAAAGATACATTACAACATACACCAAGTTCATCCATGAACTTAGTAAATATTATCCTGCCAAGAGGTTTGGTGCAGATATCGGAGATCTGATTTTCTGAAGCATAATAAATCGGTTCAATGACATCCTTTGCAATGAGTGATATGATATGATGATACTTGGTGTCCACATGCTTTGTATTTGAAAGAAAAACTGGGTTCTTGACAAGCTTTATGGATGACTAGTTGTCGATGAATAACGATGTAGCTTCTGCTTGAGGAATTCCCGAGTCTTGTAAAACTCTGCACAACCAAACAAGCTCACCTGTTGCTTCCCAATATGATATGTATTCAGCTTGTGTTGAAGAGGTGGCCACTGTAGTGTAGAAATTTTCTGAATAATGATATTTATCCACCGAGATTATCCTGATCACATATCAATTCTAATTCATATGCAACACATAATCTCTTCCACTCAGATCATCACACATGAGGAAATAAAACAAGTGATAGCACATCAAATCATCATACACATTAACACAGTATGTATGGGGAAAGCTTATAGCTGAAAACCCCGCAGCTATATGTGTATATTATAATGGAGAAAACATGTAACAACTCAGTACAATACTCCTCACAAGTACTCAGTACTGTCTCGTTAAGTTACACACAAACTAGCTTGGTTTTGAACAAGTCACGGGTTCAAAACCCATCCACTAATTGACTACCTCTATTGCACAATCACTGCTGGCCTAATGAGAGATCCAAGGTTCTAATCTCCTTGGCTTGACAGCGCAATCATCATTGGCAATTGCCTCCAAGTGTGGTGCAAATCTCATGCAAAACTGATGTCACAACTGATAGTTGTACTCACCCTTTCATCTACCTCTTTCATTGGTCTCCACTGAACTGTCCATGCACTGTAGTGAACTGATGTGTTCTTGAGTTGAATAATGAGTTACTAATTAGTGAATTAAATAATATTTAATTCACTCCACTCATTACTATTTGATTAGCTAGTTAAACTAATCTCAACTAGTTCAACTAAGTTAAACCGAACACAACTCCACTAGCTGTCCCATTAACTCCACCAAACTTCTGCCACTGAAGTCCTAACTGAATTCAACCATGCATGAGCTCACCAAACCCCTAGGAATAGCATAATTCCTCTGTCAGATGCATGATCCACTTCCAAGGCTCGAACTGAAGTGCTCCAAGAGAGTAAACTAAAGTTTAGAGTCCAAATATTATTAAGGGTAAATAATATTTGACTTTCCTATTTTTAGGAAGGCAGTCTAAAAATAGACTTCGACCTAAATGTCTAAAAATAGAGGTCCATATATTTTTACCAACATGACCAATACTCCAAGAATAACATACTGCAACCCCTGGACCATGCTCCATATGTCTAAAAATAGACATAGTCTAAAAATAGACTTTGTGCCAAAATTTGCCTGCGAGCCCACTTAGTGAAGGCGACTTCATTTCACTAAGCTCCATCATCTTGCTGCATTTTCAACACTCCCTCTCATCAAGATATGGATTATCTGCAACCCCTATCCTGCCTCTGTGGAATTCGAACTTGCTCCTGGTGAGCGCCTTCGTCAGGATGTCGGCATGCTGATCCTCCGTGGGAACATATGAAAGCATCATGATTCTCCGCTGAACACAATCTCTGATATGATGGTACCTGATGTCGATGTGTTTGGATATATCATGAAATACTGGATTAGCCGAGAGTTTAATGCAACTCTGGTTATCACAGTAAATCACTGTAGGCTCCAAATGCAACCTGAACAATCCTGCGAGGATCTTCCTCATCCAAATAGCCTCGCATGCAGCCAAGCTAGCTGCCATGTACTCGGCCTCTGCTGAACTGAGTGCCACGGATCTCTGGTTCCTGCTGTACCAGGAAACTGCTGTCGACCCAATGCTGAAAACTCCTCCAGAAGTGCTCTTCCGGTCTGTTGGGCTCCCTGCCCAATCTGCATCAGTGAAACCAGAAAGTTTCACTCCATCCTCCTGTCTGTACCATAGACCATATCCCGATGTGCCTCTGATATAGCGCAATACATGCTTGCACGCCTTCCAAAAGAGCTTGGTAGGCTTAACCATAGCTTGCGAAAGCTGGTTAACTGCATAGCATATATCGGGTCGTGTATTGACCAGATACATAAGCGACCCCACCAACTGTCGATAGACAGTGGCATCCACTACCTCCGCTGAAGTAGCATCCTCCTTCCTCCAACCACCGGGAAGAGGAGTGTCAACAGGCTTGCAGCCTTGCATGTTGAACCTCTCCAGAATCTCCTGGGCATACTTTCCCTGAGAAACAAACAGTCCTCCGCTGCGCTGCCAAATCTCCAATCCCAGGAAATAATGAAGGATGCCCGAGTCCTTCATCTCAAACTCTCGTGCAAGATCCTCCTTGCATGAAAGTATCAACTGCTCATCGCCAGTCAAAATCAGATCATCTACATACAGTACGATGATCAACAACTTCCCCTCCACCACAATCTGGTACAGGTTAGGATTCGCCTCACTCTTGGAGAATCCAAGCCCGGTGAAGTAGCTGTCTATCCGAGTGTACCAAGCACGAGGTGCTTGCTTCAGCCCGTACAGTGCTCTCTTGAGTCGGCACACATGCGACTCACTGCTGAAGATCTCGAAACCTTTAGGCTACTCTATGTACACCTCTTCCTCAATAACTCCATTGAGGAACGCAGTCTTCACATCCATCTGATGAATGTGCCACCCCATCTGCGCTGAGAGAGCAAGGATCGTCCGTATGGAAGAGTACCTTGCGACAGGTGCAAAAGTCTCCTCATAGTCAATCCCCTCGATCTGCGAGAAGCCACGGGCGACAAATCTCGCCTTGTACTTCTCCACACTCCCGTCAGCCGCCTGCTTCACTTTGTAGATCCATCGCGAACCTACAACTGATTTCCCAACCGGTCTTGGGAAAATCTCCCATGCACTGTTCCTGATGATCGAATCATATTCTTCGATCATGGCATCAACCCATGCGGGTTCCTCCACAGCTTCCTCAAAAGAGGATGGCTCCGTCACAACACATTGACTCACAAGAGCCATGTATCCGGTGTACCGATCCGGTGACTGTCTCTGTCTGCGCTGTGCTGTAGGTGGTCCTACAACCTTCTCTGCATCCCGAGCCAGTCGCTCAGCTTCTGTAGTGCGCATGCGCCCTCTGATGGTTGGCGCTGCCTGGGTGGTTTCTTCCACCTCCTGAACCTCCTCTTCTGGCTGATCCACATCCGGAAGCTCCTCCTTAGGAACTAACAGCTCCTCATCTGCATGCAAGTGTAGCTCCCTCTCAAGCGAACACTGCATGGCTTTCTCCTCTTGAAACTTGATATCCCGTCGCACAACAGTCTTTCGACTGTCTGACAAATACACCCGATAGTTGTGAGGTGTATCAGTGTACCCCACAAATATTCCAACCTCAGCGGTTGGATCCAGCTTCTTTCTGGCATCCTTCGTCACATGCATGTAGACAGGTGAACCAAAAATTCTCAAATGAGAAATGTCAGGTCTCTTACCAGAATAAGCCTCCTCCGGTGTACTCATGCCAAGAACCTTGTGAGGACAACGGTTCTACACATACACTGTTGTATTGCATGCCTCAGCCCACAAGTGAAGGGGTACGCCCTGATCATGCAACATCGCCCGTGCAACACCCACGATCGTTCTGTTCTTTCACTCAGCCACCCCGTTCTGCTGTGGGTTATGGGGTGCGATGAGCTCTCTCTAAATCCCTTCTGCGCTGCAGAACTCCTTGAATTCAACCGAGATGAATTCACCACCATTGTTGCTCCTTAGAGCAATCACCTTCTTCCCCAACTCCTTCTCGACCAGTGCTTTAAACTCACAGAACTTCGCGAATGTATCGCTCTTCTTCTACATGAAGAAGATCCAGCACTTTCGAGAGAAATCATCAACAAAGATCACGTAGTACTTGTGCTTTGCTGTCGAAGCAACTGCGAAAGGACCACACACGTCTGTGTGAACTCTCTCAAGGATCGTTGTGGCGCGACTATCCTTCTCGTGAAAGGTGGCTTTCACATACTTCCCTAAAGTACACCCCTTGCACTGATCTGACTGCGCAAGAGTGCCCTTAGGAAGCCCAGTAGAAATCTGCTGCAGTATCTTCAAAGCTCCGTGGTGAAGGTGGCCCAATCTCCTGTGCCACAGTTCGCCCTCATCATCCCGACTCACCACTTCTCCCGCCTTGCATGCCATTGCTGCGCAGCCATCTACTTGCAACTGATAAAGGTTCTTGGTTCGAACCCCTATCTTCCGGGTCTCTCCAGTAGTCTTACTGCGCAGGAAGGCTTTTCCTTCGCTGAAGACCACATCATAACCCTTATCTTCCAACATCGCCACAGAGATCAAGTTCTTCTTCAATCCAGGTACATGCATGACATCCTTCAATACAAAAGGTTTACCAGACTCCCTCTGAAAGGATATGGTACCGATACCAGTCGCACTGTATCTACCATCATCGCCCATCTCGATGTGCACACCCAAATCTTTGTCCTCCAGATCTGAGAAAAAATCTTGATCTCCTGTCATATGAAATGACACACCGCTATCCAAGAACCACACCAATCCCATCACACTTGAAACCAAGCATGCGATCAGTGAAAAGTCAAGCTCGAACTGCGAAGCCAAAGCTTCTCCATCTGCAGATCTTCCCGCTTGCTTGTTTTTCTTCTTCTTCGGACAGTTGGTAGCATACTGTCCGTGATCATGGCAGTGAAAACACTTCACTTTCTCCATATCCTGCTTCTTTCCCTTTGCACCGGAATGAGAAGGTTTCTTACCCTTCCCCTTCTTTGCTTTGGCAACCAAAGCGCAATTTTCTTCATCAGCTCCCTTTGATGAAGATCCATCTCTGGTAGTCCTCCTTATCTCCTCCTGCATGAGATCCGCCCAAAGGCGCTCCCATCCCGGCAACTTCTCCCGACCATTGACACTATCTTGATATGAATGCCAAGCCTTCGGAAGACCAAGGAGAGCCAATTTTACCATGTCCTCATCTTCGACAGTCACCCCCACACTTCCCAGCTCATCTCTGCATTGAGTGAACTTCGTGAGGTATTTGGCGATACCGTCGCCTTTCTCCATCTTGATGTTTCTGAGCTTATCTTTGAGCGCCAACTTCCTTTGGTCGCTCTTACTCTGGAATAGATCCGTCAAAGCTTTCCATATTAAAAATGGAGAAGCCTTTCCATGCAGGCTGGATACAATATGATCCTTGACGCCCTCCAACAAGATCCTTCGACATTTCGCCATCTTCTTCTGCCATGCTTCGACTTCAGCAGGATCAGTGGGCTTTTAGACATCCATATCCACGAACTCCTTTATTCCATTATCTTCTAATACTACCTCCATGCGATCCTTCCATGCAACATAATTCGAACTGCCTTCAAGAGCATATTCGAGTCGCAAACCGTTGAAAGACATTTTCAACTCCGGCACCAAGAAAACAAAACTGCTGCAAAATTCGAATTCCAACTCAAAGCTCAACCGCTCTTGATCTGTGAGAACAAATTATTTCTAGCATAGAGATCGACTGTAGGGGCATTTATTGGATGTATCACCTTTCAAAGGAAAGGATGGATCCAGAGGCTACCTGGCCCGCATGCAGACTCTGTCTACCGAAATAAGTTTGTAATCACTGTGATGATCAATCTCTGCTCCGATAGCTCCGATACCATGTAGAAATTTGCTGAATAATGAAGATTTATCCACCGAGATTATCCTTATCACATATCAATTCGAATTCATATGCAACACATAATCTCTTCCACTCAGATCATCACACATGCGGAAATAAAACAAGCGATAGCACATCAAATCATCATACACATTAACACAGTATGTATGGGGAAAGCTTATAGCTGAAAACCCCGCAGCTATTGTGTATATTATAATGGAGAAAACATGTAACAACTCAGTTCAATACTCCTCACAAGTACTCAGTACTATCTCATGAAGTTACACACAAACTAGCTTGGTTTTGAACAAGTCACGGGTTCAAAACACATCCACTAATTGCCTTGCCTCTATTGCGCAATCATGGCCTGTCTAAATAGAGATCCAAGGTTCGAATCTCCTTGGCTTGACAGCGCAATCATCATGGGAAATTCCTCCAAGTGTGGTGCAAATCTCATGCACAACTGATGTCGCCACTGATAGCTAACTCCACCCTTTCTTCTACCTCTTTCACTGGTCTCCACTGAACTGTCCATGCACTGTAGTGAACTGATGTGTTCTTGAGTTGAATAATGAGTTACTAATTAATGAATTAAATAATATTTAATTCACTCCACTCATAACTAGTTGATTAGCTAGTTAAACTAATCTCAACCAATTCAACTAAGTTAAACCGAACACAACTCCACTAGCTGTCCCATTAACTCCACCAAACTTCTGCCACTGAAGTCCTAATTGAAGTCAACCATCCATGAGCTCACCAAACCCCTAGGAATAGCGTAATTCCTCTGTCATATGCATGAGCCACTTCCAAGGCTCGAACTGAAGTGCTCCAAGAGAGTAAATTGAAGTTTAGAGTCCAAATATTATTAAGGTTAAATAATATTTGACTTTCCTATTTTTAGGAAGGCAGTCTAAAAATAGACTTCGACCTAAATGTCTAAATATAGAGGTCCATATATTTTTACCAACATGACCAATACTCCAAGAATAACATACTGCAACCCCTGGACCATGCTCCATATGTCTAAAAATAGACATAGTCTAAAAATAGACTTTGCGCCAAAATTTGCCTGCGGGCCCACTTAGTGAAGGAAACTTCATTTCACTAAGCTCCATCATCTTGCTGCATTTTCAACATGTATCTTGCTTCTTGCAACTCCAATATACTACAGCTGACCCCATGTTCAGTAAATAACTTGAGTTTTATGCCCTATTATCAATACTGCCAGCAAATTCGACATTTTAAAATCCCCCAAGTACAAAGTTTTTAGTCTTTTTGTAAAGAAGACCAAAATATTTTGTTCCTTGGATACAACGAAGAACTATTTTGGCTACTTTCTAGTGGTTTTCTCGTGGTTCCTGTATAAAGCATGAAATAATACTGACGGAATAAGAAATATATGGTCGAGTCGTTGTCAGATAAATTAGGATGTCAATCAACTGTCTATAAGTAGTGCTATCCACCATTTCCCTCCCTTAAAATATTGAAATTTTCAAGTTTTGTTCCATGGGGGTAACAACAGGCTTGCAATCTTGCATTCCAAATTGTTGAAGAACTTTTGTTGCATACTTACTCTGAGAAATAAAAATGTGATGTGGACGTTTGAATACTTCAACTCCAAGATAGTAGTGAACTAGTCCCAAATTTGTCATCTTAAATCCTGCATGTAACTCCTTTTTCACCTATGCATTATGATCAACATTGTTGCTAGTGATGATCAAATCATATAAATACATAACAAGAATTACCTGATTTTTACCTTGTTGGCATACGTACAAGGTATCATCAGATTCACTTCGTTGAAAGCCAACTTTCCAAAGGTATTCGTCCATTTTGGCATACGAAGCTCATGGAGCTTGTTTTAGTCCATATAAAGCCTTTATCAGATTGCAAATTTTTTGTTCCTGTCCTTCAATTTCAAAACCTGGTGGTTGTGTCATATACACTTCTTCCTGTAAATATTCGTTGAGGAAAGCAATTTTTACATCCATCTGATGAACTTTCCATCCTTTCTGGGTTGTTAATGCAAGTGTTAATCGGATGGTGTTCCATTTAGTCATAGGAGCAAACGTTTCCACATATCCAAACCCTTCCCGTTGCACAAAACCCTTATTAACTAGTCTTGCTTTATACTTTTAGATGTCTCCATTTTTCTTGTACATAATGCGGTAAACCCATTTTCATCTGATGGGTTTAACATTTTGAGAACAATCAAAAAGTTTCCAAGTGTTGTTGTCGAGAACTGTGTAATATTCATCAACCATAGCCTGTTGCCATTCTTTTTGTTTGATTTCCTCTCTATAAGTAGAGGGTTCATTAAAATCATTTACTATCAAGGAAAAATTTCCTTCACTTCTATATGAACCCCTTTTTCCTGTTTTATTCTACTCATTAGGCCTTACATCTTCCAAAATTTGAACTGCCCATTTTGGCAATTGGCATTCACTAGTTTGAGATTCTGAAAAATCACCAACATTTTAAAGAGGGTTGATGTAAAAAGATGTTCGATGATCAACCACGGATTCTGGGGCAAGAGAGTCACTGTCAGAAGAACTGTTGCTGGTAGGATATTTGGATGAGCTGCGAGAAGACCCAGACAGTGCTGGTGAAGTAGATGGAATCAGATGCACATTGGGAGCGTGTGCTAGAACAATGAGTCAGTAACTCTTCACTGAGGGCATGGTAGTGGAAAATTGTAGTGTTGGACATTGGTTGTAGAATTTAACTATGACAATGGATTACAGACTTCCTCAGAAGGATGTGAATCTTGGTACTACTATGAGGGTGGATGTGTGAGCCTCTATATTCCCTTGATGTTGATACATGCATCATATCCTTTTATTTGTTAGTTAAGAAAATATGTATACGTGTATACTATTGTAAAAACTTGAATGAGTTGTGTTATAAAGCTCCAATAAGCAGTATGATTGTCATAATGATTTTTTCTTTGGAGCACATTATTCAATGTAAATACTGCAATGAGATGTGTTATAAAGCTCCATAGGGAGTATATTCTATTTTCAACGGTTTGTTGTTTTGTAGGTGTCATTGAACATGGAAGACAGTGTTCCCCCAAGGTGGAGGGTTCTGTAATAGCCCTGGTGAAAATTCCATGTAATAAAAGTTAAAAATAATAACCACGATTGTTGGAACACTTATTCCGAGCTGAATGTTGGGAAAAACATCCTAGTGGGTGTTCATTCCGGTTATTATGGCTAAAAAAAAATGGTAAATGCAATGAAAAAGGATTTGGAAAGACACGAGGCCTTAATTGGCATTTTATCTATGTAAATAATGGAAAATAGGATAAAATGGAGGTGAAAGGTCATAGGTTGCATGTGAGGAGAAAAATGAAGGAAAGTAAAGGAAATTGAAGGAAATAGAGGCCTCATTAATAAAAATTCTTATGAGGATCAGTTGGAAAGATTTTGCTCAAACCCTTTTTCAGTTCAGTTTTGGAGCTCTCTCATTATTCTCTTTCTCTCTCTTTATTTCACTCTTCGAAACTAATAGTTTCTTGGAGAATTTTGGCATTGTACTAAGAAACGCAATAAATTAAGAAGAACGAGGAAGCACAAAAGGAGGAGCAGGAATCAAGTAGCTACATCAAGATTCTTGGGATGTATCAATTTTCATGTGTGTTTTCCTTGCTAGGTCTAGCATGCATGGCATTTGATGTAGTTATTTTTGTCATGGCATGGTTTTGTCTAGGTGTGACAATGTTTTTCAACCTAGCCTTTCCATTTTCGTATAGCTTTGATGAGATGGGTTTCTCGTACTTCAGTTGAGATAGATTGCCAAATGGATTGTAATATGAGTGGGGTGGATCTTCGAAATTAACAACACATGGCCTAGTGGTCCCTAACCCACACTGTGGATCACGGTAAATTCACTGGCCTAGTAACCCCTGAGCTAGACTGTGGGTTGCGGTAAAGCCAAATTTTGTGCCTTTGTGGGCCTGGGAATCCTTTCTAGTTAATGGCAAGATATACAGTAAATCCAAGAGGTGGATTGTTCTTCGTTGGGCCTAGTATTCCCCGGATGGGATATATGGTAAAAATTGGAGAGTGGGTCTTGGTGTAGGGCCCAGTGATCCCTAAATCAGACTATGGATTATGGTAAAGCCTGAGAGACTAGGAGGCACTCAAACTCCTCATGGTGTAGGCAGAGAAATCCGATATCATTCATGCTTGTTTGGTTCTTTTTGGTTGGTCATGAGTCCCACATTCATGCTTGGAATATGGCACGGACGTGATTGGCTAAAGAGAGACTTTTCTCAGCCAATCGATGGTTAGCTGGAACGTGGAAACGCCATATCCGGTTGGTTTTTACATTCGTTAATGAGAAGCTCATTCCTTTGGTATTTTATGTATAAATCCACTGGTTTATATGTGGATTTTATTGTTGTTGTATCCATGATATTTCTTTTGTTATTATGCTGGTTATAAGCCTGTATTTTGACAGTATTGATGTATGCCTCTCTCCATGTTTCTATTTGTAAATGAATGCATGATGTATCTATGGTCAAATATATTGTATTGCATCAAATTATTTAATGGAACAATTCTTCTTAGTGATTCTCAGGTAAGTACGAGACCCCTATGCTCATATCTGTTGTTTACACCTGTAGTTTCAATGTTTGTGCCATGTTTGACAAAATTCCTGTCATGGCTAGGAGGGGTCCATATGAGTTCTTATTGATGTGATTTCTTTTGTATCATTGTCCTGTTGTTATTTATCATCTCTGAACTTTTCATGAAGTTTTGACCAGAGCACTAGGTTCTGGGCCTAAAAAGGTGGCTCAAATCCCGGGGACGCTAGCACAAAACTGAGGAGTTGAGTCCCTAGACACTATCCTGAAGTTTTATTCCTGCGTCTATAGCATGTTGGACACTGGCTTGCAACCCTGTTCTTGCGTCTATGGCTCAAAGAGGTCAAATGGTCAGTGTGACCCACGGGTAAGAGGCATGAATGGTTGGGTTACCTCCTGGGGGTGTTTTTGTTGCTGTACAATGTCTGTATGTTGTGTTTCCATCAATTCCATTTCCTTAAGGTCACCTAGGAGGTTGAATCTCATTATAGTATCATATCGTCATGTGCTTACCCTGTTTGGTCGGTTACTTTTGTAGATGTTGGAAGAGGGTTGTGTTGGTGGATTTGGTGCACGAGTGTACCAATCTACACTTAATTAAGAGGAGTGGTTGTTTCCTCTTTAGTTTATGGTCACAGGAAGATAAACAAAAGAGTTATTAGGTTAGTGAACATGCCATAAAAAAAACACACTAGATAATGATATAGTATGCATATGTAAAGATAAAACAAAGCTAAACTAAACAAATAACACAAAAGCTCATGTAGAGTCAAACAACAAAATAATACCAACAGTGGCATCTATTTCCCCTCTTATTGTGTGCTATTAGGAAGAAAAGATAGAACATTTACACACTTTCCAAGGGGCCCTTAGAACTAGGGAGTTCTAAGACCCGATGTAAGGACGTTTTTACCTCCGAGTTGCCTTTGTGCAAGATCCCTCTCTCTACTCCAAAGGATTGGATTTTTTGGATGGCCAACAACTGAATCCCCTCTCTACTTCTGCCCTAGATCACACACTGTTAGATTGCTTGGAAGAAATTTTGGCTGCCATAACAATGTGCTCTCCATTTTTTCATCTCTTGGTAGCATTTTATAGATAAATTCAAACTCTCCTTCCCTCTATGGGTACATTGGTGAATAGTGACCCAAGAGAGGGGCATGATTCCATTGTGTGCTCCTTTGAGGTCCCAAGGAGGCTTAGGCGGTTGTCCTTGGATGGCCACAAGTGTGGGATCAATTTCCTGGAGTGTGCCCTCTGCTCCCGGAAAGTGACTTCCGCCACTCTCAGGTCCGCGTGGATTTTTGAGTGAAAGCCACGCAAAGGTGCACCTATCAAAGAAAAATGTGCGCGAAGTCATATTATGCTAGCTTCTTGAGTGTGAAATTTGATTTTTCTTTTGGACCTTAGATATTTTTTAAATTCCTCAGATTCTCTAATGTTCCTTAGCCCTATAAATCCTTCTTCCTGGCATTTAATAATGTCATCTTTTCTTGTCTGATTTTATAGTGATAACTATTTCCCCCTAATGTGAGAGGTCTAGGAAGAACTATATAGCCGAAATACATTATAGTTTCTTTTATGTGTATTGTACGGAGAGAGAGAGAGAGAGAGAGAGAGAGACATGTGCGTAACAAGGAGTTGGAAATGCCTTACACTAGGTCGAAAAGCAACCATGTCTAGTGGGAACCTTACAAGAAATGGTATGATACAATAAATACATTTTTTCTACGAGGTGGGCATGTCCCATGCTCATGATGCTTTGTCTAGTTAAACAAATCTATTTGATAGATACATACTCTATTTGTGTCACTAGTATGGTAGTGATCTATTGGTTGATGACGACGATTGTTGACGCCATCATGGGAGTTTTTTCTTTGATGATAGGTGGAATGTGGTACCCACATGGGTAAGATTGGTATGGCATATAAATTCTCATTGTAAGCATGGGTGTGTGACTGGGACCTTGCCGTGTAAGCATTGTTGAAAGAGATGCTTATAAAGGCATGGGTCTATAACGAATTTGATCAAAGTACAATGGTTGTAAGGTACAATAACATCATGACATGAAAAAAATTTTCATAGTCGAATGTTAGGAGGATTGATGACTTCTGTGGGAAATGATGTTTACCACAGGGCCACCCGAGGATGTCCCTTTTGTGGTGAGGGGTAATCCAAGGTACCACTTCCTTTTTGGAAAATAGTAGTTGAAGTCAACAAAAAGGAAGCCTCCACCGAACGATAGAGTCACTGATGTTGGGGATCAGGATCTTGGATGTGATAGGTTTAACATAGGCATGATGGAGAGGGGTGACTAAAAACTTATGATGGAGATCTAGTGGCCCAAGGTCAGAGTATAAGAAGTAGCTTGGCGGCAATCATAACTATTTCTGATGGGGAAACCCCTAGAGTCGGTAGGTTGTCCAGGGTGGGTGTATTTGGTTATGAATGTCATGGCGGCTTATACGTGAAGGATGTGATACTCTGACCAAGGGTGACCAGGGACTGCTGCTATGGGGGAAAAAATGGATGGATGAGTGGGGTACACGGTTCACCATTCTTTATCTTTGTACACTTACTAAAAGAATGGAATAATGGGGTTTGGATTGTACAAAACACATAGAAAGGTGCCCCAAAACATGAAAGTGTTTGCTCACTCATGATGTGAGGAAGGTGTTTTTGCTGAGGGTGGGGGCGCCATTGGTTGGTCTCTTGTGTGGGGGTGATGAAGCGCATGGAACATATTCATATGGGCTATGCTGATGGGAGTATGGTAGGCCAAATGCGAGACATAATGGTGCCCTTGAGATCTCTTTGCAAAACTTGGTAGTCCGGGAAAGGTTTTTATTCTGATATGGTAAAAATTGACTTGATGCATGGTGGGTGAATGGGCATGAAGTGCTTCATGGACTAAAGTGGTATGGCCATGGCATCATGATTTTTGGGTTACATGGTCTACTTTGAGTGACAGGCACCATGGAGGGGAGGTTCTACTGACCAACAAGGATGTTTATCATGTGCAAGGTGGCGAGATGATAAACATGGTCGGGTGCTTGGAACCTATGGTTAATTTCTTATGGAGAAATGATGTCAGGATATGTAGAGTTTTTCTGTGACTCTATCATGTTGTGGGTAGAATGATACATTCTCTGGAACTTTCAATGGATGGAGCGATGGAACTCTGATACCTCCTCTTGATATGATTTCTTGATGGCATGTAAGGTGTCCCTGTATCACGGAATTTCTGGGAAATGACAGGTATAGTGCCCATAATGGCTGCAGATAGAGCATGTGTGATTGGTACATAATTCCTTGCCTTGTTTTTGGTGGCAGGTTCCTCTTCACGGGAACTTGTTGCCGCAATATCTATCGTAGAGCTCTGGAGCGGTTTTAACTCATCTAGCTCTGAGAAGATGTGGGTAGGTTGTCCTACTATGTCGCATATGGCGCAAGGTTGTAACTCCCATTGCATGGTGGGATTTTCAACCTTCTTCCCTATTTTATTAGTGTTCTTGGTCATAACTATCTGTTTTGCGATGGGAATTTCCTTCGTAGGGATGTTTGTGACAGTCTCCTGAATAGTTAGGGCCTGCTCAAGATTGAGGGGGATTAACCATGTAGAGGTGATGTGTGTGAATCCCATTGTGGTAGGTGGGACTAGGTACCAAACTGGGATTGCAAATGATAATTTTGGTAGGACCACCATGGCCATGACTTGCTGCGACACAAAACCAGCTGGGGGGAAGAGGAAAGGAGTTTGGAAAGTGGCGTAGGCTAGAGAGGTTGTCATGGCCAAAGACTCAGTGTCGTTATTGTTCGTCTCCGTGTCTTGGCTGGTTTCAGTGCTTGATGAGTACATCATGCACACCGTAGCCTCTGTGACATCATATGATGACTCTGGTATAATAGGGGGTTGTCTTAGGAATGACCCAAGGATGGACGATGGTTTGAACTGGCCGGGGCCATATTCTTGCTACTGTGTAAGCATCTCGACAGATGTGTCTACATAGGGTAAAATGACATGAATATTTGTTAGGGGTCACTTTTCACTGTATGTCAATTGGTAGACAGTAATGATGCAATCCTCATGGGGGAAAATCATAGTTTGGAAGATGGAGGAGGCTATGGCTGACATGGCATATATATAACTCCAGATAACGAGTATATTGTAATCCAATTGGGCATCCAAGACTTCAGTTTCTGTAAGGACCGTCTTGTCGGCTAAGAAGACCGGGACATTTTGGTAGAGAACGACGAGAGCTGAAGGGCATCTGTCATATGCTTTAAACGTGATGTCTGATGGATTTAGTTTGGGACACCCTAACTTCTGCCAGACGTTCTTGGAAATGATGCATGTGGATGCACCCTCGTCGATGATACATCGGTGGATGGTGATGTTTTGAACTGACATTGGTATCTGGAAGGCAACCATTGAAGGAAGACTAGGGGTGGATTTTTCTAAATCAAAATCCATTAGGCATGAATCAGTAGGGTTGATGGTGCCTAATGCAGAAAGTAAGGCTTTCCTTTGTTTTTGGCATGATTTTAATACCTCCAAAGCTGATATGGTGGCAGGAGATTAGGCTAAATTGTCCACAATGCTATAGTTATGGGCCGCTTTGGAATGGTTTCCTACCTGCCTAGTTGGTCCCTTAGCCATATTTGGCAAAGGCGTTTTTGGTTCACTTGTACTAGCCCCTAGAAAATTGGTGTCCATTGGGGTATCGTAATTTCAGTTCCGTGTCTAAAAAAAACATTTCTTCGCCAGTCCTGTAGATTTCATGGTCGTTTTTTCTAGAATCGTCAGGAGTTATTTTCTCCTGTTGGTTGTTAAATGTCCCTTAATCAGGGAAAGGCTCATGCATGACTATTATCTGTTGTGAGGATCTCCCTTGTCTGCAGTTACCTTGAAGCCTCTTCAGCTCAGGGAGGTAGGTACAGTGGTGAGTGTAATGGTCATACTCACCACAGATTGAATAGGAGTGGTTGGTCCAAAGATTCACCCTCTTGTTCTACCCTTGGGAGTTTTTAGACTCCTGGTTTTGATTTTGGTTGGAGTTGCCTCCAGCCTGAGATAGTGCAGGGCATTGTTAATTGTTGCCCCCCTGTCCAGGATTTCCCTTTGGCTTGTTTTTTCCTTTTTTCTTT
Organism: Pinus albicaulis; assembly: GCA_034641835.2. NCBI lineage: Eukaryota > Viridiplantae > Streptophyta > Pinopsida > Pinales > Pinaceae > Pinus > Pinus albicaulis. The sequence goes on from CM076578.1 coordinate 330,399,362, forward strand.
GTCGCGTTAGGAGGATAGTTTGGATTCTCCTGATTGTATGGTTGGCATGGTTGTGCTTAGGAAGGTTGCACAAAGTCCAACTGTGCATTATTTTGCATGGGTGGGTTTTGTGCTAGGGACTAGGTGTAATGTGGTCTTTGTCCCTCATATATGAATACTTGTTAGAGGGGAGCTCTTCCGTCAGCATGTCTAGCTACGTACTGGGTCCCTTGAAATGAAGGATATGGACCTGCATGTTAATGGTGGTACAATGATGCCCTATTGGTCATGTTTTTCCAAGGTGCATGATGACTCTGGTAGCCAGGTTGCGGGATGTTCTAGTTAGAATCATATGCGTAACTAGGGTACTAAACGTTGCTGCTTAGGTGATTTTTGGTCAACGACCCAATCAAACCATCTACGGATTTCGACGCGCCTAGAAATTCTTTGTAAGTTTGTAGGCGCGGGGTGTTCGACAGGATATTGTAAATATATCTTGACTGCATATAGATAAGCTCGAGTTGTTGGGCCTTGCTGATGGTGTCCTCTTCAGATATGGGATTTTTTTGTTTCCACATCCTTTGAAATCTCTGCAATGAGAGTTTTCAGGAACAAGTCTAACAAAACTCGATCATCAAATTTGGCTTTGCACAAACTACGACGTCACCGACATTCGTGGGGATGGTCTGAGATGTGGACGGTTAGTGTCTACCTAAAGTGGGTCAGTAGTTCCATCCCGGAATCATGGTGGATGGATAACTGAAAATAGGTAAGGAACGCAGTAGTGAGGGCACTAAAATTTCCGTGTGTAGCAGATGGTTTCTCCACATACCATTTCGCGGCTATTCCAGTAAGAGTGCGTTGAAATAGTCTTAGTTGAATAGTATCATCAATGATGTTGTTTGACGAACACCATAGGTGGAAATTCGTGGCATGATTTCCAGGGTCTTCTGCTTGCTTCCCTTCGAACTTTGAAATGTCCGAAGGGAGCTTCGTCGGCATGGGCGGGCATATTGGATTGTGTGCAATCGGTTCATCTATTAACTTGGTTAAATCTGATAGGTTTAACGAAGCTAACAATGGTGATTGTGAATTGAGAGCCATTTCACACTGTGAAGACACAATGTTCTAGTTAGGTATAGGGTTTTTCTGTGACGTACCCGACTGTGAGTTCACTTGGCTTCCTGAATGGGTAGCGCTCCTCTGCCCCCTAAGGACTGTGGGAGGAGTGGAATGTGGAAACCGTATGGGGATGCCCACTAGTGTGGCATTGGGTGACCGACGAGGGTTATCAACAAACGATGCCCCAATACGGGATGAACCGATAAGGGTGGCAGTTTTTCGTCTTTGACGCATAAATGGTGAAAGACCTGGAACCCCTCCTAGTAATGCGGGGAGGTCTGAAAGACGTCTAAAACAACGAGGTCCTGTTGGGTCCATTATGGTGTCAAAGAGGTATGGTTTTGGAAATATTTGAGAGGATAGAGAGTATAATAAAAGAAAAAATTTGATCACATACATAAAACAAAGAAAAAAATGAAAGGTAAATTTTCCCTTTAGATTAATCTTATGTGACCAGTCAATCAAAAAATATGGTTTTTGTTTTTTTTGCGTATGATACTCAAATTCTAGAGGACCTAATCGTCCTCACACTCTCAAATGTAACTGGGCCTTCAAAATATATCTTGTGAATGTTGGCACAACATCCCGAAAGAACTGGTGACGCCCCCATTCAATCGAATAAAATCGACCAAGGTAAAGGTAGAGGATCTAGTGCTGCCTGCACCATCACCTATAGGGAAGGATGCCCTAGTTTTGGTCACTAATTACCTTCATCCCACGTGAGTGTTCGAGTCTTGAGCTTCTTGTTAATCCAACTACTAGTACCAAGTATTAGACGGGTCAGGTAGCCCCGAATAATACCACACGCACTGGGCCTAAATTTAACCCCTCTGAATCGGGTCTCTGTGGCGCTCGGGTTTTATTTTCTGTGGGTGGATAGACGGATTTAAAAGTTCCCTAAAAATTCATCTTATGTGTTTCAAGATGTAAACTGACCAAGGCATATTATTGGATGCCTACCCCCTTGGTCCTAACTTAAACTATAAATTCTCTTGTGGCCCCTGTGGGGAGAGTTTCATGAGTTTAGTTAAGTTAGTTTTTGGGTGGATTTGATTCACTTAAGGTGTGAAAGTGTGTGAGAAAAAGGTGAAAAATCACATATTTTTAACATTTGGATATGCGGTGATCCTTTTCAAATCCTCTATTAAGCTACGTTTGGTTGTTCCTTGCTCAAAAGAAAACATGTGCGGATATGGGCCGCTTACAATGTTGCCTAGTTAATCTAAATGATCAACTAAAGGGAGATGGAAAATTATCAGCATATAGTGTTCATATGCTTGCCTAGGGTCACCCAAGGGTGCAAAGGCAGGATAGATTACTTGCTCTCTAAGGATAATTAAATCCTAGTCCCAACTCCTAGTGCCAAAAATTGAACTAAAATTAATGACTTTAAACTAGTAAAAATGAAAAAAAAAATAGCTAAGCATGTGTGGACGAGGGCCACTTACTTTGCCTAATTACCTATGTGTTTTTTGGTGTAAAAATCGCAAAACATAAGCTATTTCAAAATGCAATTTAATTACCCCCTACTGAAACGATGTGTTCACTTTGCAAAAATAAACTTTGAAATTTTAAAACTAACACCTAAAACTACTAAAATGCAACCAAGGGTGATTTTTAACAAGTCATGGGACACCTCACACAGTGCTGGAAGATTTATTATGGGTTGCTAGTCACTTTACAAATATGAAATTAAAGGAAATAACATAAATTTTCTACCTCTAGTTTCTGCGCGCAAAAGTCTCACACAGGCATGCAGTCTTCGCACAGGTCACTGTTGAACACGCGTAGTTGGGTGCGCCTGTCTGTGTAAAAGTTGCGTGAATTTCCTGCAACAAATTTTTGGAGATTATGAGTTTCAGCCTCTCATAGAGGGTGAACAGGCAGAGAAGAAGAGAAGAAGGGTTGTTCAAGCCAAACTCCAGAGCAGAGAAAGAGGTCTCTACAAAAGGCACAACCACATTAAATAGGAAGTAAAATCAGTGGAGTCGTCAATCTTGTGTTGGTGTATTTGGTGCATGATTTTACCAATCCACAGTTGCTTAAGAGGATTGGTTGTTTCCTCTTAATTTTTTGGTCACAGGCAGATAAACAAAAGAGTTAGCAAGTTAGTGAACATGCCATAAAACAAAACACACTAGATAATGATATAGTATGCATATGTAGAAAGAAAACAAACCTAAACTAAAAAAATAACACGAAAGCTCATATAGAGTCAAATAACACAATAATACCAATAGTGGCGTCTATGTCCCCTCTTATTTTGTGCTATTAGGAATAAAATATAGAACGTTTACACACTTTCCAAGGGGCCCTTAGAACTAGGGAGTTCTAAGACCCAATGCAAGGACGTTTTTACCTCTGATTTTCCTTGGTGCAAGGTCCCTCTCTCTACTCCAAAGGATTGGAGTTGTTGGATGGCCAACAACTGAATCCCCTCTCTACTTCTGCTCTAGATCACACAATGATGGATTGCTTGGAAGCAATTTTGGCCAGCATATCAATGTGCTCTCCATTATTTCATCTCTTGGTGGACTTTTATAGATGAATTCAAACTCTCCTTCCCTCTCTTGGTACATTGGTAGATGGTGACCCAAGAGAGGGTGATGATTCCATTGTGTGCTACCTTGAGGTCCCAAGGAGGCTTAGGCCGTTGTCCTTGGGCGGCCTCAAGTGTGGGATCAATTTCCTGGAGTGTGCCTTATGGTCCCAAAAAGTGACTTCCGCCACTCTCAAGTCCGCGTGGCTTTTTAAGGGAAAATCATGCAAAGGTGCGCCTATCGAAGAAAAATGTGCATGAAGGCACATTATACTAGTTTATTTAGTTTGCAATTTGATTTTTCTTCTGGACCCTCGAGATTATTTAAATTCTTCAGATTCTCTAATGTGCCTCAGCCCTGTAAATCCTTTTGTCTGACATTTAACAATGTCATATTTGCTTGTCCGATTTTCCAGTGATAACATGGGTGTTACAGGAATGATAAGGTAAATGGAGAGAGTAATGGCAGAAGTGTCCTCAGACACATAATTTTATTAATAGGAAAAGAAATTACATGAGAAATTTGCAAGAGTTTACACCCGTAGACTCCAAGACACTTGCAATCAGGAAAATGAGCTATTTATAAGCTACATGTCCTAACCTATTTTAGTTATGGACCACTTATTAAAGTAAAAAGTGTCCATTTACAATAAATATCCTCCAAACAAATATACTAATTTTTTTCCTATATTAGAGCCTAAGATACGACACTTTTCTAGAGTCATATATTTGGTAACAATATTCTATTTATAAGTGTCTCCAATTTTAATTTTAATATTCTAATTTAATAAATATTTTATCCTAGATTTAAACTATGATATTTGGATCATCTAACATCCCCCTCTATGATCCAAAGATACATTACAACATATACCAAGTTCATCCCTGAACTTATTAAATTTTATCTTGCCAAGAGCTTTGGTGAAGATATCGGAGATCTGATCTTCTAAAGGACAATAAATCGGCTTGATGACATCCTTTGCAATGAGTGATCTGATATGATGATACTTGGTGTCCACATGCTTTGTCTTTGAATGAAAAATTGGGTTCTTGGAAAGATTTATGGCTGGATGGTTGTCGATGAATAACGATGTAGCTTCTCTTTGAGGAATTCCCAAGTCCCGTAAAACTCTGCGCAACCAAAAAATCTTACATGTTTCTTCCCAAGCTGCTATGTATTTGACTTTTGCTGAAGAAGTGGCCACTATAGCTTACTTCTTGCAAATTCAAGATATTGCAACTGACCCCATGTTCATTAAATAACCAGAGGTTGATGCCCTATCATCAATACTGCCATCAAAGTCGGCATCTAAAAATCCACCAAGTACAATTTTTTTAGTATTTTTGTAAAGAAGACCGAAATATTTTGTTCCTTGGATATAACGAAGAACTCTTTCGGCTACATTCCAGTGGTTTTCTCGTGGTTCCTACATAAATCATGAAAGAATATTAACGGAATAAGAAATATCAAATCGAGTGTTTGTCAAATAAATTAGGCTTCCAATCAACTGTCTATAAGTTGTACTATCCACCATTTCCCCCCCTTCAAATTTTTAAAGTTTCAAGTTTTGTTCCATGGGGGTAAGAACAGGCTTGCAATCCTGCATTCCAAATCGTTGAAGAACTTATGCTGCATACTTACTCTGAGAAATGAAAATGTGATGTGGATGTTGGAATACTTAAAATCCAAGATAGTAATGAAGTAGTCCCAAATCTGTCATCTTAAATCCTGCATGTAACTCCTTTTTCACTATGCAAAATGATCATCATTGTTGCGAATGATGATCAAATCATCTACATACATAAAAATTATTACTATATTTTTACCTTGTTGGCGTACATACAAGGTATCATCAGATTCATACTTGTCGATGTCTCCATTTTTCTTGTACTTAATGCGGTAAACTCATTTGCATCCGATGGGTTTAACATTTTTAGGACAATCAACAAGTTTCCAAGTGTTGTTGTTGAGAACTACCTGATATTCATCAACCATAGCATGTTTCCATTCTTTGTGTTTCACTACCTCTCTATAAGTAGAGGGTTTAGTAAAATCATTTTCTACCAAGGAAATTTTTCCTTCACTTCTATGTAACACCTTTGTTCTTGTTTTATTCTACTCATTAGGCCTTACATCTTTCAAAAGTTGAACTGCCCATTTTGGAAATTGATATTCATTGGTTTGAGATTCTAAAAAACCACCATCATTGTAAAGAGGGTTGATGTAATAGATGTTTGATGATCAACCACAGATTCTGGGGTCGGAGAGTCACTGTCAGAAGAACTGTTGTTGCTAGGATATTTGGATGAACTACCAGAAGACCCAGATGAGGCTGGTGAAGTAGATGGACTAGATGAATTATCTTTAGATGAAGGAAATCAAGTTCATACCAATTTTGTTACTTTAGTTGACTTTGTATATTTCCTTTTCTTTTATCATGTTTTTTTCCAACTTTTGAAGAATACTTTATATTTATTCAGCACTCTTACTCTCAGTTTCATAAAAAATCACATCTCTGCTCACAATAAATTTTCCATTGGAAAAAATGTTGAGATTCAACAAGATGATGATCCTAGTGAAAATTAAGCACCTACACTAGGTGGGGCCCACAGGCTATTTTTAGGTGTATGTCTATTTTTAGAATGGATGAGCAAATTCTATTTATAGTGGAAGTATATTTATAGATGTTGAAAAAATTCGTTTTATAGATGATGTTCTATTTTTAGATGTATGTGCAAATTCTATTTATAGATCGCATGTATATTTATAGATGCATGTCAACTATTATTATCCCTTAATAATAGTTGGACAATAATTATTAATCTATTCTCTTGAAGCACTTGAAATCAGTTAACTAAAGTGGAAAACCAATTAGCTGAAGGAATTTCGAGTTCTAAGGTTGGTTGGTGGGACATGCAAGTGGACTTAGTTGTAACTGAGTGATTCGAAGTTGTAACAGAATTGGATGTGTAGTTATGTGAGTTGTAAAGTAGTTTAACTCAATTAAGTGAGTTAAACTCAGTTGTGCTAGTTGTAACTATTTGTAACTGAAGATAAAATAGTGAGAGATCAACGAATTAAATATTAATTAATTCGCATTGAGTGATCTCACATGCAACTGAAGATTTACTATTGTTAACTACATGCATGTCAAATCTAGTGTTGACCCAGTTGAGAGGTAGGTGAAAGGGACAGTTGACTATCAGTTGTACTATATTGGATTGCACTCTTTCAAGCCAAACACACATTGGATATGCTCATGAGGATTGTGTAGTCAAGGAGGTTCTGATTGCATTGAATTGATCTTTGTAATCAACTTTGATTGTGAAATGGAGGAAGGTAGTTGTAAGGTAGAAAATTAGCTAAGGCATTTTCCAAATTTTTGCATGAGAGTGTGAGACGATTGTATATTGTACTAACATCTCTTGGAGTAGATTTTTGTATGAGATTGTTTCATGATCCATGATATATACATAATATATAATAGTGGGGTGTTTAGCTTTATGCTTTCCTGGTAAACATATGTGTTATGTGTGAATGATCTTTCTTCATGTGTTTGCAATTGGCGATCATGTTTTAAATTTCCGCAAAGATTTTTGTAGAAGTGATTCTATATTTAACAGTGGCATATAATTGTTAGATCAGGAGAATCCAGGTAATACATAATTGCATTAAAATTTCTACATGGTATGAGAGCACAGAAGATTGCAATTTTGAAGCAGGAGCTGAGTTTGTTGGTGGAAACAATTTGAATTTGCTACAAGAATTTCTTGGTGTGACAGTTGAGTGAACATCGAAATGGATTTTAATGCCTTGTGGCTAGAGTATGCACTCGAGGGTAGCTCAAACTACATTGCCTAGAAGGAAAGGATGGAGGTAGTTCTTGAAGATAATGGCTTGAAGGAATTCATCGACAACGATGTTCCTAAGCCCACTTAGACAGATCATGTTGCATTACTTTACGCATGGCAAAAGAAAGTAGCGAAGACGAGAAGGATTATATTGGAAGGTGTACGAGACCATATTGTCTGAAGCCTTCATGGGAAAGCCACTCCATATGCTATGTGGAAGGCTTTGACAGATATTTTTCAAAGAAACAATGACCATAAGAAATTGGCGCTGAAGGATAAAATCAAAAAGATCAAGATGGAAAAGGGAGACAATATTCCAAAGTATCTCACAAAGTTTGTTCAATGTTGGGATGAACTGGGGAGTGTGGGAATCATTATTTTTTATGATGATTTGGTGAGCTTGGCTCTCTTGTGACTTCCTAAGATTTGGCACAATTATCAAGACTCTATCAACAGACAGGAAAAACTTGGACTGGGAACGACTGTGGTCGGATCTAGTGCAGGATAAGTTTAGGTGGAACAATAGAGATGGCTCTTCATCAAAGCATGATGATAAAGACGATTATGCTTTGGTTTCCAAGACAAGGAAAGGGAAGGGGAAGAAATTCCACTCAAAATTCGAGTCTAAAGGAAAGAAGCTAGATTAGTCCAAGGTGAAGTGTTTTCACTGTCAGGAACATGGGCATCTCGCCACTAACTACCCACAGAAGAAGAAGAACAAGAAGGTTGTTGGAGCTCCAACCGGTGACGCCCTTGCCTCGCAATTTGAACTTGATTTCTCCTTGATCGCATGTTTGGTATCAAGTGCAATGGGATCAGTGTGGTATCTTGATAGTGGTGCTTCCTTCCACATGATGGGAGATAAGGAGCTTTCCAGTGACTTGGATTGGAAATATCTCCAGATGCATATAGAGATGGGCGACAATGGACGATACAACGCAACGATAATTGGTACCATTAACTTTGAGAGGGAGTCCGGTAAACAATTTCAATTGAAAGATGTTATGCATGTTCTAGGTGTGAAGAAAAACTTGGTGTCAGTCGCGATGTTGGAGGACAGAGGCTATGACGTTGTTTTCAGCAATGGAAAATCTTTCCTGCGACATAAAACAACAGGTCAAGCCAAGAGGTTAGGGATTCGAATCAAGAATCTCTACAAGTTGGAGGTAGAAGGTTGTGTTGCCATGATGGGAAAGGTGTAAATAGTGGTGAGCCAGGATGAGGGTGAATTATGGCACAGGCGATTGGGCCATCTTCATCATGGAGCCTTGAAATTCATGTAGCAAATATCTATTGGACTTCCAATGGGAACACTTGCTCAACTAGATCAGTGCAAGGGTTGTACCATGGGGAAGTATGCAAAATCCACCTTTCATGAAAAGGAGAACTGTGCTGTGGTGATCTTGGAGAGAGTTCACACAAACGTGTGTGGACCATTCTCAGTTGCTTCAACAGCAAAACACTGATATTATATTATTATTTTTTATGACTTTTCTCGTAAATGCTGGATCTTCTTCATGCAGAAGAAGGATAAAACATTCTCAAATTTTTGTGAATTTAAGGCATTGGTTGAGAAAGAGTTGGGGAAGCAAGTGAAATCTCTGCGGAGAGATAATGGTGGAGAATACATCTCGAACGAATTCAAATACTTTTGTAGAAAAGAAGGAATTCGAAGAGAACTCATAGCGCCTCATAACACACAGCAAAATGGGGTCGCAGAGAGGAAGAACAGAACACTCGTGGGTGCGACACGAGCAATGATGCATGATCAAGGCCTACCAATGCATTTGTGGGTGGAAGCATGAAAATTTTTTGTTTATGTGCAAAACTGTTGTCCTCATAGAGTACTTGGCATGAGTACACCTGAAGAAGCTTTTACTGGTAAGAAATCGGATTTTTCTCACTTTAATATTTTTGTCTCATCTGTTTATGTGCATGTGACCAAGAACACTAGGAAGAAGCTGGAGCTTACTGCTGAAGTTGGGATATTTGTGGGGTACACATAAACACCCCATAATTATCGTGTGTATTTTCCTAATAGTAAGATGATTGTTATGTGACGGGATATAAAATTTGATGAGGGGAAAGCCATGTGGTTGTCGCTTGAGAGAGAGTTGGACTTGCATGTGGAGGAGGAACTGTTGGTTCCCAAAGATGAGTCTCTTGATGTGGATTAGCCATAGGAGGAGGTTCATGGAGTGGAGGAGTCCACTCATGCAGAGCCAAACATCAGAACTGGTAGAAGGTGTACCACAGAAGATGAGAAGCTGAAACTTAATGCGGCACAGAATGTAGGAGTCCATGATTCACAATGCATACAAAGACAATTTCCTAACCGATTCACTGGATACATGGCTCTCATGAGAAAATGTATTGTGACTGAACCATCTTCCTTTCAGGAAGAAGTGTCAGAGCCCACATGGGTAGATGCAATGGTGGAAGAGTATGACTCCATTGTCAGAAACAATGCTTGGGAAATTGTTCCAAGGCCGGTTGATAAATCAGTGGTAGGGTCAAGATGGATCTACAAGGTAAAGCAAGTTGTTGATGGGAGTGTTGAGAAATGTAAGGCCAAATTTGTGTCCCAAGGCTTCTCACAGTTATGAATAAAACTTTGCACCTGTCACACGGTATTCTTCCATAAGGACCATCCTTGCTCTCTCAGCGTAGATGGGTTTGCACATTCATCAGATGGATGTGAATGTTGTATTTCTCAATGGGATCATTGAGGAAGAAGTGTACATTGAGCAGCTTGAAGGATTTGATATTTTCAGTATCGAGATGCATGTGTGCAGACTCAAAAGAGAATTGTATGGGCTGAAGCAAGCACCCCATGCTTGGTACACTCATATCGACAGCTATTTCACCGGACTTGGCTTCACCAAGAGTGAGGCGAATGCAAACCTATACCAAATTGTGGTGGAGGGTAAGCTTTTAATCATTGTTATTTATGTTGATGATTTAATACTGACTGGTGATGAGTAGTTGATATGCTCATGTAAGGAGGACCTTGTAAAGGAGCTCGAGATGAAGGATATGGGCCTCCTTCATTATTTCCTTGGATTGGAAATATGGTAGCGAGATGGTGAAATTTTTGTGTCTCAAGGCAAGTATGCAAGGGAGATACTGGATAAGTTTCACATGGAGGGTTGCAAACCCATGGATACTCCTCTTCTAGGAACCTGGAGGAAAGAGGATGCTACATATGGAGAGGTAGTGGATGCTACTATCTATCGACAGTTAGTGGGTTCGCTAATGTATTTAGTGAATACAAGGCCGGACATATGCTATGCGGTGAACCATATTAGTCAAGCGATGGTTAAGCCTACCAAGATCTTTTGGAAGGAAAGCAAGCATGTCCTGAGATACCTGAGAGGCACATACGAGTATGGCTTATGGTACATAATAACGGATGAGGTGAATTTGCATGGCTTCATGGATGCAGATTATGCGGGCAGCCCAATAGACAGAAAGAGCACATCAGGATGGGTCTTCATTATCGGATCTATATTTGTTTCTTGGTACAGTAGGAAACACATATCCATGGCACTCAGTTCATCGGAAGCGGAATAAATGGCAGCAAGTCAAGTTGCATGTGAGGCTATCTGGATAAGAAAGATCCTAGTTGGTTTGTTTGGTTCTCATTTAGATCCTATAGTGATTCATTGTGATAATTAGAGTTGCATTAAAATCTCGATTAATCTTATGTTTCATGATCGATCTAAGCATATAGATATCCGATATCATGATATCAGATATTGTGTGCAGCGGAAGACCATGTTGCTTCAGTACATTCCTATGGAGGATCAGGATGTAGATATTCTGACGAAGGCGCTCAGCAGGAGAAAATTCGAATACCATAGAGACATGATCGAGGTGAAGGATAATCCCTTTCTTGTTGAGAGGGAGTGTTGAGATTCAACAAGATGATGATCCTAGTGAAAATTAAGCACCTACACTAGGTGGGGCCCACAGGCTATTTTTAGGTGTATGTCTATTTTTAGAATGGATGAGAAAATTCTTTTTATAGCAGAATTCTATTTATAGATGTTGAGAAAATTCTATTTATAGATGATGTTATATTTTTAGATGTATGTGCAAATTCTATTTATAGATAGCATGTATATTTATAGATGCATGTCAACTATTATTATCCCTTAATAATAGTTGGACAATAAATATTAATCTTTTCTCTTGAAGCACTTGAAATTAGTTAATTGAAGTGGAAAACCAGTTAGCTAAAGGAATTTCGAGTTCTAAGGTTGGTTGGTGGAACATGCAAATGGACTTAGCTGTAATTGAGTGATTCGAAGTTGTAACAGAGTTGGATCTGTAGTTATGTGAGTTGTAAAGTAGTTTAACTCAGTTAAGTGAGTTAAACTCAGTTGTGCTAGTTGTAACTAGCTGTAACTGAAGATACACTAGTGAGAGATCGATGAATTAAATATTAATTAATTCACATGGAGTGATCTTACATGCAATTGAATATTTACTATTGTTAACTACATGCATGTCAAATCCAGTGGAGACCCAGTTGAGAGGTAGGTGAAAGGGACAGTTGACTATCAGCTGTACTATATTGGATTTCACTCTTGCAAGCCAAACACACATAGGATATTCTCATGAGGATTGTGCAGTCGAGGAGGGTCTGATTGCATCGAATTTTCCTTTGTAATCAACTTGTATTGCGCAGTGGAGGCAAGTTATTGCGAGGCAAAAAATTGGCTAAGGCATTTGCCAAATTTCTGCATGATAGTGTGAGACGATTGTATATTGTACTGAGAGCTCTTGGAGTAGATTTTTGTATGATATTGTTTCATGAACCATGATATATACATAATATATGATGGTGGGGTTTTTAGCTTTATGGTTTCCCAGTAAACCTATGCGTTATGTGTGAATGATATTTCTTCATGTGTTTGCAATTGGCAATCATGTTTTAAATTTCCACAAAGATTTTTGTAGAAGTGATTCTGTATTTAACAGTGGCATATAATTTTTAGATCAGGAGAATCCAGGAAATACATAATTGTATTAAAATTTCTACACAAAATTTGGTACCCTTTCTTCTCATTAGAATACCTAATCATTGTGCACTTCAAGCTTCTTGAGTCAAGCTTAGTTCGGTTTTATTTTGGAACTAAGGCATAACATACTGATCTAAAAGCTCTAAAATGTTTAACTCGAGGTTTGAAACCAACCTATGCTTCATAAGGTGTGATTCTGTCTAAAGAAGAATTTGGATATATGTTCCTTAAGTAAACAATTGTATGAATTGCCTCAGCCCAATATATATGACTTAACTTTTTGAAAGTTAGCATCGACCTTGCCATTCCTAACAAGGTGCGGTTCATTTTTTATACTACTCCATTTTTCTGTGGAGTGTAGACATTTGTAATATGTTATTTTATGCCATTATTCATGCAATACATTTTGAATTCATTAGAAGTGAATTCTCCTCCATTGTATATTCTAAGAGTGCCAATATTCTCCTTAACTTCATTTTCAATAAGTTGGTGAAAAGTTTTAAACTTTTCAAATGCTTTTGACTTTTTCTTAAAAAAATATACCCAAGTCATCATGCTAAAATCATCAACAAAGCATAATAAATATTTGCATCCTCTTAGCGAAGTTTTTAAGGGTCCAAAAATATCACTGTGAACCAATTGCAAACACCTGTTTGCTCACCATGAACTTGTCGGAAAAGTATCTCGATTTTGTTTTCCATAAATGCAAGCTTCACATTTTGAATTTTCCCTTTTGAAGGTTGGAAGTCCCTTAACCATTCCTTTTTTTTTTCAATTGAGAGAGATTTTCAAAGTTTAGATGTACATATCTGACATGCCACAATCTTATAGGTGAAATGTTTGTACTTGCTACTCTTGCAAAGTCAAAATTCCTTCGAATAATTGTCCCTTTCATCCTTAAAAATTTTTCGTCTTCATAACCTTTCATCATTGTTTTCATGTTCTGTTTGACTGAGTTAATTTTAACTAAGCCATCCTCCATAATCACCAGATGTCCTACTTGTCGAATCGTGACTAAAGATAGAAAATTTTGCTTAAATGTTGGTACATACCATACAATTGAAATAATTTTTTCTCCAATTCTAGGTAGAAAAAATTTAACTACACCTTTTCCATAAGGATTATGTTTTGTTTTATCAACAATATATATTGAATTGAGATGGCATTGTTGGAAGTTCCAAAAGAAGTCACGTCGAAAAGTCATGTGTTGAGTTGCTCCTGTATCCAAAATCCATGTATATTCATATTCACTTCTAAGAAAGGTTGAAACTTGTAAATTTGTTGATTCTGTGTTTGTGAAGACATATTCTGAACCATCATGATCATCTTGATCATTTGAAAAATGTGCAGTTTTTTTATGAAACTTAGGAATTTTATCAATGGAAGTTCTACATCCTCAGCAAAATCGCCAACTTTGTTACATATTCTGCAAACAATTTAACTTAAATCTCTACCTCTGCCTTGATACTGTCCTCTACCTCTGCTTTGACCTATGTTCTGAGTTTGTCCTCTCCTTGTACTTTGTCCTCTTCCTTGATTATAGCCTCTTCCTTAATTGTTTCCTCTGACTTAAAAATTGCTCCTGCCTAACTATAGCCTCTGTTGAAATTATTTCCTCTTCTTTCACTGCGACCACGACCTTGTACATTGTGTGCTTCTTGAATTTGATTGAAATTCCCTCTTCCTCTGTTTCTAGAAGTATTAGTTGAGGATTTACTTGTGCTAGCCTCTGTGAAGAATACATCTTCCCCAATCTGTTTCTTCTTCCCAAAATTTTTGTCATGTTGGGCTAACATATCACTCAACTCATCAAACTTGATCTTCTCCAATTTTCTAGTGACTTGCAAAGTTTCCAAAAAATGTGTGTAAGAAGATGGCAACCCAGCGATTAAAATTGTAGTCAGGAAAATTTCATCGACAGATTGAAAACCAACATTTATTATTTCTTGCTTGATGTTTTTAAGTCGTGAAATGTATTCAAGAACATCACCACCTTCATTTATTTTTTGTTGGAGCAATTTTAATTGAATATCAAACTTTTTGTATTCAGGTTCAGTATCAAATAGATCTTTGAATGTATGCAAAGCAGTTGCATCTAAGGTGTTTTCAATATGAATGTACATTTCATTGTTAACTGAAGACTTTATAAGAGCTAATGCCTTGGCATTTTTTACTTCCCATTTTGCAAGTAAAGTTGCATCTGTTGGTTTATTAGGCTTAATGTCGCCATCACATATTTCATGCCATATTCATTATATATGAGAGTGCTTTCAATTAGACATTTCCAGGTCTTGTAAGATTTGACCCCTTCTAGCTTATCAAAATCAGAGAATAGATTAATTAACTTTGGCATTGTAGTGTTGAAGTAGTGCACCAAAAGAAACAAGCACAAGAAAGAAATGAACAACATGTTACATGAAACACGCCACATAAAAACGAACTATCGGGGCGTGGCCTTGACCCTCATATAGTCATTGGAAAAAGGAGAAAATTTACTAAGCTTTGCACTTGGCTCTAGTCAATTTCTCTTTAAGAGTTTATAATGAATGATTTTCAAATTTTGACTGCTTGACAATGCCCTTACAAATTTTCTTTCAAAAAAAATCTACATCCCCTCAAAGTAAAAAAGTACTTTGAGTTACAAATAATGACCCTTATTTATCCAAAATAAAAATTACAAATAGCATCTACTTATTCCTCCAAAATTTACAAAATACCCCTTTTTACACCTTATTACTCCCTTAGAAAAAATTCCCTAACTTCAAATAAAATATTAAAAAATAAAATTTTTACAAAAAACTATACATATGCATCAAAACCAAAGTCGATAGTCACATGTGAGAATACAAAGTTGATAGTCACATGAAACATAGGTTTACTGGTTCAATGTTGATGGTCTAATGTCAATGGTCGAGTGCTGAGAGTCGAATGCTGATGGTAGAATGTCGAGAGCCCAATGCTGAGAGTCGAATGCTGCCATGACCTCTCACCTTATATGCAACCTTTATTAGCCCAAAAATTGAGCCTTTGTTTCATGAAAAATTATTGAAGTCCACACAAGAAGAATGTGAGAATACAAGGGGATCTCAATACAAATATCACCGCATATGAAGGCGTAAAGGCTCCCCAAAATCGTCGTTCCTGATAGTAGTTCTGCAGATCTGAAAACTCGCCTCTGGAAGGTCCCACGTTCGAGTCCCTCCTTGCGTAGTAGCGACGCATTCCAATTTCGTGGGATTCTAATCAATTCGTAGTGAAAAATAAGGATAACAACTTTCACAAATGCTAAAATTCTTTGGAGTCTGTTTCAAAAATTTATCAAAAAAATGCACCAAGAAAACACCTCAGTCATTACCATTTGTCTGCTGAGGCACTTCAGGAACCAAGAGAGAGATTCTGCAATAAAATTTGGATAAATGTTTTTTGTATAAAAATCAATTGATAAGTAAGCAACCGTTAGAAGCCAATGGCAATCTGCCCATGCCTAGGAATACACCCTAAATACTCTTTACGAGTAAAATTCAATTAAAAAACGATGGATATTCTTGCACAACCTCGGCTTCGTGGTTTCTGCATTACTCGCATAGAAACCAATTATGCAAATGAAACCAGATTATAATTTTGGTCCTTCAAATGTCTAACCAAACTTCTAATTTGAAGGGGCAACGTTATATGAAGTGACATTTTTTCCATTGCCAGTGGTGAAATTTTGAAAGAAGAAACTCTTGAGTAGAATACAATTTCTCCTTTATATATAAGAATATTTTAAAAGAAGAAACTCTTGAAAGCATAATATTTGTTATCATAGTAAAAAATTTGATTTTTAGATTTTAAAATATCTAAAATCAATAATAATAATTATTTTTTTTTCCTTAAAAAATTACATATCGATCAATATCTGACAAATTGATGGAGTTTTCCAAAAGCCTGGAGACCTGGAATCTCCTCATCACATCAGTTGCATCACTAGTGCTCTGATACCACAATAATGGTAGCAGTGTCCTCAGACGCATAATTTTATTAATAGGAAAATAAATTACATGAGAAATTTGCAAGAGTTTACACCCGTAGACTCCAACACACTTGGAATCAGGAAAATGAGCTATTTATAAGCTACATGTCCTAACCTATTTTAGTTATGGGCCACTTATTAAAATAACAAGTGTTCATTTACAATAAATATCCTCCTCAAAAATCTACCAACTTTTTTCCTATATTAGAGCCTAAGGTATGACACTTTTCTAGATTCATATATTTTGTAACAATATTCTATTTCTAAGTGTACCCAATATTAATTTAAATATTATAATTTAATAAATAGTTTATCCTAGCTTTAAACTATGATATTTGGATCATCTAACAGAGAGAGGGAGAGAGGAGAGGAGGAGGGAAGAGAGATAGAAGGGTGAAGGTAGGGAGAGAAGGGGAAGAAAAAGAGAGAGGGACAGATAGATAAATAGGGAGAAAGATTTTGTATATTTTGGGGTCGATAGAGAGAGACATAGGGACATAGAGATATATATAGAAGGTGAAGAGAAGGAAGAAGAGAGAGATATAGAGAGGGAGGGAGATATATATATATATATATATATATATATATATATATATATATATATATATATATATAGAGAGAGAGAGAGAGAGAGAGAGAGAGAGAGAGAGTGTGTGTGTGTGTTTGGGGTGAGGTAGAGCTACAAGGAATGAGAAATTGAGGGATATATATATATATGTTTGTGTGTTTGTGGAGGGGGGGAGTGAAGAAGATTTCTCGCACTATATTCTTTAATTTTAGTGTAGATGGTGACTTCTAATCCTATTTTATTGATTGCACTAGATGAATTTATTTCAGTGTAGATGTTTATTTCTAATCCTATTTGATTGCTTGCACTAGATGCATTGATTTCAGTGTAGATGTTTTCTAATTCTATTTGATTACTTTCACTAGATGCATTGATTTCAGTGTAGATGTTGATTTCTAATCATATTTGATTGCTTTCAATAAATGTGTTAATTTTACAGAAGATGTTGGTTTCTAAGCCTATATGATTGCTTGCATTAGATGCATTAATTTCAGTGTAGATGTTGTTTTCTAATCCTATTTGATTGCTTGCATTAGATGCATTGATTTCAGTGTAGATGTTGATTTCTGATTTGATGTAACTCGATGTATGATGGCACATTAATATTAAAGTGATTGGAGTAAGAATGTGCATTGATTTCAATGTAAGCAAAAAAAAAAAATTATTGACAATGTGCATGGATTTTTGTGTTATAGTAATTCAACCTATTAATATTGGAGAACAAGAGAGACAAGGTATGTTGTTTAGTACAATAGATCGAGTTAAATATTTAATTTTTTTATGATTTCAACTTCTCTTTTCATATAATCGATATGAAAATATGGAAAAACTAATATTTTCACTACTAATATGTCAAAATTTGTGAGACTATGGAGTTAGAGGGACACTATTAAGAATTAATTAGCTGTCAAAAGTTGTGATACCTAAAATTTCAAGAGTAATCTTGACGCAGTAAATTATTAGAACTACTCTTCCAGATACATTTAGAAATATGTAGAGGGACATTATTAAGAATTAATTAGCTGTCAAAAGTTGTGATACCTAAAATTAAATGATTTAGATGTGCAGTATCGATCCTCTTGCAAACTATTGACAAGATTGTCTCCCTTCTTCATCACTAACTAATCACTAATAGGCAATTACATACACATATATAAATACAAAAAGAAATTTGTAACTTTTAGAGACAATACTATCGAAATCCAAACACATAAACACAAAACCCACTCAAAGCATCCAAACACAGACCCATTCAAGGAAAGAAACATAGACTAAATTAAAGAATAAAATGATATGGTCTTGTCAAGAAAAAAAAACATAATGTAAATTTCAAAGTATGAAGTTTATTTCAATCATATACGTAGTATTGATAATCTAAAAATGTGACATTGATTCCCTCAATTGGAATCGGCCTAGATCGATCTAACTCTAGATCTATCAAGCGTCAAGAGAGATCAAATCCCTCGAGTTGCGAGTCTTTCTCAAATTCTACACTCCAAAAAGAAGGCTTGCACCTCGAGGGATTTGATCCCTCTTGTCACATGATAGATCCGGAATTAGATGGATTTAGGTTGGTATAAGAATGAATAAGAATTAATATTTCTTAGCATGAGAAGAGAGACATACCATAATCCAAAATCCATGTCCCATGAAACAATGTCATCAAATTGTTTGACACAATTATACTACTTTATGTCAATTTCTCATTTAAAAAGTTAGCATAGATATGTTAAACACAACACATAATGTAATATATGCCAAGTAATTTAGAAATAAGTCACTACAACTTGATTTGCCACAAACTTTTACAACTTGATTTGCCACAAATTTTTATATACTTAAATTGATGATTCATTAAATTATAATTTTTACATATACATTACATCTTCATCATGTAAAATAAGTCCATACATTATTTATATCCATTATTTCTTCATCATGTAAAATAAGTCCATACATTATTTATATCCATTATTTCACATTATGGAGTGTTTTACTTACCTACTAACTAATGAACTACAACAACCAATACCCTTTGTGTGCATCATTATTAAAACTATAAATAACTAGCTTATTGTATTTTTTTGTTATAGATACTATGAAGTTAATTTAAATGATTTAATTCTATGTGATTTATTTAGTTAATCTATGTTTTTATTTATTTTTTACATGATAAGGAAAATTGAATGATTATCATATTGATTAGTCTTTTAAACAATTACTAGTTTTGAAATAATTTGCTTAATAAATAGACATTATTCATTGTGAGTAGACATTGTTTGATATATAAATTTGTTCCTTGAGTTTAATGTGTATAGTATTTTTTTAAAATATAGCATTGTTATGAATTAAAAATTATAATATTTAAATATTTACAAATTTGTATATATATTCTCAATATAGAACCACAATAAATGGTTTGAAACATGGATAAAATAATAATTTACTTGATCCGGAAATTACATCACTATAAAATATAGAAGACATTAAAGTTTTTAAGATTGCTTCAGATTTTAGACAAAACCACCTATAACTCAAGTCGGGTATACGTATGTCAAATCTTAACTAAATTGTTAAAGAATAAAAGAAAAGGTTGCTTTGAAAAAATAACAATAATGTCAAAATTATTTTTACATTTAAATTTAAAGAAAAATTGTGATATGAAAAGAATTGAAAGATAAAATAAAATCATGATACTATAAAGAGGTCATCAATGCTGATTAACATGACAAAATATTAAAAGATAGCAAAAAATCAATCTTAATTTAAAAGATTAATAATCTCTCCATTTACTCCATTTATAAAAAAAGAAAACAATCTATTAAAATTCTAAAACAATCCAAATAATTATCTTTTTAAAAATTTAATAATTTAGTTTCAAAAAACAATAATCATTTTCGTTAAAATTCTAAAACAATCCAAAACAATTATTTTTAAAAAAATTTAATAATTTATTTTCAATAAACCATAACCATTTTCATTAATCTACTAAAATTCTAAACAATCCAAATAATTAAATTTAATTTTAATAACCACACATGATAAGAATAAACAAATAACATCATAAACATACATACAACTATGTGATTCAAAGTAAAATTACAATAAAGTTTTCGTACTTTTAAATAAAGTAGATGATATAAGAGGAAGCCATTCCAACAATAAATTGATTTTAGAGCGAAAGTAAATTTATCCCAAACTATCCCAACAAAATGTTAACAATAATTTTTAATAATATCTTAAAATCATGCTGCCATGCCTTTTCCCCGCAGTGAATATACAGAGTAACATAGAGCAGTGCCATGCCTTGCCTTTTACTGAAAATAAGAGAGACCTCTCCATGTCAATAGCCTGGATCTGTCAAAGATTAAAAATAATCTAATCTATAACATACAATTGGTATAATGCCTAGAATATTTACATCCTTATAAAATCAAATGGTCCCGTAGCTCAGTTGGTTAGAGCGTTGGTCTTATGGCCCAGGTAAGATGAAGCCGAAGGTCGCGGGTTCGAGCCCCGCCGGGACCATTTGATCGCTTTTGCTAGTTTTCTTCTGCAATAGATATCTGTCGGGAAAATGGACCATTTAACGCCGTCACCATCGCCCGGAAAATTCAAGCAGACGGAATGTTGCAGATTTATCTTTCTTCAACAAGTTTTTCAATGTTGCAGATTTATCTTTCTTCAACAAGTTTTTCAATGTTGCAGATTTCTCTTTCTTCAACAAGTTTTTCAATGTTGCAGATTTCTCTTTCTTCAACAAGTTTTCTCCTTTCGTTTACTTAAAGCGCTATCCTTGTGAGCAACGGCCGCTTTGCATTGTTTTAACTTTTTCTAAGTTTGAATTTGGTTATATATAGTTCAAGCCTGGTACCGCGCTGTGCATTGTGGTGCCTTTTACTTTGAAGAATAAGTGTGACATTGTGCTGAGGAAATAACAATAATAATAAATAACACTCGTTAGTGAATTAAAGGCTATGAATACACGGAAGTTTCTATTTGTGAAGGTCAAGATATTTGTGAATGTAAGGATGGGTGGTAGTTTCGATATGTGAAGGTCAAGATACTTGGTATTGAATACTAACAAAGTAATAGTAAAAGTAAATAGGATTATTTAATGGACAAATTTAAATGAGTGGCTGATTGCTTTTAGAAATCATTAATCATTGGAGCATTGAATAATGTTCTAGTTCAAGTTTATGTGTAATGAAGCGATTTATTGGAAAATCATTAAAAATCAAGTTTATGTCTAATGAAGTGATTTATTGGAAAATCATTAAAAATCAAGTTTATATGTGATAAAGAGATTTATTGGGAAATCATCAAAAAATTGTTGAAGATAATCGAGAAAATTAATTAGATAGAGTCGGTTCACCAACTTTAGATTAGGAGTTTGTTCCTATTTCTTAGGTATTAGTTCTAACTTCTTTATATGCATGTAAGCTATACATTGTTGGATTGTAATGAGAATGAAGAGCGACATGTGGACGTAGTCTCTCCTAGTGTATTCTCTCATGAGTCATTGTAGAGCTAACCAGTACTTGCTTAATAAATTTGAACCTGCCATTTTTATCATGGTATCAGAGCTCCAGGGCTGAATCAAAGGCAGAGTGCTTGATCCCTGTGAGTATCCGGGTGGCAGAAGAGAAGCCCCTAGTGGCCTGAGTGAAGCTGTTTTTTATTTGAAGGAAACACTGAGAGCAGAGCTTTGTTTAGAAGCACAGAAGTGCAGATCAGCACGGAATCACATGGAAAACCAGAATTGATCCGTGAGACCCTTACCTAAAGCGCGGCCAGCACAGCATCAGAATGGGTTTGGAGCATTGTTGATGTTGAAAAACCCAGAGAACTCGTGTTGGAGAAGCAAGAGAGCTAGTGTTGGAGAAGCCATATAGCTCATGTTGTGGAGTGTCGTAGAGCAAGAGAGCTCGTATTGTGGAGCGTCGTTGAGTCAAAGAGCTTGTTCCAGTTGAGCTAGAGAGCTTGTGCCTAAATAGCTAGTGAGATTGTGCTAGAGGAGCCAGTGAGTCGTGGCAGAAGAGGTAGTCGCAGATCACTATTAAATTGCGCGAGGATTGCTGCAAATGTGATCCGTGACCGAGGATCCCATGAGTTCACAGTAGAAGAGGTCGTGGCAGAGGAGCCCATGGTGAAGTGCGCAAAAAAACCTGCTAGAGTGGTCAAAGATCAAGTAGACCTGTTTCTTGACATTGTTTTTTTGTGGATCTGGGGTAAATCCATTTGAAGATCCATAGTTCTTGTCAAATTTTTGGAAGTCAAATTTTTTGAAGGGTCAAGGTGAATACCCAAATGTTTGAGACATACTTGAACGAGAGCAATAAGCAAGACGATTCCAATTATTCTAATTTTAGAAATTCAAGTTGTAGACTATGCTGGAAGGGCATATTGCATGCGGGATCATGAATGGCTATGAATTGAAACCTACAATTGTAGGAGGTGGATCAGCTGCGACAATTCAAGATTGGGAGAAGAGGGAGAATAAGGCAAAAAAGATATTGAAAATGTTTGTCAAAGACTGCATTATCCCTCACATCAGAGAGTGAAAATCAACAAATGAGATTTGGACAACTCTCAAGGATTTGTACAAAATCAAAAATACAAATTCGCCTATTGTTCTTGAAAAGCAAGATTCTCTCCATTAAAATGGAGGAGAATGAATCATTGGTTGTGTTCATCTCTCGCATCAAGGACCTCAAAGACAAGCTTGGGGACATAGGGGAAGCAATAAGTAATACTGATATGGCAACAATTACTATGAATGGTATGACTGATGACTATCAGATGTCTATCACGGGCTTGAATGCGAGAGAGAAAGCCCCCAAATTTGAAGAATTGACAGGGATCGTGATGCAAGAGGAAGAAAGGTGGATGACACTAAAACCCAAAAATTCAGATCTCGCTTTAATGGCGAAGAAGAAGCCCTTCATAGGGAAGGCAAATGGAGGACAGAGAGGTGGAGGTACACCACCAACAAAGCTGACTCCATATCAAGGTATGTCATCAAATAGGAATGATTCAACATTAAAATGTTTCTATTGTGTTAAAATTAGCTATATGGCTAAGCATTGCCGAAAGAAGAAGTTTGATGAAATTCAGTAGAGATACAAGAGACATGCAAGACACTTTGTTGATGATGACCATAACCAAGACCTCAAATTGTTTATGGTTGATTCTCATGAGAATGATGAAGCAGATACATGGTATGTGGACTCAAGAGCTTCCACCCACATGACAGGTAACATATAATGGATTGAAGACTTCAAAGAAACCAACAATGGAGCAAAAATCTACGTTGGCGACAACAGAGGGTACCAAATCAAAGGGCATGGTAATGTTCCTGTAATACTACCTGATGGAAATATTAGGCACATTCAAAGCGTGATGTATATACCCAGAATTAATAAGAATCTGATTTATGTTTCAATGATAACAAATCAGAACCTTAAGGTAGAATTTTTTAAGTCATATTGTGTTGTTAAGATTTGCTAGATTGTATGAAGACAATTGCAACAGGGATTCGTGTGGGCGGTATTTACAAGTTGAATGTGAGAAGTGCGAGACATCAAGCTTTGACATCATCAGGTATGACTGCAGAAGATTTATGGCATTAGATATTCTGCCATATTAATTTGAATGATTTGTTGCTACTTCAAAAGAGAGGTATGGTTGATGGTCTCCTTGATTTAAAGCATATTCATCTTGACTGTGAAGCATGTGCTCTTGGGAAGATGCACAAAGATGATTTTCCTATAAATGTAGATAGAAAACAAAGAGATATACTAGAGTTTGTCCACACTGATTTATGTGGGCCAATGCAGTCAAGGTCATTGGGAGGTGCTTATTATTTCTTATTATTTGTTGATGACTGTACAAGATTCACGTGGGTATATTTTATCAGTAAAAAGAGTCATACTTTTGAATATTTCAAACAATTTAGAAACATGATTGAGAAGCAGACATGTAAATTCATCAAGATTCTCCGCTCGGACCAATGGGGAGAATACATGAACGTTGATTTCAGAAAATATTGCAAAGACCATGGAATACTATAGCAGTTTACAATACCCCACAGTCCTAAGCAGAACGGGGTTGCAGAGAGGAAAAACAGAACCTTTGTGGAGTGTGCTCGCAACATGTTGAAAGGTAAGAATCTTTCTAATGGATTTTGGGCAAAAGCGATAAATATTGCAGTATATTTGAAGAATAGGAGTCCAACAAAAAGTCTTGAATTAAAAACTCCATTTGAAGCCTTATTAGGTTTTAACCTTGCAGTTAAACATTTAAGAGTTTTTGGATCCAAATATTTTGCTCATGTTCCGAAGGAGGATAGGAATAAACTAGATTCAAAGGCCATCAAATGCACTTTTGTTGGCTATTGTACTGAATTTAAAGCAGAACACGGTATCCTTGTCTTCAAAGAAAGCTGAGTGTCAAGCGATGTGTGCAACAACGTGTGAAGCGGTTTGGTTGAGGAGACTTCTCTAGGAGGCCAGAGAAGAACAAAAAGATGCAACAGTTATTAGATGTGATAACCAGAGCTCCATCAAAGTTGTAAATAATTTGGGGTTTCATAAAAACATTAAGCACATTGATACATAATTTCACTTCGTCAGGGAGAAAGTTCAGTCAAAATAAATCCATGTCGAATATTGTAATACATGTGATAATATTGTTGATATTTTTACTAAGCCTCTTGGTAGAATTAAATTTGAAATGTTTAGGGAAATGTTAGGAATATTTATGAACCCTTTCTCCATTAAGGGGGAGTGTTGAAGATAATGGAGAAACTTAATTAGAGAGATTTGATTCACCAGAACCTTAGATTAGGAGTTTGTTCCTATTTCTTAGGTATTGGTTCTAACTTCCCTATATGCATGTAAGCTATATATTGTTTGGATTGTAATGAAAATGGAGAGTGACCTTCGAATGCAATACCTCCTGGTGTAGTCTCTCATTGTAGAGCTAACCAATATCGCTTAATAAAATTGATCCTGCCATTTTTATCAAAAATGAATTTTTAGAAATTTCAAATTTATAATCAAATATGTGATGGAATCATAATCCATAATTGAGACATTTCAAATGTAAAATTATGAAAGTTATGATCAAATTTATAATCAAATATGTGATGGAATGAAAATCAATAATTGAGACATTTTCAATGTAAATTATAAGCAAAGTTCAAATTTCTAATGAACTATGCGATGGAATCATAACCAATATAGGATTTCTTCTCAACACTAATGTTAAATTTGTACAATTTTTTTGTCACACTAACTAAGATGTCTGTAAAGGATATAACCTAGGTAGAGAGGAAATTAAATCTACTAGCTTCCACTCGAGCTATTTCCATTGACATCTTACATTAACATTTTCCATTGACATCTTACATTGGCCATTGTTATTAGGTTAGTTAATATTGAATTTAAGTACATGTCATATATGGTGTGAAGAAATCTGAGAGCTTGAACTCATAGACTAGAGTTATGAGAAATCTATACATGCTTGTTAAGGATTATAATTTATTTACCTTTAAACTAAATGTAATATTACAAAAATATTTCAAAATGTTGGCCTATTAAACACCATGTTAAGCACACACATGGTGTATGAGGAATAAACACACACACACAAGAGACTCAACAAACAATGAAAGATAAGCATGAGGCTTTCTTATTTTCCATTATACAAAGATGTACGTTTATAGTACAATGGTGTGACTCTTGGTTTCATATTCCAAGGTCACTTGGACTCCATTGTGACTTTTTGCATTCCACACCTACCTATGTAGGATTAGGTGTTCCAACATCCCCCCTTAATCTGAAGGGGTATGTGTGAGTCCAAGAAAAGAGTTGTAATACAAATGCGCAAAGTATGCATGGCAGCACTTGGGTGAATCAACTCTCTGAAATGTTGGAAAAAGAGGTGGTTTAACATTGACCTGCTCTTTGGGCATAAAAACTTGTTGCGATTCCGGAACTCTTCCAAAACTGTAGAAGAGTGCAAACTACTGCTGAAGAGAATTGTCCTCATAAAAAAGGAGACCTTCAACCTAAAAGAAAGGGAGGTCTACTGCACAGCATGATGGTTTTACACACACAGGATTACCAACAACTACTGCAGAGTCTCATAAAGGCATTTCACGAGACTCAACCAAAACGTGAAGTTGAGGAAGCACACGAAAAGTGTTCCTCATATATGAAAGGGAGACCTTCGACTTAAAAGAAGGGAGGTCTACTACCTGTGGTGGTTTTAGGTTGTCCACCAACCAAAGATGATGGTTTAAGGTTGTCCACCAACTGAAGGCATGCTCATGGGCATCCGTGTCTCTGGCTACATCTCTGAATCTGGAATGACGAATTGTGGCTCAGGAGCTCGCAGACAGTCGATTAATCAAGTCTCTTCGTGAAAAATGCAAAATACTTGGCTAAGTGCTGAGAATAGCTAAGATGAAACAGATCGACTGGATAGTGCTCGTCTTCCTGATTCCGGCGCCGCGAACGGTTCGAAAAATGGTCTCCGTATGCAAAAGTTGTTCAGCTTCAAAGTTTTGTCAATTTCATTAAAGAATGGCAAAATTAGACTTTGGAAAAAATTTTATTAAAAAAAGAATATTCCTACAGAATAATGCAGGAGATATAAGTGGAATATTATTGAATAATCCGAGGGAATATTGATGTGACGATCAGATTGCCGCGTATTTCTTGGGCTAGCCATGTGGCCGAATGGAATAGCGTTTTAAAAGTTTTTGAAGGTCGGACGGATTCGAACCCCCGACCTCCTGTATACAAACCAAACGATTTTACCACTGGACCAACGTGCTGTTCGTTGAAATGGTGTGCAGGCGGCTTATTGTTAAAGAGTGCAGTTGTAATGGGCGGGGCCCGAAGGGGGCCAGCCCCGGAGGGCCAGCCCCCATTCCCACACGACCGCCGGCCGGAACCACAGGTTACTTTAATTGGCGTGCAATACGGCGGAGTTATCAACATTTAAATGGTTTGTTATATATATAAAGTGGGTTTATTAATATATAACGGTTGTTATTTAATATGACCGTTATAACAAATGCCGCTGCATATGAACGCAACCAACCAACTTTAATTGCCGACCTAACCGCACGCAACCGACTTGGCGGTTCCGCCTAATTTGAACGGTTACTCCATATTTGGCGCCCTTAACTGCACATCCTCCACATTTAGTGGAGTTTCCTAAGGAGAAAGAGGAGTTCAGTAAATGTGCCATAACGTTTGATAGGAGAAGCCTTTCAAGACGAATTTTTTTTTGATTTTGAGTGTAGAGAGCATTCTGGAGCTGTTGGAGGTGTCTGCAGAGCCATCAGGGCATTGTATCTGCGAATTTTACAGCGCTTTTGACAGAGAAGCCATTAGGGCCAAGGGGAAAGATTGCTGCATTGGGCTACCTTCCTCCAATGGAGGTGAATTTATAGTCTATTTCTACTGATTTGGATGTTCTGAGTCTGTTTTAGCAATCTATTTTCTCATTGGAGAAGTTTATACAGATGTAATTTCATTTGAAGCATTTAATCAAAAAAGGACTGAGCCTAATTAGAGGCTTTTGGACCAGCGGAGGTAGCCCAGAAGAGGGGTGAACCGCTTAAACAAACATCTGCTGTTCATCTGTGTTTTATGGCTGTTTATTTCCATAATTTGATAGTTTAAACAGTAAAATTTCATGAGCATGCTTTTCTAAATCAAGTTTATACAGGAAGCAAAACTTGTTGTTTTAACTTCAAACCTCTTCACACAAATTGCAGAACTTATATTCTTGCTTATTCACACTTAAAACAGATCAATGAACACTCTGAATTCAAAAACAAATGACTTTCATTGATTTTGATATTAGTGTTTATATCTTATTTCCTTAGACAGAGTCTGTAGAGGGCCAGGTAGCCTCTGGAACTCATCCTCTCTTTAGAGGTGACATGTCCAGTGAATGCCCCTACAGTCCATCTCTGTATGGGAAATAGTTTATTCTCACAATTTCAGATCATTTGAAATATATTGGGAAATGGATGCCTTGCACAATTAAACAAGTACATTCCATTTTCAGATCAGGTTGGTATCAGAGCTTCAGGTTTTCCTTAAAAAATTGTGAGATTTGTGCAAGTTTGTTGTGTAGTTCTGCAAATCTTGATGCTTACTAGGCTGAAACTGCAAAGAGGGGAAGGGAAACTGGTTAGAGAACAGGTTAATCCTCAACCAAGGAGGGCTAGAGTGCCATTATATCCACCTTCCATTTCATCCTCCATAGCCTTAGAATCAGCCACAAGAATGACATCTAGAGAGGGAGAAATCCATGAGGAAGTGGATCCCAAGGAAGAAGACAGAGTCTTTAGAAAAGCTCTCTTGGATTTGACTGAGATGGTTAGAATCCTATTCCAGGAGAGAAATGACAAAATTGCTGGAGAAGGTTCTAAAAACCAAAGAGAAGAAGGAGGTTCTTCAGGAGGGAAGAAAGATAAAGAGGAGTCCAAGAAAGGGAATGGAGGAAATGGTGATCCACCATCTCCATCATCATCCTCATCCTCCACATCATCCTCTTCCACATCTGTTAATCAGTCACATAAAACAAAAACTCCTGTTAAAAATCCTTTGTTGAAGCTTGATGTGAAGTTTGAGTTGCCAATGTTTAATGGTGATGTTAATGCAGAGAAGTTGGATAATTGGATAAGACAGCTGGAAGTCTATCTCAGAATCCAGAATTTGCATGATGATGAAACTAAAATCCAATTAGCCTCTTTGCGAATGGATGGAGCAGCTTTGGTTTGGTGGGAAGCCAAGACTAGAGAGGAGATTAAAAAAAATGGTAAGATAACTCTAACATGGAATGAGTTTATTACAGCCATTAAAAAACAATTTTATCCTCTTGCTCACATTCAGAAAGCTATCATGAATTGGAAAAATTTTAGGCAGCTTAAAGGTCAAAATGTGCAAGATTATACTCAAGAATTTAGAAGGAGAGCACTTCTACTTGGGGTAGACTTACAAAGTCAAGAAACCTTGTTGAAATACATAGGTGGTTTGCACAATTATCTGCAACATACTATTCTTATGTTTAATCCTACTAGCTTAGATGAAGTCTGTGTGCAGGCGACACATTTAGAAGCTAGAGGAAAGAATGCTTTTGATGCTTTTGATGAGGATAGTACTTTTAAAAACAAAGGAAAAAAGAGAGTTTCTAATTCAAGAAAGGACAAAGGAAAGTTCTTTTGCAAGAATTGTTCGAAGACTAGTCATGATGAAGATCATTGTTGGAAGCTTCATCCTGAACTGAAACCAGAAAAGTTCAAGAACAAAAACAAGGCCAAAGAAAAGGAGAAAGTTGTTGCAACAGTTGAGCAAGACTTAGGGTCAGACTCAGGAGATGAGACAAAAAGCATCGGCATGGTTTTGAAGAACAATAAAGGGAAAGAAGTGGTGCAAGACACAATTCCTAGTTCTAGCTCTTTGAATTGTCACAAAGATACTCTTGATGAAAAGAGGAGAATAGAGCTTTTCCATGTGAGGGTAATTTCTCACCATACCAAAATTGACACACTATTTGACAGTGGGTCACAAGCGAATCTTATTTCTGAAGATTTGGTCAAGCAGCTGAAACTTGAGACCATTCCACATCCGAAGCCTTATCCACTTGGATGGATTTGCAAGGATGCTAATTTGCAGGTTTCAAGGAAGTTCATATTGCGCTTTGCAATAACTGCACACTTTGTTGACACAGTGGAACTTGATGTGGTGCCGCTTGACATCTCAGGTATGGTTTTGGGAAGTCCTTATTTGTTTGACAGGAAGGCCATCTTTCATCGCCATGAAAACAAGTATCACTTGTTCAAAGATGGTACAGAGTACATTGTGAGAGCTCACAAGAAGAAGATGGAATCTTCTTTACTACATGCAGGTCAATTGAAAAGATTGGTTAATGCAAGTCAAAGTCTAACTTTGTTGATGTTGAAACAACCGGATTTTGAGCATTTTCCATTTTATGATGTTGCTAATCATTTGTCTCAGTTTGATAGCAGTTCGTCTTTGAAAGAAGATGATGTTGTGTTGCATGAATTACTTTTTGGGTCAGCCAATGCAATGAATGAAGTGTCAAAGCAAAGCAGTGCAAGCAAGAAGGACACAAAATTCAGCATGGGAAAAAGTTGGTTTCAGAATGGTACAATTCGCCATGGTAACAGTTTGCATGGTGAAGGTTGTTTTAAATCTTTCTGGAAGTTTGATCAATGTAGAGAAAGTTTATTTTCTGCAAAGTACTATTGCTGTTCTGCAAATTTTATTCATTTGCGTCATGACTCCGTCAATCTTAGCAATGGTAGATCAGTTGATTCCAGGGACAGGTTGTCATTTTCTCAAAAGCTTCAGTTGATGAAATCGGGTAGATTTCAGTTGTTCAAGGGTGGAAGAGTGGAGAATCAGTCTCCACATCATCAGTTTCAGTAGTCAGAAAGCTTTTGAGGGTCCAAAAGCTTCCCATTTGGGAGGTGTGATCAGGAGATCAAGTCTCTTGGTGAAAAATGCTTAAAATGAAAGTGCTCAGAATAGCTCTGAAATAGATCGACTGGATAGTGCTCGTCTTCCTGATTCCGGCGCCGCAAACGGTTCGAAAAATGGTCTCCGTATGCAAAAGTTATTCAGCTTCAAAGTTTTGTCAATTTCATTAAAAAATGGCAAAATTAGACTTTGGAAAAATTTTATTTAAAAAAGAATATTCCACAGAATATTCTGGGAATATTCCGTGGAATATTCCGCAAAATATGCTTTGAAATATTCGGTGGCAGCCAATCAGAAGGTGCCACGTGGCTAGCCCGGAGGCCGCCACGTGGCCCCAAGGCCGAATGGAATAGTGTTAAAAGTTTGGTTATGGCCCGACGGATCGAACCCGCGACCTGTCCGATGTAATTGCAACGGTTTACCAACACACCCGAGCTATGCGACTTGATATATGGGCGGAAGAAGTTTTATTTATTCCGTGTATTTGTTTATGGCGGGGCCCGAAGGGGGCCAGCCCCGGAGGGCCAGCCCCTTTCCAACAGGACCAAGGCGGAGGACCGTGATCTTAAATCATCGGCGCACTTTAACCGGCGGCAAACTTTGGTTTGTTATATAAAGTGGGTTTATTAATATATAACGGTTGTTATTTAATATAACCGTTATAACAAATGCCGTGACATATGAACACAACCCAGCCAACCTTAATTGCCGACCTAACCGCACGGAACCGACTTGGCGGTTCCGCCTAATTTGAACGGTTACTCCATATTTGGCGCCCTTAACTGCACATCCTCCACATTTAGTGGAGTTTCCTAAGGAGAAAGAGGCAGTTCAGTAAATGTGCCATAACTTTTGATGGGGAAGGCCTTTGAAGACGAATTTTTTTTTGATTTTGAGTGTAGAGAGAATTCTGGAGCTGTTGGAGGTGTCTGCAGAGCCATCAGGGCATTGTATCTGCGAATTTTACAGCGCTTTTGATAGAGAAGCCATCAGGGCCAAGGGGAAAGATTGTCGTGATTGGGCTACCTTCCTCCAATGGAGGTGAATTTGTAGTCTATTTCTACTGTTTTGGACCTTCTGAGTCTGTTTTAGCAGTATATTTTCTCATTAGAGGAGTTTATACAGATGTAATCTCATTTGCACCATTTAATCAAAAGAGGTCTAAGCCTAATTAGAGGCTTTAGGACCAGCGGAGGTAGCTCAAGAGAGGGGTGAACCGCTTAAACAAATATCTGTTGTTCATGTGTGTATTATGGCTGTTTATTTTCAGATTTTGATAGTTTAAATAGTAAAATTTCATGAGCATGCTTTTCTAAATCATTTGTACAGAAGCAAAACTGTTTTAATCCTGCAAACCTTCTTCACACAAATTGCAGAACTTATATTCTTGCTTATTCACACTTAAATTGATCATCAGAATAAATTTGAATTCAAAAACAAAAGACTTTCATTGATTTTGATATTAGTGTTTATATCTTATTTTCTTAGACAGAGTCTGTAGAGGGCCAGGTAGCCTCTGGAACTCATCCTCTCTTTGGAGGTGACATGTCCAGTGAATGCCCCTACAGTCCATCTATGTATGGGAAATAGTTTATTCTCACAATTTCGCATCATTTGAAATATATTGGGAAATGGATGCTCACACAATTAAACAAGTACATTCCATTTTCGTATCGAATCGCCGGCTACAACTCTAAACATGGAATGTGAGATTGTGGCTCAGGCTTGCTTGATCTGTCATCGAAGCTTGTACATGACCACCATTTTCCCCCCTGTCAGGGAAAAGGTGAGATGATGGTGAAAACTCAACTACAAGTTTGCTCAATATCTGAACATGTTCTCGACATGCGATTTTAACATCTTCGTCGGGCTGATGCCCACTGCCAAGAAGCAATCCCATCCAAGGTGAATTCCGGTTCTCAGCAGAGGCTTCAGAATCAAGCATCTGTCTGAAGAATGGGTGTGTCGACCACAGTGCTTGCATGGATGAAGATCAAAACAGTGATCTTTCATATGGCCAACTCGATCACAGTGTTGGCATTTTTCAATCTGTTGTGGAAGCAGAACATGATCTGGAACAGCTGCAGGTGAACTGTCATACAAGAATCTGGCACTCTGAAATATGATGGGCTTGGTGTAGTCCGGAAAATGAAAGGACACATCCTTGTCATATCCAATACCAGTTCGGTGCTTGTTGTGGAAAAGCTCTTCCCAAGGTCTGATGATGGGCTTAGGAAGTGCAGGCTGAGCTGCTGCATCTGCATGTAAATCAACTCTAGTACAATGAACTGAATGGGAATCGACTTCAACTTTACTGACTTGCTGCTGATGGGAGTCCTTCTCAATCTTCTGAACAGAAATAGGTTCAGAATGGTGACTCTTTTGCTGAAGTTCATCTTGTTGAAGCTAAGTTTCCAACTGCAAAAACTCAATCTTTTCTTATGCATCTTGTAAACAAATCTGAATATTACAAAGAGCATCCTTGCTCATTTTTATCACATCATCAACATTTGAATGAATGAGGTTACTCAACAACTCTAATGCCTCATTGATTTTAGCCATTTCAACAACTTAGGCTCAAAAATGAAAGGGTGTCGGCTTCAACCGAAAATGCGCCCATTTACAATGTGATGCAACAACAAATACAAATGACTCCAAAGAATTTTCAACTATGGAAATCTCAAAGTACAAAATCTGCTCCTCAAATGATGGAGGGCAATCAACAATGACTTACATCAACAACTCAAATTCACTGATTCCAACTATGAATGAAGAGGCAAATTCCACTCAAAATACAATGTTAGCTCAATACATATCTCTGCAAAATATTTGTAAATGTGTAGCTGAAAATACTTGTGCAAGAGGCCTTTGAGGCAGCTGAAATTTCCTTCAAATAGCTATTTTGCAATGATGGTAAACTCGTCTTCTTATGTAAATTCTTCAAAAAAAATCACCTTTATGTCAATGTCAAATCTGCAATTTTCTCTATGTGTAGTCCATCTGCTTCATATGTCAATTCCTTCATTTCTGTTGTTCATATCTCTCTTCTCTCTCTCTGCTGGTTTTTTTTTCTTTTTAATTAATTAAAAAATAATTTAATGGGAATAGTTAAAAATGGGGAAGGGAATTAAAAATTTAAAAGTGGCGGGGGAGATGAATTAAAAGTGGGATTAAAAAATGGGGTAATTAGAAATTAATTAAAAATAAAGGGAATATAAAAGTGGAGGGAAATTTATAAAAAGGAGGGGAAGATTATATGGAGGGAGCGTATATAAATTTTAAAGAAACAAAAAAAAAATTTAAAAAATTAGAAATGGCTAAGGGCCGAAAGCCACGGGTGGGCGGAGTTAATAGGTATTGAAGGCGTGGTAGGGGCGTTTAGAACGAGGGGTAAGAGTGAGGTGTGCGCAGGGTTTAGTGGGAGGGCCGAAAGGCCGTGAAGATGCAGATCGGCCGGCCAGATATGGCGTAGGGGAGGGGAGTAATAAGGAGCTGTTTGCAGGAGGGCCAGGCGTGGGTAGGAGGTGAGGGGTCGGGTTTGGGGATAGTGGGTAGGGGGAAGTAGCACGAGTGCGCAGGAACGAAGGGGTGTGTGGGAGAGTAGGGTCACGAATGGGAGTGTGGGTAGCGGCATTTGCAGAGGGGACCGGGAGTGTGGAGGGCATTTGCAGATGGAGATGAGGGAGCTCGGGTTGATGCAGAGCGTAGAGGGAGGCGGGCGGAGGTGCATAAGGCAGTTGTTGTAGCGGTGGTTTTGCAGATAGAGTGGGAGATATGTGAAGAGAAGGGCGCAGGAGCAGATTTCAAGGGGAGCGTTCTGCAAGTGGAGTGTTGTATGCCGTAGGGAGGAGGTAGCATTTATAAATTGAAATTTTTGAGCGGAGAGCCGTGTTAAGTGGGAGCTTATCGTATGAGAAGGGGGAGGAATGATAATGTAGGCGGTGGAGAATGGGGGTGGAGAGGAGGGCCGTAAGGCTTGGGAGATTGAATTGATTTTTTTTTTTCTTTTTTTTTCTTTTTTTAATAAAACAGCAGAGTAGAAGACCTTTGAAACAACAACATATTTTTAAGCACTGAAATACAGGCAGCAGATTCCAGAAATGAAGGCAACAGTACAAATTTCAGGTACTGAAATGCAACAGCAGATTGCCAATAAAACCTAGAAATTTTCCAACAGCCCAACAGAGAATATTTTCCAGCAGTAGAAAAACACAGAATTGCAGAAACTTTTAATGGAAAAACTCAAAATTCTTTTCCATTAAAAACCAGAAACTTCTTCTTCAGAAATAAACTTTAAACAATTTTTCCAACAACTCTCCAAAATGCAGAATTTAATGGGTAGAAATTGCAGAGAAAAATTTAGAATGAAAACCTTCAGATGGGCAGTGCTGCCTTTCTTCAAAGCCAATGCCTGAATGCTGCCAATTTTCTGAATGCTGGGTTTTTGAATGTTGCTCCTCTTCAAAACACTTATGAATGGCGGCAAAAACACTGCTACAGAAACTCTAAGTGCTGCAAAAATGTCAAGAATTTTTGCAGATATGCACAGGCCATAAACACAAATGGCTCACTCAATTTGGAGCAGGGCCAGGAATCGCCCGCTCTGATACCATGTTAAGCACACACATGGTGTATGAGGAATAAACACACACACACAAGAGACTCAACACACAATGAAAGATAAGCGTGAGGCTTTCTTATTTTCCATTATACAAAGATGTACATTTATAGTACAATGGTGTGACTCCTGGTTTCATATTCCAAGATCACTTGGACTCCATTGTGACTTTTTGCATTCCACACCTACCTATGTAGGATTAGGTGTTCCAACATGGCCTAGCTTTGCATTTCACAACTATACAAAACCAATTACACATCACATAATTTACAAAAAGTTTCAAATGCATCATTTACATAACAAAATTTATAATGAAAAGTCACATGCATGAAATCAAAATGAATTAAATCAAGTTATATCTAGATTCTAAGATCATCATCTACCATACATTAAAATACTATGCGACCACAAGGATGATGGTTGGTAAATCCAAGTAGCAAAAGAATAGATCATAAAGGTCAATTCAATTTGCAATCACTCTGAGCAAGCAGAAGAGAATTCACACATGCCAATTCACCAATACCCATTATTAAACTATAACTTAAGGAAGACATGCATACCTAAACTCCATAAATGTAAACTTGTGTTACATACAAATTATAATAATTATTTTTCTTACACTACCATGGTAGAGAGAAAAAAGTTAAAAGGTTCCTTTCTAATTATTAAGAAATCTAAACATTCTAATTCTTATTTATTATAAAAGAAAAATCATTAATAATTTAAAAAACTCATCAAAATAATGGTAAAAACAACATTTTATAGAACTTTGTTTTACCCTTCCAATAATAAAATACAATATAATTTTATTTCAATATTTTCAATATTAATTTCTATTAAATTTACAAAATAATTTCCTACTTTTTATGACACCCTAAAAGACTTTGTACCAGTAATGACAATTTTGATAGAACATGGTTTTTGATATTAACTATAGTTTATATAATTTAAAAGCAATATTGACTGTAATTTATATAATTTTAATTATATTTTGATTAATAAAAATTTTATTTTTTCCCGAGTATCGATCTCGAAATGTAACATGTACCCCAAAAAAAAAAAAAAAAAAAACATGAGGGTTTGTCCCCTCTACTCCGCATTCTACCACCATGCTTGCATTTCGAACTCGATTGATTTTGAAACATTGAGGCTTCCCTCTTCGACCTTAATAAGTGAAAAGGTGGTTACAAGTCACGTTTAGAATGAACTCTTGTATTTTCGCTATCCATAAGTAGTGCTTCCATAAACTTTTGCCGTTTTTATCATATTTGAAAATTTCGTTTTTTTCATATTTGAAAATTTTGTTTTTTTCTCAAGGAAATTGATTAATCAAGTGAGCTCTTTAGAGTTGTATGCATTTTTCCAAAATAAAATTTCAATATTTTAAAACCACCAATATTTCTTAAATAATGACTATGATTTACAATGTTCATTAGGTTACCTTTGTCAAAAATCAACCCCAATCTACATAATTTTAAGTCATGATATCAAGTAGTAGTATAAATGATTATAATTTTTGTGACATCATGCATGTGTAAGAGTGTGGTTTTAAATAAGTTTAAAGCTTTCATATTGGAATGATAAATAAAGCCTGGTTATGCATTTTAAGTATGAGTAAGTGGTTCTGGGATGTTATTATTAATGTGATGGTTTTATAGGAGGTTGTGCTCTTTGTCTCCTAAGTGTATTGTCTTATTTAATTTGCATAGGTTGTCGTGTGTCAAATTGCACATGCTTGGAGGATTACAGGTGGAGTTTTTTTTCCTCTAAATGACATATCCTAGGTTAGTTTTGGAGTATGAAGTGGTGAGTGTGAGTGGAGGTGAGGATAGGCCCTGGACTTCCATTTATTGATTCACAACCACTTTGCTTGTTTGTAACCTTTTTTGGTGTGAAGAATTGTTATTGAAGAATATTATTAATGTTGGTATGTTCTTCCAAGTGTGTGGCCTCAATCTTATTATTATGCTGGTGAGAATGATATTACTTGTTTCTTGTATAATTTTCCAATTTCTAGTCTTGAGCGGCTGGTTTAGTAGGTTCCTCAATTTCTATGTCTGCTTGTGCTGTCGTGGTTAATTTTCCAAACCATGGGGGTGTTTAATGGTTGTTGGGCGGCTTCAAGTCCTAACTATTCTAAGGTCTTGAATTGTATAGAGTGTGTTGTTCTAAGTTCACGCAAGTTTATTCTATTGTGATACTGTCAATTTTTTCTGGGTCTTGTGCTAGTCGGTGGTCCTACAGTGACTAGGCTTTCTATCTACTTATTTGTGTTACATAAAAGCATAGGTAAGTGTTACTACTTTTTAGGGCATTGTAGAGTCATGTGTGTCATGGTTCTGGGTTGTGGGGAGTTTGAGAATTTGGTGGATTTTGAAATAGTATTTTGCAACTCGGTGATGATATAGTGGATTTTAGATCTGGGGATTAAAGTGTCGTGTCTAGTCCTTCTTCTTATTTTATAGGTTGTGGGTCTTCTAGTTATTGTCTCAAGTGTTTCCTCTCAGTAGTGCTCATGCCTCCTAGATAGAGAATGAGCAGCAAGAGGGGTGGTGATCCAGGTGAATATTGGTGGAAACCCGCCTATTCCACTTGGACCCCCATCATTGTTTCCTTTGGTTTCCTTAATTGTAGCAAAATTTACTATTTTTGGCAGTTTTCTAGGTGCTGAACTTCAGGAGTCATTTTGAGGCCCTAAACGACGTTTTTTTGGAAAACAAACAAACTTAAACTTTTTTAGATGTTTGTAGTTTAAAGTTGTATTCCTTGGATAGATCTTTCTAATGGGGTATCGTGCGTGTCAAATAGAGATTGTATGCCAAAGTTACGACCCTATGAAGTTGATGTACCAATTTATGCTTCATCTCCTAAGGTTAGTTTTTTGGATGTTTAGACTTTTCTATTGTTTCTAAATAATAAATAGGCATTTGAGCCACATTATAACATAGTTCAAAGGCATGTAGTCACCACATCCCTTCTTAGAGATAAGCTACCATCGCTCGAGCTAGTTTATTTCCATTATGGACGTAAGCATTTTCCAGTTCTTTCACATTAATGAAATGAAGATTCTTTTTTGTTGCATCTTTATGTTTATGCTTATATCTATATTATGTTTCGCTCCTCCATAAATCCAGATCAATGGTATCAAAGCGGTCTTCTCTTTCTATGTTTTTATTTTCATGTCCCTAACGAGGTCAGGGCATAAGGAGTTAAGGCTCGAAATCGTTGAACCTTTGGAATACTAACCTCACAAACCCCGACAACCTCCCATGGTAGAAGAAAAGAAATATGATCGAGCAGGAGATCGTTTCAAGATATTGCTCGAAGAATCCCTCGAGTGACAAAGGAATGCAATGATGGACAATTTTTCCTAGATGCTTCGGCGAATGCCCATTGGTGACACATCTTCATCCACAACCACTCTAGAGGCGCCACTCCCTTCAAGGTAAAAGTTGACTTTGACATTCCCATATATGAAGGCTAGATAGATGAAAACATTGTAGATAGATGGTTAAATCTATTGGAAGGATATTTTTGGATCATGATTTTTCCAATAGGGAAAATATCACTTTTTCACTTCTCAAAGTCACCGCACATGTCAAGGACTAGTGGGAAACCTGATGTGAATAGAGGGACGAGAGAGAACCCTCATTATCTTCAGCCACACGCACATGGAATTCGTTCTGAGATTCCATCAAGGAACAATATTACCCCATGAGTTGCTATGAGGACAATTACATACAATGCACAATGTTGTGACAATAAAGGGATCAATAATATGTGCATGAGATGATGGATATTTTCCATACCCTGCGCACATAGTTGGGTATCAAAAATTCTGAGAAAAATTTTGTTCTCGAGTGCTGTAGTTTTTTCACAAATAAATTCAGGAGGAAATGGAGTTCCCGGACATCTCCTCGCTTGGTGCAACATACCAATATGCTACCAAGATTGAGCATAAATTCAAGTAGAAGAAGTGAGACTTTGGATTTGCGAACCCAAAGTAGAACAAAGGAGCCCCAAAGCCATAGAGCAAAGGGAAGAGTCAAGCCATGCCCCCCCAAGAAAACTCCTCGAAGCCGGAAGCCAAGAATAATGGGAAGCTAAAGAAAGACACCGACAAGTGGTGCGAGCTCCATAAAACTCCCACTCACAACACGAACGAATGTCACATGAAGTAGGCGCTGGTGGTTGAGCTAAAAGACTCATAGATGGATGCATGCTCCGATTTTGAGTTGGAAACCAAAAAGGGAAAGCATACCATTGACGTCGAACCCACAATGAGAGTAGCCACCACCAAGCTCCAAAAGGTGGAAACTGTGGATCCATAGGAGGGGGAGCACCTTTTCCACTCGTAGATGTGGGTAAAGGGTTCGTCAGTGTAGTTCATTGTTGATAGTGGGAGCCAGAAGAACATGATCTCAGCCAAGGTTGTTAATAGATTGAAGCTGCCAACAATGTTGTACCCACATACGTACACCATCGAGTGGCTCCATGAAGGGCGAGATCTCCATGTCAGCCAACAATGTTTCTTGCCTTATAGCATCAAGCCCTTTTTAGATGAGGTATTGTGGGATGTTGCCCCTCTAGAAGTCTGTGATGTTTTATTAGGTCAGTCATACCTATGGAAGCATCATGTTGTATATGAATCTAGACCTTGTTCTTTTTTTTTTGTGACCTAGAGGAACCCAGTAGTCGCCTGACACGTAACTACCAGTAAACCTCTTAAGGGATATGATATGTCCTCCTCTCCGTAGCCCGGGTCGCAACAAGGGGGATTTGAACCTGGGTATTTTTAGTTTCAATGATTTCACCTTTCTCGGATTAACCAATTGAGTTTCCCCCTGAGACCTCATTATGTTATTATTAATTTGGGTCATAAATTGTTTAGGATACCAAAGGTAGCATTGCCTACCACCTTTTCTTTGATCTCTTCTAAAAAACGCAATAAGATCATTTCCCAAACTAGGAAAATTTTCTTCCTTATGATTCGCCCTCAGAGCAAGAGGAATATTTTGGCCACATCTACAACCTCCAAATAGGGCTCCTCCAAACGAAAACAACAAATGGGCAAGGTCATGGAGGAGTACATGGACATATGCACCTCACCCATAGGGGTACCACTACACTTTTAAGTCAAGCACTCCATTGATTTGAATCTAGGTGCACCACTACCCAATGGACCAATCTATCGATGCTCTATTTTGGAGAAAAATGAAATTAAGAGGCAGATTCAAGAGTTATTACAAAAGGGTCACATCATGCCAAGTTCATCACCATATGGGAACCCGATCATGTTGTTACAGAAGAAGGACAGAACCTGGAGGCTTTGTATTGACTATCGGGCATTGAATAAAATCATTGTCTAGAATAGGTATCCAATCCCACAGATTGATGAACTTCTAGACCAACTCAAGGGGGTAAATTATTTTAGCAAGATTGACTTGAATTTAGGTTATCACCAGATTCTGAGTGAACCCTTTGATGTGTGGAAGATTACCTTCAAATACAATGAGGGCCTTTTTAAATGGTTGGTCATGCCTTTCAGGTTGACAAATGCCCCCACAACCTTCATGCGGCTAATGGAAGACATCATGCGTCGCTTCACCAGCTCGTTCATGGTAGTGTATCTGGACAACATCTTGATATTTAGTCAAAATTAGGAAGAGCACTACACCATATTCGACAGGTCCTCCAAACCCTATGAAAACAAAAATTGTGTGCCAATTTGGATAAATGCACTTTTGGTATGAACTAGATTCAATATCTTGGGTACATCGTTGATGATCGGGGTGTGCATGTGGACCCAACCAAAATACAAGTTATTCGGGATTCTCCAAGCCCAACCACTCTAACAGAGCCTCACAACTTTACGGGTCTTGCCAATTTCTATCACAGGTTCATGTTGGTATTCTCTCATATCACTTGGCCTTTGAGTCAAGTCACCAAGTGTGGAGCGAAAGCAAAGTTCTTTTGGTCTGAATGCCAACAAAAGGTGTTTTCTGAGTTGAAGCATCACCTCTAATCTACACTAGTGCTCACATTACTAGACTTGCATCAACCATTTTAAATTGAGAGAGATGCCTCTAACTATGCTGTTGGCATAATTCTTACCCAACATGGGCATCCTGTGGCATATCACAATGAGAAACTTTCAAATGTTGTCTGAAACTATCCCACTTATGACAAAGAGATGAATTCCATTTTGCATACCTGTTGACAATGGAAGAATTACATTCTGGGGAAGGAAACTGTCATCCACACAGACCATTGAGCCCTTCAATTCATACAGACACAAGGAAAGTTACAGAACAATCGTTGTTAGAAATGGTACAAATATTTTCAATATTTCCATTTGATCATTAACTACAATAAGGGAAACACTAATAATGTTGTAGATTGTCTCAGCGGACCAATGGTTATGGAGCTGACCACTATGCTCGACTCTTATGGACACGAGACTTTGGGATGGCCACATCTTTATAAAAGTGATCCAGAATTCGGCACCACATTCCAGATGCTCCTATAAGGTAAACAAGTTCTATAATTTCACCTCCACGATGCACTGTTATGCCACCTAGGACACCTCTATGTTCCTTCAAGGGAGCATTCCAATATTTTCTGGGAGGCACACTATTATTAGGTAGTTGGAAATTTTGGGATAGAAAATACAGTGGCCGTGTTACAGAAGTATTTTTGTTGGTCGAACCTTTGATAGGATGTTGGGAAATACATTAGATCGTGCACTACCTATGTCATTACTAAACCTACTTTCAAGATTAAAGGCTTGTATACTCCTCTTCCTACTCCTAGTCGGCTCTAGGAATCCATATCTATGGATTACATGTTAGGCCTTCCTTCTACCAAGCATGGAAATGACTGTGTTTTCTTGGTCCTCGATGAATTCTCTAAGATGGCCATTTTGGTGACCTGAAAGAAGAGTATCACAACATAATCCACTTCCAAAATATTTTTTTATGAGTATGGGTACACTTTGGGATCCCATAGTCCATTATCTCAGATCAGGATAAAAAGTTCCTAAGTACATTTTGGTCAAGCCTCTGGTCATTGTTGGATACAAATCTCTCTAATTCCATGACTTTCCACCCCCAAACTAATGGCCAAATAGAGGTCGTCAATAGGATGATCGTGCACATCCTGCATATTTACAACTTGAATCAACCATGCATATGAGATGAAATCCTCTCCTATGTCTACAACAACTACAATAGGGCTCTCCACATCTCAATGGGCCATAGCCCCTTTCAGGTGGGGTTGGGATTCCAACCACTATGTCCCATTGATGTTGCCATACTAGTTACAGCTACTCTGGAAGATTCAGATAATGTCCAGTCTGAAGCTGACAGAGCTACTAGCTTCATTGAATGCATTTAGCACATACGCCAATAGTTCCATGACATATTGGACATATCAAATTATAAGTAAAAACAATGTCATTATTAGCATCGAGTGAAACACAAGTTCCAGGTGGGCAAAAAATTTTGGTTACATTTGCAGAAGGAGCGCCTCGTTGGGACCCACTACAAGATTCTCCCGCTATGATATGGTCCTTACACCATCACCAAGGTTGTAGGAGATAATGCTTTAGATCTTAGCATTCCATTATTCCTTAGCCTACACCCAGTGTTCAATGTGGACCACCTTCAACCAT
Organism: Pinus albicaulis; assembly: GCA_034641835.2. NCBI lineage: Eukaryota > Viridiplantae > Streptophyta > Pinopsida > Pinales > Pinaceae > Pinus > Pinus albicaulis. The sequence goes on from CM076578.1 coordinate 330,442,283, forward strand.
ACTTTCCACCATTACTCGACACATCAGACATTGCAAAACAACTCACACCAATAGAGCTAAACCTAGACTACATGGAACAAGCCATAACTAATTAGATCATGGACACATGTATCAAGAGCACATGCCAACAGACAATCTAACTATATCAGGTTGTCAAAGCTGGCCAACTTCTGCACCAAGGCAAGTGGCTCACCAAGGACCAAGTTCAGTAGAAGTTTCCCCATCTCATGGAGGCACTCAATGCAATGGGAAGCATTAATTCCTTAGGTGGGAGGACTGATCTAGGTGGATATTTGTGGCCACCCTCCTATTCTACTTGTACTCCAATCATTGTGTCTTTCATTTTCCTTAATTGTAACACAATTTAATATATTTGGTTGTTTTTTTTCGGTCATGAACTTTCAAAGTTATTTTTCCCTAAACGATGTTTTTTAGAAAATGGAAAAAAATAATTATTTCATTGACGATTTCAGTCGTAGTCATCGGATATATATTTCTAATGAGTTATAGTGCACATCAAATGGAGATTGTATCACAAATTTACAATCTTGGGAAATTGATGTACCATTTACCCCAACGGTGCCCACAATTTTTGCGCTTCATCTCCTAAGGTTAAGTTTTTGGATGTTTATGGTTTTCCATTATTTCTCAATAATAATTAGGCCATTGAGCCTCAATGTAACAAATTTCAGAGCCATGTAAACACCACATTTCTTCTCAGAGATAATCTACAATTTCCCGAGCTAGTTTATTCCCATCCTTTATGTAAGCATTTTTCAGTTCTTTGATATTAATGAAATGAATATTTATTTTTTCTACATTTCCATGTTTATGTTTATAAATGTATTATTTTTAATTCCTACATAAGTCTAGATCAGGTGGAGGAGGAAATTTTACTTAGGGGCAGAAAAATGTTTTTTTCCTTTTGCTTATGATTATGTGGCTACTTTCTTTAATGCAATCCCTCCATAGGTGAGGAAATAAGTTAAAGCGTTGAAAATTAAAGATGTAGGGTTGCCCATATCATTCATATTTTGAATTGATTAGCAAATATTTCAAATGGGTTCCTGCCCCTAGAAAACGCAAGAGTAGGAGGCTAGATATTATGAATTCTCTTTCTTTACATCAACAAATGTCTACCTTGTTATGTCTGGTCTTCAAATACAAGTAGGTGGAAAATTACAATGTCTTATCCTCACTAGAAGACATTAAATTCATGCTCCATAATCAAAGGTTCTACTTAGAAAATATGGATTTTCATTTTTCCTTGTAGAGGGATTTCCTGTGAGTGATTCTGCCTCTGGAGACCTTACATATCCTCTGATTTCTAGTGCTCAAGCATCAACTACAATATCCTCTTCAAATCATAACTAGAGATGGTGGGATATCATGTATTTTTGCAATCAATTTTGATATGTGACCACTAATATTTCCAATTACGACCATGGATTAGCTAGTGTTATTGATACATTTATCCGTTTGTGGATGGATCTGTGTTTTTTATGGATGGCTCTCTAAGCTTGTTATTTCTCTAGGATATAAATTTGGAAGGCAGGGATATGGCACTATAAATTTGGAAGGTGGGGATATGGCACTCGTTTATGTTTTTTTGATACAGTTGTGGTTTAACTGGTATTATATATGGTTCCATGCATTTATGTTGGCTCTGTGTTTTGATGGATGACCCTTTGTTCCTGTTGGTTTGTATGGGTTCTTAATTTTTCAATGGTTGATCTTTATTACGACTCTATGCATGTAATGGTGAGTTCCTGCTTCTTTTAAGGATCTATGTTATGTTTCTATTTGGGATATAAACTTGGATTGCGATGATATATGATCTTTGATTTGTGTTTCACATTTCTTAATGATGTTTGGTCTCGTTTGAAAATTATGCTTTATTATGATGATTTCAATTATGAATATTTGTTTTGTGGGCCCGGTTTCATATGGATCTTTATGTATCTATGGTTGTATAAGGACTGTGGTGCTATGTTTTGATAAACTAGAGTGAGCATTCTACTCTCTGGTTTTGTTGTATTTGTTTTTTTGGGATCTTCCAATTTCCTGGTATGTATTTTTGGGTGGGATCTGAAAAGGATAGTTATATAACCTTATTTTTCTAATGAAATACAAGTATTTTAATTTACAAAACAAATATGAGTAAGGGGTTAATATATTTAGGAACATATTTATAATGGGGGATTTTATTATTGGGTATTTATATTTTTAGCTTTATTTATAATAAATTAAATGGTTTTGGAATTTAGGTTGGGAAAATTAAAAACCTTTCTTCCAACCATTTCGACTATTACACTAAACCATAGGAGACAAAGCATACACTAATTTGTGCTTGGGTATTTAGAGTGTAATAATGTAAGACAATTGAAAATGAAAACTTTTTTATGTGTGAGTAATTAAATTACAATGAGCAATAATATTTGGTGGAGATTACAATTATCAAATGTTCAAGAGTTCCAATCTAAACTTGATAAATTTTACTCATTGGTGGTTTCTAAGGGGGTTTAGTAGATGATACCTCTAAAGTGTAATAAAGCAAGACAATTGAAAATGAAAACTAGTTTATGTGTGAGTAATTACATTACAATTAACAATAATATTTGATGGAGACTACAACAATCAAATGCTTGAGAATTCTGGTCTAAACTTGATAACTTCTACTCATTGGTGGTTTCTAAGGGGCTATAGTAGTTATATACCTCTAGACCCTAGTTTATATGGGACTATTTACATTAAAATGAGGAATAATATTTGATGTAGGCTACAGCCCTCAAATGCTTGAGAGTTCCAATCTAAAGTTGAAAACTTCTACTTAGTAGTTGTTTATAAGCGGGTAGAGTAGCTAGATACTTCTAGACCCCCCTTCGATGGTTAACATGTTTCTTTGTGTTTAAGAAAAATAAACATTTAGACAATAATAAGTAGCTTTAGGTATTACTCCACTATCTATATTCAAATTTAATCATGCCACTTGCGAGAATTGAACCTAGTTGGGGAGGGTCCCAATCATTCCTCCCAACCACCCAAGATAGACTCGATTGACACTATGTTTTAGAATTTTTGTGCTAAAATTCATATACTTCATTATAATTTTATTTTATTTATTATTTATTTATTATTTTATTTCTATAGAATAAGAATAAGTGAATAAAATCCTTATTGGCGGTGTTATGGTAAATGGGACAGTGTCTAGGGCTTTGATCACACCACCCTCAAGCTCTTAATCCCTCCTTAAATGTCATTGGTATGTGGTGGGTGCTTCGCATGCATGAGCATGCAAATATATGTTTGGTGGGGAAAACTTGATATGGTATGGAAAATTAGAAATTTTATCCATGAGGAGAAAGCGAGAGCCAGGGGGGATACCTCATGTTCTTAAAGTTTCTTTTTTGAGAGGTGGTGTGGGTAGTAGCCCTCATGTAGAAAGGTTTGATGTTTTTCTCAAGATGTGTAGAAATTTTGAGAGTTCTTTCCCTCTAGTGTGCGGAGGTAGTGTTGGCCTTTGTAGTTGGTTCACACTGAGCAGTGGAGCTTGAATCATCTATACTAGGGTTGGAGCACTCAACCTGTAAATTGATTTTGTTTGTTCTGGTCCCTTATCTGGTCTTCATGGATATCTTGTAGTGCTCTTTTGAAATTAGGTCTTAAGGGGAATGTATCTCAGTCGCAATAAATCAACTGCTCTTTCAAGTCTTGTATTTTTTGTGAGTATTCTAAGGTTATTTACTTTGTGGATTTGTTTATGTTTGCCATCATTAGTGGTGGTTTTAGTTGGTTTATGTGGCAATTATTGGCTTTGGTAGGTTTATTTTTGTATCGATTCAGGTGTTGTAGGTGGGGTTTAAAGTTGGGTCTCTATTCTTCGGGTCGTTTTTGTTCCACAGTCTTTGGGTGGTGTTAGTTTTGTCCAATGCTTGAAGGAGTTACGGTTGTGGATGAAGTATCATTTCCTTCTGCCTTCTTTGGTGGATTGTTACCAAAGCTTCAGTCCTACGTCTGGTGTTATTGCGATGAGATTGTGTGTTGGTACCCATAATTTGTTGAGAGGGTTTGGGTTGGTCTATGTGTTATTTTGCAAATAGGTGAAATCCACTCAAGGAATCAAAATTATCTCTTAGTGACTTGGAAACACCACCAAAATAGATATAGAGGAGTAGAAGGGGTGGTGGAGGCAAAACCTAGACTAGACAAAGAGGGGTGAGTGGATTTTCCCATGAATATGTAGCGACATAATTCAACACAATTCTACCATAAACACACCAGGAGATAAGAGATCTAGAGATTAAAGTTGGGGAGGAGAGACATTCTATGTCAAACTCTGAACTGCTTGAGGACCTGGCAGGGTGGGTTGCAGACCTTGGGCACCCCAAGGGTAGAAAGAAGCAGTACTTGGACTTAGATGCACTTCATTAGAAAATGAAGACATTGTTGGGTTTTGTACTAAGAGATAAACATGTAGATAATTACAACAACTTTTCCTCCTCATAGGATGTAAAAATAATGTTGAGAAACTTAAGGTTCTGTGTGGATAAAATTGATTCTTTTTTCATGCATGTGGAGAGTCATGTTCCTTGTGAGTGGTGGAGGATGCGCCAAAGACCCTCCTAGATCTCAAGTGCTTGATTTCTGACACTTGTATAATCTTCAAAAAATGAACATTATCTAGGGCGATGATTGACAGTATATTGATCTATCCTGAAACTCTTGTTTTTTTGTTATAGTATGCACTTGGATGACCTTACGATCCTTAGATTGCAATGACATAAAAAAATTGTAGCAATGTGTTTTTTGGGTAGGTTGCATATCTTTTTCCAGAATCCAATGTATCCTGTCTTGTTTTGGGCTCATAATGTCAGTGTTCACTTAGAAAAGGTGTTTTCCAATAGTGGTATGTTGGTCTGTGGGTTGAAAATGGTGTCACATTTTCAGTGGGATGATGGCTTCAGTGGTGCCCTCATGGAATTTTTATTGTAGCATTTGGGTTACCTCTTCTGGATGACCAAGGCGCTAATATGTTGTGTTCTGCCTCAGTTTCATGGGCGAGGCTTCTATTTGGCTTTTAATGCTTTCATTTATGGAGGGGATCTAAGCCTAGAAAGGCCAAGATGTAATAGTTTTTGTATATATATGTAATCAACAGTAGATTGTATAAGCAACATAGGATGAGAACCGAGTTTCATTAATCCATATATATGCATATTGTTTTCTATGTGATCAAATTCTCTTGATTAATCCAAAGCTTTTTTAAAAAAAAAAAAAAAAAAGAGAATAAGTGAATAAGAAAACCCTTAAATGGTTATAAAATGTTGATAGGAACCAATCCATAATACATATCAAAGAACTTACTTCATAATAAATCTCAAATTGTTAAAACTAGTGCAACGATATAAATTAAATGGTTGATGTTGGATAATTTAATTGTCCTTAAATTACTTCATTAATTTTCGACCAAGATTCATGTACTTATGAAGCGTATGTGCACCATATATGCTAAGAATCTCTCTATGGATTGATTGATTCTAAAGATGAAATTGATCCAAGTATGGACAAATGTTTTAATGATATTTAGAGAATAATTACACACATGTTATTTCAATTTAAAGTTACATCAAATCTTAATTACTTAACTGATTTGAAATTCAATTCTTTGCAGAATGGAAAACCTATCTTAGTTGCAGAATTCAAAATTACTTCTATTTGCATAAAAGGAAATACTAAAAACTAAATTGCAAGAAAAATGATCTAGTGCTACTTTAAAAAATTGAAAAAATTACAACATTATTTTTACAGAAAGGAACTTCTACACTGATTTGCAAGAAAGAATTTCTATACTAATTACATAAAATGAAATTTCATAAAAAATAACCTAATCTCTAATTTTAGAAGAACGATCAAATGGAAAACTTGTAGCTCTAAATTGATTACTTGTGTGCGCAATTAACCCTAAATAATATGTTTGTTATCATCTAAGAAATTGACTTGAGTTATGAAATATTTAAGTGTTGGAAAGAAAATACATTTAAGAATCAGATATTTTTTTTTCACCATCAACAATTAGATTTGATCTTTGTCATCCATACACGGGGAAAATAGAAACAACATAAAATCATAGAAAAGCTGCTAGTGAACTAACAACTCTATGTAGTGACTAGGTAGCACAAACTCATCTTTCCTTTATGGTTGATACATGTTCGATGAAAGTTGGGCTGAGATGGAATCCAGGTGTAAAGCAGGTTGACCTCTCAAATCTCTGACAGGTGGCAGCTCCAAAACATGAGTGAGACTTAGTAGGCAAGGGCTGCGCAGTGCCTGCATAGTACACTTTGTTTTGGGCATATCTCCCAAATAGTAACATATTTTTCAAAACTGAGGGAGGTTATTTTATATGATAGTTTTGGGAAGAAAGAAATCTCTTCGTTTCTCCAAATCCTTCGCCATATTCTCATAGGTGCATACCTGGCATTTGTTTGTGAACCCATATTGAACACAGTCAACCAAACTTAATGACATTTGACCAGTGGAGTCACCATGAAATTTCAATCTATTGTATCCTTTGAAATCGTAGTCTCCATGTCAATGATTCATCATTTATATGTCCAACTGTTGTTCACCATCAAAAATTAGATTTGATCTTTGTCATTCATACCCAGGGAAAATGTGACCGTTCGGTCCCTGGCAACGACGCCAATATGCTAACATTCCTTGATATCTACAAGGCTGGAAATAGAATCAAAAAGTAACCACTCGCCACTTTTGGTCGGGGTACTGGTCTTGCCCGACTAGAGGGGGATCCCTCACTAAAAAGAAACTAGAGATTTGACAATTATAAACCCACAGACACCAGGTTTGTTGTAACTATTTCACAATTCATTCTGTTGGGGGTAGGTAAAGAATATTTAAAGAAAATTTTTATAGTAAATAAAATAGAAACAACATAAAATCATAGAAAAGCTGCTAGTGAACTAACAGCTTTGTGCAGCGACTGGGTAGCACAAAGTAATCTTTCCTTTATGGTTGATACATGTTCGATGAAAACTGGGTTGAGATGGAATCCAGGTGTAAAGCAAGTTGACCTCTCAAATCTCTGACAGCTGGAAGCTCCAAAACATGAGTGAGACTTAGTAGGCAAGGGCTATGCAACACCTGCGTAACACACTTTGTTTTGGGTAGATATGCCAAACCGTAACATATTTTTCAAAACAGAGGGAGGTTATTTTCTATGATAATGTTGGGAAGAAAGACCTTTCTCCATTTCTCCAAATCCTTCCCCATATTCTCATAGGTGCATACCTGGAATTTGTTCTTGAACCCATATTGAACATAGTCAACCAAAATTAATGACCTTTGACAGGTGGAGTCACCGTGAAATTTCAATCTGCTAGATCCTTTGACCTCGGAGTCTCCATGTCAATTATTCAGCATTTCGGTCCCCAGAAACGATGCCAATATTTTAACACTCCCTCATATCTACTAGGCTGGAAATAGACTCAAGAAGGTAGCCAATAACTACTTTTGGTCAGGGCACTGGTCTTTCCTGACTGGAGGGGCCTCCCTCAGTAAAAAGAAACTAGATATTTGACAATTATAAACCCACAAAGACCAAGATTGTTGTAACTATTTCACAATTCATTTTGTTGGGGGTAGGTAAAGATTTATCTAAAGAGAATGTTTACAGTAAATAAAATAGAAACAAAAAAAATCATAAAAAAGCTGCCAGTAAACTAACATCTCTGCGCAATGACTAGGTAGCACAAAGTCTGACACTTTTTCAATGAAATCTAGCCTAAGATGACATCCAAGTGTAAAGCAAGCTGACCTCTCAAATATCTGACAACTGGCAGCTCCAAAACATGAGTGAGACTCAATAGGAAATGGTTTTGTAGTGCCTGCACATCACACTTTTTTTTGGGTATATCTCCCAAACCATAACACATTTTTCAAAACTGAAGGAGGTTATTTTATATGATAGTGTTGGGAAGAGACACTTCTATCCATTTCTTCAAATCCTTCCCCATATTATCACAAAATTCTTTTCAAAACCATGGCTCAAAACAAGAAATTTACAAACCACAAAAAATGAGCTTTAAAGATGCATTCATAATGCTTGATCTGTTACACCTGTGTGAAAACTGGAAGAAGTTTTTGTACTTTGGCCCATCTTAAAAAACAGCCTCTCTCAGTTTTCCATAATTGGCCTTTATGAAATTGAACCTTCAAATTGCATGCATGGATATGAAATTTAACCAGATGTAGAGCAACATCTTCTCCCTTTCAATGTCTAAATATTGGGAGGTAATTTGACCAATCAACAGTAGGAATGGGATTCATAAAACTAGGAATACAAGATCTGTTCATAGGTGCATACTTGGAATTTGTTCTTGAACCCATTTTGAACACAATCAACCAAAATTAGTGACCTTTTACAAGTGGATTCACCGAGAAATTTCAATCTGCTGGATCCTTTTAACTCAGAGTCGCCATGTCAATGATTCATCATTCGGATGTCCAACTTTTTTTCACCATAAAAAAAAAGATTTGATCTTTGTCATTCATACCTGGGGAAAATGTGACCGTTCGGTCCCCAACAACGATGCCAATATGTTAGCACTCCCTAATATCTACTAGGGTGTAAATATACTAAAAAAGGTAACCACTTACCACTTTTGGTCGAGGTACTGGTCTTTCCCCACTGGACGGGGCTCCCTCACTTGAAGAAACTAGAGATTTTACAATTATAAATCCACAAAGACCAGGTATGTTGGAACTATTTAAAAATTCATTCTACTGGGGGTAGGTAAAGATTTATTTAAATAGAATGTTTACAATAAAGAAAATAGAAACAACATAAAATCATAGAAATGTTGCCAGTGAACTAATAGCTCTGCGCAGCGAATCGGTAGCACAGAGTCATATTTCTTTTATGGTTGACATGTGTTCGATGAAATTTGAGCTGAGATGGCATCTAGGTGTAAAACAAGCTGACCTCTCAAATCTCTGATAGCTGGTTGCTCCAAAACATGAGTGAGACTCAGTAGGAAAGGGATGTGCAGGACCTGCGTAGCACACTTTTTTTTGGTTATATCTCCCAACCGTAACATATTTTTCAAAACTAAAGGACGTTATTTTATATGATAGTGTTGGGAAGAAAAAAAATCTCTCTGTTTCTCCAAATCCTTCCCCATATTTTCACAAAATTCTCGGCAAAACCATGGTTCAAAACAGGAAATTTACAAGCTACGAAAAATGAGCTTTAAATATGCATTCATAAAGCCTGATCTGTGACACCTGTGCGAAAATTGGAAGAGGTTTTTTTACTTTGGCCCATATTTAAGGAAAAACTCTCTCATTTTTCCATAATTGGCCTTTATGTGGTTGGAATTGTCGTCTCAAAAGGGTGTAAAAAAAGAGTATGCGCAGCGAGCAAATCTAAGTAGCATTGTGATGCTTTGACCTGATGTTTTGGAGCGCTCCATCTGACTTGGCATGTGAATCACAACATAGGTAATGATTAAGTATAAGGGGTATGATATCCATTTGGTATGGGAGTTTTATATATGTGGTATTATGCATGAGGGTTATATGATATGAGTATGAGAAATGGTAATGTTAATATATGGAATGGTTTAGAATGAAAGGGGGGAATAAAATGAATGTAATATGATGATATTTTAATGGTATATGGGAAGGGTGTAGGATGTAAATTTATATGATGGGGGATGAATGGAAGGTAAATGTGTAAATGAGGAAATAGGAGGTGAAATGGATAAGCATAAGGTAAATAAGAATGAGGGATAAAATTGTAGGATGTTTCAAATGACCATACTTTGTAACTATAAGAACTATGACTGCAAATGAGCTCAATTTAGACAATTCTGATAGAAAAATGACTAAACCCCCTTTGACTTGACATGACCAAAACATGTGTGACCATGACTCCCATTAACTTGACACTCTTTCAGAATTTGAATGAACCCTTCACATAAGAAACTCAAAGATTTCAGACAACAATCTAGAGGCTATGAAAACAACAATAGTCATATGCTTAACTACTCAAAATTGAAAATTAAAGGATAACGAAAAACATTTGACAATAAAACGTATGACCCTAACACACATGACCAAACTACGAGCGGTAAACCATGGAGTTTAACTTGAAACCAATTTATTTCATGGAAATTCTAGGTAGGGATCAAATCCCACATGTCAGTCATTTAAAGAGAGGAAACCATAACCATGAACCCAATATGATTCCAAAATCTTCCCAAAATTTCCATAATTAATAAAGTGGAAGCATAACCATTGATTATATAAATTGTTGAAAAGAGGAGAGTACTTAAGAATAGCATACCAATGTTATTTAACTCAGGACACCATCTGAGAGCCATCCATTCACAGATAAAACCACTTACCCACCAAATCTCGTTGTTGTAATCCTACCACCCAGTCCCAAAAAACATCGGAATCAAAAAGAGTTTCTGATAATCCAGATCAACCTTAATTAACTTCCTTCTTTTTTCTACAAATGATGGAAAACCATTTTCCGTGGATTACAACATTGGGTTCAAGAACCAATGGGTATACCAAAATATTTGAATCCACGTGTATAGTCGCATGTATAGGAGATGTCCCAAAGGGATAGACTTCTGATTTGGGGCAGCCACGACTCTTCACCTCAATAGTCGCATGTACCAACACATCAAGTAATGGCACATCACCGCCCCAGTTTCCTTCAGTATCAAGTTAAATCCTACAGATAGATGTAAAGGCCAGTTGTACAACGTACACCACCGACACTCTGCAATATCGCCTATATGTGTACCAAAGTAGAGAGCATTACTAAAAAATAGCTTATGTAGTAGTGTCTGAAAAAAACTCGATAAAATATGTAGACAAGGTAACTTAATGTCACTTATCAATTATTGACACCACTCGATGTAGGTTTTCACCAGCTCAATCCACTGGGAAACCCCTTCAAATAAAATAGACTAGCCAATCACCATTGACCAATTTCCTTCATAAGATCTAATCAAGCACACAATCGACAAATATCTTCAATGACAACGCAAACCATTAATGGATTGTCCCTCATATAATCAATGACCAACTTGGAAAATAAATATCCCCCGAAACCAATTAATGACCCTAAGAGACTCCTTCGTGATTGAATTCAAAATTAAAATATGTTACTAACTCCAACAATAAAAATTAACGCACTTACTTAGTAGTAAAGATCCTCAGAAATCCTCCTATCGACCAATCCCAACCCAGAGAGGAGCAAGAAGATCCATAGGAGAAAAGGTTCAGAAGAAATACCATGTAAAAAAACCAACTAGTGTGTCTTAGATAGACCATAGAGAAGAACAACAAGTAGCATCTAAGATCCTCAAAAATCCCTTGATTGACCATTCCCAAACCAAGGAAGGAGTAAGAAGATCCACAGGAGCAAAGTTTCAGAAGAAAGAGAATGTAAACAACTAGCTAGTGTGTCTTAGATAGACCACATAGTATACCAACAACTAGAGTGGAAAATAAATTGTTATTAGTGTACCTTGAAACAAAAGAACCAGTAGAGATCCCTGATATTATTCAGAACCAGGATAAAAACTGAATCTAGCTCATATAATTATGCTTAGACGCATTTACCAAACAACACTAGTAATTGCATCAGTAAATGCTACATTTAATCCATCTACCTCGACACTTACAAGAAAAATTACTGCCCTTGTGAATTTTGTGACTAATGCTTCCACAATTCTATCTTTTATCCTCAGCATCTTCTTCTCACAAAAGTTATCGTAGAGATTTTGAAGTAGGCATATTGTCTACCAGCGGATATTCTGTAATTTGTCCCCACCATGCTTTAAGTGAATATAATCCATGTTCCATGTTTTCGATGATTGTTAGAAGTTTCAATACAATAATGTACTGATAGCAGCAACCAACAGATAGAAGTGGTGTTTAAAATAAATGAAACAGTCAAAAAACAAAAAACTAAAACATTATCGATGGAGACCCTGAAAAGTACTCCAACTATGTTACTGCCTATCCATGTTTAGCGAAAGTGCCTCTGTCGCTCCTCTCACCAAGCACCTCTGCTGTCGGCCTCCAATGCCTAAAATTGCATAAGTTGTTTTCGGCCTCCATCGCTCTACTTCCTGAAGAACCCATCAACAACACAAAGACAAACCCCTAATCCTTTACTTTTGCCTATTTTAGTAGCGCTTCGTATCAAAACATTTAAGAAAAAATATGTCTTTTGACTTAAAATCCCCCTCCGCGTAGTAGTGTCGTATGCAACGACATACAAGTTGTCTCTAATCGTATAAATAGAGATAGAAGGGACATAAGAGGGATTGATGTCTGAGAAATCTTGCCAGGAAAATTTGTCGCGTTCTTTAGAGACAGCTACCCCATCAAAATGAAGAGCCCAACATATTGTTGTCTTTATATAAGATAACGTAAATGATAAGTGAATAGCAACCTCGATATAGGCGCAAGATAGTAGTAGCCTGCACACTGATAGACTTAGGGTGCACTAACAGAGTCAATTTTTCAAGTCATGTCAGATAATGTTGTCTTCAATTGATATAGTTTTGAGTTAATTATTAATTGTCTTAAATGAATTTCGTCTTACTTTCCATTGTCTTAAGTGACCATTGTCTTAATATAAAGTTTCGTCTTAATTTTTTTTGTCTCAAGTTGTTTTTGTCTTAAATATAAAGTTTTTTCTTAAATATAAAGATGTTTCCTAAAAACAATTTGTTTCAAAATGTTTTTTTCATAAATATAAAGTTTTGTCTTAAAACATTTTTTGTCTCAAACTCTTTTTTCTTAAATTTTATATTTAAGACAATTCAATTGATATTAAATTTTAATTTAAAATGACTAAAATAAAAAGTGGCTTTTTAAGACAAAATTTTTCTATTGTCCTAAAAAAATGTCTTAAAAATGCCCTTCATGTAGTAGTGTATTTTGATCATTTGTTTACAAATCAAAATATATGAATTGAAATTCTAAGCATTTGTTTTATATTATGACCCACCAAAAAGAGGTCATGGGTTCGATAATGTGACTAGTTGCCACGTTAATAAAAGATTGATGAGCGAGATTATATTAATTAAGTCAACATATTTATATAACAATAAAAAACAAAGTAGTCTATAATGCGACTTTTTGGAAAAACCAGTCACCTAAAAGGTGTATTATTCTAGCATGCCTCTGACTGATGCGACATCATTGGAACCTCCGGTTGCCCCTCGTGAGTCGGTTCTTTCTCTGTCACCTCCTCTCCTGCTGCACATTACGCCAACTGTAGCTATATTAACTCTCCGCCAATACGCCGACTGCAGCTGTATTAACCTGTGCATTTCAAATCAAAATCCAAACACATTACCGCGCCAATTTTTCACCAAAACGAATTGGTTTTGATGCTGAGGTAGAAAGTATGAAGCTAATAGTTTCAAGTTTCATATATCAACAATCTATGAAACTTGAGGATTATGAGATGAATAATGTAAGCAACAACTCACAGTTTTCGGTATTTTTTTACTATGGCAAATCTCTGGGATGTATATCTTGCTCGGATTTCTAAGGATGTGAGATTAAATCCAAGAAAATTTCCAGAACTTCTTGGGATTTTTCCTTGTTTTACTTTTCTAGTCACGATTTATACGATTTATTGAGATTGCAAGCTTGCCATAGTTTCCACTTTCATGTGTTTTTCTGTTGGCAATAAACATAATCAATATTGAACCCTAACTGATGAAGAGCTAAATAATCCATAGAATGGAAATCATCTTCTCGCTTTGATCTCTTGCACTTAGCTTTCATATCTAGAAGCCTGTTTGGCCAAGGTTCTACTTCCAAAGCTTGTGTCTATGGATTTTTAGGCAGGAATGGGAATCATCCATAAAAATATCCTCCAACTCAAATAAGCCTTTACCAAATATAGTGAAAATTCACATATAACTCTTCCATGGATCGAGATCATGAATGCCTCCTCGATCTCCCTGCGGTACCTACCATTCAAAAGCCTGATTGAAAAAAAAATATTTAGAAATGAAATGCCCATATTGCAGATACTGGTTTAGACACCATTATATTAAAATGGAAAATTTTTCTTTTTTTGGTGTTCTTCTTGGATTTTAAATTGAACAGCAGATACTCTAGCCTACCAATAGTAACATAAACTTCTCAACAAATAAAACTTTAATTCTCACTTTAATACCTCCAAAATCAAGAAACTTCCGAGAATTTGATACACAATACAGATTTGAAAGACTCAGATTAAGTGTTTTAGATGCAAACAAGCATAGAGTGGCATTATTTTTAAGTTTCTGAATATATAGAGAGTTTTATCTGTCTATTAAGACGCCATTCATTCACCCATTGTGGTTTCAGCTAGCTTGGGAGAAGGAAATATAGTTTTGTGGTGCTTATGGATTCTTGTTTCCGTTACCAAATAAGAAAAGCATCCTTCTGTAGTTTAGAAAGTAAGGTTGTTTAGTTTTTTTTGTTGATCAAGGAAAGTAGTAGTAGTATATGTCAAAAATTATGAAGTATTTACTGTGCATACTCAAATTTATATGCTAAAAGAAAATTCCATGTTTCTAAAAAATGTAAATAAATAACTATTTGATAAAAAGAAAACACATAAATAAAAAGAATAAAGGGAAGTTTTGGATGACAATTGAAATATTTGTGGATAGAATTGTATAATAAATTGTGACTTGAACGAGTAAAAAAAGGAAAAATCCCAACAATTTTTGCGAATTGGCTTATAAATAATCTCACATCCTTAGCAATTCGAGCAGGATATACATCACTAGAGTAAAAAAAATCCGAAAACTGTATGTGTTGCTACTTATATTCTTTAGCTTACAATCCTCAAGTTTTACAGATTGCTGATGTGAAACTGGAAACTATTCGCTTCATACTTTCTACCTCAGCATCAAAACCAGTTCATTTTGGCGAAAATTTGGTGTAGTAATGCATTTGGATTTTGATTTGCGTGCTGCTCGGTTAGCTTGTGATGAGTTGTAACATGACTCTTTCGGTTGCTTTTTATGGACTCTACACTGTTGATTGGGCTTAAAGTTTCATGAAATCTTAGGAATCATGAAGTGCCGTGTTATATAGTTTATGCCAAAAGGTTTCAGGTTTTGTCGTGAGTATTTTGGTGTTTAAATTTTATTGATACTTATCATTTAATTTCATATTACTTGACAACTTTATAATAATAAAAATTAATTAATAATAAAACATATTTAAAATATTGTTTTAATTTTTTTAATCTAAATATATAGAATTCTTCATTGTATTTATTTTATCTATAAAAAATATTATATTTTATCTATAAAGAGTATTATATGCAATAATTTATTACTATGCAAAAATATTACTAAGTATTAATACTAAAACTTCACATAAATATTATTGAGTATGAATATTAAAACCTCACATAAGGAACTCTAAACTTCTTAGTTATACGCCGAACGAGCACGCGCCTGGACACATGAATTCTAAATGGCAGATATTTAATTCACAGTATATATTTATAAATTATGTCAAATCGACTACATGAGGTTGCAAATGAAGTGAATTTAAAATTAATATTCTCCATAGGTTAACCCTCAAATTTTGTTATCGACGTGTCGGCGGTTGCTTTTTTCATTATCCACGTGTTGACTATCAGTTTTTTTCATTATCCACCTGTCAAACGCTAAGGGCTGTAAACTTTTACCGTTTTGGCAAGCAGACAGTAAAGACCTATAAATTTCTCGTCATCGGCATTAGAGGTATTATTTCTTTGAATTTGAATCTCTCTCCTACGGAGTGATCTTTTTTTTTGTACGCGGTGCATGAAATGACTTGTCTCTTTGTTGTATGTTGAAGTCTCTTTTAGTGCTCGTGCTATATTTTTCTATATGCATATATCTGTGTGTTCTCTTTCTATAGTGTTCATTATGCCGGATTGCTGAGAAGGTTTTTGGAATGAGGCATTTCTAGAGATACTTGGCGTTTAACATGATCTCTGTTATCTTTTCAAATAAGTAAATCAGAGAAGATATATTTATTTTCTAAGGATCAAATGTTAAACGATTGAAATGTTTTAGGCCATTAGATTTACAAGTAAATAGTTTTATATATTTTTTTTATAATGTTAGTTTTTTTTTATTTTCTTTTTAATAAGCTAGATTGATTTTAGGTGTATAATATAAATGTTGTAATGTCATGTTTAATATTTTGATTATGTTAAATTACACAAAAATAAAAATAAAAGTAAATTAAATAAAAAAGGAAAATAAAAATACTATAAAAACAACCCATGGTATTGACCTTATTTGAAAACAACTTCCCTAGCTGCCAATGTGTCCATGTCTAAGCCATTGGATCAAATGCTAGACAATTGAAATGTTTTAGGCCATTAGATCCACAAGTAAATAGTTTTGTAATTTTTGTTTAACGTTTTGACTATTTCAAATTACACAAAAATAAAAATAAACGTAAATTAAATAAAAATTTTGACATAATGTAATGAACATTTTAACTATGTCAAAATAAAATAAATAAAATAATAAGAAACTATAAAAACAACCCATTATATTGACCCATGGTATTCATGTGGAATATAGTTTATTAAATTATTTCACACGAAATGATTTATCGTGATCAATAATAATGAATGTTCATAATTATCATTTCTTAAATAACACTTAATTTACCTTTAATTACTTAATTGTAATTGTTTGTAACTACATACATAATCTATCCGATTTTCTTTTTGTTAATGAATATCAAAGTTCTTCTATTAAAAAAATACTATATACATTTCTTTAATTACCTAATTGTAGCTAAAAAAAATATTACATGTTTTTCACTTTATAATCATAAACAAATTTCATATTATATGTTAAACTTACTCAACTTTTTATTTTGAAATTTTAAAGAAAGTTTTTTTACTACATAATTTTAGCTTTTATAATTTTTTTATTTTTCAATTCAAACAAAACTTACAAAAGAAAAAACTCACTTAAGTCTTTACTATACATTATAGTTTTACAAAATTGGCACTAGTAAGTTGACATAACCCTAAAGGGTTCTTTTACAAATTTTATCATAATCTTTCCCTTCATCCAGTAGTGTATTCTAGTTTATAACCTGATTCACAATGAAAGAAAATAGCTAGGTATTTCACAAAGTATTAGTTTGTAACATGATTCACAATCAAAGAAAATGGCCAGGGATGTCACAAGCTATCATTCACATAATGATCTATTGGCGTTCTCAGTTGAAATGGATCTTATTAGATGCATGGTGGCCAGAGACACTAAAAATTCAAAATAGATATCTGTTTTGACATCCATATTCTCTACAAACCATCCAAATTTCTCATCTTACACAACAATTTCTAACAATAACCGCTCAATTTACTCTCCAATTTTTGAAGCCCCCACCCATGCTGGGGAGATTAGAGTGTAAAATCAAATGTTCCTGTGGTTTTTTTAAAGGGTTCATAAACAGAACAGACAATGAGAAAGTCAATAGTGTGGTATAATAACTTATTTTTGAATCATTGTGACAAACAAAACATCACATTAGCTCACAAATATATCTAATGCTATAAGGATCTGAGATGATAACAATGTTTTGAATCATGATAACTAGGTGAAAACCAAAAATAAGTTTTAACCACAAGAAAAACATCACAAAAACTCACAGAATATATCCAAGGTTGCAATGAACCGCATACATAGTGATGGACATCATGGGAATTTTAGTGAACACAGAACACCGCCCTAAAAATTCTATACTCTTTGATAAATTTAGAATAACCTAAGATATCTAGATTGGATGTCGAGGTGGGTGGTACAATAATTGAGGATGCTTCTTAAAGGGTAAGGGAATTTAGATACTCTATCCTTCCACCAAAGCTATAAAAAGTGAGACTTGTGGATTATAGTTTTACAAAATTGACACTATGTGAATAGAATAAGTTACAAACATTAGGTATTGTAAAAGGTATTTTAAAAGTAATAAGGGGAAGGTACACGAGGGCCATGGTAATTAATGTGATTCTTTGTATTATTTTTATTTAAAATAGTAATTTTTATTTGTGTTTTTTTAAATGAATATTGTTAAATGTGTTTTGAGCAGAGAAAGATGAGAAATGAAGGCAGCAGGATGCGAATGACATCGAAGGAGGGAGCGACACCAAGAAGTAATGCTCAGGCCTATGGACCAGACAGGCGTTAAGGCGTGAGGCAGAGACAATAATGTTAACTTGAGGTGAGCAACTGGTGCATTTAAGGGCTGCGGGATAGGCCCCATGTGTGGCCATGTGGCTAGGCCATGTGCCACGCAGTGGAGTTGCCATCTCCTGTATCGAATTAGGCACTCGCATCCAGGCTTATACCAAGACTATTGTTATTCATATACAATATAAAATTTATGTCAAGCATGAAATTAAAGCTCGAATATGTAGATGAACTTGGAGTAAACTCTATTTCTGTTAATCATTTCATGCTTGTTTCATAGAATTATTAATCACCAAAGGATTTTCACCCCCAATTTCCTATTTCAATATCTATAACAAATTTTTTATATATGTGAACATATTATGTTGGTTTATATATATGTTTTCACCCACAATTGCCTATTTCAATATCTATAACAAAATTTTCTGGTTGATAACTCTTATCATCAATATATTTGAAACCTTCACGACCTGCTTCCATGGAAGAAACAAAATGTCTTTCATTCCTTCACAATGGCCCCTTCTCTCCAATAACTTATTTCTTCTAGGCTACTCTTTCCTATGCCATTTCCTTACATCGTTTCTTTTGAAACATGTGGTGCAATTGCTAGTTATATTATTTGATTAAACACATGTCTAAAAATGAAATACGGTATGAAATAATATGACCACTTATTATTTTTAGAGAAGGGATATACTAGACACTTCAGGTAAACAATTTTTCACTTTATTTATTTTATTTTTCTCTTTAATGTCAAGCAAAAGAAAATTTGAAGTTTAATTGTTTGGGATGCTTGGATGGTTGCATTTGGAGAATAATTTCATTATGTTAAGTTTTCATTATGATAACACTTTGGTTTTATTTAATTTCTCTAATTTTTCTTTGTCATTGCCGCCCCCCCCTCTTTTGCCTTGCAATCAACAAGATTTCCATCTGCCTCTCATTCTCTATAATTTTTAAATATCCCCCTTCCCTTTCCCTTTATCTCTCTTGCACTCTGTTGTCTTGGATTAATATCCTTCAAGGTGGACAAAATTGGAGTTTAATTATTAAGGATGCTGGGAGAGAATTTGGAGTTTAATGAGGATGCTTGGAGTTGCATGCTATTTGTCATGATATTATGGGTTTATTATGGAAACCGTTAGGTTTTATTTAATTTCTTTAATATGCATGTATTTCTTTTCTATAATATTCCTGAGGAGAGTGGGGAGGGGGGAGGAAGGAGCGTGGAGGAGAAGGGGGAGGTGGTTGAGGAGGGGGAGTTGGTTGAGGTGGAGGTGGAGGTGGAGGTGTAGGGGTAGGGGACAGGGTGAAGGAGGAGCTCGTGGGGAGAGTAGGGTAGAGGAGCAGTAGGTGGGAGGACGAGGGGGATGTGAGGGACGAGGGGGAGTTTTTGGGAGAGGAGTGCAAGAGGCAAAGGTGACGAGGATGTTGGAATTTATGAATAATTTCTTAACACACAAAGGAAACATATTCCTCAACTCAACACAGAGATTCAATAAAAATATTAGACAAAGATGTGGTGCAGAATTTAATGAAAAAAACTAACTGTTACAAAAAGAATATATTCCGAACTGCAACGTTCTGGATTTACAAAATGAAAGACTTATTTCGGCTACTACAACACACAATGCTTCAACAACAAAAAAAAAATGTTTTTTGCTCCCTCTCTGTCTTGCTTTCACTGCTACGCACACAGTGCTCTCTGATTTTCTTTTATGCCTTCGGGAAAGAAATTAAAATACACTACACAGTCAAAAAAAATGTACACATGGTATATGTAAAACATATATATATATATATATATATATATATATATATATATATTGTAAATATAATATATTTACAATATATATAAAACACTTATATCCTAAGTTTAAACAAAACTATGTTGCAACGAATAAAAACAAAATAAAAACAGTAAATATTCATTCATTCTGTGAAGTCCAAACAATATGTGAATGCTCGTTTCTTTGCCCCATGGAGCTGCGTTCATTGGTCTGGAGGAAGGTGACGTCAGCTTCTCCGGTGGGTTAATTTCCCCCTTCGCTGCTCAAGCTTGCTGCCGACGGAATGGTGCTAGAGGAGTTAAGTGTGGTTGGTGGACAATTTATTGCTGGTAGGTACTGTAGATAAATACACAGTTGCGTGAAGTGGAAATCTGGATTGGTAATTTATGCTGCAGTCGTCCTTCATATTTCCATTGAAATTAAACTTGTCATCCTTCAAACACTTCACATCATAATTATTGGTGTTGTCCTTCTTCTGCCCTGCGGCAGTTGGAATTAATTTCCAACACTCCCTCTTAATTACAACTGTTGTTCTCTTGCATACCCAAACATTTTCTCAAATAATTAAAACTCTTTTGCCCCAATGGTTTTGTTAAAATATCAGCAAACTGCTCTTCTGTTCTACAATGTTGTAAAACAATTTCTCCATTGCTCACTAATTCTCTGATGTAGTGATACTTGACATCAATGTGTTTCGTTCTCTTATGAAACACTGTATTCTTTGATAATGTTATTGCTGAGTTATTATCACAATAAATTGTTGTGCCTTTTATCTATTCATGACACAAACTTCTCAACATTCTTCTCATCCATACTGCTTGACATGTTGCTATTGTAGCTGCCACATACTCTGCCTCTGCTGTAGATAAAGCCACAATTGACTGTTTCTTAGAAGTCCATGAGATGGCTCCTGATCCCATATGAAAAACATATCCAGAGGTGTTTTTCCTGTCATCTATACTTCCAGTCTAATCACTATCAGTATATCCAATCAATTCAAAATATTCTGAAGTGGTATATAAAATTCCACACCTCTTTGTTCCTTTCACATACATCAGAATTCTTTTTGCTGCCTGCCAATGTGCCTCCTTCGACCTTTCCATAAATCTGGAGATTAAACTTACAACATACATAATATCAGGCCTAATTACAATCAAATACATAAGGCTTCCAACTATGCTCTTATACAAACTTGGATCAAAATCCTTGTTGCTGTCTTCTTTGCTTAAATTCAATCCTATCAATGTAGGAGTAATTGTTGTTTTGCAATCCTTCATATTAAATCTTTCCAAAATTTCTTTCACATATTTTTCTTGAAAGATAAAAATTTTATTTTCATTTTGCTCAACTTCTATTCCTAAGAAGTATCTCAACAACTCCATATCAGTCATCTCAAATTCATCTTTCATCACTGTTTTAAAATTCTCAATAAGGTAAATATCATTACCCGTGAATATCACATCATCAACATACAAAACAATAATGAGAATCTTACCATATTTCTCTTTGATGTATAATGTGAGTTCTTCTTCACATTTCTCAAACCCATTTTCCAGTAGATAGGCATCTATTCTACTGTACCATGTTCTTGGTGCTTGTTTCAGCCCATACAGAGCTTTCTTCAATTTTTATACCTTATGCTCTTGGTCTGCTTTCTCATAGCCCAGAGGTTGTTCAACATATACCTCTTCCATCAATACTCCATTCAGGAATGTTGATTTCACATCCATTTGGTAAACTTTCCACTTATGTTGGTTGCTATGGACAACACTGCTCTTACTATTTCCATTCTTGCAACTGGTGTAAAAGTTTCCTCATAATCTCTTCCTTGTTGCTGCTTATAGCCTTTGACAACAAATCTGGCCTTGTGCTTTTCAATCTTACCTTCAGCATTGCTCTTGGTTTTATAAACCCATTTCACTCTAATTACTTATTTGAATTTTGGGAGATCAATTAATTCCCATGTCTTATTCTTCTCTATGGCATTTATTTATTCATCCACAACATCTATCAATTTCTTATATTTTACAGCTTCTTCAAAATTAATAGGATCTTCTACATGAAAATGCAATGCAAATAAAGAGTTCATACCTTAATTTGCTGCCTCTTGCTCATATATGTCATTCAGACTTCTGAATCTGGTTCCTCTTTCATTTGTTAAACTTGTGCTTGTAGAAGCACTCAAATATGCTCCTTGTGATGTTCTTGATGAAGCAATGTCATCACTTCTCAAGGGTGTTTTCATACCTTCTTTTGGTTTCCCTTGCTGTCCTGGTGTTGCAGGAGGTGGTGCTACTAATGAGGGGTTTCTTTCAGCCATTTCTTTCTCATCTTCATCATGAGACAAACAACTTTTCACATTCATTGTTTCCTCAATTCTTCCATCCCAAGTTTCTTCTTCAATAAATTGCACATATTTTCTTATCATAAACTTCTTGGTGGATGGGTTATACAATCTGTATGATTTGGATTATTCATTATATCCAACAAATATGAAATTCTCCCCCTTACTGTCCAACTTATTCCTTAGTTGATCCAGAATGTTTGCATAAGCCACACAACCGAATAATCTCATGTGGGTGACAAAATTATTTATTCCGCTCTACGCTTCTTCCAGAACTCTGTTAATAACGCTCTTTGTTGGGCATCTATTTAGCACATATTCTGCACAATGTACAGCTTCAGCCCAATATTCATTTGGCAAATGTTTTGCCTTCAGCATGCTTCTTACCATGTCCATGATGGTTATGTCTTTCCTTTCAGCAACTCCATTTTTTTGTGGTGTATACCTTGCTGTAAATTGCTTTTGTATCCCATTTTCTCTGCAAAAACGCAGAAATTCTTTGGAGATATATTCTCCTCCTCTGTTTGTTCTTAAGATTTTAATATGCTGCCCACTTTGATTTTCAACAAGAGCTTTAAAGTGGCAGAATTTCTCAAACACTTCACTTTTAAATTTCAAGAAATAAACCCGTGTTTTTCTTGTGAAATCATCAATGAAGGTCAGTATATAGTGGTTGTCTGCTAATGATGGTGTTTGCATTGGTTCACATAAATCTAAATGGACAATTTTTAAGGGTGTCTTTGCCCTTATGCACTTTCCTGATGGAAAGCTTTCTCTATGTTGTTTGCCCAATATGCAACCTTCACATAGGCTGTCTGGCTTTTCAGTCAATGGTAATCCCTTTACCATACCTTTTCTATGCAAAAAATTCAAACCTTCAAAGTTGAGATGTCCAAATCTCAAATTCCATAACCAGTTCTCTTCCTTTGCTTCTCTTTGGAATGTCTCTTGTGTCACTACTGCCATTGCAGCTCCTTTTTTCAAATTTGCTCTCATCTTGAGAGGAAACATTCTATTCCTTGTCATCTTCCCTTGTGCAATTCTCTGTTTGCTGGGTGGTATGTCCATGATGATACATACATCATCCTCAAAGAATACATTGTAGCCTTTCTGAATGAGCTGTCCAATGCTCAAAAGGTTACACTTCATACCGGGTACATAATATACATCTGATATGTTTTTTCTTTCTCCTTTCTTTGTTAAAACACTTACTCTGCCTTTTCCCATGACAGAGACTTTACTGTCTGTCCCCAATGTTAATTGAGACTTCACATTTTCATCAATCATGGAAAACATAGAAATGTTTCCAGTCATATGGTTGCTACATCTTGAATCTAGAAACCATATACCTTCACTTTTATCTTCAGCCATATTATATGCTAAAAATAAATTCTCTTGACTGAGATTTTCTTTTGTAAAATTAGCACTAGGTCTTCTACTTATGTCACTTTGTTTCTTCCTACATTCATTGGCATAAGGCCCATACTTCTTACAGTAATGACATTGGATTTGGGATTTATCATACCTTTGTCCATGTGCTTGATTTTTTCCACCTTGTTGGTTGTTGTCTTGGCTTTGATTCTGACTTTGATTGTTGCCCCTTCCACCAGTATTTGCAGGGTTGTTTCTTCCTCCTCGGTTCTGGCTTCTGCCTCTACCTTTTCCTTTGCAGTTTCCTTTGCCTTGACCTCTTCCTCTTCCAAAGGACATTTGGGTCTTGAAGGCACGCTCCAAAGATGAGTCTGTTGTTCTGCCCAATCTTTGTTCATATGTCATCAATGATGCATGAAGCTCATCAATTGTAAACTTTGAGAGATCCTTTGTCTCTTCAATGGTTGTGACTATCACATCAAATCTTGAGGGTAAGCTCCTCAACACTTTCTCAACTATTTTTCTTTCTTCTACTGTCTCTCCATGAGATCTCATTTGGGTAACCAACCCAATCAACAATGTGAAGAATGAATCTATTGTGTCAGATACTTTCATGCAAATTACTTCAAAATCTCTTCTCATTAATTGAAGCTCTGATGTTTTTACCTTCTCCATACTTTGGTACGCTGTTTGGAGGATATCCCATGCATCCTTAGACCTCTTGGCTGCTGCAATCCTTGGAAATATGCTTTCATGTACTGCTTGATAGATATAGAAGAAGGATTTTGAGTCCTTCTTCCTATTACTCTTTAGCAAATCCTTCTCTGCCTGTGTTAAGGCATTATATGCTTGTTCATATGTTTCTAGACCATATTCAACTAGCTTCTATAAATATTGAGAGGAAAATAGGGCTCTCATTGTGATTTCCCAATAGTCATAGTTCTTCCCATTGAACTGTGGGAGTTGAGTATTTCCCATGCGCATGCTTGTGCTGCCTCTTTCCATGGCTAGCTTACTGAACTATGCTTTAAAAAAACTTGACTGTGTTTTTAAACAAAATCTCTCTCTGCTGAGAAATAAACTTTGTCTCTAAAAACTCTTGAGACTTATTCTTTTATAGTTCTCTGGACTATAACCTTCAAGAAAAAAAAAACTTTGTTTTTGATAAATACCTGACCTTGCTGAACTTTCACTCTGCTAGATAAATCTTCAATAAGCTTCTTCTTCCTTCCTTCAGCTTCTTTGGCAAACGCAAAGAGCCTGGAATAGCTCCGATACCATGTTGGAATTTCTGAATAATTCCTTAACACACAAAAGAAACAAAATTCCTCAACTCAACACAGAGATTTAATAAAAATATTGGACAAAGATGTAGTGCAGAACATATATTTCATTAATAAAAAAAACCGACTGTTACAAAATGAAGATCTTCAGAACTACAACGTTCTGGATTTACAAAATGAAAGACTTCTTTCAACTGCTAGAATAAACAATGTTTCAACAAAAAAAAACTTGTTTTCTGCTCCCTCTCTGTCTTGCTTTCACTATTACGCACACAGTGCTCTCTGTTTTTCTTTTTTGCCTTTGGGCAAGAAATCAAAATACACTACACAGTCAAAACAATGCACACATGATATATGTAAAACATTAATATATACACTTATATCCTAAGTTTAAACAAAACTATGTTGCGAATAAAAACAATGCGCACATGGTATATGTAAAACATTACAATATATATATATATATATATATATATATATATATATATATATATATATATATATATATATATATATATATATATATATAACACTTATATCCTAAGTTTAAACAAAACTATGTTGCGACGAATAAAAACAAAATAAATACAATAAAACTTCATTCATTCCGTGGAGTCCAAACAATATGCGAACGCCCGTTTCTTTGTCCCACAGAGCTGCGTTCATTGGTCTGGAGGAAGGTGGTGTCACCTTCTCCGGTGGGTTAATTTTCCCCTTCTCTACTCAAGCTTGCTGCCGACAGAATGGTGCTGGAGGAGTTAAGTGTGGTTGGCGGAGGATTTATTGCTGGTAGGTGTTGCAGATAAGTACGCAGTTGTGTGAAGTGCAAATCTGGACTGGTAATTACTGCTACGGTCGTCCTTCAGATTTCCATCAAAATTAAACTTGTCATCCTTTAAACACTTCACATCAAAATTGCTGCCACTGTCCTTCTTCTGCTTTGCGACAGTTAGAATTAATTTCCAACAAAGAAAGAGGTCAGAGGAGAAGACGCAGAGATGAGCAGGAGGAGGGAGCATTCACCCATGACCCAGTTTTCTTTCATTGTATGCTTCTTTAGATGATTATCACGTATCAAATTTATGAAATCCCTACCCCATTTCAACTATCTTTCAGTGCCATGTCATCAATTCCAACCTAAAAATCATGCTCACATTGTACTTATCACTGAATGTCTCTGTGATTAGCATTCAAAGTTTTATATATATTTTTTCATTCATCGCACATTTTCATTTGATTTCAAATGATTAAGTCAAGGGTTCAATTCTAGTATGCTGTGGTGGCTCAATAAAATCTTATCTGATCATTATCCACCTATTTTACAATGGCTCAAATTTCAGATGTTGTTTTGTTATGCTGTGTTGTTTTGATATGCCTTCAGTGATGTGCTTATAAGGGTTGCAGTAGTGGCGAGCAATGTGCTTATAGGGTTGCAGTGTTAGCCATTCTAAGTGAGTTTCTTCGTTTAGATCATGCATTGATGAAAGTGCAGATGATAGTTACAAGATTATTTATTTTGATCACTTGTTTGCAAATCAAAATATATGAATTGAAATACGCAACTTTTTTTTTTAATATTATGACCCAACAACTAGAGGTTATGGGTTCGATAATATAACAGGTTGCCAAGTTAATAAAAGATTAAGGAGCTAGATTATATTAATTAAAGTATGATTGGTTGGTTAATAAAATATTGATGAGTGAGATTATATTAATTAAAGTCAACTTATTTATATTAAAAAAAGAAGAAGTTTTGACCCACGTGGTAAATTGACTTTTAAAGTATGAAGCGACATCTAAATTGAGAAAAAGAAAGGTTTTCTAATGAGTGCTTTTTGTCTATCATTATAAAAAAATAAAATATTAAATATATTTAAGATTTTGTTTTAGTTTTTCTTTCTAATTATATAGAAATGGTCTTATGATTATTTATGTTAATTATATAGAAAAGGTCTTATTTATAAAGAATATTATCTATGGGGTGTAGATTAGTTGATAATTATTATAAAAACTATAAAGTGTAGATTAGTTCATTTGAGTGGGGTTTAATTCTAGCCAAGTCTTAGGTTTAAGCTTCAGTCTCAGAGTGGGGTTTAATCCTAGAGTGGGGTTTAATCCTAGCCAAGTTTCAGGTTCAAATTTCATGGAGAGCACAGGTTCAAACTTCACGGGGAGCACTTGAGGATGGAAATCACTTTTGGAGGAATTAAAAATCTAGCATCTACAATCATAGTGATAGCATCCCACTGATAGGTGAATGAGGAGTTGAGGATGAGAATTAATTCAATCAAGCTTTGCACAGTCCTAGAGAGAACATCCCAATAAAATCCTAATAAAAGATAAATAATTCTTCCACCCGCTTGAGGCTAAGCTTTAAAAAAATAAATAAACTCATTTCCAAGAAAAAAAACCTTTAAAATAATATACACTCATGGAGGTTGAAGATGAAAGTTACTTTTAGAGAAATTAAAACTATTAAGAAACATCCAAGCTCAATAAAACTTTACACAATCCTCTTATAATATCCCACTAATAAATAAACTATTCTTTAATTTCATAGGCTAAATCTAACTTTATCATTAAATTTCAAAAATAAAACTTTATAAATAAATCTAACTTAATTACGGTCGCAAAAATTGAAAAAAAAAAAAAATTAATTAGCTTTATACCCAAAAAAATTTAAAAAATTAATACTAAAACTATGAAAAAAATTCCAAACTTCCAACTTCTCCTTTAGGTGACAATTCAATTCAGAATCAAGGAAAGAACTTTTGTACATCTAATATGGGTGACAATTCACTTCATAATTAAGAGTTAGAACCAGCACGTTCCAAGTGCTCGTATAAATTTTAATTTTTTTCTTAATTAATTTTTTTATAACTAATTCATAATTTTATTCGGATATTTTATTCATAATTTTTTAAAAAAATGTAAGATCATCTTGATTTGATTTGAGGATGCAAATGAAGTGAATTTAAATTTGAGGTTACTATGGGTACTGTGAGTTTTTTCATTATCCACGCGTCAACGGTTAGATTTCTTCATTATCCACGTGTCAAACACATATGCTCTAAAATTTTGCCGTTTATGGGAGTGGACCTGTGGACCTGTCATCGACATTTCTGGGCATTATTTGTCTGAAATTTGAATTTAAATCTCTGGCCTCTGAGCGGTCTTTGTTTATGTATTTGAATCCACAAGAGCTTCATCGGCCCCTTTCCTTTCCCTCTAAATCAGCCCCTGCCCTTTTCCCTCTCTCTCGGACACTCATCTGTCTTGGATTATGTTATTTTTTTTCCCTTTATTTTCATTTCCATTTTATGTTTGTTTTTTTTCTTTAATTTTACTTTCTTTTAAAGGTGGATAGATTTGGGAGTTCATTTACTAAGATGGTTGGAGCTGCATGCGAATTGTCACTATATTTATGTTTTTATTATGGAAACAGTTGGGTTATGTTTGTGTTTTTCTTTAATTTCATTATTTTATGTTTGTTTAGAATTGGGAATTTATTTACTTGGAGTTGCATGCAGATTTTCAATATGTTTATATAGAATTGGGACTTTATTTTCTTAGATGGTTGGAGTTGTATGCAAATTTTCACTAGGTTTATGTTTTCATTATGGAAATAATTAGTTAGCTTTTCTTTAATTTCTTTAAAATGCATGTTTTGATTTGCATGCAAATTTTCACTATGTTTATGTTTTCATTATGGAAAGAGTGAGTTAGCTTTTTTTTAATTTCCTTAAAAAGCATGTTTTTTCTTTTTTCCTAGGCTATGGTTTTCTTTAATTTCCTTAAAGTGCATGTTTTTCCTTTTCCCTAGGTTATTTAGCTCTCTAACATACATTATATGCAGGCTTTCCATTTCTAAATAATGTAGGCTTTCCATTTCTGGTTAATTTGAAATGGTCAATTATAGAAATATGTTTATAAATTTTAAATCATTCTTAATTTATCCCCTACACTACTTTACCCTGGGCATTTTAGATCGTTCTTTATTTATTCCCTATATTACTTTACTTTGTGCCAAACAAATCTTATTCCTCAAATTTTGCATCAATTTTAAACGAAAAATCTTTGATTCATCTTTTTCATCACTTTTCATTGATTCATCATTCTCAATCTATCTTAAACGAAAAATCATTGATTCATCTTTTTCATCACTTTTCATTGGTTCATCATTCTCAATTTATCCCCTACACTACTTTACCCTAGGCGTTCTTAATTTATCGACTACACTACTTTACCCTAGGAATTTTAGATCTTTTTGCATCACTTTTCATTGATTCATGGTTCTCAATTTATCCCCTACACTACTTTATCCTAGGAGTTCTTAATTTATCCTCTATACTATTTTACCATAGGCATTTTAGATCAATTAGAAATGGTCAATTATAGTTTTCTATTCACAAATTTTAGACCACTCTTAATTTATCCCCTATACTAGTTTATTTACCCCTACCCCCATGTTTGGCATATCCTATTCCTCAAATTTTGCATATATTTTATTGAATATTCATTGATTTATGCCTGACAGATCCTCTTTCTCAAATTTTGCATTGATTTTAATGATTATACATTGATTCATTGTTTACTTCTTCTTTAATGATTATGCATTGATCCATTAGATCTTTATTCATTGATTCATTGTTTACTTTGTCTCTATATTCCATGAGATCTTTATTGTCTATGATTCTATTAGATCTTTGTTGCCTTTGATTCTATGCTTTGACGATGTTGCTAATTATCTCAACCATAGTATCAAAATTCACATTTCACATTTCCAATTCTTTTATTAATTTTTGAATGTCATCAAACGAGTGATATTGGTTTCCTAAACCATTTAAATAACTAAATGTAAATGATTAAATCATTGTTGTAATTAATTTTCTTTTCCGATTTCTTTCCTAATTTTTTTTTTGCATTTTCTTCAATTCAATATATATACCATTATTGTCTTCACACACATATTATCATTTTAAATAATAAAATATAAAACATGTCTAAGATGTTTTATTTTTTCATTTTCTATACTAAATGTAAATGACTAAATCATTGTTATAATTATTTTCCTTTTCCGATTTCTTTCCTAAAAAAATATTTTCATTTTTTTCAATTCAATATTTGTAACATTATTGCCTTCATGTATGTATATATATATATATATATATATATATATATATATATATATATATATATATATATATATATTTTTTTTTTTTTTTTTTTCTTTACAAAGTCGGATGCTGATTTGTATTCAAAAAAGAAAAAGTAGTTTGAGCTCCAGTGTTACATGGAAGAGCATGCGAGAAGCGGAGCAATTGAGGACAAATTTGATGTCAAATTCCCTTTTGCAACCAGCGTTCTTCACAATGAGATAAACTGAGCTAGTGTAAATTCTTACAAATTGGAAAAGTAATAAACAATATTTGCAATTCTTTTTCAGTTGATGTTTGTGTGTAAGATTGTTCTCCCAATAAGGTCTTCAGGATTGCCTTCCGCTGCTGCATTTCGAGCCTTTGCCGGGCTGCTTCTTGATACATCTTGGTAGCTTAAGGATGAAGAAGAAAATGGTCTATGATGGTGACAAGATATCGAAGATTGTATGACTGCAGTAGTTATTAAGGGTCACGGTGCTTGAACAATCTCCAAGGATACAGGCTTTGACCACACAAAAAACAATAGCTAGCTCACAAGAAGGAGAATGATCTGGCACAAGAATTAAAGGGATTCTGCAGAGCTTATAAAGATACACTTCATAGCTGTTAATAGGAGGAGCCTTTTCAAAGCGTTCAAAAGGTAGATCACGAGACATTTGTACGAAGAAAGGCATGAGTTTTAGGAGTCCAATGGAAATGGTCTTCTGTTTTTTGAGTTTGCGTGGATATTTAAGTCTGTTCATGGAAAATAACAATGGTATTCAGAAGCATTACACCGCAGTGTTCCCATTTGAAGAAGACAAGCCTTATTTGCTCGTTCATCCGCTTCCTTGCTGAGGGAGCGAAGAACATGATAAAAAGAGTTTCCTTTCATTTGCTGATCAAGAGCTTGACAACACCTTATAGTTTTCTGTAAGATCAAGTTGGCAGCTTCCCTATTGTGAACCATCATGCTTATGACAATAGCTGAGTCTCCAATAATCACTGCTGTGTTTATGCCAAGTTTTTGAAGTTGGAGCAGACCTTGATAAAGGCCTAATGCTTCTGCTCTATTGTTGGAAAGATTGCCTAGTCCCCATTCATAAGCAAGTATGATGTCACCATTACCATTACAGATGATTCCTCCAGCCCCAACCATCCCTGGGTTGGATTTGGAGGCGCCATCAAAAAATAAATAATGTGTATTGCAGCCTCTAAGCCATATTGAGAATTCCTCTTCCTTCATTCCAATTTTCCAACTGTACCTTGAGTTCTTGCTATTGGTATTGGCATTGCTGCTACTTTGAACAAAGTTGCTTTTGTCCAGTAAATATCCTATGTAATTTCTTTCCTCCACATAAAGATCCACTGTGTTTAGCTTTCCTTGGGATTTTATTGAAAAAGCTTCCAAGGTGAGGCTTCATGCCTTGTTGTGGAGCTGTCTAACTCTGGTTTCGTTATCTTTAAAGATCATTCGATTTCTTGCTAACCAAATTTTCCATAGAAGAGAACAGGGTAGAGCATTCCATACCCTTCGAGCAATATTATTATTTTTCCTCTGCCAGGGATATCTGTTCCTCCATATTTGCAGAACTTTTGAGATGCTGGTGTTGGGTGCCCACGGTAGATTGATGCTCCGAGAAGCTTCCTTCCAACAAGCTATGGCAAAGGGACATTCTATGAATAGATGTTGGCTGGTTTCTTCATCTGATTAACAATTTGGATAGCGAGATGGGCCAGAAATTCCTCGTTTTTTAAGATTTTCAGAAGTTAAAACTTTCCCTCTTAGTAGAACAAAAAGAAAAAAATTAATTTTTGGGAGGGTCTTCGCTTTCCAAACAAGTCTCCACTGCGCCCAAACAGACATAGGAAATTCGATGTTGCATATCAGAAGGTAAGCAGCTTTAACAGTGTAGATGGTGCCTAAAGGGTCCCATCGAAATCCATCATCGCTGTAGCGATTGGAAGGTGATATGCCATGGAGCTGAGCTTGCAGATTAGTGAGACTAATTTCCATATCATCAGGGATGCGTGGGAAGACCTAGCCTGTCCAAGTTTGAGTGAGGCCATCCCACTGTGAAATCTGATCCAAAGTTTGAATTCCTATACCATTAGGAAAATATAAGATCTGATGTGTACCTGGCCAGCTATTGATGGGATGTTTCCCCATTATCCTATCAGCCCCAATTATAATGTGACTGCCACCATTGGGAAATTTGGAGATATTTTGTGCAAGAAGAGGAATTTATCTCTTACACATCCTCCAAATTTTTGAGCACACTCTGTTAGGAGTCTCATGGTCCAACAGCTGTTGCCTTGGGAAGTTAAGGTATTTATGTTCTAAGACTTTCTTCCACCACACATTCTTGCCAGTTATGAGCCTCCAAACAAGCTTGCCAGCAAAGGCAAGGTTTAGAAGCTTTGAGGATCTAATTCCAAGCCCACCTTTTTCATATGGCTGTATAACTTGCTTCCAACCAACTAGATTGTATTTCTTTTTTTCATTTTCCCCCCCTTTCCATAGAAAGTGTCGAAGGAGTGCGTCCACTTTATTATGGAAGCTCGTTGGTGCTTGCAGTAGTGTAAAATAGTACAAGGGTAGAGAGGAGAGACCTGTTTTCAGGAGTATTAGGCGCCCTGCTGGATTGAGCCAAGAGGTGCCCCATTGCTGCACCTTCCTTTTCATCTTGTCCATAATGATATCTCACGCTGAAGCTTCATATTGCTGGCACTCACTGGCATGCCCAGATAAGAAAAATGCTCCCAGTCCAACTTACAAGACACTCCAAAGATATTGGAAATGCTGTGAAGAGTTTGGGCAGAAGCGTTCCAACCATAGATACAACTCTTTTGTTAGTTTATCAAGTCTCCAGAATAGTTCATGTATTTGTCTAGGAGAGTTTTGAATCGGCAGGCTATGATTTTTGATGCTCCCCCCATTAAAAGAGTATCATCAGCAAACTGGGAGTGATTGATATTCTTGACTCCATTTTCAAATTTAATCCCAGTAATGAAACCCATACGTCGATTGTAGTCCATGTCTCTGCTGAAGGATTTAGCCATCAATATGAAAAGATAAGGTGAGAGCGAACAACCTTGTCTTAATCCACGAGACGATTGGAAGGATGGTCCGGGTCTACCATTGATGAGTGGTGAAATCCAAGGACCAGAGATGCATGCTTTAATAAGGTCAATAAAGGTTGCGGCAAATCCCATTTTTTCCAAGACAAAAAATAAAAAGGAGTGCTTGACACAGTTAAAGGCATTGGCTAAGTCTAATTTTAGCATAAAGCCTTTCTCATTTCTTGCTTGGTTGGAATGAATGGCCTCTTGGACAAGAAGGATGGAGTTTGAGATTTGTTTATTGGCCAAGAAACCCCCTTGATTTTCTGATATGAGACAGGGAAGGAGAGGTTTAAGGCGCGATGCCAAAATTTTGGTCAAGATTTTGTAAGAGGAGTTGCACAATGAGATGGGTCGAAAATGTGAGAAGGATAGAGGTCAATTTTCCTTAGGAATAAGTGCTAGATGGGTTGCATTAGTGAAGCCTCCTACTTTGCATTTGCGCTGTGCCCATCTTAGCATCTTGACAACATCTCTTTTAATTATTTCTCAGTATGTTCTATAGAAGCAGATGGGGAAGCCATCTGGACCAGGAGATTTGTCTGGTTGAAGCGTCTAGATGGCATTTTGAATTTCTTCTTCATCAATTTCTTTGGTCAAGTTTGCATTGATATCCTCACTAACTCCTTTGGGCAAGTGCTGAAGGAGGTCTGAGTAGTCTTCTGCTTCTTTTTTCTTTGTTAAGAAAGAGTTGTAATAGTCTGAGGCCATTTTCATGATGGCTCTTGGGTTTTTTGAAGGCGGCCTTCCTCATCATTGATCATAGTGACATTATTCCTGACTTTCCTAACAGCAACCTGCTTATGGAAGAAGGCAGATTTTTTATCTCCTCCTTGAAGCCACAACTGTCTTGACTTTATTCTCCACTTCTGCTCTTCATCTCTATTGACACGATAAAGCTGATAATATAAATCACCTTCTAGCACTCTATCCTCTTGTGATAGGCCATGTTCCTCTATCTTTCTGTGGACTATTTTCAACTTATTTTTTATTTCTGTTTTAGCTTTTTCTGGTTCTTTATAATATTGCTTGGCCCCAGTCTTTCAAGGCACGTTTTGTATTTTTCAGTTTACATTCCCAAATGTAGCCCGACGACCCTTCTATGTGTTGTTGCCATGTTAACTTTACAATCTGATCCATGTTCGGATTGCTGCGCCATAAGGAGCTGTATTTAAAGGGAATCAGCCCTAGTGGGCAATGGGCCTCAAGAACTAGACTTGTGGGATAGTGATCAGATGCCATATATGGAAGTATTACAACATAAGATGTGGAAAAGACAGAAATGAGAGTTGTGTTTATCAGTATTCTATCAAGTTGTTCCATTATGTTATCTTTGCCCAGCCTGTTAGCACTCAAATCTGCCTCAGGCTGAAGAAGGCAGAACTCGAGGCAACATCAAACCAAGCTTAGCCTCGTAGCTAGCCCTACGAGGACAGGAGAGGGCTCTCTCCAGTCAATCTCGATAAAATGAGCAATATGGTGCGAGATGACTTAAAATGGGAACTGATTTTAGGCTAGTAAATAGATAGGAAAGTATTTTGATGAATGATTAGGTTTTCTGGGCTGTATGGGACTAAGGGCAGCATGAGCAGGGAAATTAAATGAAAGATGCAGATTATCTCATGAGGCAAGATAGGAAAGAGCTTAAGCATTCAAATTGAAATTAAATGGGGTGCAAAGACTGTTTCAGATAGATGAAAAGGGCATTAATGTATGAATCCTTTTCAGGCAGAAGAAAACACAGAACTTGGACACTTTTCCAAGGCAGAGAAACAATTGAATTCTACCTCTCTTACTTAAAAGCGTTCAACAGAAAATGATTACGAATGAACTGCAAAACATTACAAGACACATATGAAAACAAAGGAAGAAACACAATGCTAAGTTATTACCACAGGGATCTTATGAAACAGAGCTGCAACTTTCAATTAAATCTCTGTCAAAACTGTACAATGAAGTTTTCCTTCACACCTCTCCCACTGTTTTCCAGAACTCTCCTCCTTTACAAATGATTTTCAATACATTAAATAAAACAGAACAACGTTCCCCTAAAGATCGGTGAAAAATAGGGAGCTGTTTCAATTAAAATTACAAGAATAGAAAGAGTCATATATTTGTTCTAAAGAGAGAGTAGAGTACAACATGTAATCTATTTATGACCAATGAAGAGGTGGCATTCGTAGATGTAAATCCCTTTGAAATCGAAACTGAGGACCAAAATAGGCAATCGAACCTATCTTTTTGCCATGGTGGATATCTACGTTCCAATTTAAGTTTTAGGTCTTTGAATTTTTACTTTTACAATTATCAAGTGGTGGAATTAGAATCTCAAGATATTTAGCCCGATTAAGCTCACCTCCAACAGCATCTGCAAATGTACCAATTGCATCATATACAATTCGGAAATTTCGTCTCTGAAGCACCATTACTACAAACCACAGTTAGCACCTCGGCACTCATTGCTGACATTGTTGTGTCCATTAAAGCATCATCTGCAATCGAATCTCCTTGGAGTATGCTTGGTTCTGTGAAAAGCATCCTATTTTCTCTGGTTTCTAAGCCATCCACATGCATGCCAAAACCTGAAACCTGAATCACTTGCTCCATCACACTGCCAATGGTGCTATCATGTGTTTTTGAATCCAGAAGCTTTATCTGTGTGTTACTATTACAAATATTATCACGTCTAATACCAACTAGGCCAGTGATTTCATGAGACGGTAATAAATTGTCATTGCACACCCACAAAGCATCAGTATGACCCTTATCACAATTGAATGATAGGCCTGGAGATTTAATACCAGTACCATTTACTGGATCAATATCAGCATTACAATTCGCTATAGATGACT
This sequence comes from Pinus albicaulis, assembly GCA_034641835.2. Classification (NCBI taxonomy): domain Eukaryota; kingdom Viridiplantae; phylum Streptophyta; class Pinopsida; order Pinales; family Pinaceae; genus Pinus; species Pinus albicaulis. Next base: position 330,478,459 of record CM076578.1, read on the forward strand.
GCTGAGTCACACATTGATCTGTACTTGACTTATATGTAACTCCATTAGACACTAACTGGTGTCCACTGCCAAAAACTCCACATCATCAGGAATATTAAATGTGTGAACACCATATGGAATAGTATGTGGTATACTCATATTTTTCATTCTAGACTTCAGTTCTTCCATGACTGTGTCACCATCTGAAATAGTTACATCTGTGCTCTTCTTTGCCACGTTGGGCATTGTGCGAGTGGAATTGTTCTTTTTGAAGCCCACAAATAGATGTTCTTGCATTTAATCCCATCCTTTTGTTGTCATTATGTACTAAAACACACGTGTTACGGCCTTAGAAGATGCTCGATGCCTCTTCTTTGCCCTAGATGAGGGACCCTTTTTATCATTAGGCTGCCCATTTTCAACCAAATTTGTTTTTAGAACGAGATCCCCATCCCCACTTGAAATAGGATCCCAAACTTCTGATACATTAAACCAGGCTTTGTCTGAACCAAAGATCCCATCAGGTAAATGGTTCTCTACTTGAATTGCTGACTTGTAACACTTTTTACGAGTTAATCCATGATGAATTACAGTCCTGCAGTTTTTTGAAACAGCTGCCTGGGCATGCTCCATTGATAGACCAAACAGTGTAGATATATTGGCAACATCATTAGGGCCTCTCAGTTCATTTACACGGGAAGCTCCACTAGAGACAATTATATTCCGTCCATGTGTATAGTTTATCAACACCTTTGCACTTGAAAACATCTCCCTCGAACGAAAATTTGAAATGGTAGGTGAATACATGATTTCAAAAAAAAAATTCCATGCTCCATTCATCTCTTTTGGTCCGATCAGGTGTCTTGGAGAGACCATTTTCGCCTGTCTTCAAAAGTGACTGCTGTAACTGTTGATGTTGGACCTGTTGTTGTGGGACTTGAACACGTAGCAATGGAGCCTGCTGCTGGTTTCCAACTTGCTGCTTCTCCACGTTGAGCAATCGTACTAGCAGCCAAGGTTTCAAACTCTGTTCCAATTTCATCAATTACAATGGTCTGAGGCATATAGTTCTCAACTGCTTCTATCATTAGCTAATTACAGTGGTCTTTCCAAAATTCTTTCAACTATTTGAATTTGCAATCTGTATCTCTGCAAAATGTAGTTTTACTGTATATGGATGCCTTCGTAAATTGAGAGAGATTGGTTGTTGTATAAGTTGCATTACTATTGTCCAAAAAACGTCCAGCATTACTCATTCCCCACTTTTGTGTATTTCTGACATAAAATGACGTATTATCAAGTGATTCGCTGTCCGGCTCAAAAGCACCTCCGATAGCAAAAATCTTTTCTCCGCCTCCACAATTTATAGAAAAACGAGAATAACGTGGAGCTCCATTGCAAGGAAAGGTCCATTGGAGGCAACCTAATCCTCTCCCAGGAAATCTATTATCTGTTTCATTTGTTGTGAAGTAATTTCCTACTAGATTCACTGTCAAAATGTTCAGCCATCCTGGAAGAGCTCCTGAAAACTGGTTGTAAGATAGATCTAAAAATGTCAGAGTACTCAAATTTTGGAGTGAATCTGGAATTCCTCCTGTAAAATTATTAAAGCTCAAGTCCCAGCCAGATCAGGACGTCCCACAGCAACAGAAACTGCTACCATATCACGCTTCTCTACATGTGCATTGCAGGTCAATACACTTGGAGCGGAAAGATTGTTTGAATTCGAAAAATCGCAGAGCGGTGATGAAATTTGTGCTGACAGGCTCAACGCGCCGTGCACACTCCCAGTGTGCCGCGCTGGTTTGGTGCGCCGTGCCCACACAAAAATACACTGACCCACTTTTCCCTGTGCGCCGCGCCCACTTTGTATGCCCCGCGCGCAATGATAACACACAGTGAACTCTCACCTTTAACACATATTCCGTTCTTAGTTTCCACTGAATTTTGCGCTGATGATGAATCTTGTCACTCTTTTGCAGGGTTGGTCGCATATCCTAGCAAAGGATAACCAAGGCTACCTCTGAACTCCTCAAGACTGAAAAAATTCAAGAATTACATATTTAAAAACACATTTGAATGATTTCTTCTTCAAAACAGGGTTTTGAAGAAGAATCAATCTCGCATTGATAACCATCTTGAAATAGAAACTCACTGAACCTTCTTCTAGCTTGTAGGCATCATTCGACATGTTTGAAGACCAACTATAAGACCTTGACTCTGAAATGACTCTTTTCTGGACCACAGTAACACCAATGACTGCAAATGACGAGAAATGAACTTTGGAGAATTTGATTATGACAAGGGACTGACAAGACCGAGTCTAACATTGGCTCCAATGGGGATGGCAGCTGCCGCTTCTTGGAGGTGCCAAGAACTGCAGATCTTTGGGAGAGCAGACAGTGCCTCCATCCATTGGGCTATGGAGTTCATTATTTGACAAATCGACACGACTCTTGACTCAATTTTTAAACTGAAACTGGACTCAAACTGATTCGATCTCAAGACTGAAATGACTGAAAAACTGACTTAACAAACTTCAAACCAAAGTTGCAATGAAACTGGAACAATATGCTGCCCTTTGGCTGCTTATTTATCTACCCTACTTTGCTGCAGAGTCCATGGATCAAGTAATGCTGTAATGCCAGGTCAACCATTCAAGTAAATCTGAGAAGAATGCTGCTTGAGAGTGCTTCAACCAGGTCACAGATGCAATTGCTGGTAGCCCTACATGCACATAATGAGCCTGGTTATGTAATAGACAGCTTGATCTATCAGTCAAACTGAAAAAAATTTCCATGTATGTTGCAATAGGATCGCAAAAGCCAGACTCTGTTTGCTGCCCCAACTCCGCAATACATACTTCCAGCTGCACACTGTCAATGCAAACATCCACAGGTAGCTCTATTGTTTCTTGTTTTGAAGGAGGGAGAGTTTCCAAGAACTTTTTGGGATCTCGGAAATCATATGACTGGATCTGATCATTTAAACACTGAATCTCCTTCTCAATTCTTTCAACAACTAACTCACAGAAACTAGTTTTAGTTTCAAGATGATCTGAAATTGTGAGAATAAACTATTTCCTATACAGAGATGGACTGTAGGGGCATTCACTGGACATGTCACCTCTAAAGAGAGGATGAGTTCCAGAGGCTACCTGGCCCTCTACAGACTCTGTCTAAGGAAATAATATGTAAACACAAATATCAAGATCAATGAAAGTATTTTGTTTTTAAATTCAAAGTGTTCATTGATCTGTTTTAAGTGTGAATAAGCAAGAGTATATGTTCTGCAATTGGAGTGTAGAGGTTTGATGTTAAAATAACAAGTTTTGATTACTGTATAAACTTGTTTTGGAAAAGCATGCTTATGAAATTTTACTGTTTAAACTATCAGAATCTGGAAATAAATAGCCAAAATACACAGATGAACAGCAGATATTTGTTTAAGCGGTTCACCCCTCTCTTGGGCTACCTCCGCTGGTCCAAAAGCCTCTAATTAGGCTCAGTCCTCTTTTGATTAAATTCTTCAAATGAAATTACATCTGTATAAACTCCTCTAATGAGAAAATAGACTGCTAAAACAGACTCAGAAGATCCAAATCAGTATAAATAGACTACAAATTCACCTCCATTGGAGGAAGGTAGCCCAATGCAGCACTCTTTCCCCTTGGCCCTGATGGCTCCTCTGTCAAAAGCGCTGTAAAATTCGCAGATAGAATGCCCTGATGGCTCTGCAGACACCTCCAACAGCTCCAGAATGCTCTCTACACCCAAAATAAAAAAAACATTCGTCTTCAAAGGCCTCCCCTAGCAGAAGTTATGCCACATTTACTAAACTGCCAGTTTCACCTTGATAAACTCCACCAATTGTGGAGAAACTGCAGATAAGCCCACCAAATAAGGCGGTGGTGCCAAAATGGGCAGAGACCGCCAATTCATCCGCGCGGTTAATCGTTGGCAATAAATGTGAGGTCTCCGCGTTCATATGCGGCGGGGGTTGAAACTGTTTGCATTGAATATAAACGGTTTAATTAAACCACATGTCACATAACATATGTGCTAACCGCTGGTTTATTTGCGCGCCGATGGGTTATCATTTGGGTTCTGCGCCGAAGGTTACATGGGAAGGGGGCTGGCCCTTAGGGGCTGGCCCCCTTTCGGGCCCCACCCAAACAATCCGCACGCAATAAACATTAATCCGTTCGCCACATATAACAACAAATGCACATTGGTCCAATGGTTAAGTCGCTTGGTTATGGTTCATGCGGTCCTGCGTTCGAATCCCGTCCGCGACCATATAAAAGTTTTACAATGCGCCATTTCATTCCACTTTAGGGCCCACGTGGCGGCCTCCGGGCTAGCCACGTGGCGCCTTATGATTGGTTGCCTCCAGAATATTCCCCAAAATATTCTGCGGAATATTCCACGGAATATTCCCAGAATATTCTGTGGAATATTCTTTTTTTAATAAAATTTTCCACAAAGTCAAATTTGCCTTTTTTTAATGGAAATTGAGAAATCTTCAAATTTGAATAACTTCTGCATACGACATCGGATTTGAGTGCCGTTCACGGCGCTGGGATCGTTTTGACGAGCACTTTCCAGTCGATCTGTTTCGGAGCAATTATGAGCAACTTCATTTTTAAGCATTTTTCTTCAAGAGACTTGATCTCCTGATCACAAGAGGAAACCTTGGGGATTTCAAACATTGAAGCAAGACACTGAAAAATTCTTCATTAATTTGAAAATCCGCTAACTGATCTCTAATCTCTTTTATAACTTCACAAAGTGCAGGTTTTGCCACATACCCTACCATTACATGAATGGATCAGTGAGCACTGGAATCTCTGGATCGAGTTGGAGTCGCCAGGTGAATGTTTCAGCCTTCATATGTGTCTGACTGCTGTCCACAATTAGCCATCGGACCTGAAATTTGTCATCCTTTACCGGGGAAGAGATTCCCCAGTATGGTCGCCACTATGTTAGCGCTCAAATCTGCCTCAGGCTGAAGAAGGCAGAACTCGAGGCAACATCAAACCAAGCTCAGCCTCGTAGCTAGCCCTACGAGGACAGGAGAGGGCTCTCTCCAGTCAATCTCGATAAAATGAGCAATAGGGTGCGAGATGACTTAAAATGGGAACTGATTTTAGGCTAGATAGATAGGAAAGTATTTTGATGAATGATTAGGTTTTCTGGGCTGTATGGGACTAAGGGCAGCATGAGCAGGGAAATTAAATGAAAGATGCAGATTATCTCATGAGGCAAGATAGGCAAGAGCTTAAGCATTCAAATTGAAATTAAATGGGGTGCAAAGACTGTTTAAGATAGCTGAAAAGGGCATTAATGTATGAATCCTTTTTAGGCAGAAAAAAACACAGAACTTGGACACTTTTCCAAGGCAGAGCAACAATTGAATTCTACCTCTCTTACTTAAAAGCGTTCAACAGAAAACGATTACAAATGAACTGCAAAACATTACAAGACACATATGAAAACAAAGGAAGAAACACAATACTGATTTATTACCACAGGGATCTTATGAAACAGAGCTGCAACTTTCAATTAAATCTCTGTCAAAACTGTACAATGAAGTTTTCCTTCACACCTCTCCCACTGTTTTCCAGAACTCTCCTCCTTTACAAATGATTTTCAATACATTAAATAAAACAGAACAACGTTCCCCTAAATATCGGTGAAAAATAGGGAGCTGTTTCAATTAAAATTACAAGAATAGAAAGAGTCATATATTTGTTCTAAAGAGAGAGCAGAGTACAACATGTAATCTGTTTATGACCAATGAAGAGGTGGCATTCGTAGATGTAAATCCCTTTGAAATCGAAACTGAGGACCAAAATAGGCAATCGAACCTATCTTTATGCCATGGTGGATATCTACGTTCCAATTTAAGTTTTAGGTCTTTGAATTTTTACTTTTACATTTATCGAGTGGTGGCATCAGAATCTCAAGATATTTAGCTCGATTAAGCTCGCCTCCAACAGCATCTGCAAATGTACCAATTGCATCATATACAATTCGGAAATTTCGTCTCTGAAGCACCATTACTACAAACTGCAGTTAGCTCCTCGGCACTCATTGCTGACATTGTTGTGTCCATTAAAGCATCATCTGCAATCGAATCTCCTTGGAGTATGCTTGGTTCTGTGAAAAGCATCCTATTTTCTCTGGATTCTAAGCCATCCACATGCATGCCAAAACCTGAAACCTGAATCACTTGCTCCATCACACTGCCAATGGTGCCATCATGTGTTTTTGACTCCGGAAGCTTTATCTGTGTGTTACTATTACAAATATTATCACGTCTAATACCAACTAGGCCAGTGATTTCATGAGACGGTAATAAATTGTCATTGCACACCCGCAAAGCATCAGTATGAACCTTATCACAATTGAATGATAGCCCTGGAGATTTAATACCAATACCATTTACTGGATCAATATCAGCATTACAATTCGCTATAGATGACTGCTGAGTCACACATTGATCTGTACTTGACTTATATGTAACTCCATTAGACACTAACTGGTGTCCGCTATTATTAACTGCCAAAAACTCCACATCATCAGGAATATTAAATGTGTGAACACCATATGGAATAGTATGTGGTATACTCATATTTTTCATTCTAGACTTCAGTTATTCCATGACTGTGTCACCATCTGAAATAGTTACATCTGTGCTCTTCTTTGCCACAGGTAGGTTTGTGTACGGGGAGATGGAATTGTTTAAAATTTGAAGCCTGAAGTAGATGTTCTTGCATTTAATCCCATCCTTTTATTTGTCATTATGTACTAAAACACGTATTCTGACTAGAAGATGTTTGACGCCTCTTCTTTGCCCTAGATGAGGGACCCTTTTTATCATTAGGCTGCCCATTTTCAACCAAATTTGTTTTTAGAACAAGATCCCCATCCCCACTTGAAATAGGATCCCAAACTTCTGATACATTAAACCAGGCTTTGTCTGAACCAAAGATCTCATCAGGTAAATGGTTCTCTACTTGAATTGCTGACTTGTAACACTTTTTACGAGTTAATCCATGATGAATTACAGTCCTGCAGTTTTTTGAAACAACTGCCCAGGCATGCTCCATTGATAGACCAAACAGTGTAGACATGTTGGCAACATCATTAGGGTGTCTCAGTTCATTTACATGGGAAGCTCCACTAGAGACAATTATATTCCGTCCATGTGTATAGTTTATCAACACCTTTGCACTTGAAAACATCTTCCTCGAACGAAAATTTGAAATGGCAGGTGAATATATGATTTCAAAAAATAGTCCACGCTCCATTCATCTCTTTTAGTCTGATCAGGTGTCTTGGAGAGACCATTTTCGCCTGTCTTCAAAAGTGACTGCTGTAACTGTCGATGTTGGACCTGTTGTTGTGGGACTTGAACACGTAGCAATGGTGCCTGCTGCTGGTTTCCAACTTGTTGCTTCTCCACGTTGAGCAATCGTACTGGCAGCCAAGGTTTCAAACTCTGTTCCAATTTCATCAATTACAATGGTCTGAGGCATATAGCTCTCAACTGCTTCTATCATGAGCTAATTACAGTGGTCTTTCCAACACCTGGACGTCCTATAATTTAAAGAGAACCCCCACTCTCAACCAGGTTTTAAACCATATATGCACTTTCCAGATATTGCCAGGCCAACTCGACATGTGAAGCCAATAATGCATCCCCTACGATTTCGAATAGCACTAATACGATGCAATGAATGATCAATGCCCGCTCGATTATGTCTGCAAAGTCACTTACCTTACATATATAACATGGTGCCGCGAGCTTCATTCGGATAACCACAGTTTATTTCTTCACAAGCCATACCAAAGTCCACTAACACTTACTTGAAGAATCGATTTGATTTTTATTGAAGTCGTGATGATTTTTTGGTCTTGGAGGTTCTGTGTGCCGTGCGCACTCCCAGTGCACCGCGCCTGGTGAGTGCACCGCGCGAGTGCAAAAATGCACTGTGGAGGAGCGCCCAATGCGCCACGCGCCCTATGTGTGCCGCGCTTACCTTCAATGCACCGCGAAGGTCATTTTGACCACAATTCGGCCCTCTAACACAATTTTTCACCCTCCATAATTCACTTTGGCTCCTTTGATATCTTTGACATGCAGATGGGTTGCAAAAACAATGGATTTACCTCACATAGTTATAACAATTCAAACAGTTACATCCATCACAGTCAATCCCAGATGCGAAGCATTCACAATATAACTTCAGGCGGCGAGAAGTTTGCAATTGCACTGTTTTGATTTCTTTGGAGTTATTTCTTTTGAATCAGTTAGTGGTCCTGAGAAGGACCCTCTTGGAAATCCTTGCTTTCTACCAATGCTGCAAGTTGCCTTTGATCAAAGGCTTCATCTTCATATAAGCTTTCTCTGAGATTTGAGCAGCCTTTTGGCACTTTGACATTGAAACTCTGTTTTGTTTGATTTCGCTTTGTCTCTTTGTGCTGATGATGTTCTTTCTGTTTGTTCTTTTTCAGGGATAGGAGCTATTAAAGCTGCTGCCATTGAAGAGCTGTACAACTTGAAACACTTTGACAAATTACATATTTATTACAAAAACACATTTGATGATTTCTTCTTCAAAACAGGGTTTTGAAGAAGAATCAATCTCGCATTAATGACGATGACATTCCTGAAATAAAAACTTACTGAACCTCCCTCTGGCTTGCAGGCATTGTTTCACACTTCTGAAGACAAAACCCTGGACTCAAGAATTAAAATGGCTCTTTTTGACCCAAATGGAATTTAATGACTGCAAATGACGAGAAATGACAGAGGACTGACAAGACTGAGTCTAACAGGTTAGAACTCAGATCTAGGAAAGATCTGTGTAAAAAATATTAAATCTATATCAGATCTGTACACTAGACTGTCTCTATTTTACATCCCCCTTGGGGTTTTCAACAAAACATGAAGCACAAAGAGTAGATCTGAGATCTACTGCAGCAGATCTATAGAATGATTCAGAAAATTTGAAGCAGATACATCAAGGAATAAATTAGATCTGAAACATACATGGATTGGTTGGCCAATCCATGGCTCACCACAGTGCAAGGAAGCCTCCTTTACACCAAATATCTCTCCTCCAAACAGTTTCCAAACACCCTGCAACTCTCCACTTGCAAAATAATGTAGATCTGGGGTAGAAACTGCATTGTAGGCTTGATGTAGACTTTGGCCCGATGCCAAGGTATGGATCTAGAGCTCCAATGATCTAGATCACAAATGCTAATGGGATAAAAGACTTTCCTAGTGAAAAGAAGGGCTAAATGTGCATAGATCTGAAGAGATCTATCCCCCACTTATTTCTGCTAACAAGGAAAACCAAACCCTCAACAGGATCGAAATTGTAGTTGGAAGAAGAAGCTTGGCCAAATGCCTGATAGTGGACCAAGAAAAGCAAGACTCTTCTAAGAGGCCTCTCAAGGAAAGCGGTGGGATTCCTGACTAGGAACACCCAAGTGCTAAGCAACACTATTCTTAGCTAAACAACAAAAGAATGAGAAGTGTCTCAACAGAAAATTCCTTTCAATACAATATGTTCAACAACCCCTCTCATTGTAATATTCCAAAATTGGAATCTTCTACAACAATAAGAATACTCTAAGGTATTCTAAAGTTGGAGAAAAACAAATGATCATCTCATATAATGTATTTAAACACATAGCTTCGATAGAACAATCACAACAACAAACTATGCCTTTCTACAATTCATCAAGTAGGGAAAAGCAGTTGTTTTTGCCTCAAAAACGCTGTTTTCTGAGTATTGAGTTTAAAAAGTGGAAAATAATGGTTGTGTCCCTTAGAATAGGAAATATATGATATGCATGCAAAATATTTTCATAAACAAATGCAATTAGCCCAGTTAAACAGGCCTCCCATGCTCACAACTGCTAAAAATTGGCAAAACCCCAATACTACAATATGTCGGAGCAGCTGCACAAGTGACTGCGCAGTCTAAAGAGAGGTTAAATCAGAAAATAGAGAAATAAATCTGATAATGTTATTAGAATACTCAATGATGTAAAAAAAATAGAGATCTAATCTCTTTTATACAGATCCAAGAAGACTCGGCAAAGGTTTCTTGACAGAAAAGATATACAAGAGAAAGTTGCTGCAAATATGTGGCTGGATAATGCTGTATGGTTGAAGCTCTAAAATAGATGGCTAAAAAAGCAAAGAAATGGCTGTAGACTCTTCTCTAGTTCTCCCAAAGAAAGGTAGATCCTTCTCTTGGGAAGCTAGCTCCTCAAAATGGGATTTTCACCCCTTCCACTGCACACCTTAAGAAATAACGTAGTTTTATGAAGGGACTATGTTTTTGCTGAAGGTAAGTGCTTGAACCAACACCGGGTAGTGGAAAATTCAGATCAGAAACCACCTCTTAGATTTCTCAAGCAAGATCTCCAAGAAAGGGTAGGGAATTCTCGTCGGGCAAACCCTTGCACTAAGCAATGCAGCAACTTAGCTAAACAACTAAGTATGCAGGAAGTCTAAGCAGACCTCATGAAAATATGATCTCCAATATTTCCATATGCTTTCCATCTCCTTAATTATATAATTGATGAGCTTCCTCACCAAGGGTCCCTCCCACTATGAGGTTGCTTCCATGGAAAGGCTCCTCCACAAAAACTGCGTTATCCAACAAGATGGTTCAATGCATCTAGACAGTTTTGTTGACTTGGTCAAACTTGATCTTGTCCACATATTTTAGACCTTGTTCACACATGTGGATGCTTAAAATAGTTATTACAAAATCCCCTTTCACATTAGGAGGGATTTTTATTCATACTTGAGCAAATTAGGAGCCTCCTTACTCAATTATTCATGCATATAGATTTCGAAAACAAAATTAATATTCCTATTAGCTGAAGCTAAATTAGGAATATTACAATCTCCCCCTCCCAAATGTTGCTTGTTCTCAAGAAACTGCAAGGGTACTGAAAAATCTCCCCTCCTCCTCTTGTGGCCCTCTCATCCCATAGTCTCCTCCATTGCTTTAGAATTTCTACAAAAATTCCATCTCCCAATGGCTCCTCCCAAGTGTGCAAGTTGGCCTTTGGTGAATAAACCCAATGGCTCTCATCATGAAAGAATGGAAGGTTGTTATGGAAACCTTATTGTTGATCCATTGCCTTCTCAAGATAGAAGTGTTGACAATCATGGGGAATCTCATCATCAAATGGAGGTCTTCCTCCTCCATGCTATCATCCAAATAAAATGAATCACCCTCCATCTTGGTAATTCATAGAAAATCTCCTCCCAATTGCTCATGAGAGGCATGCCCCAAGTGCTCCAACAAAACATATGGTTCACATAATAACGAAACAAGTAATATGCAATGGTGGCCATATAGTTTCTCATGCTCCCCTTGGAACATGTAGTGCAGAAAAAGTAGGGACTCTCTTCCCCCAAAGACACATCTAACAAGTATGCCTCTCTTCTAACCATGCTTCCAACAAAGATAAGAACATCTTCAGCATGTGGGAGCATAAGTAAGATCATGCTAGCTGCCATATACAATAAGGGAGAAGGACAATGGTCCCTCATGTGCAACCATCGCAGTTTTCCTCCTAACTGCCATAGGATATGATATGACAAGCATTATCCCCAAAACTTTCTTGTTGCCCCATCCTTCTTGCATGCTTGGAGAAGGTGTATGATGGTTGGTGTTAAGGAAAAACACCATGAAGAGTACATCATCTCTCCAAGATCTCCCAAAGAATGGCCAACATCACCATTGTTCATGGCCCAAAGTGGCTTAGAAGCCCATCAGCAAAAGTGCCCCCTCTTGGAGCCAAGACCTGCACATGAGTGTTAAGAAAATGCAATTATATAATAAATACATCATGAGGTTCAACACTACAATTTTCATCATACACTTCTTTAAAATTAGCAAGGTAGCTCATGGATGAGCTCCCTCTCACACTCAATGAATAAGGAGGTGATAATGATAACTCTTCCCAAGAGTTATGTTCCTCCTCAACCAGCAAATGATTCATGAACTTACTCATATGAGAGTGCATCTCTTCTTTGAAAATTTCCCACATAAATCCATCTAATATAGTATGATATGTTTTAATGAAGCTAGTGGGATTTGAAAGCAAGACCTCATAAGTTGTATCAAGTAGTTTATTCTTGAGTTTGGAATCTTTGGTTAAGTAGATCCGATCATGAACATAAATGATTCCATTAACTACCTGATACTTTTCATCCATTTCTTTCCCATCAAGAACCTTACATGTGAATAGGTCCTTAGAATATTCCATCAAGAGTTGGGACTCCCAATAAGGGTCTAGGCTTCCCAACATTGACAACGTTGTAGAAGTATGAAATGATGAATTTTTCACATGATGGCTCTCCACCTTGACATGCTTTATGTAAAAGTCACATGTTGGTGTATTCCCAACCTTCTTTTGTTTCCCCTCTTGCAGCTGATCTTGCTCAAGACAATATTGAAGTTTAGGAAAGTCACCCTTCCCTTGAAAGGTTCTCTTTCTCAAAAACTTGCACCTCTTTGCTCTTGCATGCAAAAATGAAATTATTTTGTTGTTATGTTCATAAATCTTCATTATATATTGGAGTATCCTTTGCTGCCCCAAATCTATGGAGTAGCCTCTTTATACTATGCTCATATCAGCACAAATTTTTGAATCTATCTTCTCCAACACAAATAGATGAATGGAAGAAAACAAGGTCAATTTTAGAAATTTGCCTAGCCTTCCATCAATAGTTTTCAGCGCTGTAGTGGCCCCTTCCAAGGTTCCCTCTTTAAACAAATAGGTTTCTGCTGCATATAGTTGAGAGAGCACTTTAATTTCCCTCCAATCAGGAGGTCTTCCTGTTGAAATGGCTCCTTGCAAAGTGGCATCAAGGCATAGAGTAGGATGTGAATGTAGGTGGACAGATTTTCCCCTACCTTTGTTGCATGGGTCCTCTTGCATTCTTTGTTCCTCCAAGATCTGAAATAGAGAAGGGTTCATGCTCTTTATCTCGTGATGTCATTCCTCCTCTTTTCCTCCTCCTATCTTTAAGATCCCATCACTTGGCAATGAAAGTACACGCTGCTCATGTGTTATGCTAAGAGCTCTATGTGTGAGACATTTTGGAACTCCTTGCAAGAGCCCAAGAGTTTATTTTCTTGGAGCAAGTGCTCCATCCTCCTCTCCATGAGGTGCTTGAAGTGCTCTTGTCATGACTGTGTTATTATCCCATGCCTTCCCCTTCTCTTCTTCAATAGTTGAAGTTGCCTTATCTTCAACAAGAGACCTCAAATCTTGGTCTTCTTTTGAAGAATGAATCTTCATGTCTTTCCTTTGAGAAGAAATTCCTTCATCCAAAGGAGATCTTGCCCTTGGAAAAGCATCAAACAAGCTCACCTCCTCTTCATTGGTTTTCAGAAATGGAGTTGGATTTATAGATCCTCCCAATTGATGCAAAAGTTTTGTTTGATTTGGTTTGATAGCTGCAATAGAAGATGTTTCACATGAAATATCATCAAACCTCTCTAATAAACTTTCAATGAAATTTTCATAAGTAGATGTTGTTGGAAATATGATGTAGAGTGTTGTCCTTGATGGCAACCCACTGAATGGAGATGAAGACATGCGACTGTTGACATGTGTTGTCCTTAATGGCAATCCACCTGATGAAGTTATTCTTGACTTGATGGACTTGGTAAATGATGTAAATCTGATGTTTGTTGACAATATGATGCTGAGTGTTGTTCTTGAAAAGCAACCCACTTGATGAAGATGATGACAACTTACTTGATGAAGCTGTGCTTGAGAGAATATGTTTCTGATGAAGAAAATATGATGTTTCTACAGTGTGTACAGAAGGAAATGAAGAAAGGAATTCAGAATGTGCTCAAATATGATGAAAAGAGTATGTCTCCTTGTATACGCGGATTGGCCTAGGGGAAGTCGCGTATGCACGCGGAAAATAACGTGCAAAGTAGCGTATGGGCAAAAGCGCTCAAAAAGTGCAAAACCAAGGGTAACCACCATGGTATTGACCCATTGTATTGGGTAATGATCTGCCTAATTGACCCCGTCCAGGTAGTTTTGGGCTCATGGTATTGTTTTGGCCCATGGTATTGAAAAAGGGGCTCATGGTATTGAAAAAGGATAAACCTATATAAGGAGAATAAATTCATTGTGCAAATCATGAGTGTGGGTGCAAGATGTCTGAGCTTGAATGAATACTTCTCTCTGAAGTATATCTGAATGGAAAGGGTTACACTTGAATGATAAATCTGAATGGATGATGCACCAATGATGAAGAAAGGGATCTAGATCTGAAATGTATCTACTAGATCTGCTTATGGAAGACTTAGATCTGTGATGAGGCGAACATCTAGGCGAACATCTGTCTGAAGTGAAAGGGTAAATCTGAACTGAATATCTGATCTGAAGAAGTCTGCTGCTCTGTAATAATTGAAGATCTATACGCTACTTCAACGCGGAGGAAGCGCGTATATACGCAGCTTCAGCGAAGAGAAAGCGCGTATGCGCAATAAAATATACACTGAGGTATACGCTGGTTTGTGTGGACGGAAGCGCGTATATACGCGACATCAGTGAAGGCAAAGCGCGTATGCAAACTAGGGTTTGCTGAAGCAAGGGGTATGAAATATCTGATCTGTTCTGCTGTGTTTCTGCTATCTGATCTGTGTTGATATGTATCTGTTGATGATGTATGTTTGAGCTTAAAAGTATGGAAAGGGTTCGGTATGGAAATATGATGAATTGTGGCCTGCAAGTTGTGTTCTATTGAAGTGGTTGGATCTAGTGTGAAAATTGATGAAACGTGGTCCAAGGTGGTGCTGAGGGTTGTAGCCTTCAGTCAGGGGGTCGTAGCTCCCTTCCAGGTGAGGCTGGTAAACGAGATCGGGGGGTCGTAGCTCCCTTCCAGGAGAGGCTGGTAAACGAGTCGGGGGGTCGTAGCTCCCTTCCAGGAGAGGCTGGTAAACGAGTCAGGGGGTTGGAGCTCCCTTCCAGGAGAGGCTGGTAAACGAGCGCAGGTGGGTGCCTGCGTGCTGGTCAAGTCTGCGCCGGCACATATGTTGTAATATGTTTTCTCTATAATAAAATATTGAAGGCTGAGCAACTGCAGCGGTGGTTTTCTCCCGATTTGGGTTTCTACCTAAAAATCCTGGTGTTCATGTGTGATCCTTTGTGTGATGGTTTATTCTGTTCTTACTGCACATGTTTACTGTTTATTGAACATCTGATGAATGAATGATGAAATAATATAAGTGAAGATTTAATGACAGATCTAGATCTCTGTGTATACGCTAGTTTCATAAAGGGGAACCGCGTATATACGCTAGTTTACTGAAGGAAAGTAGCGTATGGGTTTTAAGGAATGAAAAAGTAAAAATATTTGATTATGCAGTAAATATTGATTCACCCCCCCCCCCTCTCAGTATTTTTCCCAACAATTGGTATCAGAGCGTGGTCCTTCTGCAGAAGCTTGATCGCTTGAAGGAGATCCGTCGCAATGGGAAGTCAAGAAGGAGTAATGTCTATAAAGCCACCTCTATTCAATGGAAGCAATCTGATATTCTGGAAGGTACGTGCAAAAGCATATCTGCAAAGTCTTGGTGCAGATGTATGGGCAATCGTGCAAGAAGGTTATCAATACCCGGCAGATATTCCTACTGATGCAGCTGAAAGAAAGAAGTATGAAATCAATGCCAAAGCAGTGAATGTCTTATTGGGAAGCATGTCTGAATCATAATTTGCTAAAGTGATGCAGCTACATTCGGCAAAAGACATATGGGACAAAATCATTCTAAGCTATGAAGGAGACACAAAGGTAAAAAGTGCAAAACTCCAAACTCTTATAATTGAATATGAAAATTTGAAGATGCATAGTGATGAGAGTGTTGCCAGTTTCTTTCTTCGTCTGGATGATATTGTAAATCGAATGAGAAATTTGGGTGAAACCTTAGCTGATACTACTCTGGTGGAAAAGGTCTTAAGATCATTGACTTCAAAATTTGACTCTAAAGTTTCAGCTATTGAAGAAAGGCAAGATTTGCAAACTCTTACTATTGTTCAATTACATGGTACTCTGACTGCTTTTGAAATGAGACAAGGAGGCCCTTCTCAAGTAAGAGAAGCTGTTTTTAAGGCATCTACAAAAGGAAAGGAAAAGGAAGTTGTCAAAGAATCCAGCTATATATCCGATGAAGAAGAAGCGAATTTCGTGAGAAAGCTCCAACTAGGTACTGGAAGATTCAAAGGTAAGCTTCCCTTCAAATGTTTTGAGTGTGGAAAAGTTGTTCATTATGCTGCTAAATGTCCTTATAGAGAAAAACATGGTAAAGGAAAACAATTTGAAAAGAGAAAGAGTTATTATGCAAAAGAAGATGATGATGAAGTGTCTAGTGAAGATGAAGAAGATTCTGACCAAGATCTGAAAGTGCTCATGGCTAAGAAGCAAAAGAAGAAGGTTACTCAAGGAAAGGAGATACCTCAGAAATCATGTATAGCAAAAATTGAAGAAGATGAAACAGATTCCGACGAAGATCTACAAGCACTCATGGCAAAGAAGAAAAAGGAGAAGGCCACGTGTAATACTCTTCTTTGTGCAAACAATAGTAAAGATAGTGAAAGTAAAGTTCTGGATCTAGAAGAAGCTCTCAAGATTAAAGTTGAAGAACTGCAAAGTTCATATAATAATCAAGAAACTATCTACAAAGAGATGATCTCACAAATGAAAGATCAAATAGAAATGCTGAATGGACGGGTGGACAAGTATCAAAGGTTTCATACTTATGCATCCAATCGAATTAAAGATCTAGAAGCAGATCTTGAAAAATCAAGCAAGAAGAATGAAGGACTTGAAGTTGCAATCATTTGTCTTCAGGAAGATTTAGAAGCATCAAGTAAGAAAAATAAGGAACCTCTACAATCATTTGAAAAGGAAGGCCTTGAAGCAGAAATCATCTCTCTCAAAGAAGATCTGGAAAAATCAAATAAGAAGAATGAAGAGCTGCAACAAACATGTGAAGGAAATGATGATTGGTTGAAAGAAGAGATTCTAAATCTGAAGGATCAAGTTGAAGATGGAAGAAGAAAAGAAGAAAGCATGACAAAGCAATGTCAAGCCTTGGAGGTTGAGGTAAATATTCTCAAAGGTAAATTAGAAGAAAAGGTTAAACTTTTGAGGTTTCATGATAGTACCAACATTTTGGACAATATTCTGAGTAATCAAAGGTCTCCTGCTATCAAACATGGTCTTGGTTTCCATGAAACTGTTAAAGGAGAATCTAGCTCACAAGGAAGTGCCAAAAATTCAGAGGATGTCAATGCAAAACCTGAAGTGTTGAAAGAGACAAAAGCTCAAACAACAATCATGAATTCTCAAAGGAATTCATTCAAGAACGTTGAATGTTTTAAATGTCATAATTATGGACATGTTGCAGCAAATTGCAGGAGCAGATCATTTCAGCCTCAAACAAGCAGTTCCTACATAGAAAGGTACT